>NC_069414.1:5538046-5567573 GCF_026875155.1 Cherax quadricarinatus
TATTTTGGTAATTGATAAAAAAGTGTGGTAAAAATTTATTGTGTAAAAATTTTAATTTTCTTAATTTTGGAAGGGAAATTTATATTTTTTAAATTTTAAAATTTGAAAAGCCAATTTGGCCAAGTTTTTATGTCAGTGTATGTGTAAATTGATAAGCCATGTGTAGCTAATTATTAAAATGTGTAATTTAATTTTGCTATGCCAAATTCTGGCAAGGATTCATTAATTTGTATAATATTAATTTTGATAAGCCAAGTTTGTATTAATGTACATTTAAAATTTATATATAAATTTTTTACATGTGTAATTGCTAAGCTCAAGTTAGCTAACATTTTAAAATGTGTTTTTAAAATTTATATTGCAATTTTTTACATGTAATTGCTAAGCTAAAGTAGCTAAAAATTTATTTAAAGGTAAGTTGTACTATTTACCTTTATAAAGTGCATAATTTAGTACATAATCAGTGTTATTAATTTTAAATTTAATACATTGCATCATGGCTGAAAATAGGAAATTAATGTAGAAGACAAATGAATGGAATATAGAGAAAAAAAGCATCAATAAGGCTAGAAAGTTCTGAAACCCAAAAGGCATATAATAAGTGTTTTGGAATTAATGAATCAAGAAACTGTGAATACTGATGTTTTAAAATTGTATTTAGATGCTTTGGGTAAAAAGATATGATTCATACAAATTATATTACAACAAATATAAAGGGAGATTTATTAGTAAACTGTGTAGATGAGACTGAAGTAGATCTCATGATTAATCAGTATTAAATTAGAGGAAAAGATCTTTCTTGTAAAAGTCGGGCCTTGAATAAATTAAAATGTGTAAACCAGGCAGTTAATCAGTCTGCTCCAAACAAATAATATGTCTTTGTCAAAACTCCCAGAATTGTGTTGCCTTGTTTAATCCTGGAGAAAACTGGGAGGATTTTGGTCAATTTTTAAAGCAGCTGTGCATGAAGGAGTGATCTAGCCTGTGTAACTAAATTATTTTACCTAAAAGGACAGGTAAGAGGAGATCTCACAACTCATACAAGCCTTTCCCAATGCAAAGACTCTTACAAGGAAAACAGTTGACTTGTTGAAAGTCACTTATGGTAATATAGAACAAAGTAGGTTGGATCTAGTGACTGTTATTGTTAATTTAAAATCTCCAGATCACACTTACAAAGGTTTACAGCAGTTTAGAGTTAAACTGGAGAGCACTCTCAAAACTTTAAGTAATAAATATAATCTAAAAGGAATCAGACTGGTTATTGAGTGCCATGGTACAGAATAAATTAAGCTGTAAAACACTTGAATGGATCTCGAATAAACATCACAAGGGTTAATTTGGTCTGGAGGAAATAAGACTAGGTCTACAAGAATTAATTGTTCAGTTGCAGACCAGCCAACTAACTCATTTTAAAGATGCAACACAAAATAACTCTTAAGTATCTGTCAAGTTTCACAAAGGGAAAAATTATCCCAATGGTAATAATCAAAATTCATTCCCTAAAATGAGTTGCACAGGTGCATATCAAGTAGCAGGAATCAGAAATAATGATTCTCCACAAGGTAAGAAGAATAAGAACCCTCCTAAGAGTAGCCCAATTAATAAGAAACCAGTCAGAAAAAAGAGAGATTGTCTTTTCTGCAAGGGTACTCATTTTTCTCAGAATTGCAATGCATACAATTCATGGAATGATAAAGTTGAAGGATTGGAGGAACTTGACAGATGTATCAGATGTTTAGGTAATCACAATGTAAAGGATTGTTATGCCATATTAAACTTCTGTTATCAATGTCCAAAGGAAGACACCATATAATCATGTTAAGGGGTCTATATGAAAAAGTTGATAATAATGAAAAATGTTGACAATCCTGACACAACAGTAGCAAAATGTAAAAATTGCTGCTAATGTTAAAAAATGATGGTTTTGCTGAAATAGCCTTGCCTATTTTTACAGGAAAAAAATTGATGATAAAAGCATAAATAAAAAAATGTAACTGTATTATTGACCAAGGATCCCAACGTACTTTCATTAAACGAAAAATGTCTTGATGGTATGAAAGTACAGATGGAAGACCCCTACAACTCTAAAATTATCTGTTTTCTCTCAGAAAAGAGCCATTGTATGGCACTGTTTTATGTAACTGTTAAGTTGGGCAATGAGAAAAAATGTGTTAATGCAGTAATTGGTTTGATAGACTTCCAGAGAAAATATCTACAGTAGGGCTTAGTAAAGCTACAAAAGACTCTCACATAATGTAAATTTTTGCACCTTCTGGTGTAAGTGATGATTCGTAGGCCCCAAAAAATATTTTGAAAAGGTAGTGACTATTATGCCTCCTTTTAAAGGGTATGGTAAAGAAATGTGGTGTCACCCTTTTTTAAGACTGCAGGAGGCCTTGTAAAAGTATGGTAGGATTCCTCGTAATAATAATTCATGACTAGAGGAAACTACAAATTCCATAACTGTGTGTCTTACTCATGAAGTTGTGCCCCAGTATAATTCTTCCATAAGGAAGGTGTTGAGCCAGTGCATAAATTGTGGGAATTAGGCAGCATTGGAATAAAGTTAAATGAAGAAAGTCCAGACGATTCTTTACTCAGGAGCAGTACCTGAAGATGAAAAATTAGAATCTGGACAATACTGGGGACATCTCCGTGAGACCCGAACCATCCAGAATTGCCCACTAATTACAGAATGGCATATGGCAGTTAAAGGCTCAGCTTTCCCCGAACTGAGTAAACACCAGAATTGTTAACTGCCCCATAAATGATATAATTGCTGAGCAGTTAATTAATAAATTTTAATAAAAAGAGTTTTTTTCCGGGCGCCCAAATTTTGGTTATTTCCACTAAAGGGTAAGGGGACAAACCCCCCCAAATTTTTTAATTGGTCCCAAAAAACAAAATGAAGTTTTTAAAATGAGAAATTTTAAAATTTACTTGTTTAAAAAAATTAAAAGGAAATTTAAAATTTCAGGATAAAAAAAATTTTTTCCACAAATAAGCCCAAAGGGTTTTCAAGACCTGGGTTGAGTTCATGCCCAAAAAAACCCTTCCCCCAAAGGGACTCAAAAATTTTTCCAAACGATTTTGGGCAAAAAATTTTTTTACCCCAAAGGAAAGGAAAAATAAACCTTAAAATTAGGGAATTTTGGAAAAAGAATGAGAAACTTTTAGGTACTTTCCTGGTAAAAAGTCAACTAAAAAAATTTTTTCAAGGGGGGTTAAAAAAATTTTCCCAAAATGAAAAAGACAGGGGAATTTAACGTCCCAAAATTTTTGAAAAAAAAAAAAAAATTAACCCCGGGTAAAGGGCCCAAAAGGTTAAAGGGGTTTTTGGAACGGGGAAGAGAAGGAAAACCAATAAATAAAAAGGGGAAAAAATTCCTAGAGGGACTAATTTTCCAAATTTTGACCACGAAACCCCACCACTACCAAAAAGGGGCCAAAAACTTGCAACGAAAAAAATTTTCCCCCCAATGGAAAACATGGGAAATTAAACTTAAGAGACCAAATTTAAAAATTAGGGGCCCCGAAAGCCCGGGGTTAAATGTCTTCCCTCACCTAAGGGAAAAACCAACCCCCCCTCGGCAGAAAATTGGCAATGGAAAAGAACCCTTTAAAATTAACCCCCCCCCGTTTTTTTTCCCTGATCCCTTTGTTTCTTCTTGGTTAGCTGCACCAACAGAAACCCTTTTTAAAAGGCGGTAAAATTCCAAAACCAAAAAAGGGGGCCCCCAAAAACCCGGGCCCCCGGGGGAAAAAAACCCCCAAATAACTGGACCTTTGGGGTTTAAAACCCCTTACCCTAAAAGAGAGAATTATTATTTCAGGAAAAAATTTTGGGAAACCTTAAATTTTGAAAGGGAAAAATTCCCCTACCAAAAAAAGATTTAAATTACCATAATGAAAATTGGGGATCATTAAAAAATTTAAAATGTTGGGAGACCCCCCACGCCATTTCCCACCCAAAAGGGGGGAAAATTACCCAAAAATTTTGGGGGGGGGGGCCGTTTAAAGGCATAAAGCAGCCCCCTTACCGGTTCCTTTAAATTGGTTTTTTCTCGAGCCCAAAAGGTTTTAAAGTGTCCCCAAATTAAACCCCCGGGGGGGCCTTCCCCCCGGTTGGAAAACACACCCCCTTATTATGAGGTTTAATTGGGAAGCTAAATTTAAAAGGGTTTTTAAATTCAGGGGGAATTTTTAAATTTAATGTTAATTTGGGTTTGTTTAATGAAAAAATTTCCCAAATTTAAAAAGGGGGTTTTGGGTAAAGGGGAAAAAAGTAAAATTTTTTGGGGTCTTAAAAAACAAGTAAGAAATTCCCCCAATGAAAAAATTTAAAATTTTTTGGGTCAACCCAAAGTTTTTTTTAAAATTAAATACCTTTAGGGAAAATCCAGCATTTTTATTTTAAAAATTTACCTTTATTTAAAATTTTGGGGGAAAAAATTTTGCAAGAAATTTGGTTTAAAGGACCACGGGTTTTTGTAAAAAAAGAAAAATTGGGTTTGTAAAAAAAGGGCCCTAAAAATTTCCCCTGGAAATTAAATAGGGGCCATAAAGGGTTAAATTTTTTAAACCCTTCCCTTGGGGGCCCTTTTTTGTTTGGGGTTTTTTCCTTTTTTTTTAAATGGATAAATTTAAAAGGGGGTTTGTTTAAATTTCCTGAAAAAAAGGGTTTTTGGGAAATTATTGCCCATTTTAAAAGTTTTTTCCCCCCCTTTGTTTTGGGAATAAAAGGTACAAGGAAAAGTAAAGGGTTAATTTGTAAAAGGGTTGGGTGAAATTTAAAAAATAAGAAATTTTTTTTTAAGAACATTTTAATTTAAAAGGGGGGCAGGGGAAATCTTAAAAGTTTAATTGGGTAAAAAAAAATTTTTAAAAAAGAAATTTTAAAAAATTAAATTAAAAAATAAAAAATTTTTTTAAGCTAAACACCCTATCTTACTCCCAAAAAACTCATCATCAAAAAATTTTAAAAACTGTCTAAATGCCCATAAAAATGAAAGCATGGTGGGGAAACAAGATCCCTTAAATTGTTTTAAAGGGAAATTTTTCGGGATTCCCACAGGGAGGGGAAAGGAAAAAAGGGGTTTAAAATTTCTTTGTAATATCCCCCGCCGTGTGAAGGGCCAAAATCCTATAAAACCCAGGTCCACCCCCAAAATGCAAATGAGCAATTTGAGTCGTTTACAACGAACCCCCGGCCCGCCACAGAGGGGGAAAATACGGGTAAATATTTTCCAAAAAATTCAATATTTATATGAAAAATAGTTTGGCCTTTACTGTAATTAATAATATTTATGTCATAGAAAGGGAAAACCCCGGGGGGTCTGGGCAGGAACTCGCCTTTTGGGTTTTTTTAAAATTGGAAAACAACGTTAGTGTAAGGGGAAAGGGAAATTTTCGGGGCAAAAAGGGGTTTAAAAATTTGGGGCTGACACCTCTCAAATAGGAGGCGAAATTTTTGGGGGACTTTTGAAATACCTGCAAAAATTGAAAAAATCAGACGACTGGGAAAAGGGACAGTTTCCGGGAAACCCCTTTCAAAAAGCCTCTAGATTTGTAAATAATTCGGGCCAGGTTTTCAAAAAATTTATTTTAGTGGGGGTTTTTTCTGAGAAATAAATACAACTTAAAAACCATTTAAATTTGGGGTGATTGATATTAAATTTTTTTCCCTTTCGGTTATGAAATTTGCTTATAAAATAAACCCCATTTATTATTTTTTAATTACAGTTTTGTGGGTTTTGGTGTTGTTTTGTGTTGTGTTTTTTTAACTCACCTAATTGGGGGTTTGCATCAGTCGAGGCATACTTCCGGGCCCCCCACCTAAACCCCTGATTCCCAAACTAGGTCCTCCCCTCCCCCCCTCCCAGAGCTTTTATCAAAAACCTTTTAAATTAAAACTTTGTAGCTTTCAAACCTCTACTATGTCCTATCCAGACTTTTTCCAAATTCCCTTTAACAACTGAAAATGATTGAAGAAAATTTTCCTAACATCTACTTGTGCCCCCCTTTTTTTTCTGGTCCAAATCTTTTGGAACACCCTGCCCCTTTTCCCCCTGCTTTCATTTTTTATATGTCGTTAATGTCCCCCCCTAATTTCCCCTCTCCCAATGCCCCAAACAGGCGTTTTCCCCCTTAACCTTTCTTTGTGGGGCCTTCCATTTGGGTCCGGACTAGTTTTTGTTTGAAAACCCTTTGCACTTTCTCTAAATTTTTTTACGTGCTTGCCCAGGAGTGGCTTCGTAAAAGGGGCCTCAAACCCAATAAAGGGGGCCCGACGGGACAAGGTGTACGGGTTTAAACAACCTTACTTTAGGTGTCAGAATGCTATTCTTAGGTTTGCCAGGGGGCCCATATGCTGGGAGCAGTTATCCAGTTGATGTGCACCTCAGGAATGTGCTCTTTTTCAAAGTCACCCTAAGATCCATTTCCTTTAGAATTTTTTTTTGGGGGATCCCCTTTGGGCCCCCTACCTACACCTGGGCCCTGCGGTCTTCGTTACCCCCCCCCGGGTCTTCATGAAATTTTGCATTTGGTGGTGTTTAAATTCCCGGAGCAGCTGCTGGACTAAAGGGTTGGGAGCCTGTGCAGGTCCCCCTTTTTATCCTGCCCCGATTCTCATCCGTTTAATTCTTCTGAGTGTATTTCCCCTTTGCTCCCTGTCATTTACTATACCAAAAATAGCACTGGTCCTAGGAATGATCCCTGCAAAAACCCCCCCTCGCCCCAGGGGCCCACTTTGACATCTTTGTCGCGCACCATGACTCGTTGTTTTCCTTTCCCCGTTTTGGTATTCCCCTAAAAAAGGGGAAATGCCCCTTTTCCCGTTATGTGTGCCTGATTCCCTAGGGTTTTTTTCAAATAATCTCTTGGGGAGGAACTGTGACTAAACCTTTTTTTGCATTCCAAGAAAATGTTTGTCTACCCACCCCCTCTTTTCTTACTTCCATTACCTTTCATAGAACACCATTGTTTGGGGGACCCAGGGTTTTCCCTTTTTCCCCAAAAACGTTTTCGAATTTCATTTATAAGCTTGTTCCTTTTTTAAATGCCCTTTACCAATCCCCTTCCCCGAAAAATCTTCTCTCTGACTTTGCAAAATATACACGTCATGACCCCTGGTCTGTATTAAAAACCTCTTGCTGTTTTCTTTTTTTAAAAAATTGGGGAAAAGGGATTTTCCCTCTTCCCCTAAACCCCAAAAAGTTGCCCAGTTTCAGGGGATGTGTTGAAGATTGGGGGGGGGGGGGGGGGGGGGACCACAGCATCTCTCTCCCCGTCCCAAGGACCCACAGAGAAATTTGTCCTTCCAAAGCCCTTTGGGGGTATCAATTCACTGAGCAGCTTTTTTCAACCGCCTCCTCGATTGTGTATTTTTCATCCAACACTTTGTTTTTATTCTTTTTGGTGTATCCCCCCATTTTTGACTTCCAAAGGGCCTGCCTGTCTCCACTCTAAATATTTAAAAAACCCGGGCTCATGTTGAAAAACCACACAAAACTTCTTATCTTTTTTTTTGAGCTCCCAAACCCTTTCCTCCCTCAACCTGAAACCTGGGTCCTTCGCAAATTTTTTTCTTCCCCGGTGGGCTATACAAAACCCCTTCAGGTCAGACTTTTTTTTTTGCAATGTCTTTTTGTATCCCCGCTTTGGGGGTTCCCTTTTTTAACTTGGGATACTCGTTTTTGGTTCTTTTTTACTAATCTCTTCCCTTTTCGGGGGGTCCCCTTTTTTTTCTGTACTTTTCCTATTCCCCTATTCCTTGTTTTTCCCCCCCAAAACTTTTTGTGTGAAAACCCAAGGGGGTGTTCTGGTTTTTCCCCTTAAAATTTTTTTTTTTCTTGGGAACCAAAACCCCTTCTCTACCCCCCTTGCCCTTTCGTTTTTCCCCCATATCCGTTTTTGTTTAAAAGATTTTCCCCTACCAAAATTTTTTTTCCCCCTAAACCCCTTGCAGAAGTTCCCCAAACTTGAAATTTTTTTCCCCTTAAAGTAATTTGGGTTCTTTTTTCCTACTCCTGCTAAACCCCTTTTCCCCTTGTAACTCTACTTTTGTAAAAAAAAAGCTCAGAACTATGTATCCCCTAGCTCCGAGGGGGCCCTTTTTTTAAAAGTTGGGTTTCCTCGATTTAGAAATAAATCAAGGCGAAAAAAAAAAAAAAACGATTTTTTTGTCCCGCTTGTTCATGCTTTACCTTTCCCCTTGGTAAATTTGGCCCCAAATGTTGATGCATTAGGTTTTTCCAGCCCCACAAACCCTTTATCTTTTGGGTCTCCATGTTTTTGGACCCCCAAGTGGGGTCCAGGTTTTTTCCCATCCCATATTTTTTTGTTTATTGGAAAACACCCATTATAAACTTTGGGGTTTTGCCCCTATGACTCTTCTTTCCACCTCGTTCTGGCTCTGTTTTCTCTCTTCCCCTATTTTTCTCTTTGGGCCCCCTGCAAAATTTAATGGTTTGGGTTTTGCTAACCTTTAGCACCTTAGGGCCCCCAAACTGAATTGTTCCTACTACGCCGGGGGTCACCATCTTTAAAAACCCAGGCCGAGACCCCAAAAAATTTAACAATTACATTTTCCCGCTTGTAGTCCCCCCTTTCCCGGCCCTAAAACGGGCTAATTTTTTTCAATTTTTCCCCAAATTTCCCCCTCAGTTTTTTAATGAGAAGTGCAACCCCCTTTCTCTCTTCTCCCCCTATCTTTCATCCCGGGTTTAAATCCGGGTGGAAAGGGTTGCATTTGGTACATCCTGGTGAGTTTTATTTCGTGAGTGTTATGAAAGCAAAGGGTGATTCTTTCATGTTTCTACCACATTTATTTTGTTTTTTTGTCCATGTTTTTTTTAAACCCAAAACCCACAACTTCCCTTTTTTAAAAACTGTGGTCTGGGGTGTACATTTAGGGGGGGGAAGTGGAGAGCTGGCAGGAACTAAGGGGGGGGGGGGGGGGTTGCTGTGAAAGGTTTGGGTTTTGATGAGGGGGGGGGGGGCAAACAGGGACAGCATTGGGGGTTTTTTGTTAGATTGCCCTTTGGCTTTCATTGGGGTTTTCACTTTGAGAGCCCCCCCCCCCTGTAGGTGCTTTTTGATTTGGGTTTTATTTTCTCTTCCCCTTTCCCCCAAGTCCCGGGTTCTCTTGCCCATCTCCACTTTAAAAATCCTTTTCCTCCCCTTCCGTCTTTTTTTCCTCTATTTCAGTTTTTTTTTTGCTTTTTTTCTCATAATTCCCGTCGCGGTTTTAAAGGGATAACCCCCCCCAGTATCCAAATATTTCCCTTTGTCGTTTCGTCTCCTGCGGGGGTTTTTTTTTGAGCCAAATTTTGCCTTGAAAATCAATTTTTATTGGCCTGTTTCTTCCCTTTCAAACCTCCCTTTTTCCAAAAATTTGTCAGGGGGGTTTATGTCCCCCTTCTCTTAATTGCTTTCCAATAACCCCTTTAATTTCTTTCTTTTTCCCCCTGCCTTCTTTCTTTGTAATTTTTCTTTCCCAACCTTTTTGGAGACCATAAACAAAGACCCGGGCCCTCCCTGTCCCTTCTCCCACTTTTTTTCCTTTTTTATTCCCTAATTCGATTTTGCTGGGCCCCCGTCACAGCTTTTTATTTCTTTTATTCTCTTTTTTCCCATCTGTTTTCTCCCCTGTCATTTTTCCCCCCTTTTCAGCTTTTCCCGGGCACCACTGTGGTCTGCTAGGGGCCCCTTGTACAGTTTAAATCCCTTTTGTTTTCCCCACAATTTCCCCATTTTTGACTGATGTAAACATTTTAAGATGTGATGCCCGTGTGCTCTTTTGGTTTTTTTAGACGTTTTTAGATTTTGTCTATTTGGCAAGGGGCCACTTTGCCCAAAATTTAAAAGATTAAAAAATTTTTTTTTGCCATAAAACATCGGAAATTGAACTGACCATAACTAACAAAATACAATGATGGGAAAACTTTTCATCAGTATAAGTTCTTTTAAAACCCCTCAGCCAGACTCCCAAAAGGGTTTTCCCCCAAGCATTCGTTTGTTTTTTGTTTCCCAACCCCGGGAAAATGAGTCTGGTGTTTTTGTTACTTCTTTTCATTTTTCTGCAAGTACTTTTCCAAAGACAGAATTTTTTTGAATGTCAAACAATTCCTTGAAATAAACGAAATAATTCCAAAAATAATCTTTAAAACCCCGAGGGAGGGCTTTGAACCTGCACACACTTTCATGCAGCAGATGTTCAAAAATTAAATTAACATAAAACCCCGTGGCCCCCCCTGGATTTTTTGGGGCTGTTGTGTTTGGAAAAAAGTAACGTGACCTAAATGTAGTCTGGGAGGTTCATTACCAAAAATTCCCGTTCCTCTGTTGTGAACCCTAAAGCCCCAAAAAACGCTACACCGCTAGCATGATGAGGTAAATGATCACCTTTTGAAATGGGTCTTTCAGCGCAGTTTACGTGTAAAACTTTGGGAAAGGCAACATCTACTAGCCTCGTTCTTTAAATTTTCCCTTAAAACTCTCCCCACTTTTTTATAAAAAATTTTTTTCAAACATTTTTCCCCTACTACAAAATTTTAAAAACAAATAAGTAAATAAAGGGAAAAAAAAGAAATTTTTATCACAAAGTTTTAATTTTCTATTCTTAAACAATTTAAATGCACATTTTTTTAAAAAAAAAAATATTTTTTGAAGATGTCTGATGTAGACGACCTTATTCCTTCTCACTTATTTTGCTTGCATGGTTGTTTTTTTCACGACTATTGTTTATTCCCCTACTATATACTATTTTTAGAAAATTTTTTGTTTTTTTATTGGGCATTGAAATAGCAGACAGTAAACGGAACAAATTCAAATACCAAAGATGATCTCCGCCATAAATAAGAGGCTTTTTATGAGAAACTTTTTTTTTGGGTTTTTAATCAAATTTTTATCAGTTTTTAAAAGCTCGATTTAAAAATTTTTTTTGATAACTGTTTAGAAAGTTGATAAATACAATAACCAAAAACAAATTTAAAAATGCGTTTAGGAATTAAAGGGTTTAAAAATTTTTAGTGATTTCCTTTTTTTTTTATAAATCAAAAATTCCCCTGTGGGTTTTAAAAACCACCTAGATTTAAATTAAAAAATAAAATTAAATTTAAAAGGAAAGAGGGAAAAAAATGGGTTTGCAAAAATCCTTAAAAAACAGAACACCTGCAAAATTTTAGTAAACAAACACCGCAAACTTTTAAGTAAACACATCTACAAATTTCAGTAAAAAAAACCCCCTGCCAAAATTCAAATAACGAGAACACCTAAAAACTTCTAACAAACAGAACATTTTAACACTTCTAACACAACGCCTTCAAACTTCTAATAAACTGAACAGATGCAAATTTCTAACAAGCACAACACATGCAAACTTTAAAACAAACACAATACTTACAAACTTCTATCAAACAGAACACTTTGCAAACTTCTAGTAAACAGAACACCTGCAAACTTCATAGAAAAACATAATCCTCGAAACTTCTAGTAAACTGAATACCTGCAAACTTCTAGTAAACAGAACATCTGCACACTTCTAGTCAACAGAACACTTAAAAAACTTCTAACTCACATTACACTTGAACACTTCTAACACAAACGCTTTCAACTTCTAAGAAATTTTAGGTGTTCTGTTTATTAGAAGTCTGAAGGCATTGTGTTTGAAGTGTTTCAAGTGAAATGTGAGTTAGAATTTTTTGAGTGGTCTGTTGACTAGAAGTTTGCAGGTGTTCTGTTTACTATAAGTTTGCAGGTGTTCTGTTTGATAGAAGTTGTAGGTATTGTGTTTGTTAAAAGTTTGCATGTGTTTGTGCTTGTAGAAATTTTCAGGTGTTCTGTTTATAACAAACTCAACACCTGTAAACTTCTAGCAAAAGAGAACACCTGCAAACTTCTAATAAATAGAACACCTGGAGTTTACCTGGAGAGGGTTTCGGGGGTCAACGCACCCGCGGCCCGGTTAATCGGGTACTGACTTTAGGTGCCTGTCCAGTGCCTTCTTGAGGACATCCAGGGGTCTATTGGTAACTCCCCTTATGTATTCTGGGAGGCAGTTAAACAGTCTTGGACCCCGGACACTTACTGTGTTGTTCTTCAGTGTACGCGTGACACCCCTGCTTTTCATCGGGGAAATGTTACATCTCTTGCCGAGTCTTTTGCTTTCATAGGGAGTGATTTTCGCGTGCAGGTTTTGGTACCAATCCCTCCAGGACCTTCCTAGTATATATTATCATGTATCTCTCTCGCCTGCGGTCGATGGAATACAGAACAAGACCTTCAACCGTTCCCAGTAGTTTAGGTGCCTAATCGTACTTACGTGTGCCGTGAAAATTCTTGGTACACTCTCCAGGTCTGCAATGTCGCCAGCCTTGAAGAGGGCCGTTAGTGTACAGCAGTATTCCAGCCTAGAGAGCACAAGCAATTTGAGGAGAATCACCATGGGCTTGGCGACCTAGTTATGAAGGTTCTCATTATCCATCATATCATTTTCCTGGAGTATGAGATAGATACATTGTGTGGTCTTTCAAGGCGAGATCCTCTGACATTATCACTCCCAGGTCCTTCACACTACTTTTCCCCTCTATTGTATGGTTAGAATTTGTCGTATATCCAGACACATTTTTAATTTCTTCAAGTTTCCCATATCTGAGTAGTTGAAATTTCTCCTCGTTGAACTTCATATTGTTTTGAGTGGCCCATTCGAAGATCTGGTTGATGTCCGCTTGGAGTCTCACGGCATCTTCGATGGAGGTCACTACCATGGTAATCCGGGTGTCATCCGCAAAGGAAGACACGTTGCTATGGCTTACGTCTCTGTCTATGTCAGAAATGAGGATGAGGAATAAAATGGGAGTAAGTACTGTGCCATGAGGAACAGAACTTTTAACCGTGGCTGCCTGAGACTTTACTCTGTTTACTATTACTCTTTGTGTTCTATTTGTCAGGAAGTTGTAGATTCATCTATAAACATTTCCCGTTATTCCTTTATCACGCATTTTGTGTGCTATTACACCATGGTCACACACTTGTCGAAAGCTTTTGCAAAGTCTGTGTGTACTACATCTGTATATTGTTTATTCTCTACAGCATCCAGGACCTTGTCATAGTGGTCCAGTAGCTGGAACAGGCAGGAGCGATCTGCTCTAAACTCATGTTGCCCTGGGTTGTGTAATTGATGGGTATCTAGGTGGTTGGTTATCTTGCTTCTTAGAACCCTCTCAAAGATTTTTATTATATGAGATGTTAGAGCTATCGATCTGTAGTTCTTTGCAATAGCTTTACTGCCACCTTTGTGGAGTGGGGCTATGTCTGTTGTTTTTAGTGTTTTTGGGATGACCACTGTGTCCATGCTCCGTCTCCATAAAATGCTGAAGGCACGCGATAGAGGCTTCTTGCAATTCTTGATGAACTCTGAGTTCCACGAGTCTAGGCCTGGGACAGAGTGCATGGGCACGTCATTAATTGCCTCTTCAAAGTCTTGTGGAGTTAGAATAATATCCGAGATTTTTGGGATGACCAGATTTTGGGTTTCGTTCATAAAGAATTCATTTGGATTGTCGGTTATCCCTCAGTGCCAATCATGAGGAGAGAAGTGAATAGTTTAAACAGCCAAGGTTTAGTAGCTGACCTATATTCAGCTGACCAGTGTATAGCGAGAGAATCATAGGAGAAAACGCCTAATCTATCTATAAAATCAAGGAAAGTCAAGTTATATGTGGCGTTTTCTTCTCTCAGTGCTTTCAAAAATGGCTGAGACAGGAGACCAGGTCAGGCAGTCAACAACACGACGCAGCCCAATAAATGGAATTGAGGGGGATTTGGACAGATAAAGCCATTGATTAAAACTTTCTGGTCCTGCCAAATGGAAATGAGTTAGAAGTGTAATAGATGAAACCAGACTGTGAAGTGAGGTGAGAAAGAGAGTGTGAAATAAGGGGATAAGTGAATGGGGTTTGTGAAGTAAAGGGATAAGTTAGGATGAAACGGTTTTGAAGCAGATACCAGGAAATTTACTAGTAATTCAGTGGGTTTGCTAGAGCAGCTACTAGGGTTTGCTAGGTGACTGAAAAGAAAAATAAATATTGTTGTATTTTGAGTAAAAGAGTGAAGAATGAAAATGGCAGGCTTGGGGGGGTACAGGCTGCCATAATTATATTTATCTTGCTCCTGTAATTTCATGAAGAAAGAAAATCAGTCATGGGGCTAGAAAAGGCAAATGGGTCAATAGCATCCTGGACAGTAAAAGCCCAACAGTTGCCATCCTACCAGAAATGTAAATGTCACTACCGCCGCAAGGTATGGCAACACCGCATACCCAAACAAAAACAGTGGCACACAGCTCTTATTGTAGCGCTCTTAAGTGGTGAATCCAAATTAATCCAGGACCTCAAACTATTGGGGCAGAGGCAAAACAGACAAGTGACGGTATTAATGACGGTCTAGAAGCAAGGAATGATAACCTTAACCCATATGTAATGAAAAATTGTAAGACAATACAGCCATTCTTACTATCTCAAACACCACCAAACAGGTGCATACACTGCACTAAAGTACGCAGGGAAAAAAAGAAAAAAACACCTTATGTAAAATATGTAAGGGGTGGGGGCATGATTGATGTATAAAACAATTATAGTAAACGGTGCCCGAAAATTTATTTTGTGTGTAACAAAAAGCACTTTGGCACAATTACCCTTTAGCAATGATGACATTGATTTTCCTAATTTAATACAAATGACCCATTGCCATATATTGATGATTACAATTGTTTTATGAAAACAGGCGTTCACTTTATTCATGTCAACGCAAGATCACTTTTCCAAAATTGGCAGAGATTAGGGTTCTAGCTAACAGAACTAGGGGCAGTTATATCCATTTCTGAATCCTGGTTGGATGATACGGTGACTGACGACGAGGTCAAAATAGAAGGTTACAATATAAAACGCTTAGATAGGAACAGAAAGGGGGGGGATTTTGGCCTACATTTGAAATGACTTTAGCTTACAACCCAAGACCTGATTTAAATAAAAATAAACTGGAGATTCATGTTTGAAGTGCTGCTCCCAAGACTAAACCCATCTTAGTAGGAACTAGTTACCGCCCTCCACCAGGACAAGTCCTTTGAAGATTTTTCCAGAGTATTGTCCGGACTGAAAACAAAATCGAGACAATAATACTTTGGGACTTCAGTAGCTGTTTTTCAGCAGCAAAATAAAAGGGCAATGCAAAGATATAAGCAAATTCTAGTTTTAAATAGTTACACTCAACTAATTAATACACCAACCCGGATCACACAGTTTTTCAGCCACCTAATTGACCACATACTTTGTACCGCTCTGAGAACATTAGTCAGTCAGGCGTCATTACCACAGGCCTTAGTGATCATTTCATCATTACTGCACCAGGAAAATCACAAGGGATAGGATAGGCCTACACAGGACAATAAAAATGATGTCAACTAGAACTACAGTAAAGAAACACTGGTAAAAAGGCTACTCAATTGTGACTAGACAGAGATAACAAGTTGCAGGGACGTAAACGATGCTTGGGAAAAATTCAAAAACAATGTTTCACTACCATCCTTGATAATATTGCACCAGTTAAAGAGTTAGGATTAAACGAAGAACTGAACCCTGGATGGCTACTGAGATATAGATAATATGAAATTCAAGACCAGCTGCTAAAAAGATTTAAACAGACAGGATATTGTCAGCACTAAATGAATTCCAAAGGGCGAGGAACAGAGTACAGACACTTATAAAATGAACAAAGGCAAAACACTACTGCTCGAAAAATTGAAGAGTATAAGCATAACCTCAGAAAAACTCTGGCAACAGCTAAAACAGTGGGGTTTAACCATAAACCAGTAGACATGTCTAACATAGTACTCACTATCGATAACGAGGTATGCCACGAAACATCTAAGGTGGTAAATTGTTTTAATTCCTAATACACATCTGTTGCATCAACACTAGTAAGTAAACTACCAGCTGCATCAAATACCTTTAACACAGACTCTGATAAGTTCAAACATACTATACCAAAAAAGGGGTAACTCCAAACAGTTGTCAACTAATAAGTGTATCTCATGACTTTATTCAAAAAGAACTAAGCAGGTTAAACCCAACTAAGAGCACAGGCCTGATAACATCCTGTGGATGGGCTTCTGAACTGTCAATCCCTATTGCTCCATAATAAATCTATCAATCACCACTAATACCGTACCGGGAGGTTCAAGGGGGCCCCAGAGTTACTCCTATCTTCAAGAAAAATAGTAGGTCTGATGTAAGCAACTATAAACCTGTTAGTATACTCATTTATAATATCCAAAATTCTAGAGAGAGCGGTGTAATGCCAAGTAGTTAAGTACCTTAATGACAACAACATTCTCCATAGCTAATCAATCGGGCTTTAGAAGATCTTACTTAACCGAACCCTCCCTAATTAATCTGATGGATTACTTGAGAACTGAAATGTCAAAGGGGAACCTCATAGGTATGGTAACCTAGACCTGTAAAAGGCATTCGATACTGTAAACCCACAATATATTATGTAAGAAACTTAAAAGCTATCGGTATAGGTTCGGGAACGTTTTAAGTCCTACCTTAGCAACAGGAGACAAATTGTCAAAATCAACAATACGGAATCAGAACCCCTGCCGATAGCATCTGGAGTTCCCCAAAGTAGTATTCTGGGTCCCTTTTTATTCCTATGCTATGTTAATGATATGCCTATCATGTCAAGTGCAAACTCCTACTGTATGCAATGACAGTGCTCTGTTAGTGTCAGGGGAAAAAACCACAAGATATTGCTAATGTATTAACACTGGAACTGGAGTCCTGATCAAATGGTTTTAGACAACAAACTATCATTACACCTAGGGAAAAATGAAGTTCATTCTCTTTGGCACGAAACAAAACTGAGAAGAGTAAAAATTTTAATGTCCAGTGAATGGGAGTCCCATCACTTCGGTTTCCTCAGTAAAATATCTGAGAATCCCGTTTGACCCATGCATGTCAGGAGAATTGATAGGGAACAGTGTAGTAAAGAAAGCGATGCCAGACCGAGTCCTCTGGACAAGCAGTGTCACTACGAGGCTCGCAGGACCCTTAAAGTCTAAAACTTTACATTGTCATATGGATTAGCTTGCTCTACATGGTACTCTGCCTTGACAAAAAAAAAAAAAACTGAAAGATAGACTGCAAATTTACCCAGAACAAAAAACCCGGGAAGAAAAAAGTAGGCCACAATGAATTACAGCAGTTGGATATGCTGAATGTTGAAGACAGAGTAAAACAACTGAAGCTAAATCATGTTTATAAAATTGCTCACAAACAGTGTCCAGAATATCTTGCTGCCAATTTTGTCAAGGGTTGGAACCAAAGCAGTCATAGTACAAGGGGAGAGAGCACAACTTTGTAATACCCACAGTCAGTGGCCAGCTTCAAACACCTTTTATTGTACAGCAATAAAAAAAATGGAACAGACTGCCCGCACATGTCAAAGACAGTCATAGCATGAACCATTTCAAGAAAAGTGCCAAAAGGTGTCTGATGAATGTAGCTACAAAAAAGAAGGGAATTATTTTTAAATTTTTTAGCTAACACGCGTGTAATTTTACCTTATTTCCTAGTAATGACCCTCGTATTGTAAAACTTAATGACCCTCGAATAGTAGATAGTCTTTTTAGTATGATAATAAGATGTTATCTTCATATAGAATAAAAAATATTATAACCTTTATATTATAATAATAAGGTGAAAGGACCCCAATGGAAATAAGTCACTCTGTCTGACATTTCCCGGGTATCCTAGGTTTCTACCATATGCTGTTATTATTTTTTATTATTATCACACTGGCCGATTCCCACCAAGGGAGGGTGGCCCGAAAAAGAAAAACTTTCACCATCATTCACTCCATCACTGTCTCCCAAAGGGGCTTTACACACATTTTTTCAATGCAACATTAACACCCCTCCTTCAGATGCAGGCACTTACCCCCATCCCCCAGGACCAATCCGGCCTCCCGGGTTTTTTCCCGAACCCCTTTCATAAATTTTTCTTTGCCACACTCCAACAGCACGTAATTTTTAAAAACCATTTGTCTCCATTCACTCCTATAAAACACGCCACGCTACCTCTGGAAGTCCAAGCCCCGCACAAAAAACCTCCTTTACCCCCTCTCCCCAAACCCTTTTTCCCTAGGCCGACCCCTACCCCCCTTTCCTTTTCCACTACAAACTGTCACTCTTGAAGTCTTTCTGTTTCCTCCATCTCTCTACATGTCCGAACCCCCCAAAACCCTTCCTCACCCCTCGGACAACAGTTTTGGTAATCCCGCACCTCCTCCTAACTTCCAAACAAACGAATTTCTGCATTTTTATTCCCCCCACACATTGCCCTCAGACATGACATCTCCACTGCCTCACCTTCTCCTCGCTGCAACATTATCCCCCATGTTTCCACCCATATAAGAGCGTTGGTAAAACTATACTCTCAACATTCCCCTCTTTTTCCCCCAAGGACAAATTTCTTTGTCTCCAAACTCCAAGGCACCACTCATTTCTTTTCCCTCATCAAAATTTTGATTCACCTCATCTTTCATAACCCACCCCGACCGTCCATCCCAAAATCTGAATACATTCACCTCCTCCATACTCTCTCCCTCCAATTGATATTCAAAATTTCATCACCTAATTTTTTTTTTATCCTCATAACCTTATCTTTCCTTATTCACCTTTTAAATTTTTTTCTTTGCACACCCTACCAAAAACATCCCCCAATCTCTGCAACTTTCTTAAATCCCCAAGAGCACAGTTCATCACAAAACACTGTGACAACCCCACTTTGTGTGTGATTTTTTTATCTTTTAACTCCAACCCCCTTGTAAGACCCTCGCATTTACTTCTCTTACAACCCCATTTAAATATATTTAAAAAAACAACGGTGACATCACACATCCTTGTTAAGGCCTACTTTTTTTCGGAAATAATTTTTCCCCTTCCTACATACTCAACTTGAGCCCCACTATCCTCGTAAAAACTCTTCACGCTTCGTAAACCCCCCCTACACCCAAAACTTGCCAAAAGCCACATTGCCCCCCTATCCACCGTCATACGCCTTTTCCAACCCTAAATGCCACAAAGCCTCTTTTCCTTTTTCTAAATACGTTTACTATATGTTTTTTACTGAAACACCTGGTCACACACCCCCTACCTTTCCTAAAGCCCCTTGTTATTGCTATCCTATTCTCCGTCTTACTCTTAAATTTCCCTTTCAATAATAACTCTACCATACACTTTACCAGGTATACTCAGCAGATTTAAATCCCCCTATAATTTTTGCACTCTCTTTTAATCCCCTTTGCCTTTATACAAAGGAACTATGCATGCTCTCTGCCAATCCCTAGGTACCTTACCCCTCTCCATACATTTATTAAATAATTGCACTAACCACCCCAAAAAACTATATCCCCACCTGCTTTTAACTTTTCTATCTTATCCCATCAATCCCTGCTGCCTTACCCCCTTTCATTTTACCTACTGCCTCACGAACTTCCCCACACCCCACAACTGGCTCTTCCTCACCCTAAAAGATGTTATTCCCCCTTGCCCTATACACGAAATCACAGCTTCCCTATCTTCATCACATTTAACAATTCCTCAAAATATTCCCCCATCTTCCCAATAACCTCTAACTCTCCATTTAATAACTCCTCTCCTATTTTTAACTGACAAACCATTTGTTCTCTAGGCTTTCTTAACTTTTTTAAACTCACTCCAAAACTTTTTCTTATTTTTAACAAAATTTGTTGATAACATCTCACCCACTCTCTCATTTGCTCTCTTTTTACATTGCTTCACCACTCTCTTAACCTCTCTCTTTTTCCCCCATATACTGTTATGTAAAGATAATCTATGTAACTGTATTTGTTGTATACCTGAATAGACTTACTTAGTCAACCCTTAGTCTGGACAATGGCTCGCTGAACATTGAGTCAGATTGGGACTTAAGTATCTCATTCATTTCTTGGCTGTCATCTGTGTATGCCCATCCCTCCTAAGCAGGGCCCATACTGGATGTTGTTTTTCCCTTAGATTTTTAGCTTAGAGAAGAAGTATTTTTTTTTCAGTTTTCCCTTTTTAGCTTTTAGTTTCTTCCTGTGATTATTGTCTCCTGTAAGATTCCTTCAGCTTTCTTCATTATTTGCAATTTCATTGACTAGTGCCTCCTTCGTATTTCAGATATATTGGCCCCATCAGCAGCTCTGTGACTCTTCGCCTTTGTCTGTATAGGGAACGTCTCTCTCTAATTTACATCTTTTTCTTTTTCTAATGGAAAGTGTCTTTAGCAGATCTCAAGAACCACAGAATTCATTTTCAAGACAAATTTTCGGATCATCGTTGTTTAGGATATCTTCCCAGCTTGTTTCATTTAGGACATGGTATACTTGATCCCATTGAATGTTTTTGTTATTGAAATTAAATTTCGTGAAGAGATTTTCATGACTACTCACATTTTGCTGGTCCGGAGCCCTGTGCATACATGTCTGTACCTCTATTGTGTTGTTATCTGAGTGTATTGTCTTTGATACAGTTATAATACGTATCAGATCGTCATTGTTAGTGAAGATGAGGTCCAGCGTATTATCTAGCTCTTGTAGGCTCTACTGTTTGCTCGTTTAAGGTGAATTTGGTGCAGAGATTTAATATCTCATGTGTGTGTGAACTTTCATCAGAGTTGCCTTCCGGGGCGATCTCTGCTGAAACATTGTTTGCTATACTCCTCCATTTTAGGTGTCTCAAGTTGAAATCTCCTAGTAGTAAGATGTTTGGGGCAGGAGTTGGCAGATTTTCCAGACAGTGGTCAATTTTCTCAAGCTGCTCCTGGAATTGCTGGGAAGTTGCATCTGTGAGGCTTGTATGCTACCACAAGGCAAGGTTTTGGTTTTCAGTCTTTACCACCAAAATTTCAACTACAACATTTGATGGTGCCAATGAGCGACTCTGTGACATACAGGCCAACTTCTCCTCCCCTTGTGCCTGTTTAGTCTGTCGCATCGGAATTGTTTATAACCTGGGATCCATATTTCGGTGTTATGATCCTTTAGTGAGTCTCTGTGAATGCTGCAAAAATGCATTTGACTCCGTGAGCAGTCCCTTGATATAAAGAATTTTGTTGTTTTTTTGACGGCTTTAAATCCTGTATGTTTGCAAAGACAAATATCGTTGCATTTATGGAATTTAGGGTTTTTTTATTTGCTGGCTCTAGTATCCGTTGTTCTGGAGTAGAGGCCAATGTCCGTGCCTCTGCTCCAGAAGTGTTTTCAGGTGGTATAGAATTATTGTCATTTCTTGCCAGTCTTTTTTACCTCCTGTCCTGAAAAAAAACTCTGCCCCTTAAGATGGTTGTGGCTCGTCTCTTTTGTTTCCCATAGTCTGGTTGGTCTGTGTCTTCTAGTCCCCTATAGATGATGTGCCTGGCAGTATGCATTGTAGCATTTTCTTTTATGGATTGATGAGTGACACATTTCTCGGTGAAATAAGTTGCAAGAAGGGAAGTTGCACTCTCCTGTTGTCATGTGGGTGCGGTGTTTTTTGGGATAGTCAAAGGTGCATGTCCCACCTGTTTTACCAGATATACCATGCATGCAGATACCCAGGGCATAGTATTTACATAGATTGTAATTCTGTTTGCTAGGATTTATTGTAGCTGCATTCGCTGCTGGTGCATTTATTTCCTGTTTTCTTCCTATCTTTCACCCCTGTATGGATATCAGTGCTTCCACCAGGTTTTGCTGGTAGTGTGTCGACACTTTCTCTGAAGCATCATCCCATTTGATCCATCTCCAGCAGTATCTCTATTTGAACCTCTGTAGACTGAATAACGTTGTCTTCACTGTCCTCCAGGACAACACTAATACCCTCACGAGCTCTTTTAAGCATCACTAGGACCCTCTGGAGCACTTTCCTCCAGGACAACACTAGCCCCCTCAGCACTGTCCTCCAGGACTACACTAGCACCCTCAGGAGCACTGTGCAAGACAGCCCCATCCCTACCACCCATCTTATTTTCCAGCTGTCATACCACACTGACATGTATTTCAAGAAGGATGTTTTATTGATGTTCTTGTCTTTTAATATAGATGTCATTTCCTCATACAGGTGTATCTCGTTTGGGCAGACCCAAAAACATCTCTCTGAGTTTATGTCAAGTGTGGTCACTGGTTTAAATCCCTGCATATACCATGGGACCATTGACCACAGAGATAGCAAGCAATCCAGGCCTGTTTTTCGTCCCTTACCCATTCTGCAGACTACACAGATCTTCATGGTGGTAGTAATCTTACAATACTTGACAACTCCCTAGCTAGCTAGTCTATAATTCCCCGAAACATATTAATTTTTTGTAACAGTTCTTCCGATTTGGCTTTATTTCCAATGAAACCATTTGAATCCGCCTAAACCCAGGGAATTTGGATGAATCCAGTTAGTTGATCACTGTATATCTTTTTACTAATAATCACTTTACAGTAGATCTGTCTATCTGTATTGTAACTATTTGTTGTAGTTACTGTTTGAGTGTTTGATAAGGCACGTAGAGCCCCGTCAGTTAGTTGAAACCGGTCAGAGGATACCTTGTTTTCAACGAGCCCGTTTGAATTCGGTCGTTGGTTGAAACCGGGCAAATCCGAATTAGGCTCACTGGGTGATTTTGGACTAGCTCATGAAAAGGGCTACTGGAAAAATATTAAACAGAGTAATAAGTGTCATTTGATACAGAAAGTAATAACTTGCGTGTTTGGGTGCCGGTGGCTTGGTATAGGAAGATTGCTGGAGGAATAATGATTTTCATTGTGTATATTGCGACCGCTGTTAACTACAGGTTTACCACAAACTGTATACGTCACTCCATCACAATAAGTACTAACAACCGTACACTTTCGTATTTCCTCGAGATTTTGCACCCTTCGTATTTCAACAAGAATATTTACTCCATGGTATCACTAATTATAAGTCAGGCACACTAGGCGACTGCCTGGGAGGGTCTGACGACTTCTGGCAACTGTTTACAACATGAACCTGCTCTCCTTAGGCCTAACACTTCATTTTAAAATTTACCTTATCATATATTAATCTGTATACTAGGGTACCACTGTGGTACACACTACAACACTATATATACACACTAAGATCAGGAGACTGTCTTTCCTCTGACAAAAAAGTTCTAATATTATTTTCACCGGCACACTAGGCCTAAAATTCCCCTCTGAGAGTATGACTCTGCTTTGTTATTGTACACTAATTCCCCTTTTTGACTCAGTACATGTTATTTCCTGCTAGTTTAGTTCCAAGCACTGGAGGGCTTACATCCTTAAGTTTCACTGGCACAGTTAAAGTTAGTACGCAAGAAGCTGGTGAAAAACATGGAGAACATGAATTAAGACACATAAGAACACTGGGATCTTATAGTAGACGTTTCTTGCATCCGTGGCTTATCAATCAAATCAGACATAACTTGAAGACAGTAGAACTAGTACAGACTGATGAGGTAATCAGTCCCTCAACTAGGAGTAGTGCGAAAGAGCACAGGTTGAGACTGATACCTCATCTTCTGTACATAGTTCCACTGTCTTCAAGTTCTGTCCTTGAATTTGTATTGAAAAGCCACTGGATGCGAACGTCTACATAAAAGTACCAATGTTGCATAAGTGTCTTAACTCATTGTCGTATTATATACCATTCGTACCATGTTGAAAAGAACATGGCGCCGGCAAACGGCCCAAGGAATTGATCCTCAAACAAATTAAACCCTGCACATTACCAAAAGCTATTTCCGTAGTGAGACCGCCTCTTCTGACCCGTCCAAACAGACTTCCTGGCTTGAAGGACTGATCAATTAAACTGTTGGTGCTATAGTGCATAAAGAACAAAAGGCAAAATAGTATTATTGGAGCAATACACTTCTCCACTTCCATCTTTCTTCCACTGTGCCCCCGTCTCTGTTCCTCTCTCCTGCATATACCGGCACCCCTCACTGTCGTGTGTTAGTGTGACTTGTAAATGGTCCAAATCGGACCGAAACGTCGTCATAAGCTTCTCTCTCCTAAGTGAGGGTTATTTGTGCATATTGCATAGTTCTGTAATCCTTCCTTATGATTGCAGAGGTCTGAGAAAAGCTCTGACCTCTGCAACACAATTGTCCTCAAAGATTTGTTAAGTTATCCCAAAAATTAAGGAAAGATCCTATTACAACCCAGGAGCAATAAGGCCTGTTATTCTATGCTTAAAGAGGGGCAAGGAGCAGAACAAACACAGCTGAATGACTTTGAATTATATTTTCCTTTGCCAAGTGCAATCATAAGTATTTACAAGTATGTACACTATATATAGTTGGAAATGTATGTGTACAACACGGTTAATCAAAAGGCAAAGACACAGCCTAAAGACAGAATGGAAAACCATGTTTTAACCAGCAGTTGGGTGAAAATGACAAGGGTGAGAATGTGAGTGGTATCCATGTCCACCTCCACAATTGCCAGTTCCACAATATGATTGGCTGAGCCTAGGTGCTGATTTGACGATGGGCCCCGAAATCATCAAACCCTTAGTGACCTGGTTTGCTGGTTCTATAATATCAAGTTAAATAAATTTCAGTTCTCGTCTTCCGAATAGCTTCAGTATTTTATTGGTGATTTATCTTACTCTCAGTATAGTATCAGGAAGTATCGTTGCCATGTAAGCAAATTTGTTGATGTAGTTAAAATCGTAAGAAAATCTTGGAATCATTGGAATATAATGCATAACTTTGAAAATAATTATCCTGATCTTCATGTTTTCACCACTTTTAGACTTCCTGAATGTAAGGTTCATGCTGTTATAAATCCCAGTTTGGTAATTTTATTGAATAAATAGCCATATTAATTTACATTCAATTTTCTAGAAATACTTCTTCTGAACGACTTAACATAATAAGAATGATGAACTCTGTAAGAAGTATGATGCTCACAAGTTTAGTTTGAGTAAGCACAGTGTTGAAATCTTCCGAAAATTGTAATAACTTGGGGATCATTGTATTCAGCTGTGTAAATTTAATTTGTGTAATAACTAACGAATGTCTAATTGCATCCTTTTCAAACCCTAAAAGCTGGTGTATCTAAATAGAAAGTATATTCTGGTATTGATCTGGGTTGTTTGGTGCCAATTTTCCGTTTATAAGAAATTGTATCACTGTAGATTTTTTAAATAAACAATCAAGTATTTTTTTTATAGGATTTAAGGAATTTTAATTAAAATACAAATGAGAACAGAAAATAAAAAAATAACTGAAAATGAGCCTTATTGCCTTTTTAAATTTAATGAAAATATTCTTTCCTAATTTCGGAGCATTTCTCACCAACATTTTCCATTTCTTGTTCCAAGAAAATTGTTAATAATTGTAGAATACATTATTATTGTCTTCAAATTTTCTGCGCTGAATCTTATTATCTATGAGAAGATTCATACGAATCTTTCTTTGTGTGGGGACCTATGCATAATGTTGCATAGATCATTCCCAGAGTTGTTTCCTTGTAATAACTGGAAAAAACCTTCACTGTTAGGATTCAAAATTTCAACATTCGTGTATCATTCTTAGAAGGTTGGTATTGTTAATGGAGTGTGTAGGTGACGTTATGATTGTTTAATATCATTCTCGTAAAGTTGATATTCTTAATGGAGTGTGTAGGTGACGTTATGATTGTTTAATATCATTCTCGTAAAGTTGATATTGTTAACGGAGTGTGTAGGTGACGTTATGCTAGTTTAATATCATTCTCTAAGTTGATATTGTTAATGGAGTGTGTAGGTGACGTTATGATAGTTTAATATCATTCTCGTAAGTTGATGTTGTTAATGGAGTGTGTAGGTGCGTTATGATAGTTTATATCATTCACATAGGTTGATATTGTTAATGGAGTGTGTAGGTGACGTTATGATAGTTTAATATCATTACAAGTAAGTAATTTGTTATGAGTGTGTAGTTGACGTTATGATAGTTAAGTATCATTACATAGGTGATATTGTTAATGAGTGTGTAGGTGACGTTTGATCAGTTAGTATCATTCCATAAGGTTGATTATATGACTTGAGTGTGTAGGTGTGTTATGATTGTTTAAAATCATTCACTAAGGTTGGTATTGTTAATGGAGTGTGTAGGTGACGTTATTATAGTTAATATCATTCACATGAGGTTGATATTGTTAAGGGAGTGTGTAGGTGACGTTATGATGTTTAATATCTAAATGTAATAATTTTTTTCACTTTATTGCATTATTTTTCCTTGACGGTAGAGAGAGACTTTTGATGCAAGAAACCTGACCTTGTCTTCCTTTTCCTTGAATTGAATTAATGCATTTTATTTCAGGTGCTGTATGACCCCTAGGGGTTTTAAATGATTTCCCATCATTAAAATCCAAAATGTAATGGATGAATTATCTTAAAAGATGAATAAAGATATTTCTGGTTTAGGCTGTGTAGGTGTCATTTTGTTGAATTCTGTACTTTAACTGGAGAATGCTTCCCCTGGTCGGCTTTAAACCCTTTACTGCACGGTGCCTCAATATTGAGGCACCAAAAGTTATGGTTTTCATGGGCAATAGACACAGAGCATATGCTCCCAGAGACTCTCGCCTCAATCCAGCCAATCACACACCTTTTGGGCAGGGGCTTGAAAGGGGGCATCACTTGGGTATTGTCTCTGCTATTGGCTGGGAGCTCCTTGAGTGTTCAGTACCGCTTGACTTGTTGAAGGAGCAGCCATTCGACCTCACTCTCCGATATTTCACCAATTTACACCCCTCCAGAATGTCGATAAGTTTTTTGAATGTGTTTCCAGTGCATTATTGAATGTTTAAACTTCATTTTGAGATGTAAATGAATTGCCTGAGGCATGAGAAGTAACAAATAAATGCACTTGAAGTTTTGTTTACCTTTTTGGTATCCAATATTGAGGCCCGGCCTGACATGTTAGATTATCACTTATGTTTTTGTATCAATATTGAGGTCTGGCCTGACAATGGTAGATTATCACTTACCATTTTTGTATCAATATTGAGGCCCGACCTGACAATGTGATAAGAAATGGGCCCAATGAAGGCATCATATAACCATGGATAACCCTCAAATATGAGGCCGTGCCTCATATTTGAGCAGATGCAACAATTGCAACCTATATTGTGACAATATATACAATTCTAAGACATATTTATTGTGATCATTTTTTGAGTTTATTTATTTTTGGGCCATAAAATGCCCTTTTTAGCCGCATCAAATATGAGGCACCGCCTGACAATGGTTAAACTGTAGGTGACAGATCAGGCATCAAATTTGATGCAAGCCTGACAAAGGCATTTGTCTAAAAGAATCATAACAGCTGCTATAAACTGATAATTAAAGGCATAAATATACATTTAAGTTTATTCATAAACAACTTGGGTAAACAAAAGGCACAGAAACTTGATTTCAATAAATTTAAGACATTTTAGTAATTGACATTTTATAAAAAATTGAAAAATGTTACAAAAATATTATCAGAGAATTTAAGCATCTTGTTGCTTATGGAATTCCAGAAACAATTCCTCATTGAATTTAGACATAAATTAACCTTGCAGAAGGAACA
Organism: Cherax quadricarinatus; assembly: GCF_026875155.1. Classification (NCBI taxonomy): domain Eukaryota; kingdom Metazoa; phylum Arthropoda; class Malacostraca; order Decapoda; family Parastacidae; genus Cherax; species Cherax quadricarinatus. The sequence goes on from NC_069414.1 coordinate 5,565,712, forward strand.
AGCAAAGGAAGAGTAGGTCCTCTTGTTCTTGGTGTTGCAATGTTTACATGAAAGCCTCTTTGCAGAAACTGGCCAGTGTTTTTGTGTTTCATCAAATATTGTATCATGAGACCTTTTTCGATGCCGATTGGGAATGTCATCAACTGAAGAAGACCGTGAAGTTGAACAACTTGGAGATCTCAGGCTCCTTGGGATTCCATTGGTTGACTTTCTTGCAGAATGGGAGATGGAAAACCGAAATTCCTTGAAGTTCATGTATTTCTATTTCAAAACACCACAGTCACGCCTGTACAACAACCAGCCATTGACACAACAAAGATCAATGATATATCTGAAGAGCCTCATGTACCAGCATTTTGCTTTGAGTGGAGACTTGTAGAGATGCACCAACATATCATTCTTATCTATGCCCCCCATATGGGCATTATAATTCTTTATCACTGCAGGACAGTCAACTTCCAACTTTTTTTTGAGCTCCTTGCTGTACCTCTTTATCTTTGTCACTGGGTTGATGCCAATATCATTAGTCAGTAAGTAACAATCTTACTGTCTTTCCAACGTACAGCAAGGACACCATCCAATGAACAGTAATCCATAGCCTCCTTTTCACCTTTGTTTTTTCCATGTCATTGACAGACATAAGTGATGGTTTTCCAATTCTGCTGTCCCATGCAGTGCCTGTGTACCTGCAATTGAATGTAGCAAGCAGATATTTCATAGAGGCAAACTGGTAAAGAAGTTATCTGCATAAATTGCTCTGATCTTTGTGTGGTCCATAGTCTTTGCAAGGCAAATAACAACCTTGGAACTTATAGGCATTTTCTTCTCCTTTGTTAGGCTAACACTGTGATAATCAAATGTTGTTTGACCTTGATACATCATTATGTCATGTATAAATCCATCATCGCTGGCCGGCAAAAAAGTTTAAATCCCCATTTATCAGGCTTGGTCCTGATATATTGCCTGAGATTTCCTGCTCTTGTTCCCTTATATCCACCATTACCTCATCAACTGATTGCTTGGTATACCTGAACTGTTAGGCATTGCTTTCTTAGACCTTCAAACAGTGGTCTTACTTTATGGAACCTGTCAGCTATTGCCTTGGAATTATCATTTATATGAATAGCTGTCCTTAGTGACCTAAACCTTCTAGATGTCATAACAGTTGTAATATCAGGATGACAATGGATAATGGGACCAGTAATCCTCTAAAGAAGGCAGAGTGTCCATACTCATGAATATCAGAATTCCAACAAATTGCAAAAGCTCTTCACTAGTTGGTGTTGAAGTTAGTATTAACATCTTCTGTGTTGCATACAAGTTTGTGTTAAATACAAGGCTTTCTAACATTTCTGCAGTAAATAATTCACAAAAATATTGAAATGGTTCCTTGATATGTGTTGGTACCTCATGTTTGTAGTCAGGTAATGGAGTATGTATGTCAAGTTTGCTCCAGGTGGCATTAGTGTTGTTGACAGTTGTTTCATCTACCTCAACTCGTCATCTTTAACTGCTTGTTTTCGTACATTTCTTCGTTTTACATTAACTTGCCCACTTCTCTTAGACAAATCTTCATGTTCATCTTCACTTTAAGAAGCATCATCTGCCTGTGGCTCATAATCATCTCCAGAATCCACTTCCTCATTAGGGTCACTGTCATCATGTAAACTCTGGCACGATGTAATCTTCTTCTTTTAGCCCTTGATCCATAAAACACATTTGCGTTTCAACTGAATTTAACAGAAAACACAAAATGACATTCCATATGAGCAAATTTTTTTAAATTTACAAGGTAAAATTACTATATATCAATGAATTTGATTCACATGTAATTATTAGCTACATGACAAAGACGGTCGAAT
>NC_069414.1:5568073-5645573 GCF_026875155.1 Cherax quadricarinatus
CATCTTAGCCCTCATGTTTCTGGTCCCCATGTGGCTCTAGGTTTTCCCAGTCAATCTCTTTATGATTGATATCCCCCATATAAGCAATTTGTCCTACCTATATGTGCCCTCCTGGCCACTTCAGTAGTGTATCCTCCATTGCCCTATTGCACACATCATACTCTTCTCTTGTTCTCCTGCTGTAAGTGGTGGGTTTATTCATTCACTGCTAATCATCACCTTTGGATCACCAGTCAGACGGTTCCTACATGAAGTGTCTGTTTCCCTTTCTTTCAATTACTCCCTCTCCTCATAACTCACTGGTTTTTTTATGGTGCAAAGCTACTCCTTCCCCCATCTTCTGTTCTCTCTGTCTTTCCTCTTAATCTGTTATCCAGGTGGAAAATTTGCATCTGTTATCATCTCGTAAGTTTTGTCTCTGTTAGTGCTTGTGATGTCAGTGGTGCATCAATGATGCATTCTTGCACTCTTCACTCTTATTTGTTATTCCATCTGCATTGGTTGTATCATACCTTTAGCTCCCTTTCCTTTACTGTATTTGGGATATGGAAGAGGAGAAGTACAGCTGGGGAGGGTAGGGAGTCAGGGCACATATTATGGAGGCTGCTGTGATTGTGGAATTTGTGCTTAGGGGGGGGTGGCTATGGAGTGAAGTTCGTTTATGTTTACTGTGTTGGTTGATAGTGGTGCAGGGGTTGATGGGTTCTGTAAAGTATTTGTGTCTTGATGTTCCCCAAAGGCTGAGTTTTCCTGTCTGTCATTGCCTGTCCTGTCTCTCTTTTCTTCCACTGCGTTCCTCTTGCTCTCACTTTCAGTTGTTCCCTTCTTTCGTGTTCTGTCTCGACTGAGGAACACTTTTTGATTAATCTGAAGAGTCCTTTAACAGTGGTCTCTGTTGTGGTTCCTGTTCTGTACCCACCTCTGTCGTGAATGTCATCTGATTGGTCAATTTTTTTCCCCTCGAATACCCTCTAGTCTGTGAAACTTTTTACTGAGACATGTCCCTCTCTCCTGTTATTGCAATGATGTTCTTAATCTCCGTTTTTCTCCCAATTCTTTCTTTCATTCATAGGTCTTGCCTCCTTCAGCCTCTGAAGCCATGAATAATTATGACCACTCCTTCGCCTCTTCCCATTTCTTTTCCCTCTGTATCTCTGGATCTGGATTTAAGCAGTCCTTTGCTGTTTTCCCTAATCATTTCCTAGACACATGATGGCTGATATTACTGCTGCAAAAGGACTGTTCTGATCCATCCCCTCCTTCAGTCCCTCGCTTGCTGCTGATGTTCCATTTCAGTCATCTTCCTCCTTTCGGACCTTTTTAGTTCTGCTTCAGCAATCCATTTTTCTCCATCTTGTCTTTGCCTCAGCTACTACAGCTCGTGATTCCCAACTTCTTGCTCTCTGCAGATTATTTTTTCTAACATGTTATTGCAAAGCTGTTTAACTTTTCTCCTTGTTGTTCCATTTTGTTCATGAGCTGTTCTACCATCTTCTTTTCCGACCAGCCATCTTCAGTTCAATTGCCTTTACGTCCTCCCTTTTGAGAGCCCATTTTGTTTTTATCCTGTTGGGATGTTCTAGCTGCTTCAGCTTATCGTAAAAAATTGTGTGTGCGGTTGGGGGATTTATGAGCTAATGTGTTAGGTTAGGTTTGATGTGTTGGCTGTGTGTGTGTGTGTACTCACCGGTTTTGTACTCAACTATTTGTGGTTGCAGGGGGACGAGTCATAGCTCCTGGGCCCGCCCTTCGCAGATGCTTACTAGCGTCCTCTCTCTCCCTGCCCATGAGCTTTATCATACCTCGCCTAATAACTATGTATTGGTTCCGCCTCTCCACTATCGTCACTTTCTAGGCTATTCCATGGTTCTGACAAACTCTATGATTGAAGAAATACTTCTAACATCCCTTTGATTCATCTGAGTCTTCATAACTTCAATTGTGACCTCTTGTCGTCTGTGTCCCCTCTATGGAACAATCCGTCTTTGTCCACCTTTCTATTCGTGCAGTATTTATATGTCGTTATCATGTCTCCCATGACCTTCCTGTCCTCCAGTGTCGTCAGGCCGATTTCCCTCAACCGTTCTTGTAGGACAATCCCGTAGCTATGGGGACTAGCCTTGTTGCAAACCTTTGCACTTTCTCTAATTTTCTTGACGTGCTTTTGACTAGGTGTGATCCAAACTGGTGCTGCATACTCCTGTATGGGCCTGGACGTAAATGGTTATACAGAGTCTTGAAAACGAATCCTTATGAGGTATCGGAGAACGCTATCGTAGGTTTGCAGGTGCCGTATGCAGCAGCTGTTATCTGATTGATGAGCGCCTCAGGAGATATGCTCACGGTTGTTAGACTCACCCGAAGGATCTTTTTCCTTGAGTGAGGTTTGCAGTCTTAGGCCATCCTAAACTATATTGTGTCTGCAGTTTCTTTTGCCCTTCCCCCAATCTTCATGACTTTGCATTTGGCAGTGTTTAAACCAATGGAGGCCAGTTGCTGGACCAGCTTGTAGCCTGTCCAGGTCTCTTTGTAGTCTGCCTGATCCTCATCGATTTGGATTCTTCCATTAGCTTCAATCATCTGCAAACAAGGACACTTTGAGTCTATACCTTCCGTATGTCGTTCACATATACCATGAACAGACACAGGTCCTAGGACTGACCCCTGTGGAACCCGCTTGTCACAAGCGCCCACTCTGATCACCTCGTCACATACCATGACTCGTTGTTGCTCCCTGTTCAGGTATCTGATCCATTGAGGCTTTCCTGTTATGTGTGCCTGATACTCTAGGCTTTTGCAGTAACCTCTTGTGAGGAACTGTGTCGAAGGCCTTCTTGCAGTACAAAAAATGCAGTCGATCCACCCTCTCTCTCTTGTCTTACTTCTGTCACCTTGTCATAAACTCTAGAGGTTTGTTGACACAGATTTTCCTTCTGAAACCGTGCTGGTTGTCAAATACATTTGTTTCTTTCCAGGTGCCTCCCCAACTCTCCTCCTGATGATCTTCTCCATGTCTTTGCATACTATACAGTGGACACGTTCGTGATACAGGTCTGTAGTTTAGTGCCTCATGTTGTTCTCCCTTTTTAAAAATTGGGACTACCATTTGCCATCTTCCATACCTCAGGGAGTTGCAGTTTTCAAATGATGTGTGAAGATCTTTGTTAATGGCACAGATACAATACCTCTGCTCCCTCTTTATGGACCCCGGAGGAGATGTTGTCTGGTCCACCGCTTTGAGGTGTCAAGTTCGCTTAGCTGCTTCTTACTTCCTCCTTGGTTACTATGTACCTCATTTCAGCACTTGCTGGTGTACCCCCCTGTTCTGTTTTCCTGAGTTTCTACTGGTTTCCACTGTAAATACTTCTTTAAATCTCGTGTTGAGCTCCTGACATTCCTCTCGGTCGTTTCTTGTGAATCCCCTCAACCTTCCCAGTCTGATTACTGGGCCTTGACTGTTGTTTTCCTCCTGATGTGGCTGAAACTGCTTCAGGTCAGTCTTGAACTTGCGGATGCTATGTCAATTTTCATATTGTCGCTGAGCCTCCCTCTTATCTGTGCATATCGTTTCTGGCTCATCGGCTAATCTCTTTATTTTCCTGAGAGTTCTCTGTCTTCTGTACCTTTTCCATTCTCTTGTACACTAGTTTTGCCTCCTTAACCTTTGGGTTAACCAAGGACTCGTTCTGGTTCTTCCCATTATTTCTGTTTTCTCTTGGAACAAACTCCCTCTCCTCTGCCTTCTTGCATTTTGTTGCCACATAGTCCATCTTTTCTGTATGGTTTTCCTGTCAGTTCCCTCTCTCACTGAATGTTTGAAGGAAGTTCCTCATGCCTGAGTAGTTCCCCTTTGTAGTATTGGTTTTTCCCACCCTATTCCCTGCTACTCTTCTCCACTATGTGTGTGTGTGTGTGGTGTGTGTGTGTGTAGTGTGTGATGTGGTGTGTGTTGTGAGTGTGTGTCGTGTGTGGTGTGTGTGTGTGCTGTGTGTGTGTGGATGTGTGTATGTGTATGTGTGTGTATGTGTGTGTATGTGTGTGCGTTGTGTATGTGTGTATGTGATATGTGTGTGTGTATGTGTATTTGTGTGTGTATGGGGTATGTGTGTGTGCGCACGCGCACGCGCTTTTGTCTTAGTCTAAAAAAAAAGAAGGGTTCATATATCACACTAGGCTACACTATCTTTGAAGATTACAAATTTTGTTTACAATCAATTCCTTATTAATATACACTAATATATACTATATATATTTACTGTGTTACACTGTGTTTTGTATGCTGTGTTTACAAGCCTTGTCGTTCTTTGAAAAGAGGGAGGTCACGTTAACACTATTGTGGATGTTTCTTGGTTTCACCGGTACTCTCCCGGCCCGGGATCTTTGTTGTTCTAGGTTCCCGGTACTCTCCCGGCCGCATCTTTGTTGTTCTTGGTTCACACTGGTACTCTCTGGCCGGATCTTTGTTTGTTCTTGGTTCATATGGTACTCTCCGGCCAGGATCTTTCTTTGTCGTTCTTGGTTCACTGGCTACTCTCCTGGCCCCCGGATCTTTGTTGTTCTTGTTCACCGGTACGCTCCCGGCCGGAATCTTTGTTGTTCTTGGTTCAATGGTACTTCCTTGGCCCGGATCTTTGCTTGTTCTTGGTTCCAATGTGTACTCTTCCGGCCAGGGTCTTTGTTGTTCTTGGTTACACTGGTACCTCTCCTGGCCCGGATCTTTGTTGGTTCTTGGTTCAATGGTACTCTCCCGGCCAGGATCTTTGTTGTTCTTGGTTCACTGGTACTCTCCTGGCCAGGATCTTTGTTGTTCTTGGTTCACCGGTACTCTCCCTGCCCGGATCTTTGTTGTTCTTGGTTCACCGGTACTCTCCCGGCCCGGATCTTTGTTGTTCTTGGTTCACCGGTACTCTCCCGGCCCGGATCTTTGCACACTCGGCTACGTTACTTTTTTGATGATTATAGGATTATTTCTCACTCAATTCCTTATTAATATACTAATATTTATTATAATAATAATTACTGGTGAACACGTGTGTTTGTATGCGCGTATTTGTTTACTAGATTGTCGCTGTCAGATAGATGGGAGGGGGCGTCAGTAGGCTACACAACTCTTCTGAAGATATTTAGATAATTTACTAAACATTATCAGGGTTACCACTATCTATCTCCTGACAACTGAAAGTTAGGGAGAGAGTGATGGTATAGCATACAACCAGCAGGGCGAGACACTGAGACTTTAGACACTAACCAAAATTAACCACACATAGGCAAGTGATGTCGTCTGCACAACAATGGAGGTTCCTGCTGGTGGCTGCTATCAACTCCTTCACTTTGTAACTCCTTCGGAACTTTATCATGCATTCAAGTTTTCTTTTCTTTTTCTTTTAAGATTGGGTATATTCACCTTTTTCTTAAGTACGCATTATGGTCATAACAAATATGATAATATTAAACTACATTCACAACACAACAGCTGGGGATTGACTATTTTTTTCATTCTTTTCAGTTTACTAATCACTCGTTTATGTACCTTATCACTTACACTGCTTGCTATAACAAAACCAATATCTGTATTTGTAATATTTCAGATCCACACGTTAAGCAATTAATATGTTTTGTATTATTTTGTGTCAACACGGAGCCAGCAGCCTTATCCGCTGACTGCTACCCTCCTCACTCAGCATTCATTCAAATTTAACTGTAAATTTCTTGATTTATCACTTTTTTCGCACTCTTGAATGTTGTTACACTCTGGTAGGTATGTTCACTGATTCCACTCACGTACGATGACCGCTAATAATATTATTTATGGAAGGACACGTTGACGCTAAATCCTGGGAGCACTATTCAGCGTTACTGCTCATGTGTGTGTGTGTGTGTGTGTGTGTCTGTGTGTGTGTGTGTGTGTGTGTGTGTGTGTGTGTGTGTGTTGTATTTGGTGTGTTTGTGTGTGTGTGGGGTGTGTGTGTGTGGTGTGTGTGTGTGTGTGTGTGTGTGTGTGTGTGTGTGTGTTGTGTGTTTGTGTGTGTGTGTGTGTGTGGTTGTGTGTGTGTGTGTGTGTGGTGTATCTGAGTGTTTCTGTGGGTTTCTGTGTGTTTCTGTGTTCTTTGTTTGTGTGTGGGTGTGTTTGTGTGTGTATGTGTGATGTGTGTGTGTGTATATGTATGTATGTTTGTGTGTGCAGGGCCGGATTACTGACATAGGCAAACTAGGCATTTGCCTAGTGCCCGAGCATTTGGGGGCCCGCGCATTTGGGGGCCCGCGAGTCCCAAGGGGGTTCAGGGTCATCAAGACTGCGATATGTGCAAGTGCAAAGGGTCCACTAAAAAGTTTCAGTGTTTGGAGAGTAAAATGATGTTTATAAAAAATTAATCAAAATAAAAATAATATAATGAAATAAAATAAAATAAAAATAAATAAACAAACCATAGATGGCAACACTCAACACGCCTTTGTTTACATCAGAAAGCTGTGTTATTTTCCCGCTAATGGGTTGAGTATGGGAGATTCCTCCCAATTTTCTGTAGTAATTTAACGTTATTCTAGACTTGTATGTAACAAATTTAAACTGAAGTTTGTTGATAGACATTGAGTGCATGGATAAATGTTTGTTTTCGCCCTTTAAATGTTTTGTGAGAGAGGTACCGGATATGGTTTACGTGACCTGTAAAGAGCACAGGACCAGTAAAGGACGCTTTTTGGTAAAATACTATAAAGAAAACCTAAAAAACGCAAATTGACTTCCGTTTGTAGGTTTTAAAGCACTTTGTCCTGTCTTTAGTCTTTATCATTTCAATTAACAGATTCTGTCAATTGATTGATGTTCGACATCACTTCCGTAGCAAATGCTTAGTTTTCAAGTTCCGACGGAAAGATGATGTAGAAATCAATTAATTTACTACAAATTTCCCCAGAAACACATAAGCGCATCAGAAATCGTTGGTTGGGTGATAACTGAAAATTGGTCCATGCATTCTTTATTCTCATGTCCTTATTTGGTGGTAGGCAATATAATCATGCAAACATAATGTTGTTTAGTTATGAACATGGTAAAAATACCATGTGCATTGTTTTTGGAACTCGGTTGATTTCTGTTTAAGTAAATTGGAGATCAGGAGGAGAATTAGTAAAATATTCATAGCCCAAATCACTAACCTAATCTATGGTTAAAAGTTCTGTATAGACCCCTTTCTGGTAACGCTTGAATTTTTAGATCGCAGCCAAGAGGAAAGGGGGCTACACGGGCCATATCCCCCAATTGACAGAAAAAAAAAATTAATAAAAATAAAAAATAATAATAATTGTAATGCCCCCATATACAAATGTGATTACAGACAGTGATACATCCTCATTATGGCATCTCGTGAACGTGGCTGTTGGACGTTCTTATGCGAGTGGGTACAGAATAGAAAGAAAGAAGGAAATTCAAGAAGATGAAACAGAAAAAGAAAGATGTAGGAAGACTGCAGAAAGATCACAGACATTGCTCATTGAAAAACAGTTTCTTGAGTTTAACAGTACAGTGAATCTGCTGATAGTCAGATCATCCAGGAAGCCCTCCCCTCCATTATTCTCAGCCAGATCTACTTCTTTTGTGTGTCCTCTCAATGTCTCAACGGAACATTTTCATCCACAGGATTTGTCTTAAAAGATCCTGGCCTTCATGGCCAAATGTAATCCCAGATTCTCTACGTAATGCTTTTATTGCAGAAAAGAAAATTCAGTCACATCTGAACATTGACTTGAGGAAATCTCAGCAAGGATTTATGATGGATGGAAGTCGTCGTTTTTTTAAAGTATCTATGTTTTACAGGTGCTTGCAAAATTTCAGAAACTGTGAAAGTCATGGATGGTATACTCTAAAGCTCAGGAAAAGTGTACTGTTCAGCATGCAAGCTATTTTCTACCAAAGAAAATACATTCACACAGGGGTTCAATGACTGGTAAAAATTCCAAGCGTTTCGAGGAACATGGAAATCAGCACCATTCACAGGAGCTGCATTTTTAGCCAGAAGTATTTCGTGCACAGGAAAAGGCTTATTGGATTCTCATTGGAAATCAAAATGAAATGAGCGCACTTATTGGAAAAAAGTTCTAGAAGAGATGTTTGCTCTTTGTAAACATTCTTGCTCTAAGAGGACTTGCTTTCGTGGAGAAAATGAGGTTTTTGGTTCGGAAAAACCAATGCAATTTCCTTGGATCATAGAATGTTAGCACAATTCGATCCTTCTTAGCAATTCTGTGTCACGCCTTGGGGAAATGAGGAAGAGGCACTGAGTCTTACATGTCATCTACTATATGCAATGAATTTATTGAACTAATGACTAAGAAGCGTCCTCAATAACATATAGCAGACTGTGAAAACTGCAAAAATACTTTGCAATAAGTTGTAGATTCCAACCCCAGATATTTCACATACAAACAATTGACATTCATTGTTTGCTTTGTCGACTCAGTGGTAAGCCTGTAGAGCACTTTATAAAATTCATTCCTCTTTCAGGCCATGATGGAGAAACAATGATGAATGCCAGTACTGGATACTCTGCTTGAACATGATTTCTATTATGGATTGCGTGGCCAGAGCACGACAATGCAAGTTAACATGACGGGTAAATATAATGGGTTGCAAGCCGTATCACGCATTCATCCCACTTGCTGATATGTGCCTGCTCATCACATTCTCTTATCTTGTTGGGTCATCATGTGCTGCGGAGTGTTGTGTCGCTGAAGTTTCATTTTTGGACTTTTACCAAGCACTCTTTATTTTTTCTCTGCCTTCAACGCATCGGTGGAGTATACTCACGTCAAAACCATTCATGGAGATGTCATCAAATCATTATCAACAACAAGGTGGTCAGTGCAAAGCATGATGCAACGCTTTCGAAAAGACAGCTTGTGAAATCCGTTCTGTTTTGATCCAAATGCACGAGGATGAGACAGACAGCAACACAAGAAGGAAGCAGGCATTAGCACTATTGGAAGATTTGAATTGGCCTTACTCTGTGTTATGCTTTGGACTGTTAAACTGGAACGGTGAAATACACGAACAAGACACTTCAGCAAAATTGAAAGTGAAATGGCTACTTATTTGCTAACCTCTATGCAGACTTAGTGGAATTTGTAGCTCACTTCGCAATGATGAAGCTTTTGAAATGTTTGAAGAGAAAGCTAAACTGCTGTGAAAAGTAAAAGTTCCCGGGGTGATCATGAGCGGTCAGGAAGAGGAAACACAATTTTGAAGAGCCAGACAATGAAATTGTGTTGCAAACCAAGGCAGAAATGAAAGACACCCTACATACTTCGTCATTCTGGATTCACTGATTACAGAATTGTGAAAAGAAAAGAAATCTACCAGAATCTCAATACAAGTTTGGATTTCTTTCAAAATTACTACTATGAAAGATGCAGAATTGAGAGAAGCTGCATTAAAGTTGCAACAACACCTTTCAGCAGATGTCCAGACACTTTTGTTGAAGAAATAGTTCATTTTTCTCGGTATATGAATCAGATTAAAGCTCCACCTGAAAATGTGTGCCCTCAGCTCCCTTTGAAACATTTAAGAAATGCAGGTATCTCAGAAACATTCCCTAATGTTGACTTTAGTGTATCTCCTTTACCTAACACTTTCAGCTACTAACTTGAAGGAGAAAAGTTCATTTCTGTTTTGAAAGAGTGAAAAACCCGCTCCGTTCAACAATGAGCCAAGCAAATTGTGTAACCTAGCCTTGTTGACCATTGAAATCTGATCTAACAAGAAATATTGATTTTCCCGAATATAATTGATGATTTTGCAATATGAAATCCAGAAAAAATTGAAATTTTAAAAAGTGCCCGTGAATATAAACAATTCTTTACTTTCTCGAGTTTATATTTGATAGTCTTATGCTGATGGCAAAGAAACAATAATGGTCAGTGAATTTTATAAAGGGAATAATAGTGCTGTAGTGGTTATGCTGAATATAATAGGTACATGATGTCACTACTTAATAGCCAATCTAGTAAAAAATGCTGTCTTGAGTTTATTCTTTTTAAAATGCATGATTTAACAAGATAGTTATATGGCTGTTGGTAAATGGTTTTGGTTGTCTTGATGAAACTTTCCCTATTAAATTTAATCTAAATCCCCAGAATGTATTTAATTAGATCTTAAACAGGCTCCACACCGACCCCCCCCCCCACCCCCCAAGCGGGAAAAGGGTCGCTTCGCTTACCCGTAACCCCCCTAAAGGGAAAGGGTTCCTTGATGTTGGTGAGGGGCTCTTGATTTAGGGAATTGGATCTGTGCACCCAGTTCCCCGAATTAAGCCTGAATGCCTTCCACATCCCCCCCCCCAGGCGCTGTATAATCCTCTGGTTTAGCGCTTCCCCCCCTTGATTATAATAATAATAATTACCCGTAACTAAAAGGGGGCCCCCGCCAATCTGAATAGCCTAGGGCCCGGAGACTTTTTAAAAATCCGGCCCTGTGTGTGAGTGTGTGTCGGGTGTGGTGTATGTGTGTGGGGGTGTTGTTGTGTGTGGTGTGTGTGTGTGTGGGGTGTGTGTGTGTGTGTGTGTGTATGTATGTATGTGTGTGTGTGTATGTGGTGTGTGTGTGTGTGTGTGTGTGTGTGTTGTGTGTTGTGTGTGTGTGTGTGTGTGTGTAACTAATTGGGTGTATTAAGGGTGTCTGAAAAGTAGGTGGAATTGTGTGTTGTGGTGTATGAGTGTTGTGGAAAATACTTTACATATTTTCCAGAAATTCAGTATTTATATGTAAATTTGTAAATGCTGTATCATGGTTTAAAGGACCGAGCTGGTTGGTAAATAAAGCTAATTGGCCTGTACAAAAGACATATATTGCTCCTGTTGAAATTACTGTGACCACTGCTCCAATAGTTTGTCCTCCCTTAGCCATTGATATAAAAAGGTATTCTTCTTTACCCAAACTGATCAATGTAACTAGGTTGGTGTTTAAATTTCTAAACAAGATGAATATTTCATTTAAGATTTCACATCCTTTTGAATATTGGATAAAGAGGGTACAGACAAATCTGTGGCAATGAGATTCAATTGATGATGGAAAGAAAAATTGTGAATGGTTTTTTCCATAATAGAGAAATTGGGGCTGTATTTAAGAACAATGTAATTAGGTGCATGAGGTAGGTTAAGCAAAAATGCTTAATTGGGTGATTATCTAAACACCCATCTTACTGCCCATGAACTTACATCTAACAAAGTTGATTGTTCTAAATGCCCATAAAAATGTAATGCATGGTGGGGTAAACGTAATACTTAAATTGTATTAGGGAAACTTGGTCTGATTCCACACGGACGGCAAAGTGTAAAAAGGTGATTAAATCTTGTGTTAATATGTTCGCCGCGTGTGAATGCCAATCCTATCGATGTACCCAGGTCTCTCCACCATTGTCAAATGAGCACTTTGAGTCGTTTAGGCAACGAACTCCGCCCTCCGCCCGACCACAAGTGGAAAAATACTGTAAATAATTCCAGAAATTCAATATTTGTTTGTAAATAGATGGCCATACTGTATTTAAAAATATTTATGTCATAGAAAAACGAAAGCTCTGGGTCGGGCAGGAGACTCACCATCTTGGATTTTGAAAGGAAATACGTTAGTGAAAAGGGAAGGAATTTTCGTGTTCTAGAGGTTAAAATTGGGCTGACACCCTTCTCAAATAGGATGGGCAAAATTGTTGACATGCATTCCTGCATAACTTGAGAATCAGACGACTGGACAAGACAGCTCCAGGAACCTCAGAAAACACTCTAGATGTGGTGTAATATTCTGGCCAGTGTTTTCATAAATTTAGTTAGTGAGGTTTTTTCTGAGTATATACAACTTAATAAGCAGTCAAATTGGTGAGTGATTATAAAGATATATTTTTCCTTCAGTTTATATAATTGTGTATATATATATAACCAATTTAATATTTTTAATATACAGTCCCACAAATTATAACTTACCAGTATTCCTGGTGTATGTTTATTTCATTTAATTAATATGTCCAGAGCAACTTGTGATATGAAACAGTTGATAGGTATCGAAGTGGGTACAATTTTTGCCACGCCAGTGTACCCAAATTCCCTACATAGACGTAACTGATAAATAATAAGTATCTTTTCATTTACTGTTATGTATATATGATATATTCGATAAATGCAATTTTCCACATTTAATTTGCCCCGTTGGTCCTTCTTGAACCGAGGTAATTAGTAGAGTCTTAATTAGTTAATTACTTCGTAATTATATAATTGCGAAATGACAGAAGAGGTGGATGTTAAGTTCACAAATTTATTAATGTGTAGTGGATTATAATAATTACAATATTAATTTTTGATAAGCCTAAGCTTCAAGTCTGGCAAAGTTTATATAAATTTGTATAATAAAAATTTGATAAGTCAATTCTAGACTAAGATTTATATCAGTGTAAGTGTAATTGATAAGACAAGTGTGTGATAAAAATTATATTGTGTATAATTTATAATTTGCTATGCCAAATTCTGGCAAGGATTTATATTTTTGTATAATATTAATTTGATAAGACCAATTTTGCAAGATTTATGTAATGTATGTGTAATTGATAAGCCAAGTGTAGCTAATTATTAATGTGTAATTATTTTGCTATGCCAAATTCTGGCAGAGGCGAGATTCATTAATTTTGTATAATATTTAAATTTGATAAGCCAAGTTTGTATTATGGTACATTTAAATTTATATATAAATTTCTTACATGGTAAAAGCTAAGCACAAGTGTACTAACATTATTAATGCCTTATTGTTTTTAAAATTTATATTGCAATTTTTTACATGTAATTGCTAAAGCCAAGTAGCTATGTATTGAATATTGTTGTTAACGGTAAGTGTTACTATTTACCTTTATAAAGTGGCATAATTTAGTACATAATCGTGGGGGGGGGGGGGGGGGGATGTATCATTAAGTTAAAATTTAATAACTTGCATCAGGCTGAAAATAAGGATATTAATGTAGAAGACAAATGTATGGAATATGAGTAAAGAAAGCATCAATACAGGCTGAGAAAAGTTCATGTAACCAAGGCATAAAATAAGTGCTTGGAATTAATGAAATCAAGAAAAACTGTAATACTGATGATTAAAATTGTATTTAAGATTGCTTTAAGGTAATAGATATGATTCATGACAAATTATATTACAACAAATATGAAAAGGAATTTTATTAGTAAACTGTGTAGATGAGACTGAAGTAGATCTCAGATTAATGCAGAATTATGAATTAGAAGGAAAAGATTCTTTCTATGTAAAAGTCAGGCCTTGAATAACTTAAAATGTGTGAACCAGGCAGTTTGTCAGTCTGCTCCCAACAAATAATATGTCTTTGTCAAAACCCCAGAAATGGTGTTTGCCTGGTTAAATCCTGGAGAAAACTGGTAGGAGTTTTGGTTAAATTTTTAAAGCACTGTGCATGATAGGAGTGGATCTACCTGTGTAACTAAAATATTTTACCTCAAAGACAGGTAAGAGGAGATGCTCACATACTCATACAAGCCTTTTTCCCAATGCAAATGACTCTTACAAGGAACAGTTTGACTTTGTTGAAAGTCACTTATGGTAATATAGAACAAGTAGGTTGGATCTAGTGACTGTTATTGTTACTTAAATCTCCAGATCACGACTTACAAAGTTTACGCATTTTAGAGTTAAACTGGAGAGGCACTCTCAAAACTTTAAGTAATAAATATAATCTTGAAGAATCAGACTGGTTATCGAGTGCCATGGTACAGAGAAATTAAGCTGTAAAACACTTGAATGGATCTCGAAAAAACATCACAAGGTTAATTTGGCTGGAGGAAAGTAAGACTAGGTCTACAAGAATTAATTGTTCAGTTGCAGACCAGCAACAAAACTCATTTTAAAGATGGCACAACCAAAATAACTCTTAAGTATCTAGTCAAGTTTCACAAAAGGGAAAAATTAATCCCAATGGTAATAATCAAAATTCATATCCCCTAAAATGAGTTGCACAGTTGCATATCAATAGCAGAATCAGAAATAATGATTCTCCACAAGGGTAAGAAAGAATAAGTACCCTCCTAAGAGTTACCCAATTAATAAGAAACCAGCATAAAAAAGAGAGATTGTCTTTTCTGCAGGGTACATCATTTTTCTCAGAATTGCAATGCATCACAATTCATGGAATGATAAAGATGAAGGATTGGAGGAACTTACAGAATGTATCAGAATGTTTAGGTCATCACAATGTAAAGGATTGTTATGCCAATTAAACATCTGGTTTCAATGACACAAAGGAAGACACCATAAAATCATGTGTAAAGGATCTTATAAGATAATGTTGATAATAATGCGATTAATGATACAATCCTGACCAACAGTAGCTAATGTAAAAATTCTGCTAATGATGTTAATAATGAGGTTTTGCTTGAAATAATATATGAGCCTGCCTATTGTTACAGTAAAAATTGACGATAAAAGGCATAAATAAAAAAATGAACTGTAATATTAGACCAAGGATCCAAACGTACTTTCATTAAACGAAATGTTCTTGGATGGTATGAAAGTACAGATGGAAGAATCCTACAAATCTCTTGAATTATCTGGTTTTACTCCTCATATCCAAGAGCGTCAATGTATGGCACTGTTATGTAACTGTTAAGTTGGGCAATGAGAAAAAATGGAGGTTAATTGCAGTAATTGTAGATAGACTCCAGTAGAAAATATCTGTGACAGTAGGCCTTAGTAAGCTACAGAAAGACCTCTCACATAAAGTAAATATAAGCACTTCTGGTGTATAGTGATGATTCTGTAGGCCCACGTACATCTTTTGATAAGGTAGTGACTATTATTGCCTCCTTTTGTAAAGGTAATGGTAAAGAAATGGGTGGTGTCAACCCTTTTGAAGACTGCAGGAGCCTTGTAATGTATGGTAGATTCCACGTAATAATAATTCTTGACTAGAGAAACTACAAATTCCATAACTGTGTGTCTTACTCATGAAGTTGTGCCCCAGTATAATTCTTCCATAGAGGATGGTGTTGAGCCAGTGCATAAATTGTGGGAATTAGGCAGCATTGGAATAAATGTAAATGAAGAAAGTCCAGACGATTCTTTTACTCAGGAGCAGTACCTGAAAGATGTAAAATTAGAATCTGGACAATACTGGGTACATCTTCCGTGGAGACTGAACCATCCAGAATTGCCCACTAATTACAGAATGGCATATGGGCAGTTAAAGGCTCAGCTCCGCGAACTGAGTAAGACACCAGAATTGTTAACT
This sequence comes from Cherax quadricarinatus, assembly GCF_026875155.1. Taxonomy (NCBI): domain Eukaryota; kingdom Metazoa; phylum Arthropoda; class Malacostraca; order Decapoda; family Parastacidae; genus Cherax; species Cherax quadricarinatus. Next base: position 5,583,349 of record NC_069414.1, read on the forward strand.
GCCTATAATGATATAATTGCTGAGCAGTTAATTAATAAATTTATAGAAGAGTACCTCCTGAGCAAGCCAAAATTTATGGTCACTATTTGCCACATCACGGAGTGAAGAAGGATTCTAAGACCACTCCTCTGAGAATTGTGTTTAATTGTAGTGCCAGGAGTAACAAAAATGTACCTAGTTTAAATGACTGTTTGATGACAGTCCGTCGTTGATGGAAAAATTAGGAGATATCTTATTAAATTTCAGGATGAAAAATTATGCCTTTACGGCTGACATAAGTAAAGCTTTCCTAAGAGTGGGTTTACAAGAGGCTGACCGGGATTGTACCCGCTTCTTATGGCCTGAGAATCCTAGTTTGGGCCCACTTAGCACCCCTGAAAACCTTCGCTTTAGGAGCGTATTATTTGGTGCTACATCCAGTCCGTTCCTACTTCAAGCGACGATAAATACACACCTTAAATGTACGGGAAGTCCATTGTGTAAAGTAATGAGCAAACAATTTTATGTGGACAATTTCCTGGGTGTAACGTCAACTGAAGAGGAACTGTTAATGACTTATGGAGAGGCTAATAAAATTATGCAAAGTGCAAATATGCCTCTGAGAGAATGGAATAGTAATTCGTCCAAATTGAAGGACAAAATAAGTAAAGATTACCCTGGAGATGAAGTGTCAAAGTGTAGTAATGTATTGGGTTTAAATTGGGATACTGAGAGAGACTTGTTAATGTTAAATCCTAATAATTACAGTATGCCCAATAAATTAACTAAGAGAGTTTTGCTTGCTGAAGTTTCCGAATGTTTTGATCCACTGCAAGGCTCCAGGCGGACATCAACCAAATCTTTCAGTGGGCTGCAGAAAACAATATGAAGTTCAACGATGAGAAATTTCAATTACTTAGATATGGTAAACATGAGGAAATTAAATCTTCATCAGAGTACAAAACAAATTCTGGCCACAAAATAGAGCGAAACACCAACGTCAAAGACCTGGGAGTGATCATGTCGGAGGATCTCACCTTCAAGGACCATAACATTGTATCAATCGCATCTGCTAGAAAAATGACAGGATGGATAATGAGAACCTTCAAAATTAGGGAGGCCAAGCCCATGATGACACTCTTCAGGTCACTTGTTCTATCTAGGCTGGAATATTGCTGCACACTAAACAGCACCTTTCCAAGGCAGGTGAAATTGCCAACCTAGAAAATGTACAGAGAACTTTCACGGTGCGCATAATGGAGATAAAACACCTCAATTACTGGGAGCGCTTGAGGTTCCTAAACCTGTATTCCCTGGAACGCAGGAGAGAGAGATACACGATTATATACACCTGGAAAATCCTAGAGGGACTAGTACCGAACTTGCACACGAAAATCACTCACTACCAAAGCAAAAGACTTGGCAGACGATGCACCATCCCCCCAATGAAAAGCAGGGGTGTCACTAGCACGTTAAGAGACCATATAATAAGTGTCAGGGGCCCGAGACTGTTCAACTGCCTCCCAGCACACATAAGGGGGATTACCAACAGACCCCTGGCAGTCTTCAAGTTGGCACTGGACAAGCACCTAAAGTCAGTTCCTGATCAGCCGGGCTGTGGCTCGTACGTTGGTTTGCGTGCAGCCAGCAGCAACAGCCTGGTTGATCAGGCTCTGATCCACCAGGAGGCCTGGTCACAGACCGGGCCGCGGGGGCGTTGACCCCCAGAACTCTCTCCAGGTAAACTCCAGGTCACCCCTTACTATAAGAGAGAAATTATTATTTCAGGAAGCATGGAAACTTAAATGTGCTTGGGATGAAATTCTACCTGAGGAATTCATTAACAGGTGGGATGAATTAATTGGTGATTATGAAAAAATTCCAATGTTGGAGTTCCCACGCCAGGTGGCCAATCCAAATGGGAAAAATGTACTCCACATTTTTTGTGATGCTTTTAAATTGGCATATGGAGCAGTTGCTTACCTTCAATGTAATAGTGTTATTTCTCTTGTTATGTCTAAGGCTAAAGTGTCTCCAGTTAAATCACGTACCTTACCTCAGTTGGAATTAACAGCCATTTATGTAGGTGTCAAATTAGCTAATTATATAAGAATTAAGTTGCAGGAGATAAATATTAGCTACACTGTAATTTGGTCTGATAATGAGGTATCCTTACAATGGATTTGTAATGGAAACAGTAAAATTGTGTACGTACAAAACAGAGTCACTGAAATTCATCAGATGCAAGAGAAGTATAATAGTTTGGGTCAGCATATGTTAACATTTAATCATATACCTGGTGAGGAGAATCCAGCTGATTTCTTGTCTCGAGGTTTACCTTATGTTAAATTTGTAAATGCAGTATCATGGTTTAAAGGACCGAGCTGGTTGGTAAATAAAGCTAATTGGCCTGTACAAAAGGCGTATATTGCTCCTGTTGAAATTACTGTGACCACTGCTCCAATAGTTTTTCCTCCCTTAGCCTTTGATATAAATAGGTATTCTTCTTTACCCAAACTGATCAATGTAACTAGGTTGGTGTTTAAATTTCTGAACAAGATGAATATTTCATTTAAGTTTTTACATCCTCTTGAATATTGGATAAAGAGGGTACAGGAGCAAATCTGTGGAAATGAGATTAAATTGATGATGGAAAGAAAAATTGTGAATGGTTCCATAATAGAGAAATTGGGGCTGTATTTAGAGAACAGTGTAATTAGGTGCAGAGGTAGGTTGCAAAATGCTGAATTGGGTGATTATGCTAAACACCCTATCTTACTGCCCAAAACTCATCATCTAACAAATTTAACTGTGCTAAATGCCCATAAAAATGTAATGCATGGTGGGGTACAAGATACCTTAAATTGTATTAGGGAAACTTTCTGGATTCCACACGGACGGGAAAGTGTAAAAAGGGTGATTAAATCTTGTGTAATATGTCGCCGTGTGAATGCCATATCCTATATGTACCCAGGTCCTCCACCATTGTCAAATGAGCAATTTGAGTCGTTTAGCAACGAACTCCGGCCCGCCACAGAGTGGAAAATACTGTAAATATTTTCCAGAAATTCAATATTTGTTTGTAAATAGATGGCCATACTGTATTTAATAATATTTATGTCATAGAAAACGGAAAGCCTGGGTCTGGGCAGGAGACTCGCCATCTTGGTTTTGAATTGGATACAACGTTAGTGTAATGGGAAGGAATTTTCGTGCTCTAGAGGTTAAAATTGGGCTGACACCTCTCAAATAGGAGGCGAAATTGTTGGACATGCATTCCTGCATAACTTGAGATATCAGACGACTGGACAAGACAGCTCCAGGAACCTCAGATAAGCTCTCTAGATTTGTATATAATTCTGGCCAGTGTTTTCATAAATTTAGTTAGTGAGGTTTTTCTGAGTATGATACAACTTAATATCCAGTTAAATTGGTGAGTGATATTAAGATATATTTTCCTTCTGTTATGTAATTGCTTATATATATAACCATTTATTATTTTTAATATACAGTGTGTGTGTGTGTGTGTGTGTGTGTGTGTACTCACCTAATTGTGTTTGCATCAGTCGAGGCATAGCTCCTGGCCCCACCTCATCGCTGATTGCTACTAGGTCCTCTCTCTCCCTGCTCCATGAGCTTTATCATACCTCTTATTAAAACTATGTATGCTTTCTACCTCTACTATGTCGCTATCCAGACTGTTCCATTTCCTGACAACTGTATGACTGAAGAAATACTTCCTAACATCTACTTGTGACCCCTTTTTCTGTGTCCTATCTCTGGAACACCCTGTCTTTGCCCTGCTTGTCAGTTTTATATGTCGTTATGATGTCTCCCCTAACTTCCCTCTCCCAATGTCATCAGGTCGATTTCCCTTAACCTTTCTTTGTAGGGCATTCCATTTAGCTCCTGGACTAGTCTTGTTGTAAACCTTTGCACTTTCTCTAAATTCTTTACGTGCTTGACCAGGAGTGGCTTCGTAAAAGGTGCCTCATACTCCAATATGGGCCTGACGTACAAGGTGTACAGGGTGTTAAACGATTCCTTACTTAGGTGTCAGAATGCTATTCTTAGGTTTGCCAGGCGCCCATATGCTGCAGCAGTTATCCAGTTGATGTGCACCTCAGGAGATGTGCTCTTTATCATAGTCACCCTAAGATCCATTTCCATGAGTATTTTTTGCAGTCTTTGGCCACCTAGCCTACACTCTGTCTGCGGTCTTCGTTACCCTCCCCCGATCTTCATGACTTTTGCATTTGGTGGTGTTAAATTCCAGGAGCAGCTGCTGGACTAGGCTTGCAGCCTGTGCAGGTCCCTTTGTAGTCCTGCCTGATTCTCATCCGATTTAATTCTTCTGAGTGTATCCCTTCGCTCATGTCATTCACATATACCAAAAATAGCACTGGTCCTAGGAATGATCCCTGCAGAACCCCACTCGTCACAGGCGCCCACTTTGACATCTCGTCGCGCACCATGACTCGTTGTTGCCTCCCTGTTAGGTATTCCATGAACAATGGCAGTGCCTTTCCTGTTATGTGTGCCTGATTCTCTAGGTTTTACACTAATCTCTTGTGAGGAACTGTGACTAAGGCCTTTCTTGCATTCCAAGAAAATGTAGTCTACCCACCCCTCTCTCTTGTCTTACTTCCATTACCTTGTCATAGAACTCCAGTAGGTTTGTGACACAGGATTTCCCTTCCCTGAAATCGTGCTGATTATCATTTATAAGCTTGTTCCTTTTTAAGTGCTTCACCAATCTCCTCCTGATAATCTTCTCTCTGACTTTGCATAATATACACGTCAGTGACGCTGGTCTGTAGTTCAATACCTCTTGTCTGTCTCTTTTCTTAAAAATTGGGACTGCATTTGTCGTCTTCCATACCTCAAGTAGTTGCCCAGTTTCAGTGGATGTGTTGAAGATTGTTGTTGGTGGCACACACAGCATCTCTGCTCCCTGTCTAAGGACCCACAGAGAAATGTTGTCCTGTCCAACGACTTTGAGGTATCAAGTTCACTGAGCAGCTTCTTCACCGCCTCCTCGATTGTGTATTTCATCCAACACTTGTTGTGTATTCCTTTTTGGTGTATCCCCCTATTCTGACTTCCAAGAGTCCTGCCTGTCTCCACTCTAAATATTTATTTCAGTCTCATGTTGAACACCACACATACTTCTTATCTTTTTTTGTGAGCTCCCAACCTTTCTCCCTCAACCTGATTACCTGATCCTTCGCAATTATTTTCTTCCTGGTGTGGCTATACAACCGCTTCAGGTCAGACTTTTTTTTATGCAATGTCGTTTTCGTATCATCGCTGGGCCTCCTTTCTTATCTGTGTATACTCGTTTCTGGTTCTTTGACTAATCTCTTCATTTTCGTGGGTCCTTTGTCTTCTGTACTTTTCCTATTCTCTATTCTCTAGTTTTTCCTCTCCACACTTTTGTGTGAACCAAGGGCTCGTTCTGGTCTTCCCATTATTTCTGTTTTTCTTGGGAACAAACCTCTTCTCTACCTCCTTGCATTTCGTTGTCACATAGTCCGTTTCGTTTACTGATTTTCCTACCAATTTTTTTTCCCACTGAACCTCTTGCAGGAAGTTTCTCATGCTTGAGAAGTTTTCCCTTATGTAATTTGGCTTCTTCTATCCTACTCCTGCTACCTTCTCCACTTGTAACTCTACTATGTATTCAAAGCTCAGAACTATGTGATCACTAGCTCCGAGGGGCCTTTGGTATGTGATGTCCTCGATGTTTGAAATACTCAAGGCGAATACGAGTTTCAGTCTGCTTGTTCATGCTCACCTTTCTCTCTGGTAGTGGCCCTATTATGTTGATGCATGAGGTTTTCCAGACCCACATCCTTCATCTTGGCTCTCCATGTTTAGGGACCCCCAAGTGGCTCCAGGTTTTCCCAGTCTATATCTTTGTGATTGAAATCACCCATTACTAGTAACTTTGCTGTGCCCGTATGAGCTCTTCTGGCCACCTCGTTCTGGCTCTGTTGCTCTCTTCATATTCTTCTCTTGGCCTCCTGCAATTCAATGGTTGGTTGCATATCACTGCAATTAGCACCTTAGGGCCCCCACACTGAATTGTTCCTACTATCGCCGGGTCACCATCTGGAAAAGACCCAGGCCGAGACAAGACAGTGAACATATTACAGTTCCTGCTATGTAGTCCCTTTCGCCCAATACGTCTATTCTTTTCAATTCCTCAAATCCCCATCAGTTTTTAATGAGAAGTGCAACTCCTTGCTCTCTGCTCCTCTATCTTTCATCAGGATTTTATATCCGGGTGGAAAGATTGCATTTGGTATCATCCTGGTGAGTTTTATTTCTGTGAGTGTTATGATGTCTATGATGATTCTTTCATGTTTCTACTCACATTTATTTGTTATTTTGTCCATGTTTGTATACCAAACCTACAACTTCTTTTCTAAAACTGTGGTCTGGGATGTACATCAGGGTTGGGGAAGTGGGAGAGCTGGCGAGGAACTATGGGGGGGGGGAGTTGCTGTGAAGGTGGAGATTGTGATGAGGGGGTGGGGGCAGCAGGTACAGCATGTGGGTTTTGTGTTAGATTGCTTGGCTGCATTGGGGTTGTCAGCTTTGAGAGCCTTCTGTAGGTGCTTCTGAGTGAGGTTGTATTTGCTCTTCCTCCTAAGTCTGGGTTCTCTTGCCCATCTCCATCTTTAACTCTCTTTCCTCCTCCTTCCGTCTTTTTGTCCTCTATTTCAGTTTCTGCTTTTCTTCTCATATTCTGTCGCGGTTGAGGTATACCCTCCAGTATCCAAATATGTCCCTTAGTCGTGCTGTCTCCTGCGGGATTTTGTTTTGAGCCAATTCTGCCTTGAAAATCAATTTGATTGGCCTGTTTCTTCCTCTTGCAAACCTCCCTATTCTCAGAAAATTTGTCAGGTGGGTCATGTCGCCTTCTCTTATTGCTTTCATAATACCTTCAATTTCTTTCTTTTCCCTCTGCCTTCTTGCTTTGTAAGTTTTGCTTTCAACTTTCTGGAGACCATAAACAAAGACTGACCTCTCCCTGTCATTCTCCCACTTTATTTCCTTTTGTATTCCCTAATTCGATTTAGCTGCCTCCGTCACAGCTTTCATTTCTTCATTCTCTTCTCTATCTGTTGTCTCTCTGTCATTTACCCTTCTCAGCTTTTCCTGGGCACCACTGTGGTCTGCTAGGGCCTCTGTGTACAGTTTAACTCCTTCGTTCCCTACAATGCCCTCATTTGTGACTGATGTAGCAGTTCATGATGTGATGCCCGTAGTGCTCTTTGGTTCTTTAGACTGTTTCAGATTTTGTCTATTTGGCAAGGGGCCACTTTGCCAAATTTACAGATTAAAAATTTGTTTTTGCCATAAAACATCGGAAATTGAACTGACCATAGCTAACAAAATACACTGATGCATACTTTGCATCAGTATATGATGTGCTTCTACCACTCAGCCAGACTCCAGATAAGAATGGTCTCCAAGCATTCGTTTGTTGTTGTTTCCCATACCCCGGAATATGAGTCTGGTGTTTATGTTACTTCATCTCATTCTTCTGCAAGTACTTGTCCACGACAGATTTTTAGAATGCTGAACAATTCCTTGAAATAGCGAAATAATTACGAACATAATCTAAGACCAGAGGAGGACTAGAACCTGCACACACTGCATGCAGCAGGATGTTACGAAATTACTTAACATAAGCCACGTGCGCCCCTGGATTTGGGTCTGGGTGTGTGGTACAAGTACTGTGTACCTAGATGTAGTCTGCAGGTTCATTACCAATGTGCTGTTCCTCTGTTGTGAACATAAAGCCAAAACTCGCTACACAGCTGAGTCATGATGAGGTATAATGATCACCTTCGAAAGTGGATCTTTCAAGCGTCAGTCACGTGTAAAGCTTTGTAAAGGCAACATCTACTGAGCCTCGTTCTTGAGTTTTCTGTAATCTCTTCACACTACTATTATAAAGTTGTTTCTAGCATTTCTCTCCCTACTACAACTTCAAAAACAAGTAAGTATAATAAGGAAAATAAAGAAATTCCATCACAATAGTTTTATCTCTAGTTTCTTAGCAATTTAAATGCACATTTGTAAAAAAAAAAATATATTTTGAAGATGTCTGATGTAGACGACCTTATTCCTTCTCACTTATATTTTGCTTGCATGGTTGTTTTTAACACTGACTATTGTTTATTCCACTACTATATACTATGTTCAGAATTATTGTTGTTTATGTCATTGAAATAGCAGACAGTAAACAGGAACAACTTCACTACCAATGATGATCTCTGCCATAAATAAGAGTGCTTATTATGAGAAACTTTTTTATGCTTTTATATCAACTTTTTATCAGTTAAAATGCGTCGATTTAAGCTTGTTTTGATAATCTGTTTAGATGTTGATAAATACAATAACCATACAAATTTAACATGCGTTTAGGAATTAAAGTTAAAGATTTTTCAGTGATTTACTTTTTCATAAATCAGATAATTCTCCTGTGATTAACAACCACCTAGAGTCAAATTAAAAAATAAAATTAAATTTAAGAGAATGAGGAAGAAAATGGATTTGCAAACTCCTAACAAACAGAACACCTGCAAAATTCTAGTAAACAGAACACCTGCAAACTTCTAGTAAACACATCTACAAATTTCTAGTAAAAACAACACCTGCAAACTTCTAGTAACGAGAACACCTAAAAACTTCTAACAAACAGAACATTTGAACACTTCTAACACAACGCCTTCAAACTTCTAATAAACTGAACAGATGCAAATTTCTAACAAGCACAACACATGCAAACTTTTAACAAACACAATACTTACAAACTTCTATCAAACAGAACACATGCAAACTTCTAGTAAACAGAACACCTGCAAACTTCTAGCAAACATAATCCTGCAAACTTCTAGTAAACTGAATACCTGCAAACTTCTAGTAAACAGAACATCTGCACACTTCTAGTCAACAGAACACTTAAAAACTTCTAACTCACATTACACTTGAACACTTCTAACACAACGCTTTCAAACTTCTAAGAAATTTTCAGGTGTTCTGTTTATTAGAAGTCTGAAGGCATTGTGTTAGAAGTGTTCAAGTGAAATGTGAGTTAGAATTTTTTGAGTGGTCTGTTGACTAGAAGTTTGCAGGTGTTCTGTTTACTATAAGTTTGCAGGTGTTCTGTTTGATAGAAGTTTGTAGGTATTGTGTTTGTTAAAAGTTTGCATGTGTTGTGCTTGTTAGAAATTTTCAGGTGTTCTGTTTATAACAAACTCAACACCTGTAAACTTCTAGCAAAGAGAACACCTGCAAACTTCTAATAAATAGAACACCTGGAGTTTACCTGGAGAGGGTTTCGGGGGTCAACGCACCCGCGGCCCGGTTAATCGGGTACTGACTTTAGGTGCCTGTCCAGTGCCTTCTTGAGGACATCCAGGGGTCTATTGGTAACTCCCCTTATGTATTCTGGGAGGCAGTTAAACAGTCTTGGACCCCGGACACTTACTGTGTTGTCTTCAGTGTACGCGTGACACCCCTGCTTTTCATCGGGGAAATGTTACATCTCTTGCCGAGTCTTTTGCTTTCATAGGGAGTGATTTTCGCGTGCAGGTTTGGTACCAATCCCTCCAGGACCTTCCTAGTATATATTATCATGTATCTCTCTCGCCTGCGGTCGATGGAATACAGAACAAGGACCTTCAACCGTTCCCAGTAGTTTAGGTGCCTAATCGTACTTACGTGTGCCGTGAAAATTCTTGGTACACTCTCCAGGTCTGCAATGTCGCCAGCCTTGAAGAGGGCCGTTAGTGTACAGCAGTATTCCAGCCTAGAGAGCACAAGCAATTTGAGGAGAATCACCATGGGCTTGGCGACCCTAGTTATGAAGGTTCTCATTATCCATCATATCATTTTCCTGGAGTATGAGATAGATACATTGTTGTGGTCTTTCAAGGCGAGATCCTCTGACATTATCACTCCCAGGTCCTTCACACTACTTTTCCCCTCTATTGTATGGTTAGAATTTGTCGTATATCCAGACACATTTTTAATTTCTTCAAGTTTCCCATATCTGAGTAGTTGAAATTTCTCCTCGTTGAACTTCATATTGTTTTGAGTGGCCCATTCGAAGATCTGGTTGATGTCCGCTTGGAGTCTCACGGCATCTTCGATGGAGGTCACTACCATGGTAATCCGGGTGTCATCCGCAAAGGAAGACACGTTGCTATGGCTTACGTCTCTGTCTATGTCAGAAATGAGGATGAGGAATAAAATGGGAGTGAGTACTGTGCCATGAGGAACAGAACTTTTAACCGTGGCTGCCTGAGACTTTACTCTGTTTACTATTACTCTTTGTGTTCTATTTGTCAGGAAGTTGTAGATTCATCTATAAACATTTCCCGTTATTCCTTTATCACGCATTTTGTGTGCTATTACACCATGGTCACACTTGTCGAAAGCTTTTGCAAAGTCTGTGTGTACTACATCTGTATATTGTTTATTCTCTACAGCATCCAGGACCTTGTCATAGTGGTCCAGTAGCTGGAACAGGCAGGAGCGATCTGCTCTAAACTCATGTTGCCCTGGGTTGTGTAATTGATGGGTATCTAGGTGGTTGGTTATCTTGCTTCTTAGAACCCTCTCAAAGATTTTTATTATATGAGATGTTAGAGCTATCGATCTGTAGTTCTTTGCAATAGCTTTACTGCCACCTTTGTGGAGTGGGGCTATGTCTGTTGTTTTTAGTGTTTTTGGGATGACCACTGTGTCCATGCTCCGTCTCCATAAAATGCTGAAGGCACGCGATAGAGGCTTCTTGCAATTCTTGATGAACTCTGAGTTCCACGAGTCTAGGCCTGGGACAGAGTGCATGGGCACGTCATTAATTGCCTCTTCAAAGTCTTGTGGAGTTAGAATAATATCCGAGATTTTTGGGATGACCAGATTTTGGGTTTCGTTCATAAAGAATTCATTTGGATTGTCGGTTATCCCTCAGTGCCAATCATGGGAGAGAAGTGAATAGTTAAACAGCCAAGGTTTAGTAGCTGACCTATATTCAGCTGACCAGTGTATAGCGAGAGAATCATAGGAGAAAACGCCTAATCTATCTATAAAACTCAAGGAAAGTCAGGTTATATGTGGCGTTTTCTTCTCTCAGTGCTTTCAAAAATGGCTGAGACAGGAGACCAGGTCAGGCAGTCAACAACACGACGCAGCCCCAATAAATGGAATTGAGGGGGATTTGGACAGATAAAGCCATTGATTAAAACTTTCTGGTCCTGCCAGAATGGAAATGAGTTAGAAGTGTAATAGATGAAACCAGACTGTGAAGTGAGGTGAGAAAGAGAGTGTGAAATAAGGGGATAAGTGAATGGGGTTTGTGAAGTAAAGGGATAAGTTAGGAGTGAAGACGGTTTTGAAGCAGATACCAGGAAATTTACTAGTAATTCAGTGGTGTTTGCTAGAGCAGCTACTAGGGTTTGCTAGGTGACTGGAAAAGAGAAATAAATATTGTTGTATATGAGTAAAAGAGTGAAGAATGAAAATGGCAGGCGTTAGGGGGGTACAGGCTGCCATAATTATATTTATCTTGCTCCTGTAATTTCATGAAGAAAGAAATCAGTCATGGGGGCTAGAAAAGGCAAATGGGTCAATAGCATCCTGGACAGTAAAAGCCCAACAGTTGCCATCCTACCAGAAATGTAAATGTCACTACCGCCGCAAGGTATGGCAACACCGCATACCCAAACAAAAACAGTGGCACACAGCTCTTATTGTAGCGCTCTTAAGTGGTGATATCCAAATTAATCCAGGACCTCAAACTATTGTGCAGAGGCAAAACAGACAAGTGACGGTATTAATGACGGTCTAGAAGCAAGGAATGATAACCTTAACTCCATATGTAATGCAATGTGAGACAATACAGCCATTCTTACTATCTCAAACACCACCAAACAGGTGCATACACTGCACTAAAGTACGCAGGAAAAACAGAAAAGACACCTTATGTAAAATATGTAAGGGGTGGGTGCATGATTGATGTATATACAATTATAGTAACGGTGCCAGAATTCATTTTGTGTGTAACAAATGCACTTTGGCACAATTACCCTTTAGCAATGATGACATTGATTTACCTAATTTTAATACAAATGACCCATTGCCATATATTGATGATTACAATTGTTTTATGAAAACAGGCGTTCACTTTATTCATGTCAACGCAAGATCACTTTTTCCAAAATTGGCAGAGATTAGGATTCTAGCTAACAGAACTAGGGGGGCAGTTATATCCATTTCTGAATCCTGGTTGGATGATACGGTGACTGACGACGAGGTCAAAATAGAAGGTTACAATATAAAACGCTTAGATAGGAACAGAAAAGGGTGGTGGGTATGTGCCTACATTAGAAATGACTTAGCTTACAACCCAAGACCTGATTTAAATAACAATAAACTGGAGATTCTATGGTTTGAAGTGCTGCGTCCCAAGACTAAACCCATCTTAGTAGGAACTAGTTACCGCCCTCCCACCCAGGACAAGTCCTTAGAAGATTTTTCCAGAGTATTGTCCGGACTTGAAAACAAAATCGAGACAATAATACTGGGGGACTTCAGTAGCTGTTTTCAGCAGCAAAATAACGGGCAATGCAAAAGATATAAGCAAATTCTAGTTTTAAATAGTTACACTCAACTAATTAATACACCAACCCGGATCACACAGTTCTCAGCCACGCTAATTGACCACATACTTTGTAACCGCTCTGAGAACATTAGTCAGTCAGGCGTCATTACCACAGGCCTTAGTGATCATTTCATCATTTACTGCACCAGGTAAAATCACAAGGGATAGGATAGGCCTACACAGGACAATAAAAATGATGTCAACTAGAACTACAGTAAAGAAACACTGGTAAATAGGCTACTCAATTGTGACTAGACAGAGATAACAAGTTGCAGGGACGTAAACGATGCTTGGGAAAAATTCAAAACAATGTTCACTACCATCCTTGATAATATTGCACCAGTTAAAGAGGTTAGGATTAAACGAAGAACTGAACCCTGGATGGCTTCTGAGATATTAGATAATATGAAATTCAAAGACCAGCTGCTAAAAAGATTTAAAGCAGACAGGATATTGCAGCACTAAATGAATTCCAAAGGGCGAGGAACAGAGTACAGACACTTATAAAATGAACAAAGGCAAAACACTACTGCTCGAAAATTGAAGAGTATAAGCATAACCTCAGAAAACTCTGGCAACAGCTAAAACAGTTGGGGTTTAACCATAAACCAGTAGACATGTCTAACATAGTACTCACTATCGATAACGAGGTATGCCACGAAACATCTAAGGTGGTAAATTGTTTTAATTCCTAATACACATCTGTTGCATCAACACTAGTAAGTAAACTACCAGCTGCATCAAATACCTTTAACACAGACTCTGATAAGGTTCAAACATACTATACCAAAAAAGGGGTAACTCCAAACAGTTGTCAACTAATAAGTGTATCTCATGACTTTATTCAAAAAGAACTAAGCAGGTTAAACCCAACTAAGAGCACAGGCCGTGATAACATCCTGTGGATGGTGCTTCTGAACTGTCAATCCCTATTGCTCACATAATAAATCTATCAATCACCACTAATACCGTACCGGAGGGGTTCAAGGAGGCCAGAGTTACTCCTATCTTCAAGAAAAATAGTAGGTCTGATGTAAGCAACTATAAACCTGTTAGTATACTCAGTATAATATCCAAAATTCTAGAGAGAGCGGTGTACTGCCAAGTAGTTAAGTACCTTAATGACAACAACATTCTCCATAGCTATCAATCAGGCTTTAGAAGATCTTACTTAACCGACACCTCCCTAATTAATCTGATGGATTACTTGAGAACTGAAATGTCAAAGGGGAACCTCATAGGTATGGTAACCTTAGACCTGTAAAAGGCATTCGATACTGTCAACCACAATATATTATGTAAGAAACTTCAAGCTATCGGTATAGGTTTCGGTATACTGTTTTAAGTCCTACCTTAGCAACAGGAGACAAATTGTCAAAATCAACAATACGGAATCAGAACCCCTGCCGATAGCATCTGGAGTTCCCCAAAGTAGTATTCTGGGTCCCTTGTTATTCCTATGCTATGTTAATGATATGCCTATCAGTGTCAAGTGCAAACTCCTACTGTATGCAGATGACAGTGCTCTGTTAGTGTCAGGAAAAGACCCACAAGATATAGCTAATGTATTAACACTGGAACTGGAGTCCTGTATCAAATGGTTATTAGACAACAAGCTATCATTACACCTCGGGAAAACTGAAGTCATTCTCTTTGGCACGAAACATAAACTGAGAAGAGTAAAAATTTTTAATGTCCAGTGTAATGGGGAGCCCATCACTTCGGTTTCCTCAGTAAAATATCTGAGAATCCCGTTTGACCCATGCATGTCAGGAGAATTGATAGGGAACAGTGTAGTAAAGAAAGCGAATGCCAGACCGAAGTTCCTCTGTAGACAAGCACAGTGTCTATCTACTGAGGCTCGCAGGACCTTATGTCTAGAACTTATACATTGTCATATGGATTACGCTTGCTCTTCATGGTACTCTGCCTTGACAAAAAAAAAAAAAAAACTGAAAGATAGACTGCAAATCACCCAGAACACGAGAGCATGTAGGCCACAATGAATTACAGCAGTTGGATATGCTGAATGTTGAAGACAGAGTAAAACAACTGAAGCTAAATCATGTTTATAAAATTGCTCACAAACAGTGTCCAGAATATCTTGCTGCCAATTTTGTCAAGGTTGGGAACCAAAGCAGTCATAGTACTAGGGGGAGAGAGCACAACTTTGTAATACCCACAGTCAGTGGCCAGGCTTCAAACACCTTTTATTGTACAGCAATAAAAGAATGGAACAGACTGCCCGCACATGTCAAAGACAGTCATAGCATGAACCAGTTCAAGAAAAGTGCCAAAAGGTGTCTGATGAATGTAGCTACAGAAAAGAAGGGGAATTACTTTTTATTTTTTAGCTAACACGCGTGTAATTTTACCTTATTCCTAGTAATGACCCTCGTATTGTAAATCTTAATGACCCTCGAATAGTAGATAGTCTTTTTAGTATGATAATAAGATGTTATCTTCATTATAGAATAATAATATTATAACCTTTATATTATAATAATAAGGTGAAAGGACCCCAATGGAAATAAGTCACTCTGTCTGACATTTCTGGGTTATCCTAGGTTCTCTACACATATGCTGTTATTATTTTTTATTATTATCACACTGGCCGATTCCCACCAAGGCAGGGTGGCCCGAAAAAGAAAAACTTTCACCATCATTCACTCCATCACTGTCTTGCCAGAAGGGTGCTTTACACTACAGTTTTTCAACTGCAACATTAACACCCCTCCTTCAGAGTGCAGGCACTGTACTTCCCATCTCCAGGACTCAAGTCCGGCCTGCCGGTTTCCCTGAACCCCTTCATAAATGTTACTTTGCTCACACTCCAACAGCACGTCAAGTATTAATAACCATTTGTCTCCATTCACTCCTATCAAACACGCTCACGCATACCTGCTGGAAGTCCAAGCCACTCGCACACAAAACCTCCTTTACCCCCTCTCTCCAACCTTTCCTAGGCCGACCCCTACCCCGCCTTCCTTCCACTACAAACTGATACACTCTTGAAGTCATTCTGTTTCGCTCCATTCTCTCTACATGTCCGAACCACCTCAACAACCCTTCCTCAGCCCTCTGGACAACAGTTTTGGTAATCCCGCACCTCCTCCTAACTTCCAAACTACGAATTCTCTGCATTATATTCACACCACACATTGCCCTCAGACATGACATCTCCACTGCCTACATCCTTCTCCTCGCTGCAACATTCATCACCCATGCTTCACACCCATATAAGAGCGTTGGTAAAACTATACTCTCATACATTCCCCTCTTTGCCTCCAAGGACAAAGTTCTTTGTCTCCATAGACTCCTAAGTGCACCACTCACTCTTTTTCCCTCATCAATTGTATGATTCACCTCATCTTTCATAGACCCATCCGCTGACACGTCCACTCCCAAATATCTGAATACATTCACCTCCTCCATACTCTCTCCCTCCAATCTGATATTCAATCTTTCATCACCTAATTTTTTTGTTATCCTCATAACCTTACTCTTTCCTGTATTCACCTTTAATTTTCTTCTTTTGCACACCCTACCAAATTCATCCACCAATCTCTGCAACTTCTCTTCAGAATCTCCCAAGAGCACAGTGTCATCAGCAAAGAGCAGCTGTGACAACTCCCACTTTGTGTGTGATTCTTTATCTTTTAACTCCACGCCTCTTGTCAAGACCCTCGCATTTACTTCTCTTACAACCCCATCTATAAATATATTAAACAACAACGGTGACATCACACATCCTTGTCTAAGGCCTACTTTTACTGGGAAATAATTTCCCTCTTTCGACATACTCTAACTTGAGCCTCACTATCCTCGTAAAAACTCTTCACTGCTTTCAGTAACCTACCTCCTACACCATACACTTGCAACATCTGCCACATTGCCCCCCTATCCACCCTGTCATACGCCTTTTCCAAATCCATAAATGCCACAAAGACCTCTTTAGCCTTATCTAAATACTGTTCACTTATATGTTTCACTGTAAACACCTGGTCCACACACCCCCTACCTTTCCTAAAGCCTCCTTGTTCATCTGCTATCCTATTCTCCGTCTTACTCTTAATTCTTTCAATAATAACTCTACCATACACTTTACCAGGTATACTCAGCAGACTTATCCCCCTATAATTTTTGCACTCTCTTTTATCCCCTTTGCCTTTATACAAAGGAACTATGCATGCTCTCTGCCAATCCCTAGGTACCTTACCCTCTTCCATACATTTATTAAATAATTGCACTAACCACTCCAAAACTATATCCCCACCTGCTTTTAACATTTCTATCTTTATCCCATCAATCCCTGCTGCCTTACCCCCTTTCATTTTACCTACTGCCTCACGAACTTCCCCACACTCACAACTGGCTCTTCCTCACTCCTACAAGATGTTATTCCTCCTTGTCCTATACACGAAATCACAGCTTCCCTATCTTCATCAACATTTAACAATTCCTCAAAATATTCCCTCCATCTTCCCAATACCTCTAACTCTCCATTTAATAACTCTCCTCTCCTATTTTTAACTGACAAATCCATTTGTTCTCTAGGCTTTCTTAACTTGTTAATCTCACTCCAAAACTTTTTCTTATTTTCAACAAAATTTGTTGATAACATCTCACCCACTCTCTCATTTGCTCTCTTTTTACATTGCTTCACCACTCTCTTAACCTCTCTCTTTTTCTCCATATACTGTTATGTATGATAATCTATGTAACTGTATTTGTGTATACCTGAATAGACTTACTTAGTCAACCCTTAGTCTGGACAATGGCTCGCTGAACATTGAGTCAGATTGGGACTTAAGTATCTCATTCATTTCTTGGCTGTCATCTGTGTATGCCCCATCCCTCCTAAGCAGGGGCCCTATACTGGATGTTGTTTTTCCCTTAGATTTAGCTTAAGAGAAGAAGTATTTTTTTTTCAGTTTCCTTTATAGCTTTTAGTTCTTCCTGTGATTATTGTCTCCTGTAAGATTCCTTCAGCTTACGTTCATTATTTGCAATTTCATTGACTAGTGCCTCCCTTCGTATTTCAGATATATTGGCCCCACTCAGCAGCTCTGTGACTCTTCGCCTTTGTCTGTATAGGGAACGTCTCTCTCTAATTTACATCTTTTTCTTTTTCTTAATGGAATGTGTCTTGAGCAGATCTCAAGAACCACAGAATTCATTTTTCAAGACAAATTTTCGGATCATCGTTGTTTAGGATATCTTCCCAGCTTGTTTCATTTAGGACATGGTATACTTGATCCCATTGAATGTTTTTGTTATTGAAATTAAATTTCGTGAAGAGATTTTCATGACTACTCACATTTTGCTGGTCCGGAGCCCTGTGCATACATGTCTGTACCTCTATTGTGTTGTTATCTGAGTGTATTGTCTTTGATACAGTTATAATACGTATCAGATCGTCATTGTTAGTGAAGATGAGGTCCAGCGTATTATCTAGTCTTGTAGGCTCTACTGTTTGCTCGTTTAAGGTGAATTTGGTGCAGAGATTTAATATCTCATGTGTGTGTGAACTTTCATCAGAGTTGCCTTCCGGGGCGATCTCTGCTGAAACATTGTTTGCTATACTCCTCCATTTTAGGTGTCTCAAGTTGAAATCTCCTAGTAGTAAGATGTTTGGGGCAGGAGTTGGCAGATTTTCCAGACAGTGGTCAATTTTCTCAAGCTGCTCCTGGAATTGCTGGGAAGTTGCATCTGGAGGCTTGTATGCTACCACAATGGCAAGGTTTTGGTTTTCAGTCTTTACCACCAAAATTTCAACTACATCATTTGAGGTGCCAATGAGCGACTCTGTGACATACAGGCCAACCTTCTCCTCCCCTTGTTGCCTGTTTAGTCTGTCGCATCGGAATTGTTTATAACCTGGGATCCATATTTCGGTGTTATGATCCTTTATGTGAGTCTCTGTGAATGCTGCAAAAATTGCATTTGACTCCGTGAGCAGTCCCTTGATATAAAGAATTTTGTTGTTTTTTGACGGCTTTAAATCCTGTATGTTTGCAAAGACAAATATCGTTGCATTTATGGAATTTAGGGTTTTTTTATTTGCTGGCTCTAGTATCCGTTGTTCTGGAGTAGAGGCCAATGTCCGTGCCTCTGCTCCAGAAGTGTTTTCAGGTGGTATAGAATTATTGTCATTTCTTGCCAGTCTTTTTTACCTCCTGTCCTGAAAAAAAACTCTGCCCCTTAAGAGGTTGTGGCTCGTCTCTTTTGTTTCCCATAGTCTGGTTGGTCTGTGTCTTCTAGTCCCCTATAGATGATGTGCCTGGCAGTATGCATTGTAGCATTTTCTTTTATGGATTGATGAGTGACACATTTCTCGGTGAAATAAGTTGCAAGAAGGGAAGTTGCACTCTCCTGTTGTCATGTGGGTGCGGTGTTTTTTTGGGATAGTCAAAGGTGCATGTCCCACCTGTTTTACCAGATATACCATGCATGCAGATACCCAGGGCATAGTATTTACATAGATTGTAATTCTGTTTGCTAGGATTTATTGTAGCTGCATTCGCTGCTGGTGCATTTATTTTCCTGTTTTCTTCCTATCTTTCACCCCTGTATGGATATCAGTGCTTCCACCAGGTTTTGCTGGTAGTGTGTCGACACTTTCTCTGAAGCATCATCCCATTTTGATCCATCTCCAGCAGTATCTCTATTTTGAACCTCTGTAGACTGAATAACGTTGTCTTCACTGTCCTCCAGGACAACACTAATACCCTCACGAGCTCTTTTAAGGCATCACTAGGACCCTCTGGAGCACTTTCCTCCAGGACAACACTAGCACCCTCAGCACTGTCCTCCAGGACTACACTAGCACCCTCAGGAGCACTGTGCAAGACAGCCCCATCCCTACCACCCATCTTATTTTCCCAGCTGTCATACCACACTGACATGTATTTCAAGAAGGATGTTTTATTGATGTTCTTGTCTTTTAATATAGATGTCATTTCCTCATACAGGTGTATCTCGTTTGGGCAGACCCAAAAACATCTCTCTGAGTTTATGTCAAGTGTGGTCACTGGTTTAAATCCCTGCATATACCATGGGACCATTGACCACAGAGATAGCAAGCAATCCAGGCCTGTTTTCGTCCCTTACCCATTCTGCAGACTACACAGATCTTCATGGTGGTAGTAATCTTACAATACTTGACAACTCTCCTAGCTAGCTAGTCTATAATTCCCCGAAACATTTAATTTTTTGTAACAGTTCTTCCGATTTGGCTTTATTTCCAATGAAACCATTTGAATCCGCCTAAACCCAGGGAATTTGGATGAATCCAGTTAGTTGATCACTGTATATCTTTTTACTAATAATCACTTTACAGTAGATCTGTCTATCTGTATTGTAACTATTTGTTGTAGTTACTGTTTGAGTGTTTGATAAGGGCACGTAGAGCCCCGTCAGTTAGTGAAACCGGTCAGAGGATACCTTGTTTTCAACGAGCCCGTTTGAATTCGGTCGTTGGTTGAAACCGGGCAAATCCGAATTAGGCTCACTGGGTAATTTTGGACTAGCTCATGAAAAGGGCTACTGGAAAATTATTAAACAGAGTAATAAGTGTTCATTTGATACAGAAAGTATAACTTGCGTGTTTGGGTGCCGGTGGCTTGTGTATAGGAAGATTGCTGGAGGAATAATGATTTTCATTGTGTATATTGCGACCGCTGTTAACTACAGGTTTACCACAAACTGTATACGTCACTCCATCACAATAAGTACTAACAACCGTACACTTTCGTATTTCCTCGAGATTTTGCACCTCTTCGTATTTCAACAAGAATATTTTACTCCATGGTATCACTAATTATAAGTCAGGCACACTAGGCGACCTGCCTGGGAGGGTTCTGACGACTTCTGGCAACTGTTTACAACATGAACCTGCCTCCTTAGGCCTAACACTTCATTTTAAATTTACCTTATCATATATTATCTGTATACTAGGGTACCACTGTGGTACACACTACAACACTATATATACACACTAAGATCATGGAGACTGTCTTTCCTCTGACAAAAAAGTTCTAATATTATTTTCACCGGCACACTAGGCCTAAAATTCCCCTCTGAGAGTATGACTCTGCTTTGTTATTGTACACTAATTCCCCTTTTTTGACTCAGTACATGTTATTTCCTGCTAGTTTAGTTCCAAGCACTGGAGGGATACATCTTATAAGTTCACTGGCACAGTTTAAAGTTCTAGTACGCAAGAGAGACTGTGAAAAACATGGAAGAACATGAGATTAGCACAGCAACACTGGGTATCTTATGTAGACGTATTCGCCATCCAGTGGCTTAAACAATACAAAATCTAGACATAACTTAAGACAGTAGACTATGTACAGAAGATGACGGTAATCAGGTCCCCAACCTAGGAGTAGTGCGAAGAGACCCGTGAGGACTGATTAACCCATTTTGTACATAGTTCTACTGTCTTCAAGTTATGTCCTAGAATTTGTATTGATAAAGCCACTGGATGGCGAAACGTCTACAATAAAGATACCCAGATGTTGCATATGTGTCTTAATCTCATCTTGTCGGTATTATATACCATTCGTACACATGGAAGAACATGGCGGCACGGCAACACGGCGACAAGGAATTGATCACTTCTAACAAATAAAACACCTGCACATTACCTAAAAGCTATTTCAGTAGTGTGACCGCCTCTTCGACCCGGTCCCAGACCAGACTTCCTGCTTGAAGGACTGATCAATTAAACTGTTGGTGCTATAGTGCATAAAGAACAAAAGGCAAAATAGTATTATTGGAGCAATACACTTCTCCACTTCCATCTTTCTTCCACTGTGTCCCCGTCTCTGTTCCTCTCTCCTGCATATACCGGCACCCCTCACTGTCGTGTGTTAGTGTGACTTGTAAATGGTCCAAATCGGACCGAAACGTCGTCATAAGCTTCTCTCTCCTAAGTGAGGGTTATTTGTGCATATTGCATAGTTCTGTAATCCTTCCTTATGATTGCAGAGGTCTGAGAAAAGCTCTGACCTCTGCAACACAATTGTCCTCAAAGATTTGTTAAGTTATACCATAAATTAAGGAAAGATCCTATTACAACCCAGGAGCAATAAGGCCTGTTATTCTATGCTTAAAGAGGGGCAAGGAGCAGAACAAACACAGCTGAATGACTTTGAATTATATTTTCCTTTGCCAAGTGCAATCATAAGTATTTACAAGTATGTACACTATATATAGTTGGAAATGTATGTGTACAACACGGTTAATCAAAAGGCAAAGACACAGCCTGAAGACAGAATGGAAAACCATGTTTAACCAGCAGTTGGGTGAAAATGACAAGGGTGAGAATGTGAGTGGTATCCATGTCACCTCCACAATTGCCAGTTCCACAATATGATTGGCTGAGCCTAGGTGCTGATTTGACGATGGGGCCCCGAAATCATCAAACCCTTAGTGACCTGGTTTGCTGGTTCTATAATATCAAGTTAAATAAATTTCAGTTCTCGTCTTCCGAATAGCTTCAGTATTTTATTGGTGATTTATCTTACTCTCAGTATAGTATCAGGAAGTATCGTTGCCATGTAAGCAAATTTGTTGATGTAGTAAAATCGTAAGAAAATCTTGGAATCATTGGAATGTAATGCATAACTTTGAAAATAATTATCCTGATCTTCATGTTTTCACCACTTTTATGACTTCCTGAATGTAAGGTTCATGCTGTTATAAATCCCAGTTTGGTAATTTTATTGAATAAATAGCCATATTAATTTACATTCAATTTTCTAGAAATACTTCTTCTGAACGACTATAACATAATAAGAATGATGAACTCTGTAAGAAGTATGATGCTCACAAGTTTAGTTTGAGTAAGCACAGTGTTGAAATCTTCCGAAAATTGTTAATAACTTGGGGATCATTGTATTCAGCTGTGTAAATTTAATTTGTGTAATAACTAACGAATGTCTAATTGCATCCTTTTCAAACCCTAAAAGCTGGTGTATCTAAATAGAAAGTATATTCTGGTATTGATCTGGGGTTGTTTGGTGCCAATTTTCCGTTTATAAGAAATTGTATCACTGTAGATTTTTTAAATAAACAATCAAGTATTTTTTTATAGGATTTTAAGGAATTTTAATTAAAATACAAATGAGAACAGAAAATTAAAAAAAATAACTGAAAATGAGCCTTATTTGCCTTTTTAAATTTAATGAAAATATTCTTTCCTAATTTCGGAGCATTTCTCACCAACATTTTCCATTTCTTGTTCCAAGAAAATTGTTAATAATTGTAGAATACATTATTATTGTCTTCAAATTTTCTGCGCTGAATCTTATTATCTATGAGAAGATTCATACGAATCTTTCTTTGTGTGGGTGACCTATGCATAATGTTGCATAGATCATTCCCAGAGTTGTTTCCTTGTAATAACTGGAAAAAACCTTCACTGTTAGGATTCAAAATTTCAACATTCGTGTATCATTCTTAGAAGGTTGGTATTGTTAATGGAGTGTGTAGGTGACGTTATGATTGTTTAATATCATTCTCGTAAAGTTGATATTCTTAATGGAGTGTGTAGGTGACGTTATGATTGTTTAATATCATTCTCGTAAAGTTGATATTGTTAACGGAGTGTGTAGGTGACGTTATGCTAGTTTAATATCATTCTCGTAAAGTTGATATTGTTAATGGAGTGTGTAGGTGACGTTATGATAGTTTAATATCATTCACGTAAAGTTGATGTTGTTAATGGAGTGTGTAGGTGACGTTATGATAGTTTAATATCATTCACATAAGGTTGATATTGTTAATGGAGTGTGTAGGTGACGTTATGATAGTTTAATATCATTCACATAAGGTTGATATTGTTAATGGAGTGTGTAGGTGACGTTATGATAGTTAAGTATCATTCACATAAGGTTGATATTGTTAATGGAGTGTGTAGGTGACGTTATGATAGTTAAGTATCATTCACATAAGGTTGATATTGTTAACTGAGTGTGTAGGTGATGTTATGATTGTTTAAAATCATTCACATAAGGTTGGTATTGTTAATGGAGTGTGTAGGTGACGTTATTATAGTTTAATATCATTCACATGAGGTTGATATTGTTAATGGAGTGTGTAGGTGACGTTATGATAGTTTAATATCTAAATGTAATAATTTTATTTCACTTTATTGCATTATTTTTCCTTGACGGTAGAGAGAGACTTTTGATGCAAGAAACCTGACTTGTCTTCCTTTTCCTTGAATTGAATCTAAATGCATCTTATTTCAGAGGTGCTGTATGACCCCTACGGGTTTAATGATTTCCCATCATTAAAATCCAAAATGTAATGGATGAATTATCTTAAAAGATGAATAAAGATATTTCTGGTTTTAGGCTGTGTAGGTGTGCATTTTGTTGAATTCTGTACTTTAACTGGAGAATGCTTCCTCTGGTCGGCTTTAAACCCTTTACTGCACGGTGCCTCAATATTGAGGCACCAAAAGTATGGTTTTCATGGTGCAATAGACACAGAGCATATGCTCCCAGAGACTTCTCGCCTCAATCCAGCCAATCACACACCTTTTGGGCAGAGCTTGAAGGTGGCATCACTTGGGTATTGTCCTCTGCTATTGGCTGGGAGCTCCTTGAGTGTTCAGTACCGCTTGACTTGTTGAAGGAGCAGCATTTCGACCCTCACTCTCCCGATATTTCACCAATTTACACCACTCCCGAATGTCGATAAGTTTCTGAATATGTTTCCAGTGCATTATTGAATGTTTAAACTTCATTTTGAGATGTAAATGAATTGCCTGAGGCATTGAGAAGTAACAAATAAATGCACTTGAAGTTTTGTTTACCTTTTTGGTATCAATATTGAGGCCGGCCTGACAATGTTAGATTATCACTTACTGTTTTTGTATCAATATTGAGGTCTGGCCTGACAATGGTAGATTATCACTTACCATTTTTGTATCAATATTGAGGCCCGACCTGACAATGGTGATAAGAAATGGCCAATGAAGGCATCATATAACCATGGATAACCCTCAAATATGAGGCGTGCCTCATATTTGAGCAGATGCAACAATTGCAACCTATATTGTGACAATATATACAATTCTAAGACATATTTATTTGTGATCATTTTTTGAGTTTATTTATTTTTGGGCCATAAAATGCCCTTTTTAGCCGCATCAAATATGAGGCACCGCCTGACAATGGTTAAACTGTAGGTGACAGATCAGGCATCAAATTTGATGCAAGCCTGACAAAGGCATTTGTCTAAAAGAATCATAACAGCTGCTATAACTGATAATTAAAGGCATAAATATACATTTAAGGTTTATTCATAAACAACTTGGGTAAACAAAAGGCACAGAAACTTGATTTCAATAAATTTAAGACATTTTTAGTAATTGACATTTTATAAAAAATTGAAAAAATGTTACAAAAATATTATCAGAGAAATTTAAGCATCTTGTTGCTTATGGAATTCCAGGAAACAATTCCTCATTGAATTTAGACATAAATTAACCTTGCAGAAGGAACAAGCAAAGGAAGAGTAGGTTCCTCTTGTTCTTGGTGTTGCAATGTTTACATGAAAGCCTCTTTGCAGAAACTGGCCAGTGTTTTTGTGTTTCATCAAATATTGTATCATGAGACCTTTTTCGATGCCGATTGGGAATGTCATCAACGTGCAAGAAGACCGTGAAGTGAAAACAACTTGGAGATCTCAGGCTCCTTGGGATTCCATTGGTTGACTTTCTTGCAGAATGGGAGATGGAAAACCGAAATTCCTTGAAGTTCATGTATTTCTATTTCAAAACACCACAGTCACGCCTGTACAACAACCAGCCATTGACACAACAAAGATCAATGATATATCTGAAGAGCCTCATGTACCAGCATTTTGCTTTGAGTGGAGACTTGTAGAGATGCACCAACATATCATTCTTATCTATGCCCCCCATATGGGCATTATAATTCTTTATCACTGCAGGACAGTCAACTTCCAACTTTTTTTTGAGCTCCTTGCTGTACCTCTTTATCTTTGTCACTGGGTTGATGCCAATATCATTAGTCAGTAAAGTAACAATCTTACTGTCTTTCCAACGTACAGCAAGGACACCATCCAATGAACAGTAATCCATAGCACTCCTTTTCACCTTTGTTTTTTCCATGTCATTGACAGACATAAGTGATGGTTTTCCAATTCTGCTGTCCCATGCAGTGCCTGTGTACCTGCAATTGAATGTAGCAAGCAGATATTTCACTAGAGGCAAACTGGTAAAGAAGTTATCTGCATAAATTGCTCTGATCTTTGTGTGGTCCATAGTCTTTGCAAGGCAAATAACAACCTTGGAACTTATAGGCATTTTCTTCTCCTTTGTTAGGCTAACACTGTGATAATCAAATGTTGTTTGACCTTGATACATCATTATGTCATGTATAAATCCATCATCGCTGGCCCGGCAAAAAAGTTTAAATCCCCATTTATCAGGCTTGGTCCTGATATATTGCCTGAGATTTCCTGCTCTTGTTCCCTTATATCCCACCATTACCTCATCAACTGATTGCTTTGGTATACCTGGAACTGTTAGGCATGCTTTTCTTAGACCTTCAAACAGTGGTCTTACTTTATGGAACCTGTCAGCTATTGCCTTGGAATTATCATTTATATGAATAGCTGTCCTTAGTGACCTAAACCTTCTAGATGTCATAACAGTTGTAATATCAGGATGACAATGATAATGGGACCAGTAATCCTCTAAAGAAGGCAGAGTGTCCATACTCATGAATATCAGAATTCCAACAAATTGCAAAAGCTCTTCACTAGTGGTGTTGAAGTTAGTATTAACATCTTTCTGTGTTGCATACAAGTTTGTGTTAAATACAAGGCTTTCTAACATTTCTGCAGTAAATAATTCACAAAAATATTGAAATGGTTCCTTGATATGTGTTGGTACCTCATGTTTGTAGTCAGGTAATGGAGTATGTATGTCAAGTTTGCTCCAGGTGGCATTAGTGTTGTTGACAGTTGTTTCATCTACCTCAACCTCGTCATCTTTAACTGCTTGTTTTCGTACATTTCTTCGTTTTACATTAACTTGCCCACTTCTCTTAGACAAATCTTCATGTTCATCTTCACTTTAAGAAGCATCATCTGCCTGTGGCTCATAATCATCTCCAGAATCCACTTCCTCATTAGGGTCACTGTCATCATGTAACTCTGGCACGATGTAATCTCTTCTTCTTTGAGCCCTTGATCCATAAAACACATTTGCGTTCAACTGAAATGAACAGAAAACACAAAATGAGCATTCCATATGAGCAAATTTTATAAATTTACAAGGTAAAATTACTCATATATCAATGAATTTGATTCAGCATGTAATTATTAGCTATCAGTGACAAAGACGGTCTAATTATGATCTGTTAAACTTATAGTGTTTAATGTCGTGTAAGTTTTAATGTGCTAATATTATTAATCCCATTGATTTCTGTTATATAATCTGAGAATGTCTCTTCTTATCTTCTGATCAGTGTTTGACTTGACTGGAATATTCTAGGTTAGATCCATATAATGCTCATTTAATAAATCATACTTAATTACTCACACACAAGAAAAATACTTATTTAAACCTTAAACGCTAGCAGATCTTATTTAGAGAGAAATTTGAATTAATTTTTTTCTGTCTTGGTCCCAATTTGTCATTTTTTTTCATAAACTCGAAAGACTGGAATGTGTCATTGAATCAGAATGATGTAGGAAATTCGTTAAAGTTTGCTGCAACCAATAAGTGTGACCTACTTCCATTAGGGAAGTTTTTCACTCGTGACGCCGCCTTCCACTGCTTCACCTCACCTTCCTGCAGTATATAAGCCCCTGATCCTCTTAAATGTTGCACATTTATCAAGACTGATGGACTGAGCACCTCGACTCCAGGTTGAGGGACTGATAACCTTCAATTGATGAAGCCACTGGCTGGCGAAATATTTCCAGAATAAAGATACCCAAATGTTGCACAGGTGTCTCACTTAATTGTCTTCACCTTTCAATGCTGATAACTTGATAATTTATATTCTAATGGCTTCAACCTTAATGAGGGAGAACACTTTTCATGGAAGTGCCATGATGGTGGTGTAAGGATCGTGATCTAAGTAATTTTAAACTTATCTCTCGTTTCTTTGATCAAACCTATTTACCTCATTCCTCAATTCATAATGATATATTACACTTATGAATTTATCTTTCCAAAATAAATTTATTAATTATGTAGGAAATACAGACAGATGGGAAGTGGAGGCTTCATGAGAGAGGATGGTTGTAGTTCCTGGTTTCTGTGGCAATTGTGCGAGTGTGAGCATTTCTGGGATGTTGTCGAAAGGAAAATATTAGTCTTAGGGTGTCCTCGGAAGCAGTGACTGATGTACCTGCAGCGGACAGTTAACTGACATGTCTTGGTAATAATATTTATGTAACTTAATATGTGACACAGATATCAATGTTATTTTACCATTGTCTGCAGGAAATGTCTTTGGAGGAGCCAACGGCAGTTGGTGATGAGTTCCTGAAGCCGAAGTTAACAGTGGTAGATTACACTATCTTCAGCATCATGTTGGTCACGTCGGTGGGTCTCGGTGTGTACGGAGCTCACAAGAGTCGGGCAGCAGCTCGTCACTGGACTACTTACTGGGAGGCAGAACCATGTCACCAATACCAATAGCATTCTCTCTCATTGGAGGCATCATATCTGCAGTATCTATACTAGGTTAGCAAATAGTTTTCTTTTTTTTTTCTAACAAACTAAAGGCTTTCAGCATATTTAATTTTTCAGTAAAAATAAAATTTGTTATGAGGAAAATTGTAAAAACTGTAAAAATAATTGTTTATTTATTTAGAGGATAAACTACGATACAAGAAATATAAACAGGGAATAGATAACTCTCCCATAGTGAAGATTAATTACAAAAACAAAAGTTAAATCATGTTTTCCTTATCAGTCTTAAGGGATTAAGGAACCCAAACACTGACCAGTAATCAATATACGTGTATTGTCTTCTCAGGTAGGATTGGTAGTGTCATCTTCTTTCTCACAAACAAGATAACAACTACATCTTGCCACTTATACTTTAGTCTCACTACACATGCACAGTATTTGGCGAATATCAATTTGAACATAAACAAAAAAAATATAAGTCATTATAATTTAGAATTATAAACAATTGAAATTTTATGTAACAAAGATAAAAGTGTCAGAATTTAGGTAAAAAGAAATTACGTTAATTTAAGTGAAGATTGGTAGAGATTTCTAAGTTAATTTGGTCTAAATATGTTTAGGATATATAATATATATAATATATATATAGTATATATATATAATGTATATATATATATAATAATATATAATAATATAATTATATATATATATATATATACATAAAATGCAATGAAAACACATTTTGAATACTCAGTACAGCCACATAGAGAGACAGAAACACAGGAGACTGATAGATGTGTATATTTCGACCCAACTCTGCCAGATTCTCCATATACAAAAAATAAAATGAAACATAAATTTATAGGGAAAGTTGCACCACTCACCTTGCGGGAGAGTAGGCAGTGTTTACCTGGAGTTTACCTGGAGAGAGTTCCGGGGGTCAACGCCCCCGCGGCCCGGTCTGTGACCAGGCCAGTGTCAGGAGAGTTCCTGGGAGTAGGGAGTGTCAGGTGAGTGACTGGGAGTAGTGAGTGTCAGGTGAGAGCCTGGGAGTACGGAGAGTAAGGTGAGCGCCAGGGAATACGGAGTCTCAGGTGAGTGCCTGGGAGCAAGGAGAGTCAGGTGAAGCGGGAGCGTAGGAAGTGTAAGGTGAGCGCGTGGGAGTAAGGAGTGTCAGGTGAGTGCAGGAGTACTAGTCAGGTGAGTGTTGGAGCAGGGGAATGTCAGGTGAAACGCGGTGAGTATGGAGCGTAGGTAGTGTGGGGGAATGGAAATGTCAGGTGAACGCGGGAAGTAGAGAGGTCAGGTGAGCGTGGAGGAGTAGGAAGTGTCAGGTGAGCTCAGGTAAGTAGGGAGTGCAGGTAAGCGAGGAGAAGTAGGGAGTATCAGGTGAGTGCCTAGGAGTAGGGAGTGTCAGTTGAGCTCGGGGGAATAGGGAGTGTTAGGTGAGCCCGGGAGACTTTGGAGTGTCAGGAGAGCACGGGGTAATAGGGTGTGTCAAGAGAGCGCCTGGGAGTTTGGAGTGTCAGGTGAGCGCCTAGGAATAGGGAGTGTCAGGTGAGCGCCTGGGAGTAGGGAGTCTCAGATGAGTTCCTGGAAATAAGGAGTGTGAAGTTACACTCCCTACTTCCCCGCGCTTACCTGACACTCACTGCTCCCAGGCGCTCACCAGACACTCCCCACTCCCCGCACTCCCTGAATCTATGCCCTGCGCTACCAGACACTCCCTATTCACCAGACACTACCTATTTCTCCTGTGCTCACCTGACACTCCCTACTACCCTGCGCTCACCTGATGCACCCTACTCTCAGGGGCTCACCTTATACTCCGTACTCTCCCGCGCTCATCTGATACTCCCTACTCCTCAACAATCACCTGACACTCCCTATTCCCCATCCCTCACCTGACACTCCTTACTCTCAGCCGCTCACCTGTGACTCCCTACTCCCCTGCGCTCACCTGACACTTTTTACTCCCCCGGGGACACCTGACACTAACTACTACCAGGTGCTCACCTGACACTCCCTACTCCCAGGCACTCACCTGACATTTCCTTCCCCCCCGCGCTCACCTTACACTCAATATTTCCCCGCGCTCTCCTGACATTCCCTACTTCCCCGCGCTCACCGACACCCCTTACACCAAGGCACTCACCTGAGACTCCCTACTCCTAGGCACCCACCTGACACCCTATTTGCAGGCGCTCAATTGAGATTCCTTACTACTAGGGGCTCACCTGACGCTCCCTATTCCCAGGAACTCACCTGACACTCCCTACTACCACGCCCATACCTGACACTACCTACTCACTAGCGCTAACCTGACACTCCCTACTCCCAGGGGTTCGCCTGATACTCCTTATTCCAGGCGCTCTCCTTACACTCCCTACTCCCAGGCGCTCACCTGGCACTCCCTACTCCCATGCGCTCACCTGACACTCCCTACTCCCAGGCGCTCACCTGACACTCCCTATTCCCCTCCCTTCACCTGACATTCCCAACTCCCTCGCACTCACCTGACACTCCCTACTCCCACGTGCTCAAATGACACTCCTTACTCCTTACGCCCACCTGACACTCCCTACTCCCAGCCCCTCACCTGACAATTCCTACTCTCCAGTGCTCACCTAACACTCCCTACTCCCCAGAGTTCACCTGACACTCCCTACTCTTCCGCGCTCAACTGACACTCCCTACTCCCTCACGCTCACCTGAAACTCCCTACTTCCTCGCCATTGCCAGACACTACCTACTCACCAGCGCTAACCTGATACCCCCTACTTCTCTGCACTCACCTGACGCTCAGTACTCCCAGGGGCTCACCTGACACTCCCTACTCCCAGGGGCTCGCCTGACACTCCTTATTCCAGGCGCTCTCCTTACACTCCCTACTCTCAGGCACTCACCTGGCACTCTCTCCTCCCAGGCGCTCACCTGACACTTCCTATTCGTCTGCCTTCTTTTGACATTTCTTACTCCCCCACACTCACCTGACACTCCCTACTCCCACGTGCTCAAATGACACTCTTTCCTCCTTACTCCCCACGTGCACCTGACACTTCCAACTCCCAGGCGCTCACGGGAGAATTCCTACTTCCATGCCTGCCTTGACATTCTACTCTCCACTCGCCTGGAATCCAGCTAGTCCCAGGTGAAGCCTGGAGCAAGGAGAGTCAGGTGAGCCGGAGAGTAGGAAGGTAAGGTGAGCGCTGGAGTAGGAGTGTCGGTAGCTAGGGGTATAGTATCAGTGAGCGCTTGGGAGTGGGAGTGTCAGGTGAGTGCCAGGGAGTAGCGAGTCAAGGTGAGCGTTTGGGAGCAGGGAATGTCAGGTGAGCGCGGGTGAGTATGGAGTGTCAGGTTAGCGTGGGGGAATAGGGAGTGTCAGGTGAATGCGGGGAAGTAGAGAGTGTCAGGTGAGCGCGGAGGAGTAGGGAGTGTCAGGTGAGCTCAGGGGAGTAGGGAGTGCAGGTAAGCGAGGAGAAGTAGGGAGTATCAGGTGAGCGCCTGGGAGTAGGGAGTGTCTGGTGAGTGCCTAGGAGTAGGGAGTGTCAGATGAGCGCGGGGGAAAACAGGGAATGTGGTGAGCGCGGTGATAGGATGGCGTTTGCGGGGGAATAGGGAGTGTCAGGTGAGCGCGGAGACTATGGAGTGTCGGTAGCCGAGGAGAGGAGCAACTAGGGGAATAGGGTGGGTAACAGAGAAGCGCCTGGGAGTTTGGAGGTCCTCAGATGAGTGCCTGGAAATAAGGAGTGTGAGGTTACACTCCCTACTTCCCCGCGCTTACCTGACACTCCCTACTCCCAGGCGTTCACATGACACGGCCACCTTCCTCGCACTCACCCTGAAACTCTATGCTCTCCTGCGCTCACCAGATCACTCCCTACTCACCAGCGCTCACCAGACACTACCTATTTCTCCTGTGCTCACCTTACACTCCCTACTACCCTGCGCTCACCTGATGCACCCTACTCTCAGGGGCTCACCTTATACTCCGTACTCTCCCGCGCTCATCTGATACTCCCTAGTCCCCAACATTCACCTGACACTCCCTATTCCCCATCGCTCACCTGACACTCCTTACTCTCAGCCGCTCACCTGTGACTCCCTACTCCCCTGCGCTAACCTGACACTTTTTACTCCCCCGGGCACACCTGATACTCCCTACTACCAGGTGCTCACCTGACACTCCCTACTCCCAGGCGCTCACCTGACATTTCCTTCTCCCCCGCGCTCACCTTACGCTCAATATTCCCACGCGCTCTCCTGACATTCCCTACTTCCCCGCGCTCACCGACACCCCTTACTCCAAGGCACTCACCTGAGACTCCCTATTCCTAGGCACTCACCTGACACCCTATTTGCAGGCGCTCACCTGAGATTCCCTACTACTAGGGGCTCACCTGACACTCCCTATTCCCAGGAACTCACCTGACACTCCCTACTCCCCGCGCTCACCTGCCACTCCCTACTTCCCGTCGCTCACCTGACACTCCCTACTCCCATCGCGCTGCGTCAGCTGAGCCCGGAGGAGTATGAAGTGTCAGGTTAGCGTGGGGGACTAGGGAGTGTCAGGTGAGCGCAGGGAAGTGGGGAGTCTCAGGTGAATGCATGGGAGTAGGGAGTCCCAGGTAAGCGCCTTGGAGTAGGAATTGTCAGGTGAGCGCATGGCAGTAGAGATTCTCAGGTGAACGATTGGGAGTAGAAAGTGTCAGTTGAGCGTGGGGGAGTAGGGAGTGTCAGGTGAAGGTAGGGGAGTAGGGAGTGTCAAATGAACGCCTGGGAGTATGGAGTGTCAGCTAAGCGCCTGGGAGTAGAGAATGTCAGATGAGCGCGGGGGAGTAGGGAGTGTCATGTGAGACCGGGGAAGTATGGAGTGTCAGGTGAGCGCATGGGAGTACGGAGTCTCAGGTGAACGTTTCGGAGTAGGGAGTGTCAGGTGAGCGAAGGAGAGTAGGGAGTCTCAGGCGAGCACCTGGGAGTAAGGAGTGTCAGGTGAGCGCGTAGGAGTAGGGAGTGTCAGGTGAGCGTGGGTGAACACGGAGTGTCAGGTGAGCGCCAGGGAGTAGGGAGTGTCAGGTGAGCGTGGGGGAGTAGGGAGTGTCAGGTGAAGGTAGGGGAGTAGGGAGTGTCAGATGAACGCCTGGGAGTATGGAGTGTCAGCTAAGCGCCTGGGAGTAGGGTCTGTCATGTGAGCGCGGGGGAGTAGGGAGTGTCAGGTGAGCGCAGGGGAGTACGGAGTCTCAGGTGAGCGTTTAGGAGTATGGAGTGTCAGGTGAGCGCAGGAGAGTAGGGAGTCTCAGGCGAGCACCTGGGAGTAAGGAGTGTCAGGTGAGCGAGAAGGAGTAGGGAATGTCAAGTGAGCGTGGGTGATCACGGAGTGTCAGGTGAGCGCCAGGGAGTAGGGAGTGTCAGGTGAGTGAGGGGGGGTAGGGAGTGTCAGGTGAACGCGCGGTAGTAGGGAGTGTCAGGTGAGCACTGGAGAGTAGGAATTGTTAAGTGAGCGCATGGGAGTAGGGTGTGTCTGTTGAGCGTGGGGGAGTAGGGAGCTTCAGGTGAGCAGAAGGGAGTAGAAAGTGTCAGGTGAGAGTGGGGGTGTTGGGAGTGTCAGGTGAAGGCAGGGGAGTAGGGAATGTCAGGTGAGCGCTTCGGAGTAGGGAGTGTCAGGTGAGCGCGGGTGAATACGGAGTGTCAGGTGAGCGCGGGTGAATACGGAGTGTCAGGTGAGCGCCGGGGAGTAGGGAGTGTCAGGTGAGCGTAGGGGAATATTTAGTGTCAGGTGAGCATAGGGGAATATTTAGTGTCAGGT
The DNA here is from genome assembly GCF_026875155.1 of Cherax quadricarinatus. Classification (NCBI taxonomy): domain Eukaryota; kingdom Metazoa; phylum Arthropoda; class Malacostraca; order Decapoda; family Parastacidae; genus Cherax; species Cherax quadricarinatus. The sequence goes on from NC_069414.1 coordinate 5,617,516, forward strand.
GAGGGCGAGGAAGTAGGGAGTGTCAGGTGAACACGGGGGAGTAGTGTGTCAGGTGAGCGTCTGGGAGTAGGAAGTGTCAGGAGAGCGCCTGGAAGTAAGGGGTGTCAGGTGAGTCCCTGGGAGAAGGGAGTGTCAGGTGAGCACCAGGGAGTATTGAGTGTCAAGTGAGTACGGGGGAGTAGGGAGTGTCAGGTTAAAGCTGGGGAGTAGGTAGTGTCAGGTGAGCGCGTGGTAGTAGGGAGTCTCAGGTGAGCACCTAGGAGTAGGGAGTGTCAGGTGAGTTCCTCGGAGAAGAGAATGTCAGGGGAGCATCTGGGATTAGGGAATCTTATGTGTTCGCCTGTCAATAAAGAGTGTCAAGTGAGTGCCTAGGAGTAGGGAGTCTCTGGTGAAGGCCTGGGAGTAAAGAGTGTCATATGAACGCGGGGGAGTAGAGAGTATCACGTACGTGCCTGGGAGTAGGGAGCGTAAGGTGAGCGCGAGGAAGTGGGGAGTGTCAGGTGAACTCGGGGGAGTAAGGAATGTCAGGAGAGCGCGAAGGAGAAGGAAATGTCAGGTGAGCGCCTGGGAGTATGGAGTGTCAGGTGAACGCCAGGGAGTAAGGAGTATCCGGTGAGTGCCAAGGAGTAGGAAGTCCCAGGTGAGTGCATGCGAATAAGGAGTGTCAGGTGAGTGCAGGGGAGTAGGGAGTGTCATGTGAGCGTGGAGAGTAGGGAGTGTCAGGTGAACATGTGGGTGTAGGGAGTGTCAGATGAGTGCGGGGGAGTACGGAGTGTCAGGTGAAGGCTGGGGAGTAGAGAGTGTCAGGTGAGTACCTGAGAGTAGGGAGTGTCAGGTGTGCCCCTGGGAGTAGGGAGTGTAAGGTGAGCGCTGGGGAGTATTGAGTGTCAAGTGAGTGCGGGGGAGTAGGGAGTGTCAGGTGATCGCCTGGGAGTAGGGAGTGTCAGGTTAGTGCCTGGGAGTAGGGAATCTCATGTCAGCGCCTGGGAATAGGGAGTGTTAGGTGAGTACCTGGGAGCAGAGAGCGTCAGGTGCACACAGGGGGTAGAAAGCGTCAGTTGAGATCCTGGGAGTATGGAGTGTCAGGTGAGCTAGGGGAGTAGGGAGTCTGAGATGAGCGCCTCGGAATAGAGAGTGTCAGATGAGCGCAGGGGAAGTAGGGTGTCAGATGTGCGTGGGGTAAAAGAGAGTGTCAAGTGAGTGCCTGGGAGAATGGAGCGTCAAGTGAGCGCTGGGGGAGTGGGAAGTGTCAGGTGAGCGTGGGGTAGAAGGCAGTGTCAGGTTAGCGCGGAGGAGTAGGGAGGGCCAAGTGAGCACGGGAAAGTAGTGTCAGGTGAGCTCCAGGAAGTATGAAGTGTCAGGTGAGTGCCAGGGAGTAGGCAATCTCAGGTCAGCACCTGAGAATAGGGAGTGTCAGGTGAGTGCCTGGGAGTAGGAAGTGTAAGGTGAGCACATGGGAGTAGAAAGTGTCAGTTGAGATCCTGGGAGTATGGAGTGTCAGGTGAGCTCCTGGAAGCAATGAGTGTCGTGTGAGCGCGAAGAATATGGAGTGTGAGGTGAGCGCCTCGGAGAAGGGAGTGTCAGGTGAGCGCAGGGAGAGTAGGAAGTGTCAGGAGAGCGTGGAGTAGAAGGAAGTGTCAGGTGAGCGCCTAGGAGTATTTAGTGTCAGGTAAGCACGGGGGAGTAGGAAGTGTCAGGTGAGCACGGGGGAGTAGGAAGTGTCAGGTGAGCACGGGGGGTAGGAAGTGTCAGGTGAGCACGGGGGAGTAGGAAGTGTCAGGTGAGCACGGGGGAGTAGGAAGTGTCAGGTGAGCACGGGGGAGTAGGAAGTGTCAGGTGAGCACGGGGGAAAAGGGAGCGTCAGGTGAGCGCATGGGAACTGGAAGTGAGAGGTGAGCGCGGAGGAGTAGGGAGTGTCAAATGAGCGCAGGAAAGTAGGGAGTGCCAAGTCAGCGCCTGGGAGGTGAGTGTCAGGTAAGCTCGGGGGAGTATGGAGTGTCAGGTGAGCGCTGGGGAATAGTAAGTGTCAGGTGAGCTCGTGGGAGTAGAAAGTGTCAGGTGAGCATGTGGGAGTAGGGAGTGTCAGATGAAGGTGGGGAGTAGGGAGTGTCAGGTGAGCGCCTGGGTCTACCTGGTTACCTGGAGGTTATTCCGGGGATCAACGCCCCCGCGGCCCGGTCCATGACCAGGCCTCCCGATGGATCAGGGCCTGATCAACTAGGCTGTTACTGCTGACCGCACGCAGTCCAACGTACGAGCCACAGCCCGGCTGATCCGGCACTGACTTTAGGTATCTGTCCAGCTCTCTCTTGAAGGCAGCCAGGGGTTTATTGGCAATTCCCCTAATGCTTGATGGGAGGCTGTTGAACAGTTTTGGGCCCCGGACACTTATGGTGTTTTCCCTTAGTGTACCAATGGCGCCCCTACTTTTTATTGGGGCATTTTGCATCGCCTGCCCAGTCTTTTACTTTTCGTAGGGAGTGATTTCTGTGTGCAGATTTGGGACCATTCCTTCCAAGATTTTCCAAGTGTAGATTATGATATATCTCTCCCTCCTGCGTTCCAACGAGTACAAGTCAAGTGCTTCCAAGCGTTCCCAGTAGTTAAGGTGCTTGACAGAACTTATACGTGCAGTAAAGGATCTCTGTACACTCTCTAGATCTGCGATTTCACCTGCTTTGAATGGAGATGTTAATGTACAGCAGTATTCCAGCCTAGAGAGAATAAGTGATTTGAAAAGGATCATCATGGGCTTGGCATCTCTCTTTTTGAAAGTTCTCATTATCCATCCTATCATTTTCCTTTGCACGTGCGATCGTGGCACTGTTGTGATCCTTGAAAGTGAGATCCTCAGACATTACTACTCCCAGGTCCCTTACATTATTTTTCCGCTCTATTGTATGACCGGAGTCAGTAGTATACTCTGTTCTAGTTATTATCTCCTCCAGTTTTCCATAACGGAGTAGTTGGAATTTGTCCTCATTGAACATCATATTGTTTACCGTTGCCAACTGGAAAACTTTGTTTATATCTTCTTGGAGGTTAACCGCGTCCTCAGCAGATGACAGCCTCATGCAGATCCTAGTATCATCCGCAAAGGATGATACGGTGCTGTGGTGTATATCTCTGTTTATGTCTGATATGAGGATAAGGAATAAGATGGGGGCGAGTACTGTGCCTTGTGGAACAGAGCTCTTCACTATGGCAGCCTCCGATTTAACTCTGTTGACCACTACTCTTTGTGTTCGATTTGTTAGGAAGTTGAAGATCCATCTCCCCACTTTCCCGGTTATTCCTTTAGCACGTATTTTATGGGCTATTACGCCATGATCGCATTTGTCAAATGCTTTTGCAAAGTCTGTGTATATTACATCTGCAATCTGATTTTCTTCCAGTGCATCCAAGGCCTTTGTCATAGTGATCCAGTAGTTGTGAGAGGCAGGAGCGACCTGCCCTGAACCAATGTTGCCCTGGATTGTGCAGATTTTGGGAATCCAGGTGATTTGCAATCCTGCTTCTTAGCACTCTTTCAAAGATTTTTATGATGTGGGACGTCAGAGCTATTGGTCTATAGTTCTTAGCTAATGCCTTGCTGCCACCTTTATGGAGTGGGGCTATATCCGTGTTTTAAGTGACTGTGGAATTTCACCCATGTCCAAGCTCCTCCTCCATAGTGTTACTTAGGGCATGTGAGAGGGTTTCTTGCAGTTCTTAATGAAAACAGAGTTCCACGAGTCTGGGCCCGGGCTGAGTGCATAGGCATGTTGTCAATGGCTTTTTCGAAATCTATCGGAGTTAGGTAATGTCGGAAATCTGGCATACATTTATGGAGTTTTGAGGCTCATTCATGAAGAAATCATTTGGGCGTCGATCCTCAGACCGATTAGTGGTTCACTAAACACAGAGTCGTACTGGGATTTCAATATTTCACTCATTTCCTTGTTGTCGTCTGTGTAAGTCCCATCCTGTCTGAGTAAGGGCCCGATACTAGATGTGGCATTTGCCTTGTTTTTGGCATATGAAAAAATATTTTGAATTTCTTTCAATTTCACTAATAGCTTTAAGCTCCTCCTGCCTCTCCTGGTTCCTGTAAGAGTCATTTAGCTTAAGTTCGATAGTTTCCACTTCCCTGGTCAGCGCCTCCTTTCGTGTATCAGATATTCTAGCACTCCTGAGGAGCTCAGTGACTCTTCGTCGTCTTCTGTAGAGGGAGCGTCTTTTTCTCTCCAGTTTACTCCTGCTCTTCTTCTTTCTTAGGGGAATATGCCTAGAACATGCTTCGGCTACCAGGAAGTTGATCCTTTCAAGGCGCTGGTTTGGATCCATGTCATTTAAGACATCTTCCCAACATGTTTCGTTTAGGACATGGTTTACCGGGTCTGGGGAGTGTCAGGTGAGCACGGGGGAGCAAGGAGTGTCAGGTGAGCGCGGGGGAGCAGGGAGTGTCAGGAGAGTGCAGGGGAGTAGGGAGTGTCAAATGAGAGCGGGGAGTAAGGAGTGTTAGTTGTGCGCAGGGGAGCAGGGAGTGCCAGGTGAGCGCGGGGAGTAGGGAGTATCAGGTGAGTGCCTGGGAGTAAAGTGAGTCTGGTGAGCGCGGGGGAGTATGGAGTGTCAGGTGAGCGCGGGGGAATAGTAAGCATCAGGTGAGCGCGGGGGAATAGTGAGTGTCTGGTGAGCGCCTGGGAGTTGGGAGTGTCAGGTGAGCTCGTGGGATTAGAAAGTGTCATTTGAGCACGTGGGAGTAGGGAGTGTCAGGTGGGTGTGGGGGAGTAGGGAGTGTCAGGTGAAGGCGAGGAGTAGGGAGTGTCAGGTGACCGCCAAGGAATAGGGAGTAACAGGAGGGTGCCTGGAAGTAAGGAGTGTCAGGTGAGCCCATGGGAGCACTGAATGTCAGAAGAGTGTGGGAGAGTATTGAGTGTCAGCTGAGTGCAGGGGAGTAGGAAGAGTCAGGTTAGCGTTGGGGAATACGTAGTGTCAGGTGAGCGCGTGGTAGTAGGGAGTCTAAGGTGAGCGCCTGGGAGTAGGGAGCGTCAGGTGAGTGACTAGGAGTAGGGAGTGTCAAGTGAGCACCTGGAAGTAGGGAATCTCAGGTCAGCGCCTGGGAATGGGGAGTGTCAGTTGAGCCCTTTAGGAATATGGAGTGTCAGGTGAGCAGGGGGGGGGATACGGAGTGTCAGGTGAGCACCTGAGAGTAGGGAGAGTGAGATGAGCGCAAGGGAATATGGATTGTCAGGGAGTAGGGAGTCTCAGGTGAGCGTGGGGAGTAGAGAGTGTCAGGTTAGCGCAGGGGAATAAGGAGTGTCATGTGAGCTCCTGGGTGTGGGGAGTGTCAGATGAGCGCGGGGGAATAGGTAGTGTCAGGAGAGTGCGGGGCACTACGGAGTGTTAGGTGAGCAAGGGGGAGTAGGGAGTGACAGGTGAGCGCGGTGGAGTAGGGAGTTCGAGGTGAACGCCTGGGAGTAAAGAGTGTCAGGTGAGTGTCGGGGAGCATGGAATGTCAGGTGAGCGCAGAGGAGTAGGGAGTTCTAGCTGGAGATGTGTACTAGGGTGTAGCACGGAGAGAAGGAGTAGGGAGTGTCATGTGAGCGCCTGGGAGTAGAAAGTGAGAGGTGAGCGCAAAGGAGTAGTGAGTGTTTAGTGAGCGCCGGCGAGTAGGGAGTGTCAGGTGAGCGCTGGGTAGTAGAGAGTGCCAGGTGAGCGCGGGGTAGTAGGGAGTGTCATGTAAGTGCCAGGAGTAGTAAGTGTCAGGTGAGAGAAAGGAGTAGGGTGTGTCAGTTGAGTGCGTGGGAGTAGGGAGTGTCAGGTGAGCGCGGGGGAGTAGTGAGTGACTGGTGAGCACCTGAGACTTGGGAGTGTCAGGTGAGGGCGGGGGAGTAGGGAGTTTCAGGTGAGCGCGGCTGTGTAGGGAGTATCATGTGAGTGCCTGGGAGTCGTAAGTGTCAGGTGAGCGAAGGAGAGTGGAATGTGTCAGTTGAGTGCATGGGAGAAGGTAGTGTCAGGTGAGCGCCTGTTAGAAGGGAATGTCACTTAAGAGTCTGGGAGTAGCGAGTGTCAGGTGAGGGCATGGAGTAGGGAGTGTCAGATGTGCGCGGTGGAAAAGGAAATGTCAGGTGAGCGCCTAGGAGTAAGTAGTGTAAGGTGAGCTCCTGGAAGTAGGGAGTCTCAGGTGAGCGCCTGGGAGTAGGGAGTATGATGTGGCTGCATGGGAATACGGTGTGAAAGGCTAGTGCCTCGGTGTAAGGAATCTCAGGTGAGCGCCTGGGAGTAGGGAATCTCAGTTGAGCGCCTGGAAGTGGAAATTGTCAGGTGAGCATGTGGAGTAGGGACTGTCAGGTTAGTTCGGGGGAGTAGGGATTGACAGGTGAGCGCCTGGGAGTGGGAATGTCAGGTGAGCGCTGGGGAACAGGGAGTGTCAGAAGAGTGCGGGTGAATAGGGAGTGTCAGGTGATCGCTGGGGAGTAGGTGGTGTCAGTTGAGCGCGGAGTGTAGGGAGTGTCAGGTGAGTGCCTGGGAGTAGGGAGTGTCAGGTGAGCGCAGGGTAGAAGGAAATGTCAGGTGAGTGCCAGAGAGTAGGGAGTCTTAAGTGAGCGCCTGGGAGTAGGGAATGTCAAGTGAGCATGGGGGAGTAGTGTCTGGTGAGCGCCCGGAGTAGGGAGTGTCAGGTATGCGCGAGGGGGTACTGAGTGTCAGGTGAGCACAGAGGAGTAGGGAGTGTCATGTGAGTGGCGGGGGCTAGGGAGAGTCAGGTGAGCGCTGGGAAGTACGGAGTGTCATGTGAGCGCCTGGTAGTAGTAAGTGTCAGGTGAGCGCGGGGGAGTAGTGCATGTCTGGCGAGCTCTTGGTAGTAAGGAGTGTCAGGTGAGTGTGGGGTAGTAGTGAGCGTCTGGTGAGCGCCTGGCTTTTGCGAATATCAGGTGAGCGCAGGGGAGTAGGGAGTGCCAGGTGAGCACAGGGTAGTAAGGAGTGTCATGTGAGTGCCTGGGAGAAGTAAGTGTCAGGTGAGCGAAGGAGAGTAGGTGTGTCAGGTGAGTGCATGGGAGAAGGGAGTGTCAGTGAGTACCTGGGAGTTGGAAGTGTCAGGTTAGCATGGGGGAGTAAGGAGTGTCAGCTTAGCGCGGTGGAGTTGGGGGTGTCAAGTGAGCGCGGAAAAGTAGTGTCAGGTGAGCGCAAGGGAGTAGGGAGTGTGAGGTGAGCGCGGGGGAGTAGGGAGTGTCACGTGAGCGTCGAGGAGTAGTGAGTGTCAGATGAGCGCCGGGGAGAAGGAAATATCAGGTGAGTTACTTGGAGTAGGGAGTGTCAGGTGAGCACTTGAGAGTTAGGAGTCTCAGGAGAGCGCCTGGGGGTAGGAAGTATCAGGTGAATTCGTGGGAGTACGTAATCTCAGGTTAGCTCCTTGGAATAGGGAGTGTCAGGTGACTGCCTTGGAGTAGGGATTCTAAGGTGAGCGCCTAGGAGTACGGAGCGTCAGGTGAGAGCGGCGGAGTAGATAATGTCAGGTTAGCACATGGGAATAGGGAGTGTCAGGTGAGCTCAGGGGAGTATGGAGTGTCAGGTGAGCGCAGGGGTAGTAGAGAGTGTCATGTGAGTGCCTTGGAGTAGTGAGTGTCTAGGCAGCGCCTGGGAATAGGGAATGTCAGGTGAGTGCATGGGAGTAGGGTGTGTCAGGTGAGTGCGTGGGAGTAGGGAGTGTCAGGTGAGCGCCTGAGAATAAGGAGTGTCTGGTGAGTTCCTGGGAGTAGCGAGTGTCAGGTGAGCGCATGGGAATGGGGAGTCTCTGGTGAGCGTGCGGGAGTAGGGAGTCTCTGGTGAGCGTGCGGGAGTAGGGAGTCTCTGGTGAGCGTGCGGGAGTAGGGAGTCTCTGGTGAGCGTGCGGGAGTAGGGAGTGTCAGGTGAGCGTGCGGGAGTAGGGAGTGTCAGGTGAGCGTGGGAGTAGGGAGTGTCAGGTGAGCGTGCGGGAGTAGGGTGAGTTAGGTGAGCACGAAATAGTAGAGAGTGTCAAGTGATCGTGGCGGAGTAGTGAGTGTCAGGTGAGCCCGGAGTAGTAGGGAGTGTCAGGTGAGCGCGGGGGAGTAGGGAGTCTCAGGTGAGCGCCTGGGAGTAGGGAGTGTCAGATGTGCGTGGGGGAGTAGGGAGTGTCAGATAACGGCAGGGGAGAAGGAAATGTCAGGTGAGAGTCTTTGAGTAGGGATTGTCAGGTAAGCGCATGGGAGTAGGGAGTATTAGGTGAGCGCCTAGGAATAGGGAATGTCATGTGAGTGCCTGGGAGTCGAAAGTGTCAGGTAAGCGCGTGGGAGTAGGGAATCTCAGGTGAGCGCCTTGGAATAGGTAGTGTTTGGTGAGTGCCTGGGAGAAGAGGGTCTCAGGTGAGCGCGTGGGAGTAGGGAGTGTCAGATCAGCGAGAGGGAGTAGGGAGTGTCATTTTAACGCCTGGGAGTGGGGAGTGTCAGGTGAGTGTGGGGGAATATGGTGTGTCAGGTGAGTGCGGGGGAGTAGGGAGTGTCAGGTTAGCGGTGGGGAGTAGGTAGTGTCAGGTGAGCGCTATGTATTAGGGAGTCTCAGGAGAACGTCTGGGAGTAGGGAGTGTCAGGTGAGCGTCAAGGATTAGGGAGTCTCAGGTGAGCGCCGGGGAGTAGGGAGTGTCAGGCGAATGCCTGGGAGTAGAAAATCTCAGATTAGCGCCTGAAAAAAGGGAGTGTTAGGTGAGTGCCTGGGAGTAGGGGTTCTAAAATGAGCGCCTGGGAGTATGGAGTGTCAGGTGAGCGATGGTGTAGGGGGTGTCAGGTGAGCGCGGGGGAGTAGGGAATGTCATGTTAGCGCGATGGGAAAGGGAGTGTTACGTGAGCATGGGGGAGTAGGGAGTGTCAGGTGACCGCCTGGGAGTAGGGAGTGTCAAGTGATCGCGTGGTAGTAGGTAGTCTCAGGTGACCGCCTGGGAGTAGGGAGTGTCAGGTGTGCGCCTGGGAGTTGAGAATCTCAGGTGAGCACCTGGGAATAGGGAATGTCAAGTGAGTGCTTTGGATTTGGGAATGTCAGATTAGTGCCTGGGAGTAAGGATTGTCAGGTGAGTGCCTATGAGTAGGGAGTCTCTCGTGACCGCCAGGGAGTAGGGAGTGTCAGGTGAGCTCTGGTGAGTAGGGGTGTCAGGTGAGCGCCTGGGAGTCAGGAGTCATGTGACGCAGGGGAGTAGAGAGAGTAGGGTGAGCGTGGGGAGTTGGGAATGTCAGGTGAGCGCAGGGGAATAGGAGTGTCAGGTGAGTGCGGGGGAGTGAGGAGCGTCAGGTGATCGGTTGGGTGTAGGGAGTGCAAGGTGAGCGCATGAAAGTAGGGAGTGTCAGATGAGCGCGGGGGAGTAGGGAGTGTCTAATGAGCGCCTGGGAGTAGGGAGTGTCAATTGAGCGCTGGGGAGTAGGGAGTGTCACAGGAGCAAGGAAGAGTAGGGAGCGTCAGGTTAGCGCCTAGGAGTTGGGAGTGTCAGGTGAGTTCGTGGGAGTAGGGAGTGTCAGATGAACCCCTAGGAGGAGGGAGTGTCAGGTGAGTGTATGGGAGCAGGGAGTCTCAGGTGAGCCAATGGGAGTAGGGAGCGTCAGGTTAGCTCCCGGGAGTAGGGAGTATCAGGTGAGCGCAGGGGAGTAGAGAGTGTCAGGCGAGCGCTTTGGAGTAGTGTTAGGTGAGCGTGGGGGAGTAGGATGTGTCAATGGAGTTCGTGAGAGTAGGAAGTATCAGGTGTTCTCCGCTGACATGCCGTATTCTATTAAAGATTGATGGACTGAACACATCGACTCAAGGTTGAGGGACTGATTACCTCATTCTCCTCCTGTTCTTCAAGTTTCTCCTACGTATGGACTGATGAAGCCACTGTGTGGCGAAACGTTTCCTCAATAAAGATACCCAAGAGTTGCACATGTGTCTAATTTATCAACAGTTAGGTATCTTTATTTTGAAACGTTTCGCCTACACAGTAGGCTTCTTCAGTCGAGTACAGAAAAGTTGATAGAAGCAGAAGAGACTTGAAGACGATGTAATCAGTCCATCACCCTTAAAGTTTTGAGGTGGTCAGTCCCTCAGGGTGATGGACTGATTACATCGTCTTCAAGTCTCTTCTGCTTCTATCAACTTTTCTGTACTCGACTGAAGAAGCCTACTGTGTAGGCGAAACGTTTCAAAATAAAGATTCCTAACTGTTGCATATGTGTCTTGCCTAACAACTTGTCGGTATGTTATACCATTTTAATGTAATACCTATTTACAAGGTAGGTGACAGGTCCTTGGCTTCGAACTATAGACCAATAAGCCTTACCTCCATAGTGGGAAAATTTATGGAATCAATAACTGCCGAAGCAATTTGTAGCCATCTTGACAGGCACAGATTGATTAATGAATCTCAACACGGCTTTACAAAGGGGCGTTCCTGTCTTACGAATTTACTAACTTTTTTCACTAAGGTGTTTGAAGACGTAGATCATGGTAATGAATATGATATTGTGTATATAGACTTCAGTAAGGCTTTCGATAAAGTTCCACACCAGAGGCTATTGAGGAAACTTAAGGCACACGGAATAGAAGGAGAAATTTTTTCCTGGGTAGAGGCATGGCTGACAAATAGACAGCAGAGAGTTTGCATAAATGTGGAGAAATCAGAATGGGGGCACGTCACAAGCGGTGTTCCTCAGGGGTCAGTGATGGGCCCGTTGTTGTTCACAGTTTACATAAACGACATAGATGAGAGGATAAATAGCAACATAAGCAAATTTGCTGATGACACCAAAATAGGCCGTCCAATTCATTCTAATGAGGACACTAGAGCACTCCTGGATGATTTGAATAGACTGATGCAAAGGTCAGAGAAGTGGCAGATGCAGTTTAATACTGACAAATGCAAAGTTCTAAATGTTGGACAGTTAAATAACAATGCCACATATAAACTAAATAATGTAGATCTTAATACTACTGATTGCAGTAATACTACTGGTTAGCAGTAATCTAAAACCAAGACAACAATAAAGCTAACAGAATTCTTGGCTTCATATCTAGAAGTATAAATAATAGAAGTCCTCAGGTTGTTCTTCAACTCTTTATATCCTTGGTTAGGCCTCATTTAGACTATGCTGCACAGTTCTGGTCACCGTATTATAGAATAGATATAAATGCTCTGGAAAACGAACAGAGGGGGATGACAAAGATGATCCCATGTATCAGAAATATTCCCTATAAGGATAGACTGAGGGCCCTGAATCTGCACTCTCTCGATAGGCATAGAATTAGGGGGGATATGATCGAGATGAATAAATGGAAAACAGGAATAAATAAAGGGGATGTAAATAGCGTGCTGAAAATTTCCAGCCAAAACAGGACTCGCAGCAATGGTTTCAAGTTGGAAAAATTCAGATTCAGGAATGATATAGGAAAGCACAGGTTTGGTAATAGAGTTGTAGATGAGTGGAACAAACTCCCGAGTACAGTTATTCAGGCTAAAACATTGTGTAGTTTTAAAAATAGGTTAGATAAATACGTGAGTGGGTGTGGGTGGGTGTGAGTTGGACCTGACTAGCTTGTGCTGCTGGGTCTGGTGCAGTGCTCCATCCTTGAGTGGAGATGATCAGACTGGGTGGGTCACTGGGCTAATCCGGGTGGGGGTTCATTGGTCTAATCCGGGGGGGACATGGACCTGCTCCGCATGGGTCAGTAGTCATGTTGCAGTGTTCTTTCTTTCTTATGTTCTTATGTTCTTATGGCTGGAATAATAGTGAATGTATGAGCACACATTGGTGGCCTTCCTATATTCTTTAAACTTAAACTTTCTATCAACCATGTGAATCAACACATCTAAGAAGGGAAGTTTAACAGTCTATATCTTTCTCCACGGTAAATTTAATAGACGGGACTAAAGCGTTATGTCTTGGTAAAAATGTATCAATGGCCATGTCATTTGGCCAAAGACACAAGATGTCATCCACATATCTGAACCATTTAGCTCTACATAGCAGGATATCTTTCAACAGTCTAGCCTCGAAAAATTCCATATACAGATTGCTCAATAAGGAGCACAACGGATTACCCATCGCCATTCCCTGTTCTTCAGTATAGTATTTCCCTTCAAACTCAAACTTGCAATCAACTACACAAAGCTTAATCAATTCAATAATATATTTTTATCAAAAGGAAAAGAGAACTCATCTAATTCTTCTTCCAAATAAGATAGCAAGTCGGGACAAGGACTCTCGTGAACAACGCAGTGACATCAAAACTAACAAGTGTAAATTCATTAAATATGTTGATATTTTGCAGTTTGTCGATGAGATCAACATTGTTTTTTCCTGCAGTTTCTGAAGGTTGAACCAGAGTTTGCCTCAGAATTATGTGGGTTAATTAACCTTGGCAGTCTTCATTGTTCTTACAGATGGCTCTCTCTTTAAATGATATGTTGATTACAACACGAAAGACCTAGAGCTCTCATTCTACTCCCCCCGTGGTTTTTAGTATATATATGTATATATATATATATGTATATATATATATATATATATGTATATATATATATAATATATATATATATATATATATATATATATATATATATATATATATATATATATATATATATCCTAGGTAGTAGGTTGGTAGACAGCAACCGCCCAGGGAGGTACTACCGTCCTGCCAAGTGAGTGTAAAACGAAAGCCTGTAATTGTTTTACATGATGGTAGGACTGCTGGTGTCCTTTTTTCTGTCTCATGAACATGCAAGATTTCAGGTACGTCTTGCTATTTCTACTTACACTTAGGTCACACTACACATACAAGTACAAGCGTATATATACATATCCCTCTGGGTTTTCTTCTATTTTCTGTCTAGTTCTTGTTCTTGTTTATTTCCTCTTATCTGCATGGGGAAGTGGAACAGAATTCTTCCTCCGTAAGCCATGCGTGTTGTAAGAGGCGACTAAAATGCCGGGAGAAAGGGGCTAGTAACCCCTTCTCCTGTATATATTACTAAATTTGAAAGGAGAAACTTTCGTTTTTCCTTGTGGGCCACCCCGCCTCGGTGGGATACGGCCGGTGAGTTGAAAGAAATATATATATATATATATATATATATATATATATATATATATATATATATATATATATATATATATATATATATATATATATATATATTATATATATATATATATATATGCAAAACAACCACTGTGAAAGAGTAGTGAAATTCCAAGCGTTTTCGTGACTACTCACATTGTCAAGGAACTATGAAAGTAATACATCAAAGGAAGGCAATTAAAGGGCTTAGACTACACCTCACAGTCAACCCCCAACAAAGATACACGTGATGTGCGGGGTTGTGGGGGTTGACTGTGAGGTGTAGTCTAAGCCCTTTAATTGCCTTCCTTTGATGTATTACTTTCATAGTTCCTTGACAATGTGAGTAGTCACGAAAACGCTTGGAATTTCACTACTCTTTGACAGTGGTTGTTTTGCATATTTTAAAATCACCTATTTACTGTGATCTTATTGTATATATATATATATATATATATATATATATATATATATATATATATATATATATATTATATATATATATATATATATTTTTAATGTTCAGACATTTTAGATTTTCTTAGTATTTATAAAGGCTCAGAATGCTCATTTTCACAGTTTCCAAAAAAAAAAAAAGCAAAAACTGATGATTAAATAGCTTTCACTTAGGAGGTTATATAAATAGGAATTATGTAGCTACTTTCGTAGACACAAATAACTCGCACATGGAGAGAGGAGCTTACAACCACCTGTCGGCCCAACTTGGTGGACCATTTACAAATGACACTAAGAGAAAAGAGTGAAGTAGCCAGTATATATATATATATATATATATATATATATATATATATATATATATATATATATATATATATATATATATATATTATATATATAAATATAGGGAGGTACCACCTCTAGAACTGTCATAGGGACCCTCATCCTCAGAGAAAAGAATAAACTTGCTTCAGGGAAAACTCAAGGTTCTCCCTGAAGCTGTTTGAGAATTTTCTCCTACCACCCCCTATATTTCAAGTATGTTTTATTTAATGACAAAATACATTGGCCAAACATTCACAAAAATACAACAGAAAGTAAAACAACATAGGTAACTCAGAGCTACATCTCGAATACTTCGTCCAGCTCCCCTGCGGTGGGCCGCGTGCCCAGAATGCTGCAGGCATTTCCTCTCTGGATCGCAACACTGAGTCTCTGAAAGAGGAAGCTGGTCGCCCTGTGGTCCTTGGTTTCTATGATGAGCTTTTCACCCAGCTCTTTGAGGAACTTTAGAGCACACTTGCCCCATGCTCCAAGGGTCTCCGACCCTATTGGAATGAAGTTATAGCAAGGGGGAAGGTCTTCATATTTTCGGATCTTCTGGGTCTCCCTGTGGCTGGCAGCTCCACCCCCTTCCACTACAGAGTATGGCAAGTAGGTGTCTGCCAGTGTGGCAGTACAGGTGTAGTCCCAGCAATCTGCTTTCCATCCTTCCAGGGTAGCATAGTGGCTCCATCAGGACGCTTTTGACTTCCATCAGACCTCTGTACTTGGGGTTCCCGTTGAGCTGGGCAACGGGCTGTGGCGAGGCTTCTCTTTATTATGTCATTGATCTCATGTCTGGCATACTTCCGTTCTGCTGTGTGGCACACGAGACCATGAAGTCCGAATTGATCAGCTGTCGCCCTGCCGCAAATACACCTATGTTCGGTGAGGATGGGGGCGGCTAGGCGAAGAGCAACACCAATCCGAATGGCCTATGGGTCGAGACGGGTGCCCAGGGAGGAATTGGGAACAGCTAACAGGAAATCTCCTGAGTGTGGTGCCTTCACTGCCAGGAGACGAGCTTTGTTCTTTCCTGAAGCTTTGGAGAGCATTGTGTTGGCGATTTTTTCCATGATCGGTTTGTCCCAGTGGGACTGTTTGTGCTGTTTGGGAGGAGCTGGTCTACTGGAGGAGTCTGTAAGGGTGTCCCACCGAATCGCTGCTTCAGTAAACCTGGGGTCTTGAGCTCCTACCAAGTCTCTCAAGCGTTCGGGCACTATCTTCTTGACTAATGCACTGGAAGCCAAACACGAAGACAGAAAAGCAGGTAAAGCAACATGCGTTGCTTTACGCACCCCTATACCTCCCAGTCGCACTGGGAGGGTTGCCTGATCCCATTGCTCATCCTCTAGTGACAGGTTCAGTGCCTTCTTAAAAGTTGATCTCAGGTGTGCGTCATATTCATCGAGTGTTGGGTTGTCAAAAGAGGGTGCACAACTCAAGAAGTAAGTGAGTCTTTGCATAGTAAGACACCTTGTGAGGAGATACAGAGCATCATGGGCATCAAGATAGCTTATTCTCTCCTCCATTCTCATCAGGTCATTCAATTTGTCCCTGAGGACAGTATCGATGGCCTGGTGACCCAGCGGTGCCCCCAAGAGGGTACTGTTGGACGGAGTTGCAGTTGAGACTTCTGGGAGGATTCTTCGCACAGCATTGATTATTTCCTGGTTCGCTGTGATGATTTCACAAGGAATTCGCAAGAGCAGGCGAAATATACACAAACACTGATCTCTGGCTGAAGAAGACTCGAACCTACAAACCTTGGAACAAGGTACGCAGTGCTATACCAATCTACCCACACTGGACAATACCTTGGTGTGCAGCTTGCGCTACACGTTGATCCAAGGCAGCCAGCTTTCAGGGAGATGGCTTACAGCTTTTCATCTCATCCCCTGCATACATCAGCCTTACTAGAGAATTTTAACAATGCAAGGAATTCGCAAGAGCAGGCGAAATATACACAAACACTGATCTCTGGCTGAAGGAGACTCGAACCAACGAACCTTAGAACAAGTTACGCAGTGCTTTACCAATGTACACACACTGTACAATACCTTGGCGTGTAGCTAGCGCTACACGTTGATCCAAGGCAGCCAGCTTTCAGGGAGAAGGCTTATAGCTTTTCATCTCATCCCCTGCATGCATCAGCCTTACTAGAGAATTTTAACTATGCGAGGAATTCGCAAGAGCAGGCGAAAGAGCAGGCGAAATATAATTCTCTAGTAAGGGTGATGCATGCATGGGACGAGATGAAAAGCTGTAAGCCTTCTCCCTGAAAGCTGGCTGCCTTGGATCAACGTGTAGCGCTAGCTACACGCCAAGGTATTGTACAGTGTGGGTAGATTGGTATAGCACTGCGTACCTTGTTCTAAGGTTCGTAGGTTCGAGTCTCGTTCAGCCAGAGATCAGTGTTTGTATATATGTATGTATATATATATATATATATATATATATATATTATATATATATATATATATATATATATATAGTGATGGAGTGAATGATGGTGAAAGTTTTTCTTTTTCGGGCCACTCTGCCTTGGTGGGAATCGGCCAGTGTGATATATATATATATATATATATATATTATATATATATATATATATATATATATATTATATTGTGTGTGTGTGTGTGTGTGTGTGTGTGTGTGTGTGTGTGTGTGTGTGTGTGTGTGTGTGTGTGTGTGTGTGTGTGTGTGTGTGAAGGCTTACTCAGCCCTGTAACAACTTCAGACAGTATTACCATGGCTGGCTCCTCCTCAGGAAAATTAATGAATAGAAAAAGAAATAATTCACCAAGATAAACACTTTATTATTTAGTAATGCAAAGACAAAACATTGAAACATGAAGGTGTATCCTACTTTAAAGAAAAATGAAAAATGAAATAGAAAAATGACATTTGAATTCAACACTAATATATACAGTTATACTGGGGTGTCTGGTTGAGGTTGACACCGTCTTGTAGAAATTATAGCCGTCACTGATGATGGGGGGGTCACAGGTGTTTAGTGATAACCCAACGACTAGTTCTTCACAGAGTCTATAGCCTTGAATAGTCAGTCCAGATGACAGGAATGCAGGTTCTCTACCACTGCCAAGATGAGTGGTAGTGTCCTGTACAATTAATCAGGTAGGTAGATCATAAAGTCACGTCTCAAGACCGGTTTCAGTCCGTCTCCTTCAACACTTCTCGTTGGTTGGCAGGTGACCTGAGCTGTCATTCCAAGCTGGAAAGAGAGACAGGTTACCCACTGCTTGAGAAATCACTCTCAATGATAAGTGTAAGATTCTTAAAAAAGTGGTGATTATCTAAAAGTCTAATGTGGAGCTTAAAACTGAAAGGATTAAGTTTATTATTGGTCAAAAGTGAAGCTTTCAGTTAATATCCACTAGAATAGGAGCAGAGGCTTTTACTTACAGTTGTGCTGAGAGCTGTGAGTCGAGTGATTACTGTTTGGCCGGAGCCCTACACGTCACCTATCGGGGTGGGGAGAAAGGTGGGGAGGGGGAGATAGCGGGAGCTAGACTGACCCTACCTTAATAAGCACCCGGCAATCAAACTATCGTTACCATATACTCGCTCTCTACTCCTATCTGTTGAACTTTTCCCTCACATTAAATATAAATGGAATCATGAAACAAATGATTATGAATCATTAACAGAACTATGGCTAGCGAGGATCGATTCAGGCGTCACAATGACCAGTCATGTGAGAACATATGGGGTCATGGAGCCTCCAAGACTAATTTCAACCTTGTCTTGTCTATGGTAGCAACATTCACGAGCAGTCTACATATTAATATATCAGTAAATATTAATATATCGTTAACAGAACTGTCTAGCCAGGGTTCGATCCTGTGTCACAATGCCCAACCCTTTGAGAACAGGATAAAGTACACATCCATCTATCCACTTTACGATGAATTCTCAATCACCAGGCGCTCAGTGGAACTTATCATGCTTTCCCTGGTGCAAAAACATATATGGTCATGGAGCCTCAGAGGCTAATTTCAACCTCATCCTGTTTGGGGTACCAGCCTTCACCAGCAGTTCATATATTAATGAAATCACGAGAAAGTGATTATGAATCATTAATAGATTTGTGGCTAACCAAGATTCGATCCTGAATCACAATGTCCAGCTCTGTAAGAACAGAACAAAGTATGCAAAATTTGCATCCCTGTGTCCAGTTGACCATCAATTCTCAAACACCATGCTCTCAATGGGACTAAGTGAGTTTTGCCTAGTGCAAGAACATACGTGGTCATAGAGCCTCCGAAACTAATTTGAACCTCGTCCTGTTTGGGGTACTAGCCTTCACAAGTGGTCTACATATTAATGAAATCATGAAACGAGTGACTGTGAATCATTAACAGAACTGTAGCTAGCCAGGATTCGATTCTGAGTCAATATTACAAACACAGGTAAAGAATGACCTGTGAAACTGGCCGTAATGGGTTTTAACAAGGAGCAAATCAAACTCGGCAGTAATATGTAACTTGTATTGCCTTCACCAGATATAATTTGCCAGATGTATACAAGTATACACACTTATGTACACTATGTACACAGGTTGAATAGTAAATGCACCACACAGTGACAAAGAATGGCAAAAACAGAAGCCAGAGAGAGAGCACCATAATCAACCAGCAGGTCAGGCAAATCTACAAAATGCTTACCGGAAATAAACTACGTTGTTTCAGCTTTGGCAGGCTTACCTTTGATTGGTCAGTGAACCAAGGTACTGATTTAACGACGGTTACCATATCGATCATTAAACATTTAGCACCCAGTTCTCTGGTTGGGAGGCAGCCTATATGGGAGTGTGGCACATGCCGAATTAATTGAGACATACTCTTTGCATGCCACACCCCCATCCATGAAGGACTCTAATAGCCAGGACTAGGCCTCCACCTCAATGGGTAGCATACTACCATTACACTAAACAATAATGGAACCACCTTTCTTCTCAACTATCCAACTCAGATAGGGCTCAATTTTTATGGAGACTAAAGTCAAACTGTAGCCTAGAGCGAGGCATCAGACAGCAGGGCTAACGTTGGTTCAAGACACCTGCAGATGGCAGCAGAATGACCACTGCAGATGGCAGCAGAATGACCACTGCAGATGGCAGCAGAATGACCCACCAACAACATTAAAATACATTTTATCAAGGGAAAAAATGAGCTAAGCTACCCATACGTTCCCTAACACATCCTAACCTAAATTAAACATGGGAAAGGGAATCAGCCAGCTTATTTTCCTTGCCAGCAATATATACAAGTTTAATATTGTGAGGTGCCAGCCTGAGACTCCATCTCATCAGACATGTGTTGTGGTTTTTGATAATGTTGAGATAGATCAGTGGTTTGTGATTGCTGTAGACTGGCCACTTGGGACGACTTTGGTGAGACTGATACTTGGCAGAGAAGTAAGCCACAGGCTGCATTCACTCTTCCCCACATTTTTGTAGGAGTACTGCCCCTACCCCTGACTCACATGCATCGACCTATATAATAAAAAAGGTTTTGAAAAATCGAGAGACAGGAGAATGAGTGCAGTGCAAAATAGTCGTTTGGCTTTATTAAATGCTTGTTCACACTCTGGGTCAATTGAAATTTTTGTTTCTGGCTGGTAAGTGAGATTAGGGGGCTACAATATCTGCAAAGTTCTTACAGAATCGTCTGTAGGAACCTACCATTCATAAGAAATGCTGGAGGGATTTTTCTACCATGAGGTACTAGGTAATTCTTAATGGCAAGAACTTTAGCAAACATAGAGGCTGCTTTACCATTACCTACTTCTTGGCCCAACATGACTCACGAAATCGTAATGACACGATTGCAAACAAATCATACCCCCGGCCGGGATTGAACCCGCGGTCAGAGAGTCTCAAAACTCCAGCCCGTCGCATTAGCCACTAGACCAGCTAGCCACAATAAGATTCGTCCAACTAGGTATATTTCTACACCATAGGAAGGTTAGCAAAGGCACCACTGTGACCACAAATGCAAGTTTTTACAGACAAATCTCCAGCTAGCGTGGCCGTGACGAACTCTAGCTCAAGTCCCTTCACTGCCGTCAACATGACTCACAAAATCGTAATGACACGATTGCAAACAATCCCGGCCGTGGGTATGGTTTGTTTGCAATCGTGTCATTACGATTTCGTGAGTCATGTTGACGGCAGTGAGGGGACTTGAGCTAGAGTTCGTCACGGCCACGCTAGCTGGAGATTCGTCTGTAAAAACTTGCATTTGTGGTCACAGTGGTGCCTGTGCTAACCTTCCTATGGTGTAGAAATATACCTAGTTGGACGAATCTTATTGTGGCTAGCTGGTCTAGTGGCTAACGCGACGGGCTGGAGTTTTGAGATTCTCTGACCGCGGGTTCAATCCCGGCCGGGGTATGGTTTTTTCTTGGCCCAAGAGAGTAATAGACTGGCCAAATGATGACTTACAAATATTACAGTTAACTCGAAACTCTTAAACTTTTCAGAGATCTTTAAGTCGGGAAACACGTTGGTCCATTGTATTGGAAACTACTAATATATCGTCTAGATAAGCTGCCGTGCCTTCAAGTCCTTTAATAAATAGACTCATGGATCAGCCTCTGGAACGTTGCCAGTGAGTTCCACATTCCGAATGGGCTCACTATATATTGATAGTGGTCTCTTGGAATTACGAAGGCAGAGATTTCCTTCACCTTATCTGTCAAAGGTACTTGATAGTAACCTTTATGGAAGTCTAGTTTGGAAACGAAAGTAGTCATACCCACAAAATCCACTACATCATGACCTCATTCACCTTATGGTAGTCTGTACACATTCGTAAACCTCTATCAGACTTCTTAACAAGGATACACGGTGAAGCCCACATACTGTATGACTCCTCCACTAATTAGAGTTCTAACCGAAATGCTACCTCCTGCTGAAGTAGCCTCTGTTTTTCAGCACTAGCTCTGTAGAGAGACAGTTGAATAGGCTTAGTATTTCCAATATCTACATCATGATATCCTAGTGTACATTTTTTTCGGGACATCCGAAAATATCTCAGGGTAAGTTTGTAAGAGTGCAGTTAGACTTACAATTTGATTTTTAGACAACCCCACTATTAAAGGTTCTTGAATCTCTGGAATGATGTGCAAGGAATCAGTGTCGTCTACAGATGCAGAGGACAAAGTCATTACTGGGACTTTATGTAGACTATTAAATATTTTAATCTGCTTTATGTGGAAAATTTTACTTTTCGAGTGTTTATCAAGGGATGCTACCACATAATTTACATCAGAGATTTTAGTTATGATCTGCATGGGTCCCATGTGGCCAGATGTAGGTTCCTGTACCAGCACCATGTCTCCTGTACTGAAGGCGTGAAATTTTGCGTTTCTCAAATGACTCTGTTTCATGGTGATTTGAGCAGATTTTAAGTTATCATTAGCCAACTGATGGGCCACCTGCAACCTTGAAGGAGGGTTGTAGAGTGCTATGCAGGCATCTTTTCCCACCCATCCTTCCATGAGCACTTGCAGAGGACCTCGTATATTGTGCCAGAAGATCGCTCAAATGGACTCTGCCCTGTTGATTCCTCACAGTTTTTCTCATTGTGAACAACAATAGAGGAAGTGATTCATCTCAGTCTCATGGCCAACTAGTGATAGGAACTGGATATTTTCCCCCGAGACAACAATATATAGAGTCAATTCCTCTACATAGGATATTAAGCAGAAACATTCCAACAATTCTATCGGGAGATTTTAATGCTCATCACCCTGCCCTCTTTAACTGTGGAGTTGGTATTCCACTGGGTGACTTAAAAGGAAAACAACTATTTAATATCATGACTGCCAGAAACTTGTCATTTCAAGGCCCATTCTTTAAATCGTATATTGGACCTCATCCAGGGACACCAGATATAGTCCTGACAAACAGAGACTGTGACATCTTTCATTGTCGTTTCTCTCCTGGTGGAAACGTAGGATCTGACCATATCCCTGTTAAAATACAACTACAAACTTCTCCATTTAGAATACCTGTTCCTCCTAAACCCAATCTTAACACCCTAGGATTTGACCCCTTCAGGGCATTTCTGGGTGACGATGAAATTGTGTCGTTGGAAAATCTACCTTCCTCTGCAATTGATGACGCGATCAGGTTCCTTTGCAATCGAATAATTGAAGCTACTAATGCAACTTGCCAATTAGCTTCCACAAAGATCTATCAACAACATAAACCTACTAGGGAAATTCGAGACGCTTTAAGAAATTATCAAGCAGAATGTCGAAGGCATCTTCAAACGCGACAACCACCAGCAGCTACATTGCATAGATTGAGGCAAGAATTAATTAACATGATTAGTCATCACAAACGTGTCTTATAGAAATTGCTAGTTCTCCAAGCTAATCAGTATAAACGTGAGCCAGCAAAATTTTGGAGTAAGATCCGACAACTTTTAGGGGCAAAGCACAAGGCAGGCTCCTAACTACCTAATTCATACCTTCACTGATGAGGGTGATGAAGATGTTGAAATTAAACTTGATGATCCACGGGACCAGGCTAATTTGATGGGTGATGTATGGGAGAAAACTCTCTCCCACTATAAGAGTCGTCAATTTAACAATAATCACTATCAGTTGGTAAATGAATGGAGAGATGAGAACTTAGATGATCTACAACCACTACCTTCCATCGATACTTCAACTCTTGAAGACGCCCACCCGCTTACTAGACCTATTACATTACTAGAGATGAGTCAGGTTATTGGAAGAATGCGAAATAGAGCCCCTGGTCTCTCTGGAATAACAGTGAAACAAATAAAGTTCCTACCCAGAAATTGTAAACAGTCTTTGGTTAATATCTTTAATGCCATCTTGGCCTCAGGACATTTTCCAGTGGTTTTTAAGACTGCTAGGATGATCTTTCTTGCTAAGCCCAATAAAGACATCTACCAACCAGGGAACTATAGACCTGTATCTTTACTTGAAGTCACTGGAAAAGTTCTTGAGAAGATCATTTCCAACAGACTGAGCTACTATGTGGAGTTTAATCACCTTTTTACTGAAAAACAATTTGGCTTTAGAACGCAGAGGTACCCATCATGCAATAAATATTATTTTCGATACTGTAGCAAGTCTAAAACATCAGGGCAATCTTGCCCTATTTGCCACCAGAGATGTTCATAAAGCTTTTGATAGCTTATGGCATGATGGTCTTATATACAAACTCATTGACCTACCAGACCATAACTGGACGTTTCTAAGAGTAATATATAATTTCTTAAAGAAAAATCATTCCCACCTTTCATGGCAGGGCGACAGAGCCTTTTATACCAACAGCTGGTGTCCCACAAGGTAAGAGTCTTAGTCCAATTCTCTTCAACATTTATGTGAATGACCTTCCTCAGCCAGAGTTTAATGATATAATTATAACACAGTTTGCAGATGATGTTATCCATGTCGTCTCATCAATTCCGGTAACAGGAAAATACAAGTATGAAAGAGTCATAGAAAAAATGAATATTGAACTTCGTTGAACATCTAAATGGGAAAAGAAATGGAGAACTACGACTAATTCTGACAAAGTCCTTGTTAGCACGATAGGATGTTTTGCATCAACCATCGAAGATAAAGGGGGTATCTCCATCAGAGGTACACCTGTAGCCATTAGAAACCCTAACAAGATCTTGGGATATGAAATAGACAGGCTGCTTCACTCAACATCTCATGTAACTAAAAAGACCAACATAGCCAAAGCCGGTCTTAGCAGTCTCTTTCGATTCAATCAAGCCCCTCCACATGTCAAAAAACATCTATATAAAATGATAACAAGACCTATACTCGAATATCCATGTGTCCCAATGACATTAACAACAAAGACCAACATGCTACGGTTGCAACGGGTCCAGAATAGAGCTCTTCGCTTCATTACGGGCACCAGGAGGAGAGACAGAGTTAAAATGGCAGATTTACATGTACAACAAGATATTACTGCCTTAAATGTACGCCTTGACACCCTGAAAAAGAAACAACTCTATACAATGCAAGAACTCTACATGCCAGATAGAGAAAATCCTATACAAGTTGAAAATACCACGGATTATATCATCAATACTCCTCCTCACAGGACTCAAAGAATGACTCTCCCACAGAGGGTCCGTCGTTTTATCCATAAAGATGATTACCATCGACCAATGATATTGAGCAACCTCCCTGCAAATGAAGATGATTGGGTAACACCAGAACCCTTCTCTGTTTACTGAGAAAATCATCGCCCCTAATTAGGGAGACATCTTATATAACATTCTACTGTAAAAATTATGTTAAATTTACTATGGTGGGACACCACCTGTAAGAAGCCATTATTGTCAAATAATTCTTTATAAACTGGCCAGGAAATTATTGCCTTCATTGTCGCTTAAATATCCGTTGTGCAATCGAAAAAAAAAAAAAAAAAAAAAAAAAAAAAAGCAATTGCAACGTGTATAACTACTACCAATTCAGAGTCATGTACTTATATATCTGTTATATCTGTGTGACTCTGATGGGTTAGTATTATACCCCTTTAAGAATATCTTATTAATTCACATACACATTTTCAATTACACCAAAGTGGTTGGGCCACTTACCTTTTATATCCTACCTCTCTCCCCCTCCCACCCTTTTCCAATATTTCTATCCTTGCCCATCGTTCTTCCTTGCCCATCTTACCAAAGCTCTGGTCATAAGAAGAAGATGAAGAAGTCTGTAGGAAAATGCAAGGTTTTTAAAGTTTGATGAAATCTTTCTAAGGGGCCTTGGAACTGAGGATGATCGGCAGTGGATAATTTATGAATTATACCTAGCCTAGTTAAAGCTTCTCTAAAAGCTTTGGTTGCAAAGTTAGTACCTTGATCACTCTGGATAGATTTAGGAATGCCAAAATAAGATTTAAATTTAGTTATGGCTTTGGTGTTGACACTGCACATTGGGCCTGCTTCTGGGCACCTAGTAGCTTTGTCCTTTATAGTAAACAAGTACTGGTTTCCTGACTTGGATTTTGGTAATGGTCCCACACAATCAATGATTAGCTCTGCAAATGTTTCTCCATCTGCAGGTATTGGATGAAGTGGCGCAGGTTTAATGGGGTGTCAAGGTTTACCTACTTGCTCACATTCCCTACAAGAGTGGATGTGATTCTTCACATCTTGCCTTATTTTTGGCCAGTAAAACTCTTTCAATATTCTATACAGAGTTTTATAATTCATAAATGGCCTCCTAAAGAGGAATTGTGGGCTATGTCGAAAATTTGTGACCTAAATTTTTTAAGAACTACCAGTCTATCTGATTTTGGGCCTTCCCCTACCTCCTTACCAGTTTCTGTGCAGAACAGTAGGTTGTGTTTAATTTTATATTTGACTGGGTGATCCGAGTGGGATTCACCCATGGCTGCCTGAAAAGCGAAGTTTAAGGAAGGATCTCTCTGCTGTTCTTCCCAATAGGACAGTCCTCAGGCATGGAAAGAGAGATATCTGGCAATCCTGCAACCCTGGAGATGGAAGGCATGGTCTGGGACTTTTCACTAAATTTACGAGGCCCTGGAGAGTTTTCTAAGTAAAACAAATTGTCTAGACCTATATCTGAGTCGTCCAAGGATGGATCAGCATTCTCAACAGACATCCCTTGAGATTTTGCCCGAGTTATGGCCAACATCAGAGAAGAATTAGAAACTGCAGGTTCTGGATAGTTTGTCAAATTAAGAAAGTTATTACGCAGTAATAACATGGCATCTTTCATAAGGAATCCCTCAGAAACACCTACAGTCAAATATCCTTTATAATATTTACTCTGCACATATATTTTATGAAGGAACAGAAAATACAGCTCTTTGAAATGCTTCTAAGAGAACGGAGGAGTGCAATGACGTTCTTTCAGAGAGGAGAAATACTCCATCTCTTATCAGGGAATAATAAGCCCAGGTATCCCTAAATGTTATTACTTCAATTTTGTTTTCATGCTCCTGAAAGGAGTTGTAGCAGGTACTGTAGTATGCGGCCATACCACACTCTACTTCTTACTGGTTCCTCTCAAAAGGGAAGGATGTTAATTTTCCCTAAGGGTTGGGGCTTTATTGGGCAGTTACACTTAACATTGCCGAGTTAATTACAACAGAAACAGGCCATCTCATATTTTACTTTGTCTCCCTGTTGATTTTGTGGCTGGTGCTACCCTGTGTACTTGCGTCGTTGTTCACCATGTTGATCATGAGTCTGAGGTTGTCGCTCACCAAGGTGACTGTGAGTTTCATGTCGTGGTTCACCAGACGACTTAGTTGGTTGGCGCCATTGTTCACTTTCGTCCTGCCACTTCATCCTCCAGTCAGGGACTCGTCTCTGACTATCTCTATTCTTGCCAAGCTGTTGGGAAGAAAGCTTAGACTGCTCGGACAAGGAGCGGTTAGCCTCGAAAGTGCCAGCCACCTCGCTGCTTCCAGTGCAGAGGTCAGTGAAAGACTAACCTCTAGTTATCCAACAAAAGTAAGTAGGTAAGTAAGTTTATTCAGGAATACACAAATACAGTTACATAGATTATCATAGATAGCAGCATATGTGTAGAGAATCTAGGATAACCCAAAAAAGTCAGACAGAGTGACATTTCCATTGGGGTCCTTTTACCTTATTATTATAATATAAAGGTTATAATATTTTATTATTCTATAATGAAGATAACATCTTATTATCATACTAAAAAGACTATCTACTATACGAGGGTCATTAAGATTTACAATACGAGGGTCATTACTAGGAATAAGATAAAATTACAAGCGTGTTAGCTAAAAAATAAAAAAAAACATTCCCCTCCTTTTGTGTAGCTACATTCATCAGACACTTTTTGGTACTCTTCTTGAACTGGTTCAAGCTATGACTGGCTTCGACATGTGCGGACAGTCTGTTCCAATCCTTTATTGCTGTACAATAAAAGGTGTTTGAAGCCTGGCCACTGACTTTGGGTACTACAAAGTTGTGCTCTCTCCCCTAGTACACTATGATTGCTTTGGTTCCCAACCTTGACAAAACTAACAGCAAGATATCCTGGACACTGTTTGCGAGCAATTTTATAAACATGATTTAGCTTCAGTTGTTTTACTGTCTTCAGCATTCAGCATATCCAACTGCTGTAATTTCGTTCTGACCTACATGCTCTCTTGGACCCAGACCCAAGATGAATCTTGCAATTTTGTTCTGGGTGATTTGCAGTCTATCTTTCACTTTTTTTTTGTCAAGGCAGAGTACCATGAAGAGCAAGCATAATCCATATAACGTTGTATAAGGGCTAGACATAGGGCCCTGTGAGCCTCAGTAGGTAGACACTGTGCTTGTCTATAGAGGAACTTCAGTCTGGCATTCGCTTTCTTTACTACACTGTTCCCTCTCAATTCTCCTGACATGCATGGGTCAAAGGGGAATCCCAGACTAGATCAGTAAAGTTGACGACACCACTCGCTTTATACCATTTGGTAAAATTTTTTGACCGCTGCCTTACAGAGTCTACATGAGACGGACCCGGCTGACACTTGCACAATTTGAATTTCCTCCTGTACTTGGTGGGATTACACTGGTATGCTTCAAGAACCGTTGTTTTAGTAACAAGATAATTAGCAACTTCTTCATTATTTAAAACAACTGTGAACTTTTGTGCTTTGCCATACAATGCTGTATGCATCAGTGCTGCCCAATACTCTCCAGGCCACCTCAGTGCTCGAGCCTGGTTTTCAAATGCCTCGAAAAACTGTTAAGGCTCAGACTCAACAAAGCGAGGTACTAACAGCAACGCTTTTTGCACACAAAAGTAGTCATCAACAGTCTGCTTAAACTGCCTTCTCTCCATCAAACTCCTCTTTAGCAAATACTCGCTGCTCTCTGGTTGTTTCGAGATTGAGTTTAGCTAACTCAAGCGCCAAAGAAGCTGACTCGCTCTGAGACAAACCCGGTGCACCACCTGCTTCACAAGACTGCTGGTCTGACTCACGAAATCGTAATGACACGATTGCAAACAAATCATACCACGGGCGGGATTGAACCCGCCAGCTGGAGATTCGTCTGTAAAAACTTGCATTTGTGGTCACAGTGGTGCCTATGCTAACCTTCCTATGGTGTAGAAATATACCTACTTGGACGAATCGTATTGTGGCTAGCTGGTCCAGTGGCTAACGCGACGGT
>NC_069414.1:5653073-5689101 GCF_026875155.1 Cherax quadricarinatus
TATAAATACCCACCAGTGATACACTTTCATCACGTGAGAATACAGGACCCTGTGTACACTCCCCATCACGTGAGGTATACAGATCTCCAGTGTTCACTCCATCCGTGGGTATTCAGACTCTGTGTACACTCCATCACGTGAGGAATACAGACCTCTGTGTACACACCATCACGTGCGGTAATACAGACCCTCTTGTGTACACTCCATCACGAGAGGTATACAGACCTCTGTGTACACTCCATCACGTGAGGTATACAGACCTCTGTGTACACTCCATCACGTGAGGTATACAGACCTCTGTGTACACTCCACACGTGAGAATATACAGACCCTCTGGTAACACTCCATCAACGTGAGTTAAACAGACCTCGTGTAACACTCATCACGTGAGGTATACAACCCTCTGAGTACACTCCATCACGTTGAGGTATACAGACCTCTGTGGGTACACTCCATCACGTGAGGTATAACAGACCTCTGTTACACTTCCATCACGTGAGGTATACAGACCCTGTGTACCTCCATCCCACGTGAGGGTTTACAGACCTCTGTGTACACTCCATCACGTGAGGTATACAGACCCTCTGTGTACACTCCATCACTGAGGTATACAGACCTCTGTGTTAACAACTCCAACCACGTGAGGTATACAGACCTCTGGTACACTCCATCACGTGAGGTAACAGACCTCTGTTTACACTTCCATCATCGTGATGTAAACAGACCTCTGTGTACACTCCATCACGAGAGGTATACAGACCTCTGTGTACACTCCATCACGTGAGGTATACATACCTGCAGTGTACACTCCATCACGTGGAGGTATACAGACCTCTGTGTACACTCCATCATGGCGCGAGGTATACAGACCTCTGTGTACACTCCATCACGTGAGGTATACAGAACCTCTGTGGTACACTCCATTCACGTGAGGTATACAGACCTCTGTGTACACTCCATCACGTGAGGTATACAGACCTCTGTGTACACTCCATCACGTGAGGTATACAGACCTCTGTGTACACTCCATCACGTGAGGTATACAGACCTCTGTGTACACTCCACCGTGAGGTATACAGACCTCTGTGTAACAACTCCATCACGTGAGGTATACAGACCTCTGTGTACACACCATCACGTGAGGTATACAGAACCTCTGTTACACTCCATCACGTGAGGTAATAACAGACCTCTGTGTACACTCCATCACGTTAGGTATACAGACCTCTGTGTACACTCCATCACGTGAGTATACAACCTCTGTGTACACTCCATCACGTGAGATATACAGACCTCTGTGTACACTCCATCAAGTGAGGTATACAGACCTCTGTGTACACTCCATCACGTGAGGTATACAGACCTCTGTGTACACTCCATCACGTGAGGTATACAGACCTCTGTGTACACTCCATCACGTGAGGTATACAGACCTCTGTGTACACTCCATCACGTGAGGTATACGACCTCTGTGTACACTCCATCACGAGAGTATACAACCTCTGTTACAACTCCATCACGTGAGGTATACAGACCTCTG
The DNA here is from genome assembly GCF_026875155.1 of Cherax quadricarinatus. Lineage (NCBI taxonomy): Eukaryota > Metazoa > Arthropoda > Malacostraca > Decapoda > Parastacidae > Cherax > Cherax quadricarinatus. The sequence continues at coordinate 5,654,614 of NC_069414.1, forward strand.
TGTACACTCCATCCACTGAGGTAAACAGACCTCTGTTACACTCCATCACGTGAGGTATACAACTCTGTGTACACGCCATCACGTGAGGTATACAGACCTCTGTGTACGCTCCATCACTGGAGGGTATACAGACCCTGTTTACACTCCATCACGTGAGGTATACAGACCTCTGTGGAACACTCCATCACGTGAGGTAATACAGACCTCGTGTACACTCCATCACGTGAGGTATACAGACCTGTGTACACACCATCACTGGAGTTATAAACAGACCTCCTGTGTACACACCATCACGTGAGGTTATACAGACCTCTGTGTACACTCCATCACGTGAGGTATACAGACCTCTGTTACACGCCATCACGGTGAGGTATACAGACTCTGGGTACACTCCATCACGTGAGGTATACAGACCTCTGTGTACACTCCATCACGTGAGGTATACAGACCTCTGTGTACACTCCATCACGTGAGGTATACAGACCTCTGTGTACACTCCATCACGTGAGGTATACAGACCTCTGTGTACACTCCATCACGTGAGGTATACAACCTCTGTGACACTCCATCACCGTGAGGTAACAGACCTCTGTGTACACTCCATCACGTGAGGTAACAGACACTCTGTTACACTCCATCACGTGAGGTATACAGACCTCTGTGTACACTCCATCACGTGAGGTATACAGACCTCTGTGTACACTCCATCACGTGAGGTATACAGACCTCTGTGTACACTCCATCACGTGAGGTATACAGCCTCTGTGTAACACTCCATACGTGAGGTATACAGACCTCTGTGTACACTCCATCACGTGAGGTATACAGACCTCTGTGTACACTCCATCACGTGAGGTATACAGACCTCTGTGTACACTCCATCACGTGAGGTATACAGACCTCTGTGTACACTCCATCACGTGAGGTATACAGACCTCTGTGTACAGCTCCATCACGTGAGGTATACAGACCTCTGAGTACACTCCATCCCGTGGAGGTATACAGACCTCTGTGTACACCTCCATCCACGTGAGGTATACAGACCTCTGTGTACACTCCATCACGTGAGGTATACAGACCTCTGTGTACACTCCATCACGTGAGGTATACAGACCTCTGTGTACACTCCATCACTGTGAGGATACAGACCTCTGTGTACACATCCATCACGTGAGGTTTACAGACCTCGTGTACACTCCATCCACGTTGAGGTTATACAGTATACTCTGTGTACACTCCATCACGTGAGTATACAGACCTCTGTGTACACTCCATCACGTGCGGTATACAGACCTCTGTGTACACTCCCATCACGTGAGGTAACAGACCTCTGTGTACACTCAATCACGTGAGGTATACAGATCCTCTGTGTACACTCCATCACGTGAGGTATACAGACCTCTGTTACACTCCATCACGTTAGGTATACAGACTCGTGTACACTCCATCACGTGAGATATACAGACCCTCTGTGTAAAGAGCTCCATCACGTGAGGTATTACAGACCTTGTGTACACTCCATCACGTGAGGTATAACAGACCTCTGTGTACACTCCATCACGTGAGTAATACAGACCTCTGTGTACACTCCATCACGTGAGTATACAGCCCTCTGTGTACTCTCCATCACGTGAGGTATACAGAACCTCTGTGTACACCCTTCACGTGGAGGTAATACAGACATCTGTGTACACTCCATCACGTGAGTATTCAGACCTCTGTGTACACTCCAACACGTGAGGTTATACAGACCTCTGTGTACACTCCATACACTGAGGAATACGACCTTTCTGTGTACACTCCAATCACGTAGGTGTACAGACCATCTGTGTACACTCCATCACGTGAGGTTATACAGACCTCTGTGTACACTCCATCACGTGAGGTGTATACAGACCTCTGTGTACACTCCATTCACGTGAGGTATTACAGACCCTCTGTGTACCTCCTCACTGAGGTTTACAGACCTCTGTGTACACTCCATCACGTGAGGTATACAGACCTCTGTGTACACTCCATCACGTGAGGTATACAGACCTCTGTGTACACTCCATCACGTGAGGTATACAGACCTCTGTGTACACTCCATCACGTGAGGTATACAGACCTCTGTGTACACTCCATCACGTGAGGTATACAGACCTCTGTGTACACTCCATCACGTGAGGTATACAGACCTCTGTGTACACTGGACTGATGCCAAAGAATTGCTTCTATGTTACTACAGTTGAATAAAAGTTGTTTAAGCATCATTGACATCGAGTTTTGATTCACATATTTCAAATTTAAGTTCGAGTATCTTTAAACTTGACAGTTTTATTGTTCAGAATATCGTCTATTATTTGTAGGTGAAAATATTTCTCAAAAAATACAGATTACATTCGTTAAAACATTTTGTTGGACAATGTTATGGTGTCTTGTAGGAGGCACTGAGTTTAGTCACCTTCCATGAATTTGGAATGGTAAGTTTACTGCATGATCCTCATGTTTCTAAGTCGATTGCTATAATGATTAGAATGAATACCTTTTTCACTTCTTTTTCCCTATCTTATTGGTAGCCATCAGCTAATCTAACTATGGCAACTGGTTTGACGCTTGACAATTTGAATTATATACACTGTGGATCTCACTGGCAGGGAGATAGACAACTCTCTTAGTGAGGTGAATTATCTCACTGCGTCAGATATTACCTCACTAAGAGAGTTGTCACTTTCTCTGTGTGAAGTATCATCTTACTTAGTAATAAATAAAATGTGCTCTTCTTGACTCTTCTTCTTAGTGCTTACTCACTTTCACGTGTGTAAGTACATGAAAGTGTTCAAGAAAAGTAATTAACTTTTATAAGGAAGCTAGTATTGTCAAAAAAGGGGAAATCTTTAAGGCTATTTTCCAGGAATTGTGCAAGAGTCCTCAACATGTTGCAGTAATTTGAAATTGGCAAAGTAATTTATCTTTACAAATATTCTTTTCTGAAAGAAATATAACTGAATCAAGTAAACTGTCACAATTATAATAAAGTTAAGAAATCCGTATATTCATTTACAGAGAGATATAAAAAAAAGGAATAAGAAAAGCAAAAAGAGATTATGAGGCTAAGGTCGCAAGGAAAAAAAAAGTAACCCAAAAGGGTTCTTTCAGTTATACAGAAGTAAGATTAGGGACAAAATAGGCCCACTTAAGAGTAACTCGGTCAAACACTGACATGATAAGGGGAAATGTGTGAAATTTCAATTCTTACTTCCTCCAGTTTTACTCAGGAAGATACTAGGCGAAAATTCCAGAAATAATAAATTTATGTAGAACAGACGATAATAAACTATGCACGATTGTATTAACAACTGACATGTCCACAGACAGAAAATTATAAGCTAACAAATCCCCAGGCCCTGATGAAAAGTTTTGCAGGGGTTAGAGGAATGTAAAGAGGATCTTACCATACCTTTGGGTAATCTCCTCAAAATATCACTACCACTGGAAATAGTGTCCTGATAAGTGGAAAATGGCAGATGTAATACCTATTTCAAAGGTGACAGGTCCTTAACTTCGAACTAAAGACCATAATCCTACTCCACAGTGGGAAATTTTTTGGAATCAATAATTGCGGAAACAAATTTGCAGCCATCTCGAAAGGCATAAATTGATAAATAAATCTAAGCACGCTTTGCAAAGGGGCGTCCGGTCTTACAATCTAACTTTCTTCATCTAAGGTATTTGAGGAGAAGATCATTATATGAAATATATATTGTGTATATGGACTTCATTAAGGCTTTCAATAGGGTTCCACATCAGATGCTATTGAGAAACTTAAGGCACACTGAATAAGGAGAAATAATTTCCTGGTGGAGGCATGTTGACGATAGGCAGCAGAGAGTTGCATAAATGGGAGAAATCAGAATGGTGGCACGTACAAGCGATTGTCCACAGGGTCAGTGTTGGGCCCCTTGGTGTTCACAATTTACATAACGACATAGATAGGGAATAAATACGACCTAGTAGCAATTTTGCTGATGACCCCAAAATAGGTCGTCCAATTCATTCATAAAGGTGGACATTTGACACTCAGGAGGCTATGTTAAACTACATCTGCCACTTCTCCGACCACTGCAAGCAGTGGTCAGAGAAGTGGCAGATGTAGTATAACATAAACAAATTCAAAGTTCTAAATGTTGGACAGGAAAATAACTATGCCACATATAAACTAAATAAAGCAGATCTTAATATTACGGATTGCAAAAGGATTTAGGAGTTTCTGGTTACAGTAATCCAAAACGAAGACAACAGTGCATTTAGTGTTCGCAATAAAGCTGACAGAATCTCTTGGCTTCATAGCAAGAAGTAAAATAATAGGAGTCCTCAGGTTGTCTTTAATTCTATATATGTTTGGTTATGCCTCATTTGGTAAAAATTATGCTGTGCATTTGGTACCGTATTACAGAATGGATATATATGCACTGGAAAACGTACAAAGGAGGATGACAAAGTTGATCCCAAGTACAGAAATCTTCCTATAAGGAAAGACGAGGGCCCTGAACCTGCACTCTCTGAAAGTCGTAGAATTAGGGGGATATGAAATTTAGGTGTATAAATGGAAACAGGAATTAATAAAGGGGATGTAAATAGAGTGAATAAAAATCTAACACAGACAGTACACTCAGCATGGCTTTAAATGCAAAAATTCAGAATTCCGAAAGGATATAGAAAGCACTGGTTTGTAATAGAGTTGTGGATATTGGGACAAACTCACCGAGTACCGTCATAGACGCTAAACCGTTGTTGAAGTTTAAAAAATAGTTGAATAAATACATGATGGGTGTGGGTGGGTTGTGAGTTGGACCTGGTCTAGCTTGTGATACTTGTCTGGTCTCACAAGTCAAGGTGCTGGCTAAGCCGGCACGAGACTTGGAGCGCCTGTATAGGCCCAGTAGCCTGTAGCAGTGTTCCTTCTTTTTTATGTTCTTATGTCTTACTCTATTTTATTGAAAAAACTCGTGGATCACAAAACTTGTAGGGGAAATGGAGACACTAGCGTTCCATCCTATGAAAGTGGAGGACACGTCCAAATTCATTGGATCAAGAGCCTTTCACCTACATTAAAACAAAACTTCTAGTGCAATTAGATCACGAATTCCATAAATTTCAGAGCATTTACATAAAACCTGATCAAGTTACAATTGCTTACTCAGGGGTCGCTGACGAGGAGACGGTCTTCGGGACGCAGCTCACCACAGTGGTGTTAGGAATCATCTTGGGCTGCATTTTTGTTACAAAGTGACGCTAACCAGTCCTTTCTTCAATCTCCGACGACTTTCTCTTAATGAGGTAAGGTCTATATTTTATACCTACTTATGTAGGTTGTGTACCTCCTTTATAATTGATTATATATATATATAATATATATATATATATATATATATATATTTATATAATATATATACATATATATATATATATATATAAGTGTGTGTGTGTGTTGTGTGTGTGTGTGTGGTGGTGTGTGTGTGTGTGTGTGGTATGTGTGGTGTGTATGTGTGTGTGTGTATGTGTGTGTGTATGTGTGTGGTGTAATGTGTGTGATGTGTGTGTTGTGTTGTAATGGTGGGTGTGTGTGTGTGGTGTGTGTTGCGTGTGTGTATTTATTTTTTTAATATTTAATTAACACTCGCCGTTTTCCCACCAAGGCAGGGTGGCCCGAAAAGAAAAACTTTCATCATTCACGCCATGAATTCTTGTCAGAGGCATGCTTACACTACGTTATAAAACTGCAACAATGAACAGCCCTCCTTCCGAGTGCCGTCACTGCATTTGCCACTCCAGAAATCAAGTCCGCCCTCCCAGTTTCCCTGAATCCCCTCACAAATGTTACCATGCTTACTCTCCAACAGCACGTCATGTCCTAAAAACCATTTGTGTCCATTTGCTCCTATCTAACACACACTCACGCATGTTTGCTTGTCGTCCTAGCAAGCCCCTTGCACACAAAACCTCATTTACCCCCTCCTCCAACCTTTCCTAGGCCGATCCCTACCTTTCCATTACTACAGTTCAGAGTTATACACTCTTCAAGTCATTCTACTTCGTTTCACCCACTCTACATGGCCAAACCATCTTAATAACCCCTCCTCAGCAATCTGGATAATAATTTTGGTAATCCTGCACCTACTTCTAATCTCCAGACTACGGATTCTCTGCGTTATATTCACACCACACGTTGCCCTCAGACATGACATCTTCACTGCCTCTAGCCTTCTCCTTGTTGCAACATTCACCAACCATGCCTCACACCCATACAAGAGTGTTGGTATAACTGTACTCTCATACATTCCCTTCTTTGATTTCAAGGATAAAGTTCTTTGTCTCCACAGACTCCTCTGTGCACCACTCACCTTTATCTCCTCGTCAATTCTATGATTCACCTCATCTTTCCTAGACCCATCTGCTGACACGTCTACTCCCAAATATCTGAATACATTCACCTCTTTATTGCTCTCTCCCTCCAATTTGATATCCAATCTTCCATTACCGAATTTTTTGTTATCCTCATCAATTTACTGTTCCCAAGCTTCACTTTTAATTCCCTTCCTTTACATACCCTAGCAAATTCATCAGTCAACCTCTGCAACTTCTTCTTCAGAATCTCTCAAAAGCGGAGTGTCATTAGCAAAGAGCAACTGTGACAACTCCCATTTTGTGTTAGATTCTTTATCTTTTAACCCCACACCTCTTGCCAACACCCACGCATTCACTTCTCTTACAACTCCATCTATAAATATATTGAACAACCAAGGTGACATCACACATACCTGTCTAAGGCCTACTTTTACTGGGAAATAATTTCCTCGCCTACATACTGAGCCTCATTATCCTCTTAATTACTCTACACCGCTTTCAATAACCTACCTCTTATTCCATACATTTGCAACATCTGCCACATTGTTCTATCTAGGCTGGAATATTGCTGCACACTAAGAGCATCTTTCAAGGCAGGTGAAATTGCTGACCTAGAAAATGTACAGAGAACCTTCACGGCGCGCATAACGGAGATAAAACACCTCAATTACTGGGAGCGCTTGAAGTTCCTGAACCTGTACTCCCTGGAGCGCAGGCGGGAGAGATACATGATTATATATACCTGGAAAATCCTAGAGGGACTAGTACCTAACTTGCACACGAAAATCACTCACAACGAAAGCAAAATACTCGGCAGACGATGCAACATCCCCCAGTAAAAAGCAGGGGGGGGGGTATGTCACTAGCACGTTTTAGAAGACAATACAATAAGTGTCAGGGGCCCGAGACTGTTCAACTGCCTCCCAGCATACATAAGGGGGATTACCAATAGATCCCTGGCTGTCTTCAAGCATGCACTGGACAAGTACCTAAAGTTGGTACCAAAAGTCGGCTGTGGCTCGTACGTTGGATTGCGTGCAGCCAGCAGTAACAGCCTAGTTGATCAGGCTCTGATCCACCATGAGGCCTGGTCACAGACCGGGTCGCGGGGGCGTTAACCCCCGGAACTCTCTCCAGGTAAACTCTAGGTATGCACCCTATCATACGCCTTTTCCCAATCTATAAATGCCACAAAAACCATATTTTTAGTTGAATAAGGATGGGTGTCCCTTTTGGATTGTAAAAAGTATTTCTAGCAATTTTAAAAGATTTATCAATTACGTTACTTGGATATTTCAGATCATTAGCTATTTCATAAATTTTGGATATTTCTTCATCTATTACCTCTGGACTACAAACACGCTAAGCTCTCAAAAACACTGATGAGAAAACCGACAGTTTAACTCTATCTTGATGTGAAGAATAATAGTGCATATAGAAACAGTTATTTATAGGTTTTCTGTAAATTTTATATTTGAAGTCATTATTACCTTTAATAATTAAAACAACTAGAAAAGGCAATGTTTTTTATAGTTCCTTGATAATGTGAGAAGTCAGGAAAACACTTGGAATTCACTATTCTTTCACAGTGGTTGTTTTGTACACACACACACACACACACACAAACACACACACAAACACTCACACAAACACACACACACACAATATAAAATATATGAATATATATATATATATTATATATATATATAAATATACTTATTATATATATATATAAATATATAAATATATATACATATATAAATTAATAAACCAAGCAGATACATTACAGAAAACACAAACTTGAATACTCTGAGCACAATGATTAAAGATCATGAATTTCCTCAGCCTACTCGAAAAAAAAGCCGGACGTGAGCAAGTTGCAGCAAGCAGGTTTCCCCTCTGATGGCCCATGCTGAGGTGCAGGAAAATGAAAGTGGCTTACCCTAGGGTCCTGGTGGTGTCGATGAGTCGGAACCAATTCTTTAAGGAAACGTGTGGCATTTTTTCCCCATGATCCAAGGTCTCTGATCCTACTGGACAAATTAATACATGCTGGCTTATGTTCCTGTACTTGCTGATCTTGTACTCCTTTCTGTGGTCAGCAGTTCCTCCCTGTCGCCCAACACTGTGATGGATATAGGTGTCAGCCAGTGTGGACACACAGGTATAGTCCCATGCTGAGAGCTTGCATTCTTCCAATGATAGATTGGTGATCCCGTCGGGGTGGATTGCTGGGTTGTGGGTATTGTTGGCTGCTAGTGATTAGGGCTCCCTTTCGGCTGAGCATCCAGCTGTAGCATGGGTTCTCTTTATGATGTTATTGACCTCATTGTGTCTTGCATGCAAGCCCTTGGTTTTGGAACAGTTAAGACCATGTAAGACCTTATTGGACTTGCTTGCGCTTCACCGCAAATACATGTATATTCTGTGTGAATTGGGGCAGCAAGGTACAGAGCCACTGCAATACAGAGGGTCTTAGGGCCGAGTCGCGTTCCCATTGCTGATATGGGAACTGTTTGGAGGAAGTTCCCGGAGTGAGGTGTGCTCACAGCCTGGAGATGGGCAGTGTCCCTATCTGTTGTTGCAGCCCTGAACATGTTGGCAAGCACCTTTTCAGTGATTGGGCCATCCCAGCTTGACTGTGAGCCAGTGCTGGAGCAGGAAGAATCTCCCATTCAATGATGGCACTGGTATAGCTAGGGTCCTGTATTCCTGCTGAGTCACTGAGGTTATTAGAAAGAGTTTGTCTAATCAACTCATTTAATGCTATGGAAGAGGATAGGAAAGCTGGTAGAGCAATCTGGGAGGATCTGCATCCTCCCAGCCCACCCAAGCCTGACCGGAAGTGAGGTTCACAACCACTGTCCATCTTCGAGGGAAAGATTCAATACACTCTCTAGCATGGTCTTTAGGAGAGAGTCATATTCCTTGAGTTTTGGACTGCTGAAGGCTGGGGAGCATCTCAGAAAGTAGGTAAGCTTTGGTATTGACAGGCACCTGGTGAGTAGGTAGAAAGCATCATGTGTGTCAATGTCTTTCATCCTGCTTTCCATCGTCCGGAGGACTGAGACTTTTTTTTCTACGATCAGATCGATGGCATTGAACCCAAGAGGAGCACCAAGGATAATGCTATTGGCTGGATCAATGGCTCATGCTCCTGGTAAAACGGTACTAATAATCTGGATCACTGTCGATTAGGTAGAAACTATTTCACACGGTGGGGTTTTAAAAGATAGGCCCAGGGCCATTCTCCCCATGTCTTTAATTTAGCTGATGTACTCTAGGAGAGATTCTTTTGTGCCAGCTAGGTACCATCACCCAGAACCAGATATTGGCGTCACAGAGAGTGCTTCTGTGACTTCATTGAAAACCAAACAGAATGAAAGTGGCGAGATGGTCTCCCTGTTTGTAAATGCCTCACATGAGTCAATTTCAGGTCCCCAAACAATTTTGGAAGTCACACTATAACACATTCTATGAAGGTTTTTAAAAAGGGGAAGGGAAGTTATTAATAAACTGCTTGGAGAGCAGAATCCCTTCTGACTGATTTGAAAGCATTGGCAAAGTCCAATTTGACCAAGGCTTTTTCATCGGACATGTTTTTGATATATACTCGTGCTGCATGGGCAGCTGCTTCACATCCCTTTTGAACACCAAAACCGAGCTGAGTTGGTTTCAGCATTGGAGCAGGCTCTTGACTCACCATTCTTATTTGGCGACTAGGCGCTGAAGGGTGTTGCCCACTGCAATGGGCCTGATTCTGCCATTCTTTTCTCGGAGGGCACACAATGAGGCACCAAAGAAAAGGGGTCTGATGGCCTCTGGGACACTGTCAGCCAGGCACAGGTTTTAAAATTTGGTGAGTTCAGACAGCAGCCTGGATTGAGTGTTGAGAGTTTTAAGTGTTGAGGCCTTAAACTGGTGAATCCTCCTGCTGAGCCCTGTGGAAGTGACATAGCAGCTTTATACACATCAGCATCCTGTAAGGTTAGATGTTCTTCACCTGCTGCAATGTCAGAGATGTCAATGTTGGTACGGGAGCACTGGGTGGATGTTTGTCCTTCAGAGCTTGCGTCGTGCTGACGTCCTTGGGAGCAATGGTATCCTCACTGGTTATAAGCCTCAGAGCTCCAATAGTATTACCCTCTTCTATTTTTTTTTTTTTTGCTAATTTGGGCTCTGATTTTTGAGGCGTCGCATGTCCTGTTGTAGGCATTTTGCCTGCGGGTGTTTGTCGCCTAAGGGGGGAGACAGACAGTTTCATCCCCTGGGATGCACTTTCGCCCCTAATAAACCGTGTGTTGCTAGTGACTTGTCCCTCCTTGGTGGGACAGCCAAACCAGGCATCGCCAAAAAAAAGCAGCGGTTGTGCCAGGACCTGTTTGAAAGAGTACGTTGACATTCTTCAGAGGTCAGTAATTTGCTAGCAACTGAGGGGCGAGCTGCTTTGGGTATGTGTGTATGTGTGTCAGAGCCTTGTGGATGTAATTTGAATGCAGATTTTGAGCTAAGGTCGCAAGGAAAAAAAAAGTAACCCAAAAGGGTTCTTTCAGTTATACAGAAGTAAGATTAGGGACAAAATAGGCCCACTTAAGAGTAACTCTGGTCAGATCACTGACAGTGATAAGGAAATGTGTGAAAATTTCAATTCTTACTTCTTCTCAGTTTTTACTCAGGAAGATACTAGCGAAATTCCAAAATAATAAATTATGTAGAACAGGACGATAATAAACTATGCACGATTGTAGTAACAACTGACATGGTCCTCAGACAGAGAAATTAAAAGCTAACAAATCCCCAGGCCCTGATGAAATGTTTGCAAGGGTGTTAGAGGAATGTAAAGAGGAACTTACCATACCTTTGGATAATCTCCTCAAAATATCACTACAAACTGGCATAGTGCCTGATAAGTGGAAAATCGCAGATGTAATACCTATTTACAAAGGTGACAGGTCCTTAACTTCGAACTATAGACCAATAAATCCTACCTCCACAGTGGGAAAATTTTTGGAATCAATAATTGCTGAAACAATTTGCAGCCATCTCGAAAGGCATAAATTGATAAATAAATCTCAGCACGCTTTTGCAAAGGGGCGTCCGTGTCTTACGAATTTACTAACTTTCTTCACTAAGGTATTTGAGGAGGTAGATCATGATAATGAATATGATATTGTGTATATGGACTTCAGTAAGGCTTTCAATAGGGTTCCACATCAGATGCTATTGAGGAAACTTAAGGCACACGGAATAGGAGAAATAATTTCCTGGGTGGAGGCATGGTTGACGAATAGGCAGCAGAGAGTTTGCATAAATGGGGAGAAATCAGAATGGGGGCACGTTACAAGCGATGTTCCACAGGGGTCAGTGTTGGGCCCCTTGGTGTTCACAATTTACATAAACGACATAGATGAGGGAATAAATAGCGACCTAAGCAAATTTGCTGATGACACCAAAATAGGTCGTCCAATTCATTCTAAGGAGGACATTAGAGCACTCCAGGAGGATATGTTAAACTACATCTGCCACTTCTCCGACCACTGCAAGCAGTGGTCAGAGAAGTGGCAGATGTAGTATAACATAAACAAATTCAAAGTTCTAAATGTTGGACAGGAAAATAACTATGCCACATATAAACTAAATAATGTAGATCTTAATATTACGGATTGCGAAAAGGATTTAGGAGTTCTGGTTAGCAGTAATCTAAAACGAAGACAACAGTGCATTAGTGTTCGCAATAAAGCTGACATAATCCTTGGCTTCATAGCAAGAAGTATAAATAATAGGAGTCCTCAGGTTGTTCTTCAACTCTATATATGTTTGGTTAGGCCTCATTTGGATTATGCTGTGCAGTTTTGGTTATCGTATTACAGAATGGATATAAATGCACTGGAAAACGTACAAAGGAGGATGACAAAGTTGATCCCAAGTATCAGAAATCTTCCCTATAAGGAAAGACTGAGGGCCCTGAACCTGCACTCTCTGGAAAGGCGTAGAATTAGGGGGGATATGATTTAGGTGTATAAATGGAAAACAGGAATTAATAAAGGGGATGTAAATAGAGTGATAAAAATATCTAACACAGACAGTACTCTCAGCAATGGCTTTAAATTGCAAAAATTCAGATTCAGAAAGGATATAGGAAAGCACTGGTTTGGTAATAGAGTTGTGGATGAGTGGGACAAAGTCCCGAGTACCTCATAGACGCTAAGACGTTGTGTAGTTTTAAAAATAGGTTGAATAAATACATGAGTGGGTGTGGGTGGGTGTGAGTTGGACCTGTCTAGCTTGTGATACTTGGTCTGGTATCACTAGGTCAAGGTGCTGGCTTAAGCCGGCACGAGAATTGGAGCTGCCTCGTATAGGCCAGTAGGCCTGTAGCAATGTTCCTTCTTTTTTATGTTCTTATGTTCTTACTTCTATATTATGAAAAAACGTCGTGGGGATCACAAAACATATAGGAGAAATGGAGACACTAGCGTTCCATCTATGAAAGTGGAGGACACGTCCAATTCATTGGATCAAGAGCCTTTCACCTACATTAAAACAAAACCTTCTAGTGCAATTAGATCACGAATTCCATAAATTTCAGAGTATTTTACATAAAACTGATCAAGTACTAATTGCTTCCTCAGGTTACTCTTCTGAGGCGTACTTCTTCGGGACACAGCTCACCATCAGTGTGTTAGGAATCATCTTGGGCTCCATTTTTGTTTACAAAGTGACGCTACCAGTCTTCTTCAATCTCCGACTAGTTTCTCTTAATGAGGTAAGGTCTATATATATACCTACTTTATGTAGGTGGTACCTCCCTTTATATTTGATTATATATATATTATATATATATATATATATATATATATATATATATATATATATATATATATATATATATATATTATATTGTGTGTGTGTGTGTGTGTGTGTGTGTGTGTGTGTGTGTGTGTGTGTGTGTGTGTGTGTGTGTGTGTGTGTGTGTTGTGTGTGTGTGTATGTGTGTGTGTATGTGTGTGTGTGTGTGTGTGTGTGTGTGTGTGTGTGTGTGTGTGTGTGTGTGTGTGTGTGTGTGTGTGTGTGTGCGAGTGTGTATTTTATTTTTTTATATTATTAACACGTCGGCCGTTTCCCACCAAGGCAGGGTGGCCCGAAAAAGAAAAACTTTCATCATTCACGCCATGAATGTCTTGTCAGAGGCATGCTTACACTACAGTTATAAAACTGCAACACGAACAGCCCTCCTTCCGAGTGCCGGCACTGCATTTGCCATCTCCAGAAATCAAGTCCGGCCTGCCAGTTTCCCTGAATCCCCTCACAAATGTTACCATGCTTACTCTCCAACAGCACGTCATGTCCTAAAAACCATTTGTGTCCATTTGCTCCTATCTAACACACACTCACGCATGTTTGCTTGTCGTCCTAGCAAGCCCCTTGCACACAAAACCTCATTTACCCCCTCCTCCAACCTTTCCTAGGCCGATCCCTACCTTTCCATTACTACAGTTCAGAGTTATACACTCTTCAAGTCATTCTACTTCGTTTCACCCACTCTACATGGCCAAACCTCTTGCGAATTCCTTCATATATATATATATATATAAAAATTAAAATATATAAATATATAAAATATATATTATATATATAAAATATATATATATATATATAAATATTAAATATATGTATGTCGTGCCGAATAGGCAGAACTTGCAAACCCTTGGCTTAAATACAATGCTCAATCTTGCCATATAGGACAAGTGAAAATTTGTGAAATGCAAAAATTTCGCCCAAAATTCATTCTGCCCCAAAAAAAAAAAATATTTTTTAAACCGTGTTTTTTTTAGTTTTAAAAATTTTGTAAACAAATCTAAAATATATTTAGAGGGGTTTAGGCTAAAAAAAATTTTTTCTTGTTATAAAAGGGTTTAATTTAATTTTTCTAATTTCCCTTTTTGGCAAAATTAAATTTTTTTAAAAATTAACTTTAAATTGAAAAAAAAAATATTTTTTTAAAACTTTAAAAAGGAAAAATTTTAGAAAGGCCCTTAATTTTAAAAAGATTTTCTTGCTAAATACCAGTTTTTAAAAAATTTCGGCACGACATAAATATATAATTATATATATTAAAATATATATATAATATATATAATAAATATATATAAATTTATAAAATATATATATAATATTTTAATATTTTTACATAATTTTTATACACATATATATAAAATAAATATTTTATAATAATATATAATATATATAATATTAAAATAAAATATATATATATATAATATAAATATATATATAATATATATATAAGTAGTTGAAAAAGGGTGGCCTGGCGGTCCCTCCTTAGGGGTCCCCTTTTTCTACACCTTTATGCTAAGACCCTTGACCTCACCCAAAAAAAACCCCCCCACCCCCCAACCGCCCCCCCCGGCCCCCCCAAAAAGCCCCCAAAACCCACGCCCCTCCCCAAAAAACCCAACCCCCCCCACCCCCAAACCCCAAACCCACGACCCCCAAGAAAAACCCAAGAAAAACTTTAAAATTTAAACCGGGGGAACGCCCAAAAAAACCAAGGGGGGGAACCCCCCTCCCACCCACGACCCCCACCCACGGCCCCCACCCTGGGCCTCTACCCACCAAAAAAAACCCCCCCCAAAGGACGCCACCCACGACCCCGCCCGGGTTCCTGGGGCTGCCCGCCCCGGGCCTTTCCTGCGCCGACTCGCGCCCCCCCCGCCCCCCACCTCGCCCCGCCCCGTGCCTTCTGCAGCCCCTTTCTGCAGCGTCGCCCGGGAAATCCCCCCAAATTTCCCCAAATTTTTTTTCCCGATTTTTTATTTTGGGAATTTTTTTTTTAAAATTTCCCTTTGTGCTCTCCACCCCCTCCTGGGATCAAATTTTTGAGGTTCCCCTTTCCCACTTTCCCCCCCTTCCCAAAAATTTCTGTTTCCATCCCTTGGATCAAGTATTTCCCCTCCATCCCCTGGGGAATCAATTTTTTTTTTGGATTCCCCACTCGGGTTTGTAAGAAATTAAAAAATGGACTCCCACTTGCATCCCAAATATTCCTCCCCATCCCTTGGATCAAGTTTTTTCCCTCGATAAAAAAAAAGACTCCCCCCCTCCTCGATCAAGTTTTTGGTTTCCCCCCCCTATGGGGTTTCGAAATTCTTATATCCCCGGGATCAATTTTTTCTCGATATCAATAATACAAAGATTTCCCATTTTCCCCCTCAAATCTTTTTTTTTGGATTTTCCCCCCCCCGGGGGGTTAAGCTTTAAAAAAAAGGACTCCCCATTTTGCATCCCAAATTCCCCTGCCCCAATTTCCCCTCGGATAAAATTTTTTTCTGGGAAATCAATAATGCCAAGTTTTCCATCCCCTTTGGGAATCAAGTTTTTTTTCGATAAAACAAAACCCACCCCAACCCAATTTTTTTGGGGTTCCCCCAGTCGGGGGGTAAGCATTCAAATAAAAACTCCCCCTATGGGGCAGGGAAAACTTTCTCTTACTACGGGTATAAAAAAAGCTGACGTCCCCTTTCACCTGTGTTTCCCGGGGCTTTTCCTTGACGCACGCGAGACCCCACAAAATACGGGCTGAAATCTTTCGACTTCCCCCTATTCTGACGTAAACTTGATGCCCAAACATACAGGCTAAAGAACCCGTCGAGCAGACAAAAAAAATGCAGGAAAACCCAAAATACACAATTTTTTTAAATTTAAATTTATTATAAAAACCAAATGCATTTCAAAAATACATCCAAAAAAAAAATTCATTGAAAAAAGGTAAAAATTCATTGACAAAAAACCAAACATTTTTTTCTCTTAAAGAAATTCAATGCTTTTTTGTTCGGGATCATCTTCGTCGTCACCATCTCAGTATTACACATTTCATTACAACATAGGGAAAACATTTTCACTCTTAAACCCCGGATAACCCAAATTTAAATTTCCCAAAAATTTTTTCGTTAATAAAACCCACAGAACAATTCACAATTTTTTACAAAAGATTCACTCTCCCAAGCTAGATATTTTTTTTTGTTTTAAAATAAATTTTATCAGGAAAAAAATCGGCGAATCTATCTGACCGATCTCAGATAACATCTCAGGGCACCAAAATATTTCCCTTTTCTCCTTTCCCCCTCCCCCCACCCAAAACCCTCACCTTCCCCCCCACACTCCCTTTTTTACTCATAACCCACAATTTTTTTTCCCCCCGTTTTAACTATTTTTTATCAGAAAAAGTCACCACAACACTTACAACTTTTAAAAAACTTTTTTAAAATTTTAATTTTACTAGTCAAAATTTTACATTTTACAAGTTAAAAACGGGACACACACACATACACACCTCACTTTTCCTTAATTTTCCTTCCCAACCCAAAAATATTTATAAATCATTTTGGGAAAACTCCCCAAAAGCAAACCTTTTAACATTTCCCAAAAAACAATAAAAACATTTCCAAGACAAAAATTTTGAAAACTCCCAAATAAAATTTGAAAATTTTAAAATTTATCTCACTTACATATTTCATTAAATTTTCAACTCATCCCCCAAACTCCCCCCTCATTTTCCCAAATTTTTACAAACAGTATCACAAAAACTAACTCAGTTTACTTTACCCTTTTAACAACACCAAAAACACAATCAATTACCTTTGAATACTCCAAAAAACATCTCCCGAACAACCCCCAAATCACCCACTGAAAACTCCCAAAAAACTCCTTCATAAATACTCTTGCACACATTTGAACACCTTTAAAAAAAACCTTTGAATAATTTTCCCAAAAACCATTTGAATACTCCCCAAAAGCACCCCTGAAAAACTCAAAAACCACTGAAAAACGGTCAAAAAATTCCCAAAATAACACCATAAACTAAGATCAACATCAAAAGAAAAACACACATTTTTCCCCCACAAAAACCTCTCAAATCCCAAAAATAACCAAGACGATTACCAATTTTTTTGAAATGCACTCACCCTTCCCAAATAAGATGTAACAAATACGCAAAAAAAAAATTTAACACCCAAAACCAAAACACCAAAAAACGAACACTTACACCCGAATCCCTCTTTTTCGGTTTTCCCAAATTTTGGGGAAAAAATACCCCCCAACACCCATAACCCAAAAACACCCACAACCCACAATTTTTTTTCGTTTTCAACTAATTTCATCCCAAAAAAATTCACAAAAAACAAACCCCCTTAAAAACAACCTTTTTTTGGCAACACTAAGATTGAAAAAACAATACCCACAACCCACCCAAAACCCCACAACCCCCAACACCCACAACAAAAACCCAATCATAAAAATCTTTTTTTCATATCTCTAGTTTCCCACAACAACACCCACATTTCCCCCAAAACCCACAACCCCCAACACCCCCAACCCCAATTTTTCTCGTTTAAACTAATTTCATCAAAAAAAGTCACAACAAAAAACCCAACCCAAAAACATTTTTTTCCGGGGAAAACTAGTTCGACAACCCAAAACCCCCCAACCCACAAACCCCCCACAACCCACAACACCCACAAAACAACCCAATCTAACATCTTTTTCATTTTCTCTGTTCCCAAAACAAAACCCATAACCCCAACAACACCCACATCCCACAACACCCACAACCCACAACACCCCCAACCCCCAACAATCACCCACAACAAAAACCCACTTAATTTAAAATCTTTTCGGTATCCCCAGTTTTGACAAAAACCCACAAACCCCAAAAAAACCCCCCACAACCCCAAAAAAAAAACCCCAACCCCCTTTAAATTTTTTTTTAAATTTCTGTCAAAACTCCCCACCCTCTAACAAAAATTTACACAACCCTTTTTCAAAAAAATTTTTCCCCCAGAAAAAAATTTTATACCTTCCCCAAACCCCTAAAATTCAATAAAACCTCTATACCCTCCTTTTTTTCCACTTTTTTTTAAACCAAAAGATTTACCAAACACTGGAATGTTTCTACCACTCCAATTTTTTAGTTTACTTTTTTTCACTTGAAAATTTTTTTTTAAAATATTTACCAAAACAGTTAAAAATTTTATTTGAAAAGTTTTAATAAAAACCCCCTCATCCCTCTTTCCCCCAAATTTTTTTAAACATCCCCAACACCCTTCCCCAAAACCTTTTTAAACAAAAAAAAATAAATTTTCACATCCAAAACTTATCACCCATCCAAAAACCACAAAACACTGAACCAAGATTTTAAAAATTTGTACCCAACAAAAAACAACCCTTTTCAACACCTAAAACATCCAACCATTTGAACCATTTTCCTAAATTCCCAAAAAAAATTTCTATCGCCCTTTAAAATAATTACTAAAAAACAACCCACAGATTTAAAACGAAATCTAAAAATATTTAATATCACATAAACATTTTACATTTCCAAAACCCCTAAACTTTCCAAAAATTTTTTTTACTAAAAAGTTTGACTTTTTTTTAAATTTAAAACCCTTAATTTTTTCATTAAATTAAAATACCCCCCCCAAACCCCCCCTCCCTCATTCTCCAGTTTTTTACAACAGTACCAAAAACTAATTATTCACTTATGCATGAGACTTTACCAAACTAAAACACCACACCACGCACCACCACACACACACACACACAACACACACACACACACACACACACACACACACACACACCACACACACACACACACTTACACACAACACCACACCCCATTTTTACTTTTACAACACCAAAAACATCATCAATTACCTTTGTTACCCCAAAAATATCTTTTAAAACACATTCAAAAACATCATCAAACCCTTTGAATATCCCAAAACACCACTAAATACTACAAAAACACACCGAATCTGCCCAAACAACAATAAAAAATCCCCAAAACAAAGATCAACACCACCAATTAACACCCCATTTTTATAAATTCCCTAAAAATTATAAAACCAAACATCCCACTCACCCAAACTATTATATAACATAGGAAAAAAAAAGAAAAAAATTTTCTCATAAATCTTTTGAATACCAAAAAAAAAACACCTTGAACTTTTCCCAAACAACCCCAAACATTAAGCAGGTCACCCCTCGAAAACATAACATTAACCACACACAAAAAAAAACTAAGACATCCATCAATATCATAAAAGGACCACTCTTTTTTAAACTTCGCAAAAAAAATCACAATCACCAACTCCATACAATACTAATACACTCCTCCACTAAACCAAAAATACCAGCACAAAAGGGGATACCTCCCTTTAAAAAACACCTCCTCCGGTTTATTTGACACTCAACCCCACTTTTACTTCTTTTAAAATTTTTGAGGGGAAGTATTGTTTCAACCTGTTTATCCCAATATCTAAAAAACCAAAATAAGACGTTTACCAAATTCTATAACCCCCCCACTAAGAAAACACTTTTTTTGTACACATTCTTTTAAAACATCCTAACGAAGTTCATTAAAACTATCTTTATTTTACTTGATCACAAAACATTTTGTCTTCTCTAATCCTCCCCAAATTTTAAAACTTTCACATTTACACATTTCTTTAAACCGAAATTAACTCATCCACCAAAACTCCTCCCTCTTCCCCAAACTTTACAACATTAAACAAAAAAAAAAATTTTCATACACTATGACATGAGACATTACCCAAACTAACACATGCTAACCTTGAACCAACTCTGAACATCACCAAAACACCACTAAACATTTTTCAAAAAATCTTCGCACACATTTCAACACCCCCAAAACTCCCAAAACACTACTGATTATACCAAATAAACCACTGAATATACGAACACCGTCAAAGTCACCAAAACTAAGTTTAGCATCCCAGCTAACCCTTTTTATAGAAATTCCCTAAAATACAATAACCAAGAACTCCCTCCCCAGGGGTGAAAAAAAAAAAAAAAAAAAATTTGAACCAAACCTAAAAACAAACATTAAAAATGTCACCATAACGAAGCAAACTTGTACATAATCTAAGACAACCAAAACAACAATCCCCCCATTTTCCTTACCTCAAAAATCACTAATACACAGAAAACACTCATTTTTTTAAAATTTTTCGCACAAAAAAAAAAATCATATTTGACAATATCAAAGCCCTCACCTCACACACCAAACACGATTCCACCCACGGCCGGCGAGGTCACCCCCCAGTGACGTCACCTCCCATCTGGTTTACTTGGCGGGGGTTACATCACTCCCAACCCTCTTTTTTTCAACCGTTTACCACATATCTAAAAACATTTTAAACCCAAAGGGTTTCCCAAATTTTATGACCCCACCACAATACACAGAAAACATCTTTTTTTATAATCATTACACAAAACACGATAACCAATTCCATATCATGTTTACCATCTTCATCAACCCCCATCAAAAGACACCAAAAAATCTAAGACATCATCTCAAACTACTATATCACTGAAAACACTTTTTTTTAAACATTCGCACAAAAAATAAGACATCAAAAAAAAAACCCACGACACTTCCAAAAAACATCTTAACATAACATAAGCCTAACTTTTTAAACCATCACCAAAAAAAAAAAAAAAAAAAAAAAATACACCACACCCCCACAACTTATACATTTAAATCACAAATTTAAGACATGAGACAACACCCCAAATCTAAGACATTTACCTCCAACTAAGAATACACATCTAACAAGCTTCCCCAAAAAAACCTATATTGCATATTAAAAATTAAATTAAGACATAAGCAAAAAAAAAATTTACCTGTCATGAGACATTAAAAACTAAGTCACACCCCTCCAACAAATACACAATCATTTTACTAATTTCATGTTAACTTTTCATCAACTAAAAATTTTTAATACAATTTACCCCCAAATTTTTTAACAAAAAATAAAACTGTTCAAACCAATTTTTCAAACAAATTTTTCATCCCACATTTATCATTTCTCACCTATGTACATACATATTTCTCTTTCCACATCAACCCTAAAACCCCTTTCCTTATTCATCCGTATATCCCCTAGAGATGTTTTAACCCCCGACCCCCCACGACGTGGGACCAGAGCAACCCACCACCCCACCCCCACCTACTACCCCCTTGGCCCTGGGTTCATGATGGGTCGTGGGGATAAAACTTTCTTGGTGATATCGGATGAAAAGGAAAAATGTTTTAGGGTTGATGGGGATGAAAATATAATGTAGCATAGGTGGAAATGATAAATTGGTATAAATTTATTTTGGAAAAAAAAGTGTAGAAGTTTTATTTTTTTTTAACAAATTTTTGGGTAAATTGTATTAATATTTTAGTTGATAATAGTTAACATAACTTATAAAGTGATTGTGTATTGTTGGGGGTGTGTGGGCTTATTCGGTAAAGTCTCATGACATGGGAAATTTTTTTTTGCTTTTTTTATATTTTTGTTAAATGTCAAGTAAGGGTTTTTGGGGAATGTCTGTTAGATGTGTTGTCTTATTTGAGGTAAATGTCTTTGATTTGGGGTTTTATGTCTCATGTCCCCTTAAAATTTTGATTGAAATTAAAAAAATTTTGGGTGTGGTGTGTATTTTTTTTTTTTTTTTTTTTGGGGATGGTGATATGATAGTGCCAGTTAGTTTCAGATGTTGGGGAAGTGTCGGGGTATTTTTGTGTATGTCTTTTTTGTGCAAAGTTTTAAAAAATAAGTTTTTCAGTATCATAGTTTTTGAGATGGATACTTAGATTTTTGGTGACTTGGTGAGAGGGGGGAAAGAAAATGGGAAACAGATAGGAATTGGGATCGTAATTTTTTTGAAATGATTATAAAAATGAGTGTTTTCGTAATCAGTGGTGGGGTTAAAAATCTAGTAATCGCTTGGTTTAGTGTTTTAGTAATGTGGGTAAACAGGGTTGAAACAAGATGGGTTGGGGGGTGATGTAAACCCACCGCCAAGTAAACACAGTGGGAGTGGCGTATGGAGGTGACCCCCGGGCCGAAGGGTGACATCGGTGTTGCGGTATGAGGGGATGGGCCCCTTAAAATTTTCAAAAAATGATTTTTTTTTTGCGAAAATTTTAAAAAATGAGTGTTTTCTGTGACATTTTGATTTTTTGGGGGTTGCTTAGTTTTTTGTGTTACAAGATATGTTTTCAGTTGATGGTGGTCTGTACTAAGTGTTTGTGTTTTTCGTGTTTAATTTTTTTTTTTTTTTTTTTTTTTTTTGCCCATGGGGGGGGAGCTTTGGTTTAGTGATTTTAGGGGAAATTTTTATAAAAAGATGTTGCTGGGGGGATGAAAAATTAGTTTTGGGGATTTTTACGGTGTTTTGGGATATTTAGTGGGGATTTGGTAGTAATCAGAGTGTTTTGGGGGTATTTGGAGGTGTTTGATGGCGTTTTTTTTAAGGTGTTCAAATGATGTCAAGTATTTTTTTGAAGATGTTTGTGGTTTTTTGGTTTATTTCAGATTGGGGTTTAAAGTTATCAGTGTGTTTGTTTTGGGTAATTTCATGTCATATGGTAGAGTTAGTTTTTTTGTGTTAAAAGTTTTTAAAGTCTGGAGAAGAGGGGGGAGTTTTGGGGGATGAGATGTAATTTCGGGAATAAAAGTGTAAGTGTGAAAGTAAATTGGGAGGATTTTGAGAAGACAAAATGTTTTGTACATAGTAAAAGTAAAAATAGTTTTAGGCTTCGTTATATGATATTTTTAAAAGAATTGGGACAAAAAATGTGTGATCTTAGGGTGGGTTATAGAATTTTTGGGAAACGTGTCCCATTGTGGTGATCTTTAAAATTGGAGATATAACAGGGGGGAAACAAGTGCTTTCCTCTCAAAAAGTTAAATAAGTAAAAGTGGGTGTTACGGCGACTTTCTACCTCGAGCCATAAGACTGCCATCCCCACGGCCCCTTTGAGCGGGATAGATGGCAGACCGAGGCCTACTTTTTCCTACGACCTCGTGAGGGGGGGGAATGGGTAGGCCCTGGGACACTTGGTCCCAAAAGAGGAGGGACTTGTCCCCCTCCCATGGGAGACTTTGTCTCGAGACCCCCCAAAGGGAGCCAAGGCCGGGGCACCACCTTGGAAAAGACCCCGGGCCGGGGGAAAAACCCGGGGAATAAAAAAAAAAAATAAAGTGGGGGTTGTTTCGTCAAGTAAACACAGATGGGGTGTGATTCATGGAGGTATCCCTATCTGGCTGGGATGTGTTGGTGGGAGTGGAGGGGTGTATTAGTATTGTATGGGTTGGGGATTTGTTTTTTTTGTCGAATGTTTATAAAAATGAGGGTATTGTTTATAGTTGTGGATGTCTTAGTTTTTTTTTGTGTGTGTGTGTACTTTTTTTTTCATAGGTGTGATCCTGCGTAAGTGTTTCGGTGTTGTTTGGAAATGTTCAAAGGTGTTTTTTTTTTAGTATTCAAATGATTTATAGAAAGGTTTTTTTTTTTTCGCTCATTTTTATAAAAATCTAGGTAGTGGGGTCGTCTTGGTTTAGTGATTTGAGGGAATTTTTATAAAATGGGTGTTAATGGTGGGTTTTTTTTTAGTTTCCGGGGATTTTTAGTGTTGTTTGGGGAGTATTCGGGGGCTGTTTTGTATATTCAGTGGGGTTTTTTGGGGTATTCAAAGGGTTTTTATATGTTTAGAATGTGTTCAAATGAGTTTTGGGTTTAACTATGATGTTTTTTGGGGTTT
Source organism: Cherax quadricarinatus (assembly GCF_026875155.1). Lineage (NCBI taxonomy): Eukaryota > Metazoa > Arthropoda > Malacostraca > Decapoda > Parastacidae > Cherax > Cherax quadricarinatus. The sequence continues at coordinate 5,678,636 of NC_069414.1, forward strand.
TTACAAGTAAAGTGGGGTGTGTGTGTTGTGTGTTAGTGTTGGTAAAGTCCATGCATAAGTTATGAGTTAGTTTTTGTGATACTGTTGTAAAAAACTGGAGAATGAGGGAGGAGTTTTTTGGGGGGGTGATTTTAATTTTTAAAGAAATATTAATGTAATAAAAATTTGAGATGTCAAATCTTTTTTGGGGGTAATCAAAATGTTGATTTGGAAAAATTTTTAGGTTGTTTGGGGAAAAAGTCCCCAAAAATGTTTTATGTGAGTATTTAAAAGATTTATGAGAGTTTCGATTAATTTTGTGGGTTTTTCTGGGTTTGGGTGATAAAGGTTTTCGATAGAGAATATTTTTTAAAAGTATTGAGAAAAGGTGGGCTCAAATGATGATGTATGAGAGTGTTTTTAAGGTTTCAAAATAAAATGGTTGTCTGTGGTTTAGTTGGTCATAGAATTTTGTGAAATCTTTGGTTTTCAGTGATTTTATTGGATTTTAGGGGTGATGAGATCATTTAGGATGGAAATGGTTTTTTTGTTTGTTTGAAGAGGTTGTTGGGGAGGGTGAGTGAGTGTGAAGAAATTGGGTGAGATGAGGGGGTATGGGAGGGTGTATTAAAATTTTAAAGAAATAAGGGGGGGTTTTACTGAAAAAAGGTAATGGTAAAATATTTAAATAAATTAAGAAAGGGAAAAATTATGTACACTGGAAAAAGATTGGGGTGTGTAGAAAAATGTCGCATAGTTTGGGGAGTGAGATACTTTGTGAGTATAATATAAAATTTATTGTCAAAAGTGGGGAAAAAGGGGGGTTTTAAAAATTTTAAGTAGGAGAAGTGTATAAATTTTTAAATTAATAAAAAAAGGGGTTTGTATAAAGAGGGGGGGGGGGAAAAAGGGGGTAGGAGGGGGTTGTGGGGGAGGGGGAAAGGGGGGGGGGGGGGGAAAAGGGGGGGGGGGGTGGAAAGGGGGGGTTGTGGGGTTTTGGGGTTGTGGTTTTTTTTGCGCTAAGTATTTAAAAAGATGTTTTGGGTTGTTGTTTGGGTTTTGTTTGGTGTTTGGGTTTGGGGTTGTGGGTTTGTGTGGTTGGGGGGTTTGGTGAATTAAAAAAATTTTATGGGGGTGTTGGGGGTGGGGTGGTGGGTTTGGGTGTTTGGGGGTTGGGGGTTTGTTTTTTGAACTGAGTAAAAAAAGATGTTTTGGGGTTTTTGGGTTGTGGGTTTTTTTGGGGTTTTGTGGGTTTTGGGTGTTGTGGGATGTGGGTGTTGTTGTCGAACTAGAGATATCGAAAAAGATGTTATAAGTGGGTTGTTGTTGTGGGTGTTGTGGGTTGTGGGTGTTGTGGGTTGTGGGTGTTGTGGGTTGTGGGTATTGTTGGAAATAAATGGTATAAAATACCGACACAATGGAAATATAAACACAAATGCAGTATAATGTGATCCTTTATTGACAACGTTTCACCCACACAGTGGGCTTTTTCAAGTCACACACGGATCTACCTGGGGTTGGAAGGTACGAGAGTATTTATAGTCATGTTCAGAATGTTGAGGTCAGGTGGAGAATGCTGCATCTGATGATCTACCGGGTGGGGTTATAGAGTCTTGGGTAGCTTGGCAGGGGTATTGGACAAGTTGTAGACCTTCTGCAGTGTTCTATGTTCTTATGTGGGATAGCGATGAAGAAGTTTCTTGACGAGTGGTTCAGCTATGTTATAGAAGCCATTGTTCTGGTTGAAATTGTTGGTTATAGAGATAAGCGATGATTCCAGGATTCTTCTGTATTGAGTGTTGTCTTCTGTGGCTATAATTCTTGAGTTTCTGTAGTTAATTAAATGGTTGTGTGAATTGCGATGTTGTACACAGGCATTCCTTGTATCGTCAGTCCTGCTTGCATATTGGTGTTCTGAAATGCGTGTTTGGAGGTCTCTTGATGTTTCGCCCACATATAATTTGTTGCAGTCATTACAAGGGATTATGTATACCCCTGCAGAGGATGGAGGCTTGTCCTGTCTACTACTGGTGATGTCCTTGATGGTCGTGGTTGTGGAGGTAGATACTTGGAATGATGTTTTGGCAAAGATGTTGGAAACATGTTTGGCAATGGAGTTGTTGGGGAGGACTATGTATCTCTTCTCGGCAGTGTCTTCTCTGGGTGTGTTGAAGATGTTTAATGCCCGCCTTCTGCAGTCTCTGATGAAGTGACGAGGATAGTGGAGTTTAGAAAATACTTGTTCAATTATAGTGCATTCTTCCTCAAGGAACTCATTGCTGCAGATTCTGAGTGCACGTAGGAAGAAGCCTATAATCACACCACGTTTGGTTTTGGTGTCGTGGTGAGAGTAGAAGTGGAGAAGATCGTTTTGGTTGGTGGGTTTTCGATAGACTTTAAAACGAAGTTCGTGGTCAGCTTTGCAGAGCAGAACATCAAGGAAAGGAAGAGTGTTGTCGACTTCTTCTTCAAGTGTGAACTGGATTGAAGGCTCGACCTGGTTGAGCTTGTCTTGGAGAGCTTGAACGTTGAAGCGTTTAGGAGTTATGAGGAGAATGTCGTCAACATAACGGAGCCAGGTGACAGACGAAGGAATAATGGTGGAGAAACGTTCGGCTTCTAGAAGTTCCATGTATAAGTTCGCCAGGACTGCACTGAGTGGCGAACCCATGGGTAGTCCAAAAGTCTGCTGAAAGAGGTGATTTTCGAAGGAGAAACACGTAAAGCCAACACATAGTTCAACAAGGTCGATGAAATCGCTGGCTGGAATGGGAAGATCAAGTGAATCGTCAATTTTCCTGCGCAAGAGATCGATGGCTTGTGTAGTAGGTACTTTGGTGAATAGGGAAGTCACGTCAAGGCTGGAAAGTTTCTTGTTCCTGATGTTGATGTTGCAAATGCGATTGAGAAGATCACCCGAGTGTTTGAGATGTGCTGGACTGATAGTGCCCAAGAGTTTAGAGAGGTGTTTGGCGAGAATTCCTGAGAGCTGGTGGGGAGCACTGCCTATTCCCGAGGATATTGGCCTCAGTGGGATACCAGGCTTGTGAGTCTTTGGCAGGCCGTACATTCTGGCAGGTCTGGGGTTGCTGGGCATGGTGTGGCAGAGTTTCTTCCCTTGTTCTGAGCCCCTCAGAATGCGGCGAGTCCTTTGAAGAAAAGTTTTAGTAAGGTTGTCCACTTGGTTAGTTGTGAGAAGTTTGTAGGTATCTGGGTCATTAAGTAGATTGAGCATTTTGTTCCTGTAATCGTCAGTGTTCATGATAACAACACCACCTCCTTTATCAGCGGTGGTGACCCTAATGGTCGTGTCTTCCGCTAAACCTTTGAGTCAAAGGTTTAGCAGAAGACACGACCATTAGGGTCACCACCGCTGATAAAGGAGGTGGTGTTGTTATCATGAACACTGACGATTACAGGAACAAAATGCTCAATCTACTTAATGACCCAGATACCTACAAACCTCTCACAACTAACCAAGTGGACAACCTTACTAAAACTTTTCTTCAAAGGACTCGCCGCATTCTGAGGGACTCAGAACAAGGGAAGAAACTTCTGCACACCATGCCCAGCAACCCCAGACCTGCCAGAATGTACGGCCTGCCAAAGACTCACAAGCCTGGTATCCCACTGAGGCCCATATCCTCGGGAATAGGCAATGCTCCCCACCAGCTCTCAGGAATTCTCGCCAAACACCTCTCTAAACTCTTGGGCACTATCAGTCCAGCACATCTCAAACACTCGGGTGATCTTCTCAATCGCATTCGCAACATCAACATCAGGAACAAGAAACTTTCCAGCCTTGACGTGACTTCCATATTCACCAAAGTACCTACTACACAAGCCATCGATCTCTTGCGCAGGAAAATTGACGATTCACTTGATCTTGTGCAAGAAAGGTATAAAATACCGACAATATGAAAGTTAAGACACATGTGCAACATCTGGATATCTTTATTGTAGTAGACGTTTCGCCATCCAGTGGCTTTATCAATACAGATTCTAGGACATAATAGGAAGACAGTAGAACTATATACAAAAGATGAGGTAATCAGTCCCTCGGCCTTGGAGTTAGTGTTCACAGCATCGTGGTGGAGGAGAATCTGGAGCAAAGACAAGAAGACTGGCGGTTTATATAGGCGTCAGTGGATAGGGACGGGCAGCAGACGAGGGCAAAGTCACTGGTAGGCGGGATTCCCCAGTGGAAGTAGGTCCTTCCCAAAGAGATGGGTTAGTTGCAGCAGCCGTGAAGGTCTTGTAGATGTCCTCTGAACCAAGATTCCATGATGTTGCAGTGTCTGACAAGTTGTGCAAGATCATGGAATCTTGGTTCAGAGGACATCTACAAGACCTTCACGGCTGCTGCAACTAACCCATCTCTTTGGGAAGGACCTACTTCCACTGGAGAATCCCGCCTACCAGTGACTTTGCCCTCGTCTGCTGCCCGTCCCTATCCACTGACGCCTATATAAACCGCCAGTCTTCTTGTCTTTGCTCCAGATTCTCCTCCACCACGATGCTGTGAACACTAACTCCAAGGCCGAGGGACTGATTACCTCATCTTTTGTATATAGTTCTACTGTCTTCCTATTATGTCCTAGAATCTGTATTGATAAAGCCACTGGATGGCGAAACGTCTACTACAATAAAGATATCCAGATGTTGCCCATGTGTCTTAACTTTCACTTGATCTTCCCATTCCAGCCAGCGATTTCATCGACCTTGTTGAACTATGTGTTGGCTTTACGTGTTTCTCCTTCGAAAATCACCTCTTTCAGCAGACTTTTGGACTACCCATGGGTTCGCCACTCAGTGCAGTCCTGGCGAACTTATACATGGAACATCTAGAAGCCGAACGTTTCTCCACCATTATTCCTTCGTCTGTCACCTGGCTCCGTTATGTTGACGACATTCTCCTCATAACTCCTAAACGCTTCAACGTTCAAGCTCTCCAAGACAAGCTCAACCAGGTCGAGCCTTCAATCCAGTTCACACTTGAAGAAGAAGTCGACAACACTCTTCCTTTCCTTGATGTTCTGCTCTGCAAAGCTGACCACGAACTTCGTTTTAAAGTCTATCGAAAACCCACCAACCAAAACGATCTTCTCCACTTCTACTCTTACCACGACACCAAAACCAAACGTGGTGTGATTATAGGCTTCTTCCTACGTGCACTCAGAATCTGCAGCAATGAGTTCCTTGAGGAAGAATGCACTATAATTGAACAAGTATTTTCTAAACTCCACTATCCTCGTCACTTCATCAGAGACTGCAGAAGGCGGGCATTAAACATCTTCAACACACCCAGAGAAGACACTGCCGAGAAGAGATACATAGTCCTCCCCAACAACTCCATTGCCAAACATGTTCCAACATCTTTGCCAAAACATCATTCCAAGTATCTACCTCCACAACCACGACCATCAAGGACATCACCAGTAGTAGACAGGACAAGCCTCCATCCTCTGCAGGGGTATACATAATCCCTTGTAATGACTGCAACAAATTATATGTGGGCGAAACATCAAGAGACCTCCAAACACGCATTTCAGAACACCAATATGCAAGCAGGACTGACGATACAAGGAATGCCTGTGTACAACATCGCAATCCACACAACCATTTAATTAACTACAGAAACTCAAGATATAGCCACAGAAGACAACACTCAATATAGAAGAATCCTGGAATCATCGCTTATCTCTATAACCAACAATTTCAACCAGAACAATGGCTTCTATAACATAGCTGAACCACTCGCCAAGAAACTTCTTCATCGCTATCCCACATAAGAACATAGAACACTGCAGAAGGTCTACAACTTGTCCAATACCCCTGCCAAACTACCCAAGACTCTATAACCCCACCCGGTAGATCATCAGATGCAGCATTCTCCACCTGACCTCAACATTCTGAACATGACTATAAATACTCTCGTACCTTCCAACCCCAGGTAGATCCGTGTGTGACTTGAAAAAGCCCACTGTGTGGGTGAAACGTTGTCAATAAAGGATCACATTATACTGCATTTGTGTTTATATTTCCAGTGGGTATTGTTGTCGAAATAGAGATACCGAAAAAGAGGTGATTCTGTTGTAAGTGTTCGTGTGTGTTTGGTTTGTGTTCATGTTTTTTGCGCACATGTTACATCTTAGTTGGAGGTGAGTGTACTCATAGAAATTGGTAATCGTCTTGGTTATAGTGATTTGAGAGGATTTGTGTGAAAATGTGCGTTAGTCTGTGATGTTGATCTTAGTTTATGGTGATTTTGGTGGTGTTTTGACCGTATTCAGTGGTGTTTTTAGTAGTATTCAGTGGTGTATTTGGGAGTATTCAAATGGTGTTTGAGACTATTCAAAGGTGTTTTTAAAGGTGTTCAAATGATGTGCAAGAGTATTTATGAAGGAGTTCTGGGAGTATTCAGTGGTGATTTGGGGGTGTTCGAATGATGTTTTTGGAGTATTCAAAGGTAATTGATTGTGTTTTTGGTGTTGTTTAAAGTAAAGTGACTGAGTTAGTTTTTGTGATACTGTTGTAAAAATCTGGAGAATGAGGGAGGAGTTTGGGGGATGAGTTGTAATTTAATGAAATATGTAAGTGTAGATAAATTATAGATGTCAAATCTTATTTGGGAGTATTCAAAATGTTGTCTTGGGAATGTTTTATTGTTGTTTGGAAATGTTCAAAGGTGCTTTTGTGAGTATTCAAATGATTTATGAGAGTGTTTTGAAGGTGTTCAAAGTAAAGTGAGGTGTGTATGTGTGTGTGTGCGTATTAACTTCGTAATATGTAAAATTTTGACTAGTGAATTAATTGAAAAGGGTTTTAATTTTAAGTGTTGTGGTGATTTTTTCCCTGATGAAATATTTTAAAACGAAAAAAATTTGGGGGGTTAGGGAGTGAAAGGGAGATGGGGGTGGGAGTGAGGGTTTGGGTGGGGAGAAAGGGGGTAAGGAGAAAAGGGATACTTGGTAAACCTGAGATGTTATTGAAAAACGGTAAATAAAGATTCGCCGGGACTTTTTCTGATGAAATATAAAACGGAAAAAAAAAAATCAAATTTTAAAGTGAAAACTTTTTTAAAGAAATTTTGAAAATTTTTGTGGGTATTAACGAAAAAATGTGGAAATTTTTGGGGGTTTTCCCGGGTTTAAAAGGAAAAAAGTTTTCCCATTTTGTATATGAAAAGTGTAATACTGGGGGATGGTGACGACGAAGAAGGGCCAGAACAAAAATGCATAGAATTTTTTTTTTCAAGAGAAAAATATGGGGTTTTTTTTAGTCAAAGTTTTACCCTTTTTTAATTAAAAATTTTTTTTGTTTTTGGGTGTATAAGAAATGCAATTTGGGGTTTTATAATAAAAAATGAAAAATTGTGTATTAGAGGTTTTCCCGCCCTTTTTTTTTCTGCTCGACCCAAGGGTTCAGCCCCGTATTGTGGTCAACACGTGCGTCACTGACATAGGGGGAAAATTTACAAGATTCCCCCGTTGTGTGGGGGTCATCGCGTGGGCCCTCACTGACCGCCGGGTAAAAAAACAGGGGGGGTGAAAGGGCCCCACTTGTTTTTACCTGTAATTTAAAAGGAAAATTCCTGCCCCAATTTGGGGGAGTTTAATTTGGGAAAGTTACCCCCCGAATTTGGGGGAAACCCAAAAAACTTTTCCAAAGGGATGGAGTCCCTTTTAAAATTTTCGAGGGGAAAAAAATTTTCCAAGGGGAATGGGAGACTTAGTTAAATTAAAAGGGTTTCGAAAAAAAATTTGATTTCCCAGGGGAATTTGGGGCGGGAATTTGGATTTCAGGTGGGAGTCCCTTTTTAATGCTTACCCCCCGAGGGGGGAATCCAAAAAAACTTGTTTCGGGGGAAGTGGAGTTTTTTGTATTATTGATATCGAAAAAACTTGAACCGGGGGGATCATAAGAATTTCGAAAAAAACCCTAGGGGGGAAACCAAAAAAAATTGATCCCGGGGTTTTGGGGTTTTTTGATATCGTGAAAAACTTGAAACCAAGGAGAAAGGGGGAGGAATATTTGGGATGCAAGTGGGAGTCCCTTTGAATGCTTTCAAACCCCCCAGTGGGGAAAACCAAAAAAAAAATTGATCCCAGGGATGGAGGGAAGGGGAAAAACTTGATCCAAAGGGGATGGAGCAGAAATTTTGGGGGGGGATGGGGGGGAAAAATGGGAAAAAGGGGAAAACCCCAAAAATTTGATTCCCAGGAGGGTGGAGGGGCAAAATGAAATTCAAAAAAAAAAAAAAACGAAAAAAAAAGGGAAAAAAAAAAAAAAGGGGGCGGGGGCAATCTGGACGGGGCGTGGAGAAGGGGGCCGGGAAAAAAAAGGGGCGGGGGCGGGCCGAAGGGGCGGGGGGGGGGGGGCGGGGCGAAATCGGGGGCAGGCAGGCCCCTCGGGCGGGCCCCTTGGGCGGTCGGGGTCGTGGGTTTGGGGGCCCAATTTCGGTCCGTGGGGGAGGGGCCGTGGGTGGGGGCGTGAAATTTAGGGAAAAGGTGGTGTAAAGGGGGGGGTCGTGGGTTTGGGAAAAGGGGGGCGGGGTGGGGGCGGGGGGGGGGTCAGGGTGGGGGGGGGGGGGGAGGGTCGTGGGTGGGGTCGTGGGTTTGGGGTTTTTGATGGGGTCGGGGGTGGGTCATGGGGGGGGTTGGGGGTGGGGGGGTCGGGGGTGGGGTAAGGCATTAGCATAAAGGTATAAAAAAGGAACCGCTCAGGCGCTTTGAAAAACTACTTATATAAATAATATTTATAATATATATAAATTATATATATATTATATATATATATTATTTTATATATATATATATATATATATATTTAAATATTATATATATATTATATAAATATATATATTATATATAATATATATATATATATATATAATAATAATATATATATATATAATATTATAAAATAATATAAATATATATATATATATATATATATTTCAGCATGCTCTCGCGAATTCCTTGCATTTTTCAAATTCTAGTAAAGGCTGATGCATGCAGGGGATGAGATGAAAAGCTGAAAAGCCTTCTCCTGAAAGCTGGCTGCCTTGGATCAAACGTGTAGCTCATGCTACACGCCAAGGTATTGGTCCAGTGTGGGTAGATTGGTAAAGCACTGCGTACCTTGTCCTAAGGTTCGTAGGTTCGAGTCCCCTTTCAGCCAGAGATCAGTGTTTGTGTATTATTTCGCATGTTTCTCGCAAATTCCTTGCATATATTTATTTTATATATATATATATATAAATATATATAAAATTATATATAATATATATATATATATATATATGAGAACTTTACATATAAGAATATAAGGAAGAAGGAACACTGCAACAGGCCTATTGACCCATGCAGAGCAGGTCCATGTCCCCGCCTGAGTAGCTCAGTGACCCCCCCCCCCGGATTTAGCCCAGTGACCCCCCCAGTCTGGTCACCTCCACTCAAGGATGGAGCACGGCACCAAGCCCAGCAGCACAAACTAATGAGGTACAACTCACACCTACCCACACCCTCTCATGAATTTATCTAACCTATTTTTAAAACTACACAACCCTTTTAGCCACAATAAAATGTACTCGGGAGTTTGTTCCACTCATCCAAAACCAGTGCTTTCCTATATCCTTCCTGAATCTGAATTTTTTCATTTTTGAAGCCATTGCCCGCGAGTCCTGTCTTGGCTGGGAAAATTTTCAGCACGCTATTTACTCCCCTTTATTTATTCCTGTTTTCATTTATACCCTGTTTTTTACCCTCCTAATTCTTTTTCCTTTTAGAGATGCAGATTCAAGGGCCTCCTAATCTAATCCTTGGGAAAATTTCTGATTCAGGATCATCTTTGTCATCCTCTTTGTAAAAATTTTTTTTTTTCTGAGCATTTGTTTCCATTCTGTAAATTGGTGACCAGAACTGGCAGATAGTCTAAATGAGGCCTAACCCTGGATTTAATCGAGTTGAAAGAGAATCTAGGACTTTTTTTATTATTTATACTTTAGATATGAAGCCATAATTCTGTTAGGGTTTATTGCGAACACTAATGCACTGTTGTCTTCGTTTTAGATTACTGTAACCAGAATTCCTAAATCCTTTTGCAAAAAGGGAGCTTAAGCTACATTATTGTTTATAGTGGCATGGTTTTTAATGCCAACATTTAGGCTTTTCATTTGTCAATATTTATTAAACTGCATTTGCCACTTTCCGACCATTGCGTCAGTTATTCAAATCATCCTGGAGTGCTCTAGTGTCCTCATTAGAATGGAACGGGCGGCCTGTTTAGGTGTCATCAAGCAAATTTGCTTATGTCGCTTTTTTTCCCTCATTAGCGTTTTATTAAAAAACCGGGCCCCATGACCCCTGAGGAAACGCTTTGGTGCCCCATTTATTTTTCCCCATTTAAACAAAACTCTTGGGGTTTTTTTTGTCAGCCAACCTTACCGGAAAAATTTTTCCCCCATTCTTTCCCCTTTTCCCTTG
>NC_069414.1:5689601-5712270 GCF_026875155.1 Cherax quadricarinatus
TGTGTGTGTTGTGTTGTGTGTTTTGTGTGTGTGGTGTGTGTGTTTTTTTATGTGTGTACTCAATAATTTATTTAAACCTATTGGGGGTTGCGGGGTCGAGATCAGCCCCTGGCCCCGCCTCTTCACTGATCCTGTGGATCCACTCTCTCTCTCTGCTTCCTGAGCTTTGTCTACCTTTCTTAAAACTATGTATGGTTCCTGCCTCCACTACTTCACTTGCTAGGCTATTCCACATTGCTGACAACTCTATGACTGAAGATTACTTCCTAACGTCCTGTGACTCGTCTGAGTCTTCAGCTTCCAGTTGTGACCCTTGTCCCTGTGTCCCCTCTCTGGAACATCCTATCTCTGTCCACCTTGTCTATTCCCCGCAGTATCTTGTATGTCGTTATCAAGTCTCCCCTGACCCTTCTGTCCTCCAGTGTCGTCAGTCCGATTTCCCTTAACCTTTCCTCGTACGACATTCCCTTGAGCACGGGGACTAGCCTTGTTGCAAACCTTTGTACTTTCTCTAACTTCTTGACGTGCTTGCCCAGGTGTGGGTTCCAGACTGGTGCTGCATACTCCAGTATGGGCCTAACATACACAGTGTACAGTGTCTTGAACGATTCCTTATTAAGGTATCGGAACGCTATTCTCAGGTTTGCCAGGCGCCCGTATGCTGCAGCGTTATTTGGTTGATGTGTGCCTCCGGTGATGTGCTCGGTGTTATGGTCACCCAAGGTCTTTCTCCCTGAGTGAGGTCTGTAGTCTTCGTCCACCTAGCCTATACTCTGTCTGCGGTCTTCTTTGCCCCTCCCCAATCTTCATGACTTTGCATTTGGCTGGATTGAATTCGAGGAACCCAGTTACTGGACCACATGTCCAGCCTCTCCAGGTCTCTTTGCAGTCCTGCCTCATCCTCGTCCGATTTAATTCTTCTCATCAACTTCATGTCATCTGCGAACAGGGACACTTCAGAGTCTATTCCTTCCATCATGTCGTTCACATATATCAAAATAGCACTGGTCCTAGAATGACCCCTGTGGGACCCCGCTCGTAACAGGCGCCCACTGTGATACCTCTTCACGTACCATGACTCTTTGCTGCCTCCCTGTCAGGTATTCCTTACCCAAATTGCAGTGCCCTTCCTTTTATGTGTGTCTGATCCTCCAGCTTCTGCACTAATCTCTTGTGGGGAACTGTGTCAAAGGCCTTCCTGCAGTCTAGGAAAACGCAATCTACCCACCCTCTCTCTCGTGTCTTACTTCTGTTACCTTGTCATAAAACTCCAGGAGGTTTGTGATACAAGATTTGCCTTCCATGAACCCATGCTGGTTTTCATTTTTAATCTTGTTCCTTTCCAGGTGTTCGACACTCTCCTCCTGATAATCTTCTCCATGACTTTTGCACACGATACATGTCAGAGACACAGGTCTGTAGTTTAGTGCTCGTTTCTGTTTCCTTTCTTAAATATGGGGACTACATTAGCTGTCTTCCATTTCTCAGGTAGTTGCCCAGTTTCAAGGGATGTGTTGAAGATTGTGGTTAGAGGCACACACAGCATCTCTGCTCCTTCTCTAAGGACCCATGGGGAGATGTTGTCTGGTCCCATCGCCTTTGAGGTGTCAAGGTCACTTAAGAGCTTCTTCACCTCCTCCTCAGTTGTTCGTATGTCATCCAAACATTGTTGGTATATTCCTCTTGAGGTTCCCTTCTGTTCTGTCTTCCCACAGCCCTTCCTGTCTCTACTGTAAAAACTTCCTTAAATCTACTGTTCAGCTCCTCACATACCTCCTGATCGTTTCTTGTGAGTTCTCCACCTTCTGTCCTTAATTGATCACCTGGTCTTTGACTGTTGTCTTCCTCCTGATTGTGGCTATACAAACAGTTTCGGGTCAGTCTTGATTCTCGATGCTATGTCATTTTCATACTGTCTCTGGGCCCTCCCTCCTTACCTGTGGTACTCATTCCTGGCTCTGCGACTGATCTCCCTATTTTCGTGTGTTCTCTGCCTTCTGTACTTTTTCCATTCTCTATTGCACTTTGTTTTTGCCTCCTTACACCGTCGGGGTGAACCAGGGGCTTGTTCTGGTCTTCCCGTTGTTACTGTTGCCCTTGGGAATGAACCTTTCCACTGCCTCCTTGCATTTTGTTGTACATATTCCATCATTTCATTTTGGCTTTCCCCGCCAGTTCTCTGTCCCCCGGACCTCCCGAGGAAGTTTTCTAGATGTATCGCTCGTCGCTGGTAGATGTATCAAGCTCGTCGATGTAGATGTATCGCTACCTCCCTTGTAGATGTATCGCTCGTCCTGTTGATGTTTCGCTCGTCGCTGTAGATGTATCGCTCGTCCTGTAGATGTATCGATCGTCGCTGTAGATGTATCGGCTCGTCGCTGTAGATTTGCTCGTACGCTTGTAATGTTATCGCTCGTCCCTGTTGATGTTCCGCTCGTCGCTGTAGTTGTATCGTCGGTACGCTGTAGATGTATCGCTCGTCGCTGTAGATGTATCGCTCGTCGTGTAGATGTATCGCTCGTCGCTGTAGATGTATCGCTGTCGCTGTAGATGTATCGCTCGTCGCTGTGTAGATGTATCGCTCGTCGCTGTAGTGTATCGCTCGTCGGTGTAGTTGTACGCTCGTCCCTGATAGATGTATCGCTCGTCGCTGTAGATGTAGCGCTCGTCGCTGTAGATTGTATCGCTCGTCGCTGTAGATGTATCGACTCGTCGCTGTAGACATGATATCGCTCGTCGTGTAGATGTATCGCTCGTCGCGGTAGATGTGTCGCCTCTCGCTGTAGATGTGTTCGATCGTCACGTGTAGGTTGTGTAGCTCATCAGATGTAGATGTATCGCTCGTCGCCCCCCCCCTGAGATGTATCCTGTCGCTGTTAGATGTGTCGATCATCGCTGCTAGATGTGTCGCTCATCGCTGTAGGATTGTGTCGCTCGTCGCTGTAGATGTGTCGCTCGTCCGCTGTTGATGTGTCGCGCGTCGTGTAGATGTGTCGATCATACGCTTTATTTTTCTTGTGGATGGCTCGAGAGATGATGAAAACACCTGTTTTTAGTGTTGCATTATATTCTTTATAACTGGGAGGAGACACTTCTAATGCTTGTCTTCCTCTGGCAGTTACTCTAAGTGTTTTTTTTTTTTTTGCATAGAAACAACTAGATTTATTATGCATTTCTGTCCGTCCCTTGAACTCGGTAGCACAGGTGTATGAATACATGAAAAAAAATAACTTAGGGGAATTAGCTCATAAAAATGATGGCAGCGGAGAAGTTCTACATTGTTATGAAAATTCCTAGACTCTTAACATTGTACACTATGTTACATTTATCAATTACAAAAGATTAAAAAAAATCAGTATATATATTTATATATATTTATATATATTATATATATATATATATATATAGTATATATATATATATATATATATATATATATGCAAGCATGACAAACACGATGACATATTTATTAGGAAAAGTTTCGAGTCCTGGGAAACTTGATCACTTCCTAACTTATGAGAGTTAGGACACATGTGCAAAATCTGGTATCTTTATTGTTGAGTTTCGCCATCAGTGGCTTTATCAATACAAATTCTAGCGAATTAACTTGAAGACAGTAAGAACATATGTACAGAAGATGAGGTAATCAGTCCCTCAACTAGGAGTAGGTGCGAACTGCACCAACAGTCAGTGAGATTCTGAAGACAGAAGAAAGAATCATTGGCGCTTATTATAGTAAACTTCAGGTGTAGAGACGAGGGCAAATTCACTGGCAGGCGGATTCCAGTGGTAGTAGGTCCTTCCCAAAGAGATGGGTTAGTAGTTGTAGTAAGTAGTTGTCGTAGTCGTGAAGGTTATGTAATGTCCTCAGAATGGATTCCATGATGTTGCTGTGTCTGACAAGTTGTGTAGAATTGTAATATACATACCGGACAAGTGAGAGTATGACACATGTGCAAATCTGAGGTATCTTTATTTGTAGTGACGTTTCGCCCATCCAGTTGGCTTTAACAATACAAATTCTAGGACAATAACTTGAAGACAGTAGAACAATGTACAGAAGATGAGGTAATCGTCCCTCAACCTAGAGTAGTGCGAACCTAGCACCACGTCGTGGAGATCTGAAGCAGAAGAAAGAATCCGGGCGCTTATATAGTAACGTCAGGTGAGCAGACGAGGGCAAATTACGGCAGGTGGGATTCCCCATCTTGTCGGTATTATTCCATTCTTAAACAAACTTGTCAGACACTGCAACATCATGGAATCTTAATTCTGAGGACATGTCATAACCTTCACGACTACGACAACTACTACTACTTACTACTAACCAACATCTCTTTGGGAAGGACCTACTGTCACTGGGGAATCCCGACTGCCAGTGTATTTGCCCTAGTCTGCTTAACCATGAACGTACTATATAAGCGACAGGTTCTTTCTTCTGCTTCAGAATCTCCACGGACTGTGGGATGCTGTTCGCACCTACTCTAGTGTCTGAAGGGACTGTTTAACCTATCTTCTGTACATAGTTTAATGTCTTCAAGTTATGTCTAGATTTGTATATAATAAAGCCACTGGATGGGCGAATACGTCTTTCAATAAAGATACCAGATGGTGCCATGTGTTATTACTCTCATTTCTTGGTCGGTTTATTATACCATCATAACAACTTGTTCAGACACTGCAACATCATGGAATCTTAATTCTTGAGGGACATGTACATAACCTTCACGACTACGACAACTATACTACTACTACTAACCCATCTTCTTTGGGAAGGACCTACTTCCAACTGGGGGAATCCCGCTGCCAGTGAATTTGCACCTCGTCTGTTTCACCTGACGTTACTTTAATAAGCGCAGGTTCTTTCTTCTGTTCAGTATCTACAAGACTGTGGTGCTGGTTCCGCACCTACTACTGGTTGAGGGGATGATTACCTCATCTTATGTAAAGAGTTCTAACTGTCTCAAGGTTATGTCATAGTTTTGTTTTGTTAAAGCCACTGGATGGCGAAACGTCTACAATTATAAGATACCCTGATGTTGAATGTGTCTTACTTCATCTTGTCACGGTATTTATTTACCATTAATACACAACTTCTAACCATACATGTATGAATGTATAATGTTCGCCAAGACAGCCAGTCCTGGCACGGGTCTCATTCTTGCGATTGACCCGTCTCTGGGCTCCGAGGAGAAAGGTTTCGGACAATGATTGCGACATATGCTGTTCAAGCAACTCTTCTGGTTCAGTTCAATGGGGCATCTCATAAGCGACAAAACATTTTATGTGGTGTGTGTGTGTGGTGTGTGTGTGTGTTGCAGTAGGAGAGAGAGCGAGAGGAGAGTGAGAGAGAGGAGAGAAGAGAGAGAGAGAGAAAAGAGAGAGAGAGAGAGTGTGTGATGGGAAATGATCGGTACGTCGAGATAAGAAATAAGTTTAAAAGCACCTTTGTGGGAAAAAAAACAGTATGGGTGAATGAAAGTGAGAGAGACAGAGAGGGGAAGAGTGTAAGGGAGAGCTGGGCGCACTTTCCCTCAGATTACCAGCATATCCGCACGGAAATAAACACATCCGACGCGCGCAATGAGAGTCAGGGTGCACCCCAGAGAGTCAGGGTGCACCATGAGAACGTGCGCTGCGCTAGTGAGTGAATATGTAGTTTCTTAAGAAACATAAGAAGATGGATCACTGCAAAAGGCCTAATGGCCCATTGCGAGGCAGGTCCAAGTCACCTCCCGGCTTAATGAACCACTTGTCAGGTAAAGGAAGGGGCACGGGCCTTCAAAAACCTATTAGCACTAAAATGTCAGGTCTAAACTCCACACCCACCCACCACCCACTCATGTATTTACCTTAACATATTTTTAAAACTAACAACGTTTTAGCTTCTATGATGGTACTTGGGTGTTTCCACTCATCCACAATCTTGTACCAAACAGTTTTGTCATATATCCTTTTTGAATCCTGAATCTTTTCCAATTAAAATCATTGCTGTGAGTCCTGTTGGATTAGATATTTCAGCACGCTATTACTTCCCTTATTTATTACTGTTTTACATTTTTAACCTTAATTATTAATCCCCTCCCCCTAATTCTACGCTTCTGAGAGTGCAGATTCAGGGACCCAGTCTTCTCATAGGGAAGATTTATGATACAGGGGATCAACATTGCATCCTCTCTGTACGTTTTCCAGTGCATTTATATCCATTCTGTAATACGTGACCAGAAAAAAC
The DNA here is from genome assembly GCF_026875155.1 of Cherax quadricarinatus. Taxonomy (NCBI): domain Eukaryota; kingdom Metazoa; phylum Arthropoda; class Malacostraca; order Decapoda; family Parastacidae; genus Cherax; species Cherax quadricarinatus. The sequence goes on from NC_069414.1 coordinate 5,695,834, forward strand.
TGTGCAGCCATGATCTAAATGTAGGCCATAACCAAGGAATTTTAGAATTTGATGAACAACCTGCGGATTCCTGTTGTTATGATCATTGATATGAAGCAAGGATTCTGTTCCCTTTTATTGCGAACAACTTATGCACTGTTGTTTTGGTTTAGATTACTGCTAACCAGAACTCACAAATCTTTTCGAAATCAGTAATTATTAAAATCTACATTATTTTGTTTATTATGTGGCATGGTTATTTTCTTGTCTAATTGTTTTGAATTTTGCGTTTGTCTATATTAGACTGCATCTTGCCACTTCTTGACCACTGCTTCAGTCCATTCATTTTTTTGGGGGTGCTCTAATGTCCTCATTTGAATGAATTGGGCGGCTATTTGGTGTCATCACCAAACTTGCTTATGTGCTATTTTTTCCCTCATCAATGTGTTTATATAAATTGTCGAACAACAAAAGGGGCCCAGAAATGAACCCTGTGAAACCCACTCGTGATATGCCTCCACTCTGATTTTCTCCCCATTTGATGCAAATACTTTCTGCTGCTGTCTGTCTCATGCCTCTAAACCAGGAAAAAATTTCTCATCCCATTCCTGTGTTCCTTTAATTTACTCAATAGCCTCCGAAGTGGAACTTTATCCAAAAGCCTTATGATGTCATACCACAATATCAATATCTTACCATGATCGACCTCCTCAATATACCTGGTGATGAAAAAAAGTTAGTAAATTTGTAAGGCAGGGACAACCAGCTGTGTAAAAATCGTGCTGAGATTCATAATCAATTTTTATGCCTTTCAGATCGGCTACGAAATTGCCTCAGGCAGTTATTGATTTCCATAAATTTTTCCCACATGGAGGTAAGGCTTATTGGTCTATAGTTCGAAGCTAGAGACTGTCTCCTGCTTTGTAATAGGACTACATTAGCCATATTCTCTTCCCCGGCACTATGCCGTGTCACGAGGTACGAGGTTTGACCAAGGCTTTGGTTCGACACGGGCAAGGAAGAAGGATGGGTTAAGGAGGGAAATATGGGAAAGGGTTGGGTGGGTGGTGGGGGAGGTGGGGTTTTTAAAGGTAAGTGGCTAACCATTTGGCACATTTAAACAAAGCGTGTGTTTGTTGTGTTATTCATGAATACATTTGTGTTTCATAAGTTAGGTTTACTTCCTGCCTGTCGTTGCACACAATTTATACCAGCTGTGTACGTAGTATGCCTTTTTTTTTGCAAGAGGTCGGTCGTAGGCTGCTGCTGCAAGTGGTAGTTGCAGGATGTTCGATGGGAGTTGTTTGCTACCCGGAGTTGGTTGCTAAGCAGTTTCTGAGGTGGGTTCCTGCCCTAGGAAGTTTGCAGATATTACAAGGTAGTTGTAAAGGTGTAGATTTTTTAGAAAGTTGAAATCCAAAATTGGGGAACATTTATGTTGTTGTTGGACGTTAGATTGGTTATGGTTGGTATCCATTCTTCTATTATCTCCGGGGGAGGGTCAATCAGGATCCTTGGTCGAGGGACGTTTTCTTGTGAATGAAGTGTCAGGGATCTTTGTTGGAGAGCCATTCTTTGGGATCTGTGGAAGGGGGTGTTGATGTGTAGTCGGTGGTGTTCGATGGTTGGGGTGGGTTTTCTCTGTCATGTACATAGAGTTCCTGCATTGTCAATATAGATTGTCTCTTCTTTATTTTGTCTAGCCTGAAATTAATTACGCGATTTCCCTGTTGCATGTAAGATCTTCCATCCTGATCCTAATCTCTAAATCTCGGTGCAATGATTAAGCAGAGAGCTCTGTCTGGACTCTGAAGCTGTAGCATGTTGGATTTAGTTGTTAGTGATATGGGTATGCAAGGGATATTCCAGTAGAGGTACTGATCATCTCTTATTTAGGTGTTCTTATTGTGGAGGGAGAGGGGGGTTTCTTTTGAATGGGAATTAGTTGGTGAGTGTGGGCTTTTGATAGGTTCACTTTTTGGGTGATGTGGGATGTGGAGTGAGCAATCTGACGATCTCAAACACACGGATCTTGTTTGATTTCTGATAGCAATTGTGAACCTCTGATGGAGATACCCCGTTTGTCTTCTATTGTGATGTGTGAAAACAGCAATAGCGCTGATGAGGACTTTATCTGGGTTGTACATGATTCTCATTTTTTCTTCGCAGTTCCTAGTTCACTATCTACTATTGCTCTCCTGTGCTTGATTTACATCCAGACATGGGGGTGGATGAAACTACTTGGTATAACATCATCTGCAAATTGGGTAAGGCATTATTGAATTTCCGGGTTGTGGGAGGTCATTTACATATTATTGAAGAGTATGTGGCTGAGGCGTGAGCCCTGAGGTACTCCAGCTGTATGGTGTGAAAAGGTGATGCTGACTCTCCATTGAAGGTGGGGAGGATTGTTCTACCTGTTAGAAGTTGTATTGAGCCTGAGAAAGGTTCCAGTTGTGTCTGGTGGGTATGCAAATTTGAATAGAGTCCTCGTGCCACAGGCTGTCGTAGGCTTTGTGTACATCCCTTTAGTTGCAATTAGGGCACTGATTCCTTGCTTCCTCAGGTCTCCACCTGCCTTCAGAGATAAATAATATTTGAACATGCGTGTGCCGCGGTGGGACCTGAAGCCGAACTGCTTTTCGGTGAAAAGGTGAGTTGGTATTCCATGTGTGTAGTGCGATAGTTGAAAGACTAGCCAAGGTCTGTTAAGCTCTTCTTTACATTCATTTAAAACCCTTGCAACAGTTCATCAGGGCCTGGGGATTTGTTGGTTTAATTTCTTTATTTGTCTGAGGTACAAGCATAGTTACCCTAATGTGCTATAGTTTATTAGTGTCCTGTTCTACAGAATTTATAATTTCTGTAGGTTTTGCTATTATCTTCCTGCGTATAAAACTGAGAAGATATGAGTTAAAAAATTCACACATTTCCTTTTCACTGTCAATGATCTGATCTGAGTTACGTTTGGTGGGAAATCTAGTCCCTAATTCTTATCTTCTATATACCTGAAAAGAAACCTTTTAGTTAGTCTTTCGAATCCATTGCCACTTTAGCCTCCATAATCTTCTTTAGCTTTTCTTATTCCCTTTTTTTTTTTCTCTTATTTAATTGAATATTAATGATTTCTTAACTGACCCTCTCCTTTTCTGATACGCCTTATATGCATTCTTTTGACCATTGGGTGGTTTTAATCTTAATGTTTATCCATTTGGAATCATTTTTGGTTGATCTAATTTGTTGGGATGTGAGTGTGTTGTTGCCTTTGTATGATAAGTAAGTTTATTTAGGTAATGCTAAACATACAGTTACACAAATTATCATACCGTAGTATTATGTTTAAATTACTAAGACAAGCAAAAAAGTCAAAGTGAGGTATTTTCCACTGGGGTCATTGACTGATGTGTGGATATAACGTGTAGTGTTAAGGTGTGCGTAGGTGTGTATGTGGGTCAGTTGTTGTTGCTGGCTTATGCGTCTATATCAAAAAAAAAAGAAACTGAAAAAATAGAAAAATTACAAAATAATGTCATGTTTGTGTTGATAACATCCGAGGTTTGACCTGGCAGGGTTGGGGGAGCCGTGCAATGGACGAAAAAGAGCTTAAACTACACAAAATACAATAAGTTTTGGAGAATATGACTACATCTTGATATACCTTTGTGAGGTTGCAAGTGTTTCTTCTAGTCTTGGAACATGGTCCTGGGCCAGGCTCGTCTGTGCTTGCCAGGTCAAACTAGATAGGAAATTTTCAATATAATGCAGAGGATGAGTTCAATGAAGAGTACGTGCATTAACAGTGAATCATATAGCCTGCTGTAAGCCTGTTCAGTGAGAGAAGTGCATCAACAGTGAATCAGTATAGCACTGCTGTAGCTGTTCAGTGTGAGAGTGCATCAACAGTCGAGTTGAATCAGTACAGCACTGCCTGTAAGCATGTTCAGTGAGAGGATAAAGTGCATTAACAGTGAATCATTTACAGCACTGCTGTAAGCCATGTTCAGTGAGAGAAGCGCATTAACAGTGAATCAGTACAGCACTGCTGTAAGCCTGATCAGAGAGGAGAAGGCCATTAACTGTGAATCAGTACAGCACTGCTGTAAGCATTTCAGTGGAGAGAAGGCATTTACAGTGAATCAGTAGAGCACTGTTTTGTAAGCTGTTCAGTGAGAGAAGCGCCATTATCAGGAATCTGTATTGAACTGTTGTAAGCATGTTCAATGAGAGAAGTGCATCATTAGTGAATCAGTATGCACTGCTGTAAGACTGTTCAGGGTGAAGTGCACATCAACAGAGAATCAGTTGAGCACTGCTGCTAAGGCCTGTTCAGTGAGAGAAGCGCATTAAACAGTGAATAAGTTAGAAGCACTGCTGTAAGCCTGTTCAGTGAGAGAAGATGCCATCAACAGTTGATTCAAGTAGAGCACTGCTGTAAGCCGTTCAGTGAGAGTAGCGCATTAACTGTGATTCAGTTGAGGCAATGCTGTAAGCTGTTCAGTGAGAGATTGCGACATTTATACAGTAATCAGTACAGCACTGTTGGTAATCTGTTCAATGAGAGAAGTGCATCAACAGTGAATCAGTAACAGCAATGCTGTAAGCCTGTTCAGTTATAGAGAGAGAGCGCATCAACAGTGAATCAGTATAGCACTGTTGTAAGCATGTTCAGTGTGAGAAGTGGCGTCAACAGTGAATCAGTACAAGCACTGTTGTTAAGCCTGTTCAGTTGAGAAAAAAGTGCTATCAACAGTGAATCAGTGTAGCACTGTTGTAAGCCTGTTCAGTTGAGAGAAGTGCATCAACAGTGAATCTGTACAGCTCTGCTGTAAGCCTGTTCCGTGAGAGAAGTGCTTCAACAGTGATATCACAGTGCAGCACTGTTGTTATTGATGTTCAGTGAGAGAAGTGCATCAACAGTGAATAGTTATAGCTATTTTGTAAGCAGTTCAGGTGAGAGAAGTGCATCAAACAGTGAATCCAGTATAGCACTTGTTGTAAAGCTGTTCAGTGAGAGATGGGCATCAACAGTGAATCGTATTGCCACTGTTGTAAGCCTGTTCTGTGTGATGAGTGTAGGGGCATCAACAGTGAATCAGTTAGCCACTGTTGTATGCCTGTTCAGTGAGAGAAGGCATCATACAGTGTATCTGTTTAGCACTGTTGTATGGCCTGTTCAGTGAGAAAGTGCATCAACAGTGAATCAGTGCAGCAATGCAGTAAGCCTGTTCAGTGAGAGATGTGTTCAAACAGTGAATCAGGGCAGACACTGTCAGTAAGCCTGTTCTGTGATGAGAGAAGTGCGTCCAACAGTGGAAATAAGTATAGCTCTGTTGTATGCATGTTCGTGAGTCAGAAGGAAGTGCAATATATCAACAGTGAATCGTATAGCACTGTTGTAAGCCTAGTTCAGTGCGAGTGAAAGTGCATCAACAGGAATCAGTTTAGCACTGCTTTACGTAAGCCTGTTCATGTGAGAGAAGTGCATCAACAGTGAATCGTATAGCACTGCTTTACGTAAGCCTGTTCAGTGAGAGAAGTTGAAATCAAAGTGAATCAGTGCAGCACTGTCGTAAAGCCTGTTCCAGTAGGAGAAGTGCTTCAACAGTGAATCAGTATAGCAACTGTTAGTAAGCCAGTTCAGTGAGGATGTGCATCATCAGTGAATCAGTATAGCACATGTTGTAAGCATGGTTCAGTGATGTGAAGTGCTTCAACGTGATCGTATAGCACTGTTGTAAGCTGGTTTAGTGAGAGATGTAGTGCATCAACAGTGAAATCAGTATAGCACTGCTGTAAGCCTGTTTAGTGAGACGAAGTGCATCACAGTGGAATCAGTATTGCACTGTGTAAGCATGTTCAGTGAGAGAAGTTGCATCAACAGTGAATCAGTTATAGCACTGTTGTAAGCCTGCTTTAGTGAGGAAGTTCATAAACAGTGAATCAGATATAGCACTGTTGTAAGCCTGTTTAGTGAGAGTAGTGCATCAACAGTGAATCAGTATTGCACTGTTGTAAGCCTGTTCAGTAGAGAGTGCATCAACAGTGATTTGTATATAGCACTGTTGTAAAGCCTGTTTAGTGAGAGAAGTGCATCAACAGTGAATCAAGTATAGCACTGTTGTAAGCCTGTTTAGTGAGAGAATGTGCATCACAGTGAATCAGATTATAGCAATGTGGTAAGCCTGTTTAGTGAGAGAAGGGCATCATCGGTGAATCAAGGATAGCACTGTTTGTAAGCCTGTTTAGTGAGAGAAGTGCAATCTAACAGTGAATCAGTATAGCCACTGTTGTTAGCTGTTTAGTGAGAGAAGTGCATCAACAGTGAATCGTATAGCATGTTGTATGCCTGTTTAGTGATGAGAAGTGCATCAACATGAATCAGTATAGCACTGTTGTAAGCATGTTTAGTGAGAAGAAGTGTCACATCAACAGTTGAATCAGTTATAGCACTGTTGTAAGCCTGTTTAGTGAGAGAAGTGCATCAAACAGTGAATCAGTATTGCACTGTTGTAAGCCTGTTTTAGTGAGAGAAGTGAATCAACAGTGAATCAGTATAGCACTGTTGTAAGCCTGTTTTAGTTGAGAGAAGTGCTTCAACAGTGAATCAGTATAGCACTGTTGTAAGCATGTTCAGTGAGAGAAGTGCATCAACAGTGAATCAGTATAGCACTGCTGTAAGCCTGTTCAGTGAGAGAAGTGCATCAACAGTGAATCAGTATAGCACTGTTGTAAGCCTGTTCAGTGAGAGAAGTGCATTCAACACGTTGACATCAGTTATAGCACTGCTGTAAGCCTGTTCAGTGAGAGAAGTGCATCAACAGTGAATCAGTATAGCACTGTTGTAAGCCTGTTCAGTGAGAGAAGTGCATCAACAGTGAATCAGTATAGCACTGTTGTAAGCTTGTATTAGATGAAACATTTGTTTATGGTGAGGAACGTGGAGACAGAAGAGCAGAGACAATGGTGGCCAGGATTCGTTTAGGTTACTTATACGTGACAAGCTAATTCAACAACTCCAATAGAGGTATGACAATGTCAAGTGTGAAGAGCGCAGGAAAAACACTTTCCAGCACTACATCTTAGAACATGGGAGACTTCAAGAGCAAGGAATTAATATGAGTGACGTGTCTGAATAGTTAGGTTGGTAGAATTTTACGAAAAGCATTCAAATCTCGGATTTCCTGCAATTAGATAATTGTAATTTGTAAAGGTAATAATTCTTGCATATTGAATCAATGAAGGATGGAATGAAACTCATTAGAAATCCTCTATTAAGAGCCTTTGTTATAAAACACTAGTTGAGTGCGTCGTCGCTTCGACGGGGTTGCAACTGTGTCTGAGGACTCATGAAGGTTGAGGAAGTAAGGGTCCTATGACGGATCTCGGCATCGGTAAGGACCAGGTTTCCAGCTCTGCATTCACTGGTCTGTATGTGTGTGGGTCAGGAAGTATGATGTAATTAGTCCATAAGACTTGGATGGACTAGTTAAATCGACTCCAGGGATGAGGTACTCTTTACCTCTGTATGCTGACCTTCAATATTTTCTTTTGGAACTGAGATGAAGCAGTGTATGAGATTCGTTTCTTAGAAAAGATACCAAGTGTTGCACATATGTTTAATTTATCAACGTTTTCGGTTGTATGAGCCTTTTATCTCAGTACACAGGTACTCAATAAAGCACAGCTTAGGCGAAACATTGCTTGAAAAGGCTTCTTGCGCCGGTGTGCTCTAACTTGACTGATTCGCGGTAACATATTCCGGTCAGGCGTTTTTACAGAAGAGTGACCCGGTCCGGGTCTTTTCCAGATGGTGACCGGGTTAGGGTCTTTTCCAGATGGTTGACCCGGCGCGCCAAGTCTGCTTATTACCAAGGAGAGTATTGTTGGGGCTGTACTAACCTATTTGTGGTTTGCAGGGTGTCGATTCAGCCTTCCTCGCGGACAGTCATCGTACTCATTACTCTTGCATCTTGTATTTCTATGAGTGAGGAAAGATAAAGGTAATGAAAGAATAGGATTATAGGAGGGGAAAAAGGAAATAAGTGAGGGAGAAAGTACGATTACGAGTGAATAGAAACAAGATAAAAAAAGGTATGTGAACAACTGGGACTTTTAGTAATTTGTTTTATATACGGTACAGGGTATAAAAAGTTCAATTATTATACATTGGTAACATATGTATATAAATTACCTAGCATAGCCCAAGAAAGTTTTCATGGAAGTCACCTGGAGGGGTTTTCGGGCGCTCTCGCACTCACGCCCCCGCGCACGGTACACGACCAGCCTACGGTGGATCGGGCCTGTTCAACCAGGTGTTTACTGCTGTCCGCACGTAGGAAGAGTTGTTTCTTTAACTGGACCTGGAAATTGTTTCTTAAAAGTCGAATCATTTGTAACATGCAACTGTTGCATTTGTGCCTTGCGGCTACACTCGAAATGAGCACAGATGAGGAATAGTGACTGTGAGTGAGTGAAGGCTGGAGAAATGGTGGAGGAGGAGGAGGAGGAGAGGACGAGGCAGTGAGATGGGAAGAGGAGGGGAAATAGTTTCCCAAGATTATCACATGTCGGAGGCTGTCACCATGGTAATCACTGCGGGATGAGAGGGAATCTCGACCAGGAGTTACGAGGCCTCCAGGCCTTCATCTGTTCTCTCACATGTATCAACCAACAACCCGCAAAATAAACTAACCAAAATTACTGTATTTTTCACTTTCTCCTAGTTTATATATTCGGCTTGTAGACCTTGTAGATGTATCGTCGTCGCTGCTAGATGTATAGCTCGTCGCTGTAGATGTATCGCTCGTACGGTGTAGATGTATCGCTCGTCGCTGTAAAATGTATCGCTCGTAGCTGTAGAATGTATCGCTCGTCGCTGTAGATGTATCGCCTCGTGCTGTAGTTGTATCGCTAGTCGCTGTAGATGTATCGCTGTCGCTGTAGATGTATCGCTCGTCGCTGTAGATGTGTCGCTCGTCGATTGTAGATGTATCGCTCGTCGCTGTAATGGATCGCTCGTCGCTGTCGATGTATCGCTCGTCGCTGTGTTGTATCGCTGTCGCTGTAGATGTATCGCTACGTCGCTGTAGATGTTTCGCTTCGTCGCTGTAGATGTTGTATCGCTCGTCGCTGTGAGTTGTATCGCCTCTTCGTGTTGAGTATCGCTCGTCGCTGTAGATGTATCGATCGTCGCTGTAGATGTATCGCTCGTCGCATGTAGATGTATCGCTCGTCGCTGTCGATGTAGCGTCGTCCCTGTAGATGTATCGCGCGTCGCCTGTAGATGTATCGCTCCGTCCCTTTAGTTGTATCGCTGTCACTGTAGATGTGTCGATCGTCCCTGAGTTGTATCCTCGTCCTGTAGATGTATCGCTCGTCCCTGAAGATGTTATCGCTCGTCGCCCCCCCCCCCCCCCCCCCCCCCCCTGTAGATGTATCGCCGTCCCTGTAGTTGTATCATCGTCCATGTTGATGTATCGATCGCTGAAGATGTTATCGCTCGTCGCTGTAGATGTATCGCTCCGTCCCTGTAGTTGTTTACCCTACGTCACTGTAGATGTATCGCTCGTCGCTAGTAGATGTATCGCTCGTCCTGTAGTTGTATCCTTGTCCATTGTAGATGTATCGATTCGTCGCTGTAGGATGTATCGCTCGTCCCTGTTAGATGTACGCTCCGTCGCTGTTAGATGTATCGCTCGTCCCTGTTGTTGTATCCTATCCTTGTAGATGTATACGCTCGTCGTGTAGATGTATCGCTCGTTCCCTGTAGTTGGTTCCTTTGTCCCTGTAGATGTATCGTTGTCCGCGGTAGATGTATCGCTACGGTCCCTGTAGAATGTATCGCTCGTCGCTGTAGATGTTTCGCTAGTCCCTGTTAGTTGTATCCTTCGTCCTGTAGATGTATCGCTTCGTCGCTGTAGATGTATCGCTTCGTCCTGTGTTGTATCCTTGTCCCTGTAGTTGTATGTTCGTCAGCTGTAGAATGTATCGTCGTCCCTGTAGATGTATCGGCTCGTCGCTGTAGTTGTATCGCTCGTACCTGTAGTTTTTGGGTATACCTCGTCCTGTAGATGTAATCGCTCGTCGCTGTAGATGTGTCGCTCGTCGCTGTAGATGTATTATCTCGTCGCTGTAAATGTATCGCTCGTCCCATGTATTGTATCCTCGTCCCTGTAGATGTATCGCTCGTCGCTGTAGATGTATCGCTCCGTCCTTGTAGTTGTATTCCTCGTCCCTGTAGATGTATCGTTCGTCGCTGTAGATGTATATTACTCGTCGCTGTTAAATGTATCGCTCGTCGCTGTAGATGTGTCGCTCCGTCGCTGTAGATGTATCAGCTCGTCGCTGTAGTTGTGTCGCTCGTCGCTGTAGATGTATCGCTCGTCGCTGTAGATGTGTCGCCGTCGCTGCTTCTGATGCCATTATGCTCGTCGCTGTAAAATGTCTCGCTCGTCGATTGTAGATGTATCGCTCGTCGCTGAGATGTGTCGCTCGTCGCTGTAGATGTTATCGCTCGTCCACTGTAGATGTATCGCTGGTCGCTGTAGATGTATCGACTCGTCGCTGTAGATGTTCGCTCGTCGCTGTAGATGTTCCGCTCGTCGCTGTAGATGTGTCGCTCGTCGCTGTAGGATGTATCGCCTCGTCGCTGTAGTTGTAATCGCCTCGTCGCTGCAGATGCATGCTGTTCGCTGTAAGATGTATCGCTCGTCGATGTAGATGTGTCGCTCGGTCGTGTAGATGTATCGCTCGTCGCTGTAGATGTATCGCTCGTCGCTGTAGATGTATCGATCGTCGCTTGTAGATGTATCGCTCGTCCCTGTAGATGTATCAGCTCGTCCCATGTAGTTGTATCTCGCCTGTAGATGTATCGCTCGTCCCTGTAGTTGTATCCTGTCCCTGTAGATGTATCGCTCGTCCCTGTAGTTGTATCCTCGTCCCTCTAGTGTATCGCTCGCCCCTGTAGATGTATCCGCTCGTCCCTGTAGTTGATCCTCGTCCCTTTAGTACGTATCGACTCGTCCCTATAGTTGTTATCGCTCGTCGTTGTAGATGTTCGCTGTCCCTGTAGTTGTTTACTCGCCTCTTCTGTAGATGTATCGCTCGTCCTGTAGATGTTCGCTCGTCGCTGTAGATGTATCGCTTGTTCCGCTGTAGATGATTACGCTCGTCCCTGTAGATGTATCGCTCGTCGCTGTAGATGTATCGCTTCGTCGCTGTAGATGTATCGCTCGTCCGTAGTGTATCCTCGTCCCTGTAGATGTATCGCTAGTCGCCTGTGATGTTACGCTCGTCGCTAATAGATGTATGCTCGTCCCTATAGATGTATCGCCTCGTCGCTGTAGATGTATCGGCCACCCCCTCGTCCTGTAGTTGTATCACTCGTCCCTGTAGATGTATCGCTCGTCGCTGTAGATGTAATCGCTCGGTCCGACTGTAGATGTATCGCTCGTCGCTGTAGATGTATCGCTCGTCGCTGTAGATGTGTCGTCGTCGTGTAGTTGTATTGCTGTCGCTGTAGAGTGTCCGCTCGTCGCTGTAGATGTAATCGATCGTCAATGTTAGCATGTATCGCTCGTCGCTGTAGATGTATCGCTCTCGCTTGTAGATGTGTCACTCGTCGCTGTTGATGTACTTGCTCGTCTGTAGATGTATCGCTCGTAGCTGTAGATGTATTCGCTCGTCCTGTAGATTTGTATCGCTCGCGCTGTAGGATGTATCGCTCGTCGTTGTGGATGTATCGCTCGTTCTCTGTAGATGTATCGCTCGTTCCCTTGTAGATGTATCGTCGTCGCTGTTGATGTATCGCTCGTCGCTGTAAGATGTATCGCTCGTCCCTGTAGATGATATCGGCTCGTCGTTCGTAGAATGTAATCGCTCGTCTTGTTTAGATGTATCGCTCGGTCCCTGTTGATGTATCCGCTCGTCGTTGTGGATGATATCGCTCGGTCTCTGTAGATGTATCGCTCGTCCCTGTAGATGCTATCGCTTCGTCGCTGTAAGAATGTATCGCTCGTCGCTGTAGATGTATCGCTCGTCCCTGTAGATCGTCGGCATCTCGCTTCGTCGTTGTTGGTTGTATCGCTCGTCTCTGTAGTGGTATCGCTCGTATCCCTGATTGTGTATCGCCTCGTCGCTGTAGATGTATCGCTCGTCCCTGTAGATGTATTGCTCGTCGTTGTGGATGTATCGCTAGTCCTCTGTAGATGGTATCGCTCGTCATGCTAGATGTATCGCTCGTCTCTGTAGATGTATCGCTACGTCGCTTTGTTGTATCGCACGTCGTTGTGGATGTTTGCTCGTCTTGTAGATGATATTCGCTAGTCCCTGTAGATGTATCGCTCCGTCGCTGTAGATTTGTATCGCTACGTCGATTGTAGATGTATCGCTCGTCGCTGGTAGATGTATCAAGCTCGTCGATGTAGATGTATCGCTACCTCCCTTGTAGATGTATCGCTCGTCCTGTTGATGTTTCGCTCGTCGCTGTAGATGTATCGCTCGTCCTGTAGATGTATCGATCGTCGCTGTAGATGTATCGGCTCGTCGCTGTAGATTTGCTCGTACGCTTGTAATGTTATCGCTCGTCCCTGTTGATGTTCCGCTCGTCGCTGTAGTTGTATCGTCGGTACGCTGTAGATGTATCGCTCGTCGCTGTAGATGTATCGCTCGTCGTGTAGATGTATCGCTCGTCGCTGTAGATGTATCGCTGTCGCTGTAGATGTATCGCTCGTCGCTGTGTAGATGTATCGCTCGTCGCTGTAGTGTATCGCTCGTCGGTGTAGTTGTACGCTCGTCCCTGATAGATGTATCGCTCGTCGCTGTAGATGTAGCGCTCGTCGCTGTAGATTGTATCGCTCGTCGCTGTAGATGTATCGACTCGTCGCTGTAGACATGATATCGCTCGTCGTGTAGATGTATCGCTCGTCGCGGTAGATGTGTCGCCTCTCGCTGTAGATGTGTTCGATCGTCACGTGTAGGTTGTGTAGCTCATCAGATGTAGATGTATCGCTCGTCGCCCCCCCCCTGAGATGTATCCTGTCGCTGTTAGATGTGTCGATCATCGCTGCTAGATGTGTCGCTCATCGCTGTAGGATTGTGTCGCTCGTCGCTGTAGATGTGTCGCTCGTCCGCTGTTGATGTGTCGCGCGTCGTGTAGATGTGTCGATCATACGCTTTATTTTTCTTGTGGATGGCTCGAGAGATGATGAAAACACCTGTTTTTAGTGTTGCATTATATTCTTTATAACTGGGAGGAGACACTTCTAATGCTTGTCTTCCTCTGGCAGTTACTCTAAGTGTTTTTTTTTTTTTTGCATAGAAACAACTAGATTTATTATGCATTTCTGTCCGTCCCTTGAACTCGGTAGCACAGGTGTATGAATACATGAAAAAAAATAACTTAGGGGAATTAGCTCATAAAAATGATGGCAGCGGAGAAGTTCTACATTGTTATGAAAATTCCTAGACTCTTAACATTGTACACTATGTTACATTTATCAATTACAAAAGATTAAAAAAAATCAGTATATATATTTATATATATTTATATATATTATATATATATATATATATATAGTATATATATATATATATATATATATATATATGCAAGCATGACAAACACGATGACATATTTATTAGGAAAAGTTTCGAGTCCTGGGAAACTTGATCACTTCCTAACTTATGAGAGTTAGGACACATGTGCAAAATCTGGTATCTTTATTGTTGAGTTTCGCCATCAGTGGCTTTATCAATACAAATTCTAGCGAATTAACTTGAAGACAGTAAGAACATATGTACAGAAGATGAGGTAATCAGTCCCTCAACTAGGAGTAGGTGCGAACTGCACCAACAGTCAGTGAGATTCTGAAGACAGAAGAAAGAATCATTGGCGCTTATTATAGTAAACTTCAGGTGTAGAGACGAGGGCAAATTCACTGGCAGGCGGATTCCAGTGGTAGTAGGTCCTTCCCAAAGAGATGGGTTAGTAGTTGTAGTAAGTAGTTGTCGTAGTCGTGAAGGTTATGTAATGTCCTCAGAATGGATTCCATGATGTTGCTGTGTCTGACAAGTTGTGTAGAATTGTAATATACATACCGGACAAGTGAGAGTATGACACATGTGCAAATCTGAGGTATCTTTATTTGTAGTGACGTTTCGCCCATCCAGTTGGCTTTAACAATACAAATTCTAGGACAATAACTTGAAGACAGTAGAACAATGTACAGAAGATGAGGTAATCGTCCCTCAACCTAGAGTAGTGCGAACCTAGCACCACGTCGTGGAGATCTGAAGCAGAAGAAAGAATCCGGGCGCTTATATAGTAACGTCAGGTGAGCAGACGAGGGCAAATTACGGCAGGTGGGATTCCCCATCTTGTCGGTATTATTCCATTCTTAAACAAACTTGTCAGACACTGCAACATCATGGAATCTTAATTCTGAGGACATGTCATAACCTTCACGACTACGACAACTACTACTACTTACTACTAACCAACATCTCTTTGGGAAGGACCTACTGTCACTGGGGAATCCCGACTGCCAGTGTATTTGCCCTAGTCTGCTTAACCATGAACGTACTATATAAGCGACAGGTTCTTTCTTCTGCTTCAGAATCTCCACGGACTGTGGGATGCTGTTCGCACCTACTCTAGTGTCTGAAGGGACTGTTTAACCTATCTTCTGTACATAGTTTAATGTCTTCAAGTTATGTCTAGATTTGTATATAATAAAGCCACTGGATGGGCGAATACGTCTTTCAATAAAGATACCAGATGGTGCCATGTGTTATTACTCTCATTTCTTGGTCGGTTTATTATACCATCATAACAACTTGTTCAGACACTGCAACATCATGGAATCTTAATTCTTGAGGGACATGTACATAACCTTCACGACTACGACAACTATACTACTACTACTAACCCATCTTCTTTGGGAAGGACCTACTTCCAACTGGGGGAATCCCGCTGCCAGTGAATTTGCACCTCGTCTGTTTCACCTGACGTTACTTTAATAAGCGCAGGTTCTTTCTTCTGTTCAGTATCTACAAGACTGTGGTGCTGGTTCCGCACCTACTACTGGTTGAGGGGATGATTACCTCATCTTATGTAAAGAGTTCTAACTGTCTTCAAGTTATGTCCTAGAATTTGTATTGATAAAGCCACTGGATGGCGAAACGTCTACAATAAAGATACCCAGATGTTGCACATGTGTCTTACTCTCATCTTGTCGGTATTATATACCATTCATACACAACTTCTAACATACATGTATGTATGTATAATGTTCGCCAAGACAGCAGTCCTGGCACGGGTCTCAATCTTGCGATGACCCGTCTCTGGCTCCCGAGGGAGAAAGGTTTCTACAATGATGCGACATATGCTGTTCAAGCACTCTTCTGGTCAGTTCAACTGGTGCATCTCATAAGCGACAACATCGTATGTACTCCTAACTGTGGACACTAGCAAGGAGGAGGATATGTCGTTATCACTGGTAACAGCTTGTCTGGTTCGTTGACTCCATGGTACACTAGTGTGGCCGCAAATTTATCTCTGGGGCCTCTTCGGGAGGGAATATCACTCCTAGTTGCCTGCGGAGCGTCTCAGTAACTTCGCACTCCAGAAGATAGTGTGTTAGGGGCCGCTGGACAACGTGCTGACAGTACTGGCACATCTCCTCCTCAGCCTTGTCTACCATCATCTTGGCTGTGGGAAAGCCCAAACGAAGCCGATGGATGGCGGTACACTGCGCTCTGGACCAGCTTCTATCATATGGAGGGGGTTCTCCCTGAGTCGCTGCTCGGTACCACTGTTGAGATGGGGTATCACCTAAGACCTCCCCCATAAGTTTCATGGCTCTGGCAGCCACCAGTTTGGTCTGTCGTAGGCTGATTGGGACAGTAATCCCAACATGTGGGTAGTCTGTTGCTGCCTTGGCTGCATCATCTGCCGCCTCATTTCCCCGGATGCCAGCATGGCTGGGGATCCAGTTCAATGTCGATCTGTTACCCTGAACTTCTAAGGCTGTCATTATGCTCAGGATCGATGTGATGAGGTGAACATTGTCCTGTGGTTGAGGATGGGAGAGGG
Organism: Cherax quadricarinatus; assembly: GCF_026875155.1. Classification (NCBI taxonomy): domain Eukaryota; kingdom Metazoa; phylum Arthropoda; class Malacostraca; order Decapoda; family Parastacidae; genus Cherax; species Cherax quadricarinatus. Next base: position 5,711,906 of record NC_069414.1, read on the forward strand.
CATTGATTGCAGACGTGGAATCAACATGTATGACAGGTCGGAGTCGATGTCGTAGGGCATGTGACAATGCCTGCTGAATTGCCACCAACTCAGCTTGAAGGATCGTGCAGTGGTCAGGGAGTCGCCAGCCTTGTGTGTGACCATTGTGGTACAGTCCAGCTGCTGCTCTCTTCCTGTCAGGGTCGACAGAACCATCTGTGAAATACACTGCAAAATGTGCCTCCCTCTGCCAGTGCATGCTTGTCTCAGCATGATTGCTGAGAGTGTCTTGACTGCAGAGACTCTTAGAGATGGGTAGCTGCATGATGCAAACATCGGCTGGATGTGGGCGCCAGGGGTGGTGATGTACCCAGCAACAGGAAGGT
>NC_069414.1:5712770-5730881 GCF_026875155.1 Cherax quadricarinatus
AAATGCCCCCAAATAAAAAGTAGGGCGCTTTGGGTACACTAAGAGAAAACACCTAATGCCCGGGGGCCCAAAACGTTCAACACCTCCCTCAAGCTTAGGGGAATTGCCAATAAACCCCGGGCCCTGCCTTCAAGAGGAGCTGGACAGATACCTAAAGTCAGTGCCGGGAAATCACCCGGGGCTGGGGCTCGTACGTTGGACTGCGGCGGCCAGCAGTAACAGCCTAGTTGATCAGGCCCTAAATCCATGGGGAGGCCTGGTCATGGACCGGGCCGCGGGGCGTTGATCCCCGGAATAACCTCCGGGAAACCCTCCAGGTAACAATAATTTAATACTAAACAAACCATGAAATATATTTTTTTCGTTAGGTTCAAAAAGAATTTTGCGAAATTATTGCATACACAAATTTCGCTTGTTTTAATGGCAAGATGAGTGTTGTTATTTAAGCCAAGATCGCACGTTCTGCCTATCCGGCACGACATATATATATATATATATATATAAATATTATATAAATATATTAAAATATATATATATAATATATATATATATATATATATATATATATATATATAAATTTTTGTTTAGAATTTGTAGAGCAGTAAAAATTTTCACAAACAATAATCTCAGGTCGAAGGAGATTCGAACCTACGCACCTTGGAACAAGGTACTGAGCACTCTACCACCGTTCCACACGGGTTTCCAATACCTTGGGTGCCCAGCTAATGCTAGACCGAGGCAGTCAGCTTTCAGGCAGGTGGTTTTCAGCTTTTCATCTCAAGGTGCGTAGGTTCGAATCCCCTTCGCCCTGAGATCAATGTTTGTGAATATTTCGCCTGTTCTGCGAATTCTAAACATTGTAAAAAACTCTCGTCGGTCGATGAATGCAGGGGATGAGATGAAAAGCTGAAATGAAAGCCCCCTGCCTGATAGCTGGCTGCCTTCGACCAAAACATCTAACGTTAGCTGGGCGCCAAGGTATTGGATCATGTGGTATGTGGTAGAGAACTGCGTACCTTGTTGCAAACTTCTCCTTAAAAGTTATTTTATGGATCCGCCTCCACTTTCATAACTTCCCGGACTGTTTCACTTCCTAAAAAATCTGTGACTGAAGAAATGCTTCCTAACATGCCTGTGATTCATCTAAGTCTTCAACTTCCAACTGTGACCCCTTGTTGCTGTGTCCCATCTCTGGAACATCCTGTCTCTGTCCGCATGTCTCCTCTCAGTATTTTATATGACGTTTTTCAATCCCCCATTTTTCGTGTCTTCCATCGTCATCAGGTCGATTTCCCTTAACTTTTCCCTGTCGGACATACCCCTTAGATCCGAGACTAGTCGTGTTGCAAACCTTTGCGCATTCTCTGGTTTCCTTACATGCTTGGTTAGATGTGCACTCCAAACTGGTGCTGCGTATACTCCAATATGGCCTGACGTTTCACAGTGTACAGGGGCTGAACGATTTTCCCTTTTTAAAAATGTCAGAAAGCTCTTCTTAGGTTTACTAGGCACCCGCATGCTGCAGCAGTTATTTAATTGATGTGGGGCTCACGAGACTCACCCAAAGAACATTTTCCTTGATGAGGTTGTAGGCTCTGGCTCCCTAGACTGTACTCCGTCTGTTGTCTTCCCAATCTTCATGACTTTGCACTTGGTGGGTGAAGTCCCCGGGGCCAGTTGCTGGACCAGGCTACGCCTGCCCTAATCCCACTGTAGTTTTGCCTGGTCCTCGCCCAGTTGAATTTTTCTCATCAGCTTCACATCATCTGTAAACAGGGACACTTTGGAGTCTATTCCTTACGTCATGTCTTTCACAAATACCAGAAACAGCACAATCCTAGAACTGACCCGGGCCCCGCTCATTACGCGCCCCCTGGGGAAACCTCGTCACTACCTGCCGTGTTTTCCCCTGACAGGAAACCCTTGTCCATTGTAATCCCCTCCCGTTATCCCTCCCGGGTCCTCCTTTTTTGCACAATGTCTTGGGGGAACAGTGTCAAACGCCTTTCTACAGTCCAAGAAAATGCAACTACCACCCGTCCCTCCTTGCTTACTGCCATCACCCTTCATAGAACTCCAGTAAGTTTTGATTAAATTTTCCCCTTCCCGAAACCGTCTGGCTGCCGTTATAAGCCTTCTTTTCTGGGTGATCAGCCTGATACCTGGTCCTTCTGTTTTTCCTTTTTATGGCTGTTGAACAGCTTGGATCAGTTTTTGTTTTCGCTTTTATTCATTCCTTTTTGTCGTTGGCCTCCCTTCATACCTGTGCAAATTAATTCTGGCTCAAAAACTGCCCCCTTTATTTCCGGCCCTTTGCCTTTTAAACTTCTTTCACGGCACCTTTTTTTGGGGCCAATTTACCCCTTTTGAAAAAAACCCAAGGGCTCATCGGGCTTCGGGTTTATTTCTTTTGCCTTGGATCAAACCTCTTCCAGCTCCTGCATATTTTGCCAAAATTTTCCCATCATCTCGTTTTTTGACTTCCCTGCCATTTCTCTGCCCCACAAACCCTGTGCAGGAAATTCTTCCCTGGTAGCCCCCCTTTTTGTAGCGGCATTCCCCCAGCCCATTCGCTTCCCTCTCCACAGTAATCAGATGCTTAGATGCCAACTCGTGATCACCCCCCCCGAGGGGTTTTTCATATGTAATGTCCAATTCTGCACTACGAAGGTGAACACTGGGTCCCCTCCGGGTTGATCCTTCTCTTTCTCTGCTAAGAAAGTAAGAAGTAAAGTAAAAAGTTTATTCAGGTAACAAAAATACAGTTACATAAATTATCATCAACAGCAATGCGAAAAACCCTAGGATAACCCCAAAAAAAGTCAACAGAGTACTTTTTCCTTTTGGGGCCTATTACCTTATTATTTAATATAAAGTTATTTTTTTTCTTATTATTGAAATGAAGATAACACTTATTATCATCTAAAAAGACTATCTACTACCGGGGTCTTTAAAGACTATCTACAATAAGGTTTTTTACTAGGAATAGTAAAATTTACACATGTTAGCTAAAAAATAGAAAATCATCCCTTTTTTTCTTGAAGCCGGCCACTGACGTGGGTACACAAAGTTGGCTCTCTCCCCCGGGTACAAATTTTGCTTCGGTTCCTAACCTTGACAAATGACAGCAAAATTCGGACACTAAATAAAAAAAAAAAAAAGGCACAATACCGGTGGAACGACACACAAATAACCCGCACATAAAGAAGGAGCTTACGACCTTTTCGGTCCGACTTGGACCATTTTACAAAGTCACCAAACCAAAGTGAGCACCCCCTTTGCTATATTTTGGCAGGAAGAGGTAGTGGTTTTTTTAAGTATTAGTAGTAGTAGTGAGTAGAGTGTTAAGTAGTATAGTAGTGTAGTAGTAAGTAGTAGTGGTAGAGGGGGGAACAAAGGAGGAAGCCATAAAATAAAAAGACAGGGGAGCACTGCAAGGGAGCTAGGTGCCCCAGAGGGAGAGCAGTCAAGAGGTGGGGGAAAAAGTGATGAAATAAATAAGAAAGGGCCAAAACCGTGACTGAAGAAAAACAAAAATAAAAAAAGGAAAGGGGGAAAGGGAAAGAAGAAAAAATGAGGGAAACAGGTTTAACGGGTGTTCTGAAATTTTGGAGCATTTTACAATTAAAAGGGGGAAGGGAAAGGGTCAAAGACGAAAAAGGACTAAAATTTTACAAGGAAAATTTGTATTAGGAGGATTAAACAAGATGGGGACTGTTAAAGTTGGAAGTAGGGAGAAGTTTTAGCAGAAGCCAGTCATAGGATGGCTTGATCCCTGACGTACAGAAAAAGAGTATTTTAGTGCGGCAAGCCTAACACGTTTTTTTCTCTCTAATCTTTTAGGAGAGATCGGGCCTTTCTCCTAAGTATGAAGAGGAAAGGGGGACAAGAATAGAGTAGACACCAGAACATCTGTAAGGGGGGGAGAGGGAGAACGAGATTTTGGGGAAGATGTTAGTCTGGCGGAAATAAGTTGAGTCTAAGGGGGGGGGAGAAAAGTTGAGATTAGAAGACCGAAAAGTAGGGGAAAGGAAAAGGGCAGAAGAGTTCCCAGGGGTAGAGGTTTGGAGAAAAAATTTTCGTTTAGCTCTGGAAGGCAATCTATGAAATGGGAAGGGTACCAAGACGGGAAACGAATTAAGGAGTGGAAATTTCGTTTGTCTTTTTCCCTTTTTTTCGCGTGTTTCTGTTCCCTTTATTATTTTATTTCATCACTTTCCCCTTTTTATTGGTTGCTTTTCTGGGGACCTAGTCCCTTTTCAGTGCTCTCCTTCTTTTTTTGCTGGCCCTTCCCCCCTTTATTCCCCACTACTACCCCACCTCTCTATTTAACCCCCTTTCTACAAACTTTCAAAAACTACTACTAATAAAACTACACTACTACTACACTACCCACTACTACACTAACTACCCCATTTCCCCCCTGCCATATATAGCCTCTGCTCTCTTCTGTTAGTGGACTTTTTTAAAAGTCCCAAATCGGGCGAAAAGTCGTCGAAGCCCTCTCTTCTATTTCGGGGTTTTTTGTGTACGTTCCAGCCCGGTATTGTGCCTTTTGTTTTGTTATTTGGGGCCCCGCAGCTAAGCGTCATATTCTCTCCAACTTTTTTTTGTCTTCCTTTTTTTTTAAAAAACCCCTCTTTTGCTTAGAGGCTGCTCTTTTTGCACCCCCGCGGCGAAGAATCACTTCCTCCCACGGACTGTCTTGCTGAACAAATTTTTGCCCCCCTTTCCCTTTTCCCACTTCCTGAAACCCAACCCACTGGGCCCCCCCTTTCCTGATCATGCCCGTCTCCTATTCAACAGTCATTTTTTCTACTAAGTCACAGGTTGAAGATGCCTTCTTTACTTTGCGTCAGCGTCTACGTGCTCTCTTTGCTGCTCTACCACAGGATCTCTGTAACCTTCTCTCTACCATTGCGTTTGACACTGCTCGCCTGAATACACAAATTCATTCTTCTAAACTACAGAATAAACTTCAACGTATCATCTCAGCTAGCCCTTGGTCTAAATTCTCCCTCACTGACTGTGTTACTAACTTGTCTTCTGTCTCACTCTCTCAGTATGAGCTTGAACTTCTTGGTTTTGGCCTTTCCTTTGCCACTTCGCCTACCCCTCGCGCTGATATTTCCCTGATTAGCTCTTTTGATTCCTTTCGTCAGTCTCGCTCCTGTAATCTTCCTTACTTTTCCACTTTTCGTGGCGCTCTCCTTCCTGCTCTAGTTAGTCTGTTTTCTAAGAATCACCACCTTCCACGCCGTTACCAACTTGCCCTTTCTTCTCTTAAATCTAACACTAACATTGTCATACCATCTTCTGACAAAGGTAATTCGGTAGTTATCCTTGATCGCGGGGATTACCTCCGTAAAGCTGATGTCTTGCTCTCTGACTCACGTACCTACACTTCTCTCGTTTCCAACCCTCTTGATCGCATCAAGAGAACTTTCAACAAGAAACTAAGGACTCTCTCCGACCTCTGTCCTCCTGACTTTGACCTTGTTCAACGGTTTCGTGTCATCTGTCCCTCTTCCCTATTTCTATGGCCTTTCCAAAACTAACAAACCTGATATTCCTCTTCGTCCTATCATATCCTCTAGAGGTTCTGTCTCTTATTCTCTTGCTTCTTGGCTGGCCAAAACCCTCACTCCCTTTCTTGGTACTTTTTCTCCTGCCCACCTCCGTCACTCTCAAGACTTCATTGAACGGGTTCGCTCTTTCCTAACCTGTAAGATGCTTAGTCTTGACGTTGAGACCTTCTTCACCAATGTCTCTCTTGATGATGTTCTTGATTTCCTTGGAGAGAAGGCCCTTGAAGGGTTTCTAAATCTCCCTATACCTATGGAAGTCTTTCTTGATCTTATCCGCCTCTGTGTGGACTCTAATTCCTTTTCCTTCCAAGGGAAATATTATTCTCAAATCTTGGTGTCGCTATGGGCTCTCCTCTCTCTCCTGTCCTTGCTAATCTTTACATGGAATACTTCGAGACTGTTCTTCTTCCTACCATCGATGTGCAACCTTCACTCTGGCTCCGCTATGTGGATGACATCTTTGCTCTGTGGTCTCATGACTCCAATCTCTTTCAACCTTTTCTTGAAGCTCTTAATAATCTTGCCCCTTCCATTAAGTTTAAAGCTGAATGGAAAGCTAATTCCTTGCTTTCTTTCCTTGATGTCCATGTCCACCGCTCAGATACAAGTTTTCCATTTCCCTTTACCGAAAACTTATGCACAGTGGCATGTACATTCACTACTTTTCCTATCATGCTTCCCCTGTCAAGAAAAGTGTTCTTATCTCCCTCTTTCTCCGTGCCCTCCGCATCTGTGATCCTCAGTTCCTTCCAACAGAAATTTCCACTCTTCATAATTCGTTTTCCCGTCTTGGCTACCCTTCCCATTTCATAGACTCTGCCTTCTCACGAGCTAAACGTAATTTTTTGTCTCCCAAACTCTCTACTCCTGGGAACTCTTCTGTCCTCTGCCTTCCCTACATTTCCGGTCTTTCTAATCTCAACAATTCTCTCCGTCCCTTAGACATCAAGCTTACTTTCCGCCAGACTAACACTCTTCGCACTAATCTCGTTCATACCTCTCCTCCCTCTACAGATGTTCCTGGTGTCTACTCTATTTCTTGCTCCTCCTGTCCTCTTCAATACTTAGGAGAAACTGGCCGATCTCTCTCTGACAGACTTAGGGAGCACAAAAACAGTGTTAGGCTTGCCGACACTAACAATACTCTTTTCTGTCACGTCAGAGATCACAGCCATCCTATAGACTGGTCTTCTGCTAAAACTGTCTTCCCTACTTCCAACTTTAACAGTCGCCATCTTGTTTAATCCTCTCTAATACACAACTTTCCTTGTATGAATCTTAGTCCTGGCTTCGTCTCTGTAGATACCTTCCTCTCCAACTACATTGTAAAATGCTTCAAACTTCAGAACACCCGTGACTTAACCTGATTCCTCATTTTTTCTTCTTCTGCCTCTTCCCCTTTCCTTTTTTTTCATTTTTGTCTTTCTTCTGTCACGTGTTTCTGTTTCTTCATTATTTATTTCATCACTTCCCCTTCCCCCCCCCTGTGCACTTGCTCCCCCCCTTTTGGGGGACCTAGCTCCCTTGCAGTGCTCCCCTGTCTTTAATATTGAGGGCTCCTCCTCCTTATTTCCCCACTACTCCACTACTACTACTACTTCCTAAAACTACTATTCCAACGCTTTTACTACTCCCAACCCTCCTCTTCCGCCTATATATAGCCCCGTGCCTACTTCTGGTTGGTGACTTTTGGTAAATGGCCCAAAGTGGGACCAAAAACCGTCGTAAGCTCCTCTCTTCAGTGCGGGTTTTTTGTGCATTCGGGACACTTTTTTGGGGCAATTTTATAAGCAGAATTTTGCTTCATTTTTAAAAATGCTTTCAACATTCACATTCCAACTGCGAATTCACCTGGCCTACATGTTCCTTTGGTCCCAGCCCCCGGATGAATCTTACGATTTTGTTTCGGGGGATTGGCAGTCCCATTTTCAGTTTTTTTGTGAAGGAGAGTACCAAAAAAGAGAAGATAATTCCATGGGATTGGTAAAGCTAGACTAAGGTCCTGCAGCCTCATAGGTAGACACGTGCTTTTCTAAGAGGAAATTCGTCTGCATTCGCTTTCTTTTTACATGTTCCCTATCAATTCTCCTGACATCAGGGGCAAAAGGGATTTCCCAAAAATTTTACTGATGAAACAAAAGTATGGCCCCTCATTACACGGGCAATTAAAATTATTTACCCTTTCATTTTTTTTCGTGCCCCAAAAGAAGGCTTCAGTTTTTCCCCCAGGTTTTAATGATAGTTTGTTGCTACTAAAACCTTTTTCGAGGACTCCAGTTCCCGTTAAAACTTAGCTATATCTTGTGGGTCTTACCTGACACTAACAGGGCACTGTCATCTGCATACAGTAGGAGTTTGCACTTGACACTGATAGGCATGTCATTGACATAACATAAGAATAATAAGGGACCCAGAATACTTCCTTGGGGAACTCCACATGCTATCGGCAGGGGTTCTGATTCCGTTTTGTTGATTTTGACTATTTGTTTCCTGTTGCTAAGGTAGGACTTAAACCAGTCTACAGAACCTTTTCCGATAGCTTGAAGTTTCTTATATAATATATTGTGGTTGACAGTATCGAAAGCCTTTTGCAGGTCTAAGGTTACCATACCTATGAGGTTCCCCTTTGACATTTCAGTTCTCAGGTAATTCATCAGATTAATTAAGGAGGTGTCGGTTAAGTAAGATCTTCTAAAGCCCGATTGATAGCTATTGAGAATGTTGTTGTCATTAAGGTACTTAACTACTTGAGAGTACACCGCCCTATCTAGAATTTTGGATATTTTACTGAGTATACTAACAGGCCTATAGTTGCTGACATCAGACCTACAATTTTTCTTGAAGATAGGAGTAACTCTGGCCTCCTTGAACCCCTCCGGTACGGTATTAGTGGTGATTGATAGATTTATTATGTGAGCAATAGGGATTGACAGTTCAGAAGCACCATCTTTTAGGAACTTAGACGGGATGTTATCAGGGCCTGTGCTCTTAGTTGGGTTTAACCTACTTAGCTCTTTTTGAATAAAGTCATGAGATACACTTACTAGTTGACAACTGTTTGGGGTTTCCCCCTTTATTGGTATAGATGGTTTTAAACTTATCAGAGCAGTGTTAAAGTTATTTTGATGCAGATGGAGTTTACTTATTAGTGTTTATGCAACAGATGAGTAGTAAGAATTAAAGCATTTTGCCAACCTTAATGTTTCGTGGCATACCTCATTATCCGTCGATAGTGAGTAACCACGTAGACCTCTCTACTGTCTTTTTGCTATAGTTTGTTGCCAGAGCTTTCCTGGGTTAATGCTTATACTCATCAATTTTTGAGCAATAGTGCTTTGCCATTGCTCCTTTTATAAGTCTCTGTTCTCTGTTCCTCGGCCTTTGATCATTGTAGTGCTTGGCAATATCCTGTCTGCTTTAAATCATTTTTAGCAGCTGGTCTCTGAATTTCATATTATCTATATCTCTGTGAAGCCCATCCAGTGGTCAGTCCTTCGTTGTAAATCCTAACCTCTTTAAATGGTGCAATATTAATCAAGGATGGTAGTGAGCAATATTTTGAAAATTTTTCCAGGCATCGTTAAGTCGGTCAACTTGTCCTCTGTCCAGGTCACAATTGTGTAGCTTATTACCAGTGTTACTTACTGTGGTTTCTAGTTGACCTCATTTTTTTATGTCCTGGGTAGGCCTATCCATCCCTAGTGATTTTTCCTGGTGCAGAAATGATTGAAATGATCACTAAGACCTGGGTAATGACGCCGACTTACTAATGTTCTCAGCGTAGTTACAAGTAAGTGGTCAAATTTCGGGGTTGCTGAGAACTGTGTGATCCCGGTTGGTGTGTTAATGAATTCTTGAGTGTAACATTTAAACCTAGAATTGCTTATACCTTTGCATAGTCCCGTTATTTTGCTGCTGAAAACAGATATTGAAATCGCCCAGTATTATTGTCCTTGCAAATGTTTTCCAACTCCGGACAAGACTCTGGAAAAGCTTCTAAGAACTGGTCCTGGGGAGGAGGGCGGTAACTAGTTCCCTACAAAGATGGGTGGTCTTTGGGAAGCAGCACTTCAAACCATGAATCCCAGTTTATGTGATTATTTTAAATCAGGTCCCTTGGTTTTGTAACTAAGTCAATTCTAATGAAGCACACACTCCACACACCTCTTTCTGTCCTATCTAAGCTTTTAATATGTAAACCTTCTATTTTGAACCTCGTCGTCAGTCACCGTAGTCATCATGGGCTCTGTGGCCTGGAGGCAAAGCGCTCTCGCTTCACACGGCGAGGGCCTGGGTTCTCGAATCCCAGAGCCAAGTAGAAACATTGGACGTGTTTCTTTCCACCTGTTGTCTATGTTCCCCCCATCAGTAAAATGGGTACCTTGGTGTTAGTCGACTGGTGTGGGTCGCCAACCCCTTTGGGACCCTGACCTAATTTGCCCGAAATGTACCGATAATGCGAGCATTAACAGGGGACTACTATATATTAGTATGCATTGTTTGTCAGCTAGGACTGTATCCTTGTACATAGTAACTGTAGAAAAGATAAAGATAATATATTATTATTATATTATCCAACCAGGATTACAGAGATGGTTTGATAACTGCCGCCAATTTTTGTTAGCTAGAATCCCTAATCTATGCCAATTTAGGAAGAAGTTATCTGCTTGACATGAATAAAAGTGAAGGCCTGTTTTCATAAAACAATTATAATCATCATAATGGAAAAGGGTCTTTTTGTATTAAAATTGGGTAAATCAGTTATCATTGAAAGGGAACGGGCCCAAAGTGCTTTTTTAAAACCACAAAATGAATTCTGGCACTGTTGAAAAATTGACATCCACCCCATCATGCACCCCCCCCTTACACATTTTACAAAAGGTCCCTTTTCTTTTTTTTATGCTAATTTAGTACGTTTTTGACCGTTTGGTGGTGTTTGAGAAATAAGGGCCCGTTTTGTCTACATTGACCTAAATTGCATTAATATGGAGTTAAGGTTATATTCCTGCTACTAGGCCGTCATTACCGTCATTTTGTTTGGGACATTGGGGGTTCCCCGTACCCCTCCATTCTTGGCCCCCTCGTTTCTGGCCCCCCATTTTTTTGGGTCTCCCCGTCAATTTTGATGTGGTTTTAAGTCACCCTAATCCAGCTTTTCTCTGCTGCATGAGCCCTTCTGGTACACGGCCAGTGTGTCAACCACCTCTTTTACTCTCACATACTCTTTCCTTGGGGTCCTGCTTCTGTGGTGGGTTATATATCACTGGGAATTACCCCCTTTTTACCTCCCAAAATTTAAGCATTCCTATTTTTAATATCTTTCTTCTCTTTTTTTCCTCTCTCCAGTTTTCAAAAATTCCCCCCCGTTTTGATGGCATCCTCCCCCCGACTGTTTCCCCCTGTCTTCCCAGGATCTGAATCCCTTTGGAAAAATGGCATCGTTATCTCCCTGTGAGCTTTATTTCTGGAGAGTATGTTGTCCAGGGTCCCTTTGTCCCTTTTTGTGCCCAAACCTCCCACGTATTCTTATTTCCTCAGCTCGGGTACCATACCTTAGGGGCAAGTCATCCAATTTTCCGCCGCGCTCAAAAACAAAAAAAATCGAAAAATTTTTGGAAATTTTAGTATTATATAAAAAATAGCTTAACTCTTTGGGAAATACAATGGTACAAGAATCAATGTTCTACGACGTTTCTACAAGAAAATATAGTCATTTATATCAGGTATGGTGACGGCGATGTGGGTAGCACGTCTGCTCACAGCCCATTTATTTTTTGGATTTTTTTCCTTGTTTTTTATCGTTTTTTCTTGCATTATTCTTCCTAATATAATATTTGATTATTTGGCATCATATAAGAGAAGGCGGAGCTTATCCGTTGAGTGCCAGCCAATCAGGCACCATCTGGGAACATTCAGCAGTACTCGCGCTCAAGAGAGCCAGGAGAAATCTCTTCAATATTACGCTTATATCAGCTTATATATCAACTCTACGGCTTATTTACCTATCAGAATTGATGTAATATGATGTAATAAACACTATAAATAACGTACACACATGTTATATACTCTAGACTGAATAAAATAAGCCATATTATGGCGAGAGTCCACAACCAATATTTCGATATACATAAGTTACTCCTCTCATATGTCGTTTTTGAGTAAGAGAAAACGGTGTTTTGAAGAGGATAACTGCACTAGAACATCAGTTTACTAAGAAATACACCCAAACAAACGCGATTTTCGAGATTTTTTTTTTTTCTAGACGGTGGGCCGGCCGGCGCTCCAGGCCAATATCTCGGAAGTAATTTATTCACTTATTTCGCTAAGGTACGCCTTTATTACTTAATTAAGTGGAATAATATTCACAGAAATGGTAAAATAATGATTTCTTTAATTAATTTCAAGGGAATTTTGGAAATATTCCAAATACTTTGGGAAATTTATGTGGGAGTAAAGGGCAGACTTTTTTCAACATTCCAAGAACTAACAAACTTTATTTTTTTTTGTGAAATAAAGATAAGTTATTTAGAGGAAAGGTCTCGAGGAAAATTAGTATTAGCATTGTTCTCTCGGCAACAAGTGTCCAAAGAACCTTACGTCGTCCCATGTAGGATTACCTTCCTGCCAAAGGGCATTTTCAGTAAATCATTCCTTTTTCAGTCTTTTCTCAGTTGTTGTTTGATGTAATTTTTTCATAAATATTTAGAGGAACTAGAGAAAACACTTTGAGCATCAAAATGGTATACAATACCGACAGGTTGTTAGGTAAGACACATATGCAACAGTTAGACAACTTTATTCCGAAACGTTTCGCCTACACAGTAGGCTTCTTCAGTCGAATACAGAAAGTAGGCAGGAACAGTAGAGATGTGAAGACTGATTACATCGTCTTCACATCTCTACTGTTCCTGCCTACTTTCTGTATTCGACTGAAGAAGCCTACTGTGTAGGCGAAACGTTTCGGAATAAAGTTGTCTAACTGTTGCATATGTGTCTTACCTAACAACAGAAAACACTTTGTCTTGTGAACCAAAACTGAAGGAAATCTCACGTTAAACAAAAAAGCAACAATTAATTGGATGACAGGCTCCTTCAGCTTCCTCTCCTACACTGTGTTTTTGGGGGGTCTGTGAGTGTAGGGGATCAGGCAGTGTGCTGTGAGATTCTGCAACATAGTGTGGGGAGGAGGCTCTCAGTGTGGATTGTGGTTTGTGTTGGGATGGCATGTTTGGTTTTGGGGTTCTGGGTGTAGTTTTGTGTGTGCTTTCACTTGTCACTCTACCCTGCTCTGGTTGTCCTCTACTGATTTCTGTCCTTGTCTCTCTTCCTATCCCTTTCGCTTTGTGTCCTCTCTCTCAGCTGCTGTTGTTCTGTTTTCATTCTACCACAGTCTAGGAATACCTAAACTGAAGCAGAATCCCGTTTTGCACTGTTTCTCTCTTGAAAGTCAGCTTGACCAGTCAATTTCTCTTCCTTCAGGTAGCCTCCATTCTCTGAAAATTATACTATCTGAGTTATGTCCTCTTCGCTTATTTCTTTGATGATGTTTCAATATCCTGTTTTTCTTCCTGCCATCTTTCATTGTGTGTCCCCTCCCCTTCCTCCCTGAAGCCCATGAATAAACTCTGACCTCTCTCTCTCCTCCTTCCATTGCCTTTCCCTCTGTTTTCTCTTGTTCCCACTTGTGCATGCCATTTAATCCCTTATTTTTTCTTGTAGCTCTTGGTTGCATGTTTGTGCCTCTGCACGTGACCTATCTCCCTCTCCACCTTCTCTCCCCCTCCCTTACCACTATCCCTGCTCCCAACGCTTCCCTCTTCATTCCTCAACCCAGCTTGGTGGGATGACATGGCTTTAACGTAATTATGCCTCCTTCCTTTCCATTGGTTTCCTCATTCTGTAAGGGTGTACCAGCTTCAGATGCTATGTCTCCCCTGGGCAATACCCCTGTAACTTGTTTCAGCCTATTTACTTCATATTCTAGGGTTCTTATCCTGGCTTCTGCAGCTTCAATAGGCAGTTCCCATTTCTTCTTCTCCTCCTTCATTCTCTTATCCAATTTTTCAGAAAGCTCTGCCTCTATTCTTTTGTCCATTTTCGCAGAAAACTTTCCTATTTTTGCTCTCCCACTCTTATTCCATCCTTTTACATCGCTCTTCTATCCATTCTTCCTTACCAGAACCAGTCTCCTTGATTCCCCTCAGCCTTTGACTCCCCATTCTGAGCCCCATTTTTTTAAGGGGTTAGGTTTTGTAGTTTGTGTTGGGGGGGGTTTTGTAGGGGGAGAGGAGTGGGGGGGGGAGAAAGAGTGGTAAAGGGGCTAGGGGGAAAAGGGGGTTGGAAGGGAAAGAGGGAGTAAAAAGAAAAAGGAGGGGGAATGGGGGAGGGGGGGAGGGAGAGGTGAAAAAAAAAAAAGGGGAAAGAGAGAGAGGGGGAGAGAGAGAGAGAGGGGAGGAAGGAGAGAGGAGAGAGGAGAGAGGAGAGAGAGAGGGAGAGAGAGAGAGAAGTAGGGAGGAGTGTGTGGGGGGTGGGGGAGTTGTAAGGGGGGAGGGATGAGGATAGGAGGGAGGAGGACGGGTAAGTGTGGCAGAAGGGGGGGAAGGAGGAGAGGGTGGAAGGGGAGAGGGGGGGAAAGGGAAAAGAGAAGGGAAGGGGGAAAGGGGGGAAAAAAAATAAGGGAAGAAAAGGAGGAGAAAAAAAAGGGAGAGGGGAAGGAAAGGAGAGAGAGAGAGATGGAAGAGAGGAGAGAGAGAGAAAGAGAAGAGAGAGGGGGAGAGAGGGGAGAGAGAGAGAGAAGAGGACAGACAGACAGACAGACAGACAGAGACAGAGAAAACAGACGGGACAGAGAGACGAGAGACAGAGAGAGGAGATAGAGAGAGGAGAGAGTTTGGTTTGATTCGTGCAGGACGTGTATGTTCTTTAAAGCAGTGTTGAGCCTATCCTGACCTTGATCTGTCCTGACCCAGATGCCTATCTTTAGTTTGTTCTAGTTTATCCATTACCTAAAATTTTCCTACTTCCTTTTTCTAGTTGCTGGTGTGTGGTTGTGTTTTGGTGTGGTGTGTGTTGTGTTTTACCTAGTTGTACTGCCTAGTTGTGTTGCAGGGGTCAAGTCACAGCCCCTCTGCACTTTCTTTAGTTTTTAAAATGTTTGGGCTAGGTGGGTTCCTAACTTCGCTGCTTTTCCCAATATTGCCAAACGTACCAGTGTAGGGATCCAAAATGCTTCTTATTTAGTTTTTGGGAATGTTTTTCTTAGGTTTGCAGGCCCCATATGTGCGCAGTTTTTTGGGTTGATGTGTGCCTCAGGAGATGTTCCCGGGCCCCAAATCCCCCCAAAATCCTTTTCCTTGAGTGAGGTTTGTGGGCTCGGGCCCCTAGACTGTACCCTTTTGGGGTCTTATTTTCCCTTCCCCAACTTCATGACTTTGCACTTGGTAGGGTTGAACTCCAGGAGCCAGTTTCTGGACCAGGCCTGCAGTCTGTCCAGACCCCTTTTTGTAGTTTGCCTGGTTTTTTGCCCAAATAAAATTCTTCCATAAATTACTAATCAGCAAACAGGGACATTGAAGCCTATTCCTTCCGTGACGTCTTTCGAAAATCCCAAAAACAGCCCGGCTAGGACTAAACCCCCTGTGGCCCCCCGCTCGTTACTGGTCCCCACTCTGACACCTGCCATACCTGACTCGCTGTGTCTTACGACGGGATTCCCTGACCCACGTAGTCCCTTCCCGTTATCCCCGCTTGGGGCTCAAGCTTCTGCACAATCTCTTGTTGGAACAGTGTCAAAAGCCTTCTTCAGTTGAAGAAAATGCACTCTACCCACCCCCCTCCTCTTGTCTTTCTGCCCTCACCCTTCATAGAAATCCCTAGGTTCGTGACAAAGGATTTTCCCCCCCCTGAAACCCTGCTGGTGTTGTTTAAAGTCATTCCCTTTTTTGGGTGATCTTATCAAAAACAAAACCCCTCTCTCCAAAATTTCCCCCATACCTTGTGTACTATAGACGTGTGACATGGTCGTAGCCCAAAAGCTGTCTTTCATACATTTGTGTTTTCAATTTGGTAGTGTCCCGTTTCAAAGATGTTTGAGATGTTTTTTAGGGAACAAAAAGCCTCTTTCCTTTTCAGGATCCAGGAGATTTAATCCGGTCCTATCAATTTTAAAGGATTTGCTCACTTAACGCCTCTTCACTTCTTCTTCATTTTTATGTATTTTGGGCCAACATTCAGGTGAAACCCCCCCCTCTCTCCTTTTTGGGGGCCCTTCGTTCCTCTGCAAAACCTTCTTTGAATCTCCCGTTGTGCTCCTCAATTTCGCATTATTTTTTTTGATCTCCCCTCTTTCCTTCCTCACCTGATTGCCTGGTCCCTTTACTGTTTTATTTTTCCTGATGTGGCTTACAAAAAGTTTTGGGTCGATTTGGGGTTTTTTGTATACATTCTCATTTGCCCTTTGGGGGTCCCGTCTTGCCTGTGCATATTCATTTTGCTCTAGATGGCCCTTTTCCTGGGTTTTGCCTTCTTAATTCTTCCTTTCCCCAGCACACTGGTTTTGGGCCCCCCTACATCTTTGGGTGAACCACGGGGTCATTGGCTTTTTTCATTTTTCCTGTTACCCTGGGGAAAACCTCTCCTCGCTTCCATGCATATTGTTGTTACATTTCCACATTTTGTTTACGACTTTCCCCCCAGTTTTTTCCCGTCCACTGAACCCCATTGAGGGAAATTCTTCAGTTTGCTTAGTCCCCTTTCTTGTAGTTTGACTTCATTCATCCAGGTCTTCCTGCTTCCTCCTCCACTTGTAACTCTACTATGTATTCGAAGCTTAAAGCACATGGTCACTGCCCCCCAGGTGTCTTTCATATGTGATGTTCTCAGTATGTGCACTACTCAAGGTGAATACTAGGTCCAGTCTCGCTGTTTCATCCTCTTCTCTCTCTCTGGTAGTGTCCCTTACATGTTGGTACATGAGATTTTCCAGTACCACCTCCATCATCTTAACCCTCCATGTTTCTTGGCCCCATGTGGATCCAAGTTCTCCCAATCAGTTTCTTTGTAGTTGAAGTCACCCATGATCAGTAGCTTTGCCCTGCTTGTAGAGCTCTTCTGGCCACTTCAGCTAGTTTGTCAGCCATCGCTCTGTTACTCTCATCATACTCTTTCTTTGGTCTCCTGCTGTTCTGTGGTGAGTTTTACATCACAGCAATTACCACCCTGAGACCTCCTGGCCGAAGCGTTAGTACTATGTAATCTCTTGCTTCTCCTCTGTCTCCTCTCCCCTGCTTATCAAAATCCTATCAGGTTTTGACCAGCAGTGCTACTCCTCTCCCCCATCCCTTCCCTCTATCTTTCCTCAGGATCTGATATCCCATTGGAAAGATGGCATCTGTTATCATCCCTGTGAACTTGATTTCTGTGTGGTCTATGATGTCCAGTGATGCCTCTTTGACTCTTTCATGCCACTCCTCCCACTTATTTGTTATTCGATCATCGTTTGTGTACCATATTTTTGGTTTACTCTCTAGCACTGTGTTTTGTGAGTCTGTGAGGATGGGGGACCTGGTAGTGTAATGCAGGATTCTACAGCATAGTGTGGGTTGGGGTTCTGGGTATGGATTGTGGTCTGTGATGGGATAGCGTGGTTTGTTGTGGGGTTCTGGGGGTGGTTCTGTGTGTGCTTGCTCTTGTTGCTCTGCCCTGCTCTGGTTGTCCTCTGCTGATTCTGTCCTTGTCTCTCCTCCTAGCTACTTTCACTTTTGTGTCCACTCTGTCAGCTGCTGTCTTTCTATTTTTGCTCTGTCTCGGTCTAGGGGCACCCTCTTGTATGCTGCTGAATCCTTCAGCTGTAGTTTCTCTTTGAGGATCCTGTCCTGCATTGTTTCTGTCCTGAAAATTATCTTGGTCATTCGTTTTTTCCCCTTCAGGTACCCCCTCTCTTCTCTGAAAATTTACAATCTCAGACATTTCCTCTTCACCTAATTCTTTGATGATGTTCTCAATCTGCTGTCTCTCTGCCTGCCGTCTTTCATTGCATGTCCTTCCCTCACTCTCCTGAAGCCCATGAATAAACACTGATTTCGTCCTCTCCTCCTCCTACTGCCTTTCCCTGTGAGTCTCTGGTTCCTGCTTGGACATGGCCATTTTCTCCCTTGTTCTTTCTTCTAGCTCCTGGTGGCATGGAAGTGTTTGTGTGTGTGTGTTTGTGTGTACATTTGTGCGCATTTGTTTGTCTTGTACTGGTGGTCCCCACACTCGCTAACCGTCATCACTGCCTTAACTCACCTACACCTTAGTAAATGCTATTAAATAGCTCCAAGAGTGAGTGACCATTAGTTTCCAGCATGCAGAGACTGGTGCTACTGCAACCCCAACTAGGTGAATATTACATGCGTCTGGCAGAGAAGTGGTTCCTCGTGGTTGCTCGATGCCGCTCCCTGCTGAGGGAGTCTTACTCTCTTAGAAGGGAGTTATACTTATCTTAAGAAACATAAGAACATAAGAACGAAAAATTTAAAATATA
>NC_069414.1:5731381-5754660 GCF_026875155.1 Cherax quadricarinatus
CAAGTGCAAAGCCACGAAGATTGGGGAAGGGACAAAAAAGACCCAGACGGAGTACAGTCTAGGGGCCCAAAAGCCTACAAACCTCACTAAAGGGAAAAGGGAGGTTTTTGGTGTGATTATAAACCCGGTAACATCTCCTAGGCACACATAAACCCAAATAACTGCTGCAGCTACGGGCGCCTGGCAAACCTAAAAACAGCTTTCCCAACATCTAAAAAAAGAAGTCTTTTAGGTCCTCACACGTGTACGTTGGGCCCCTATAGGAAAGCAGCGCAAGTTAAAAAACCCCCCTCCCCTAGCCAAACATTTAAGAAACTAAAAAAAGTGCAGGGGTTTTTGCAAAAGACTAGTCCCGGGCTAAGGCTTTTTCCTTGGGGAAAGGTTAAGGGAAATCGACCTGACGCATGGTAGACTGGTGAGTTTGGAGGATATATAACGACATATAAAAATACTGATAGGTATACCAAGGTAGACAGAGATGGCCACAGCAACAAGGGACACAGTTGGAAGCAAGACTCGGATGAACCAAGGGATTTTAAAGAAGTATTTTTTCACCCAGAGAGTTGTGGGAGTAAATACCCGGGGTGGTGAGTAGTAATGCAGGTCCATAAAAGCTTTTAAAATGAGGTAGATAAAGCTCAAGGAGCGGAAAAAGTGCCCGGTAGCTCCCTTTAAAGGCGGGGCCAGGAGCTGTGTTGACCCCTGCAACTACAACTAGGCGAGTACAACTAGGGGAATACACAAACCCCAACACAAAAACACACACAACACACACACACACACCCACACACAACACAACCCCACAACACACACACACACACACACACACACACACACACCATGCACTAGGAACTAGGAAGTAGGAATTCTAGGTAGATGGATAAAAAATAGAACAAATAAAAGGGTGGCTCTGGGTCAGCAGCAGATCAAGGTAGGATAGGCTCCACACATGTTAAGAACATACACGTCCATGCCGAATCAAAAAAATCTCTCTCTCTCTCTCTCTTCTCCTCTCTCTATCTCTCTTCTCTGTCTCTCTGTCTCTCTGTCGTCTGTCTCTCTGTCTCTCTGTCTCTGTCTGTCGTCTGTCTGTCGTCTGCTCCGCGTCTTCTGGGTTTTCTTTTCTCTTCTCTCTCTCTCTCTCTCTCTCTCTCTCTCTCTCCTTTTCTCTCTTCTCTCCTTCTCTCTCTCTTCTCTCTCTCTCTCTCTCTCTCTCCTCTTCTCTCTTTCCTCCCTCTCTCTTTTTCTCTCTTCTCGTTTCCCCCTTTTTCCCCTCCCTTCCCCATTCCTTTCTCTTTTCTTTTCCCCCCTTCCCTTCCCCCATTCCCTTTCTCTTTTTCCCTTCCCCCCTCTCCCCTTCCCCCCTCTAGCCTCCTTCCCACCCTTTTGCCCTCACACCCTGTCCCCCTCCCTCCCATCCTCATCCCTCTCCCCTTACAACTCCCCCACCCCACACACCATGCACTCCTACTTCTCTCTCTCTCTCTCTCTCTCTCTCTCTCTCTCTCTCTCTCTCTCTCTCTCTCTCTCTCTCTCTCTCTCTCTCTCTCTCCTCTCTCTCTCTCTCCTCTCTCTCTCTCTCTCTCTTCTCTCACTCTCTCTCTCTACTCTCTCTCTCTCTCTCTCTCTCTCCTCTCTCTCTCTCTCTCTCTCTCTCTCTCTCTCTCTCTCTCTCTCTCTTCTCTCTCTCTCTCTCTCTCCTCTCTCTCTCTCTCTTTCCCCTTTCTTTTTTTCATCCTCTCCCTCCCTCCCTCCCCCATTCTCCTCTCTTTTTCTTCTTCACTCCCTTCTTCCCTTCCACCCCTTTTCCCTCTAGCCCCTTTACCACTCTTTCTCCGCCCCCCATCTCCTCTTCCCCTACAATCCACCCCCAACAAACAACTACAACACCTAACCCATTTAAAAACATGGTGGCTCAGAATGGCAGTCAAAGGCTGAGGGTATCAGAGGAGACTGGTTCTGGTAAGGAAGAATGGATAGAAGAGCAATGTAAAAGGATGGAATAAGAGTGGGAGAGCAAACTAGGAAAGTTTTCTGCGAAAATGGACAAAAGAATAGAGGCAGAGCTTTCTGAAAAATTGGATAAGAGAATGAAGGAGGAGAAGAAGAAATGGGAACTGCCTATTGAAGCTGCAGAAGCCAGGATAAGAACCCTAGAATATGAAGTAAATAGGCTGAAACAAGTTACAGGGGTATTGCCCAGGGGAGACATAGCATCTGAAGCTGGTACACCCTTACAGAATGAGGAAACCAATGGAAAGGAAGGAGGCATAATTTATGTTAAAGCCATGTCATCCCACCAAGCAGGGTTGAGGAATGAAGAGGGAGAGCAGTTGGGAGCAGGGATAGTGGTAAGGGAGGGGGGAGAAGGTGGAGAGGGAGATAGGTCACGTGCAGAGGCACAAACATGCAACCAAGAGCTACAAGAAAAAATAAGGGATTAAATGGCTATGCACAAGTGGGAACAAGAGAAACAGAGGGAAAGGCAATGGAAGGAGGAGAGAGAGAGGTCAGAGTTTATTCATGGGCTTCAGGAGAGGAAGGGGAGGACACACAATGAAAGATGGCAGGAAGAAAAACAGGATATTGAAAACATCATCAAAGAAATAAGCGAAGAGGACATAACTCAGATAGTAAATTTTCATAGAATATGAGGCTACCTGAAGGAGAGAAATTGACTGGTCAAGCTGACTTTCAAGAGAGAAACAGTGCAAAACGGGATTCTGCTTCAGTTTAGGTATTCCTAGACTGAGGTAGAACGAAAACAGAACAACAGCAGCTGAGAGAGAGGACACAAAAGCGAAAGGGATAGGAAGAGAGACAAGGACAGAATCAGTAGAGGACAACCAGAGCGGGGTAGAGTGACAAGTGAAAGCACACACAAAACTACACCCAGAACCCCAAAACCAAACATGCCATCCCAACACAAACCACAATCCACACTGAGAGCCTCCTCCCCACACTATGTTGCAGAATCTCACAGCACACTGCCTGATCCCCTACACTCACAGACCCCCCAAAAACACAGTGTAGGAGAGGAAGCTGAAGGAGCCTGTCATCCAATTAATTGTTGCTTTTTTGTTTAACGTGAGATTTCCTTCAGTTTTGGTTCACAAGACAAAGTGTTTTCTCCAGTTCCTCTAAATATTTATGAAAAAATTACATCAAACAACAACTGAGAAAAGACTGAAAAAGGAATGATTTACTGAAAATGCGCTTTGGCAGGAAGGTAATCCTACATGGGACGACGTAAGGTTGTTTGGACACTTGTTGCCGAGAGAACAATGCTAATACTAATTTTCCTCGAGACCTTTCCTCTAAATAACTTATCTTTATTTCACAAAAAAATAAAGTTTGTTAGTTCTTGGAATGTTGAAAAAAGTCTGCCCTTTACTCCCACATAAATTCCAAAGTATTTGGAATATTTCCAAAATTCTCTTGATATTAATTAAAGAAATCATTATTTTACCATTTCTGTGAATATTATTCCACTTAATTAAGTAATAAAGGCGTACCTTAGCGAAATAAGTGAATAAATTACTTCCGAGATATTGGCCTGGAGCGCCGGCCGGCCCACCGTCTAGAAAAAAAAAATCTCGAAAATCGCGTTTGTTTGGGTGTATTTCTTAGTAAACTGATGTTCTAGTGCAGTTATCCTCTTCAAAACATCGTTTTCTCTTACTCAAAAACGACATATGAGAGGAGTAACTTATGTATATCGAAATATTGGTGGTGGACTCTCGCCATAATATGGCTTATTTTATTCAGTCTAGAGTATATAACATGTGTGTACGTTATTTATAGTGTTTATTACATCATATTAGATCAATTCTGATAGGTTAATAAGCCGTAGAGTTGATATATAAGCTGATATAAGCGTAATATTGAAGAGATTTCTCCTGGCTCTCTTGAGCGCGAGTACTGCTGAATGTTCCCAGATGGTGGAAATAAATGGTATAAAATACCGACACAATGGCAATATAAACACAAATGCAGTATAATGTGATCCTTTATTGACTACGTTTCGCCCACACAGTGGGCTTTTTCAAGTCACAAACAGAACTACCTGGGGTGGAAGGAACGCGAGTATTTATAGTCCGGCTGAGGTCAGGTGAAGAATGCTGCATCTGATGATGTACCGAGTTGGGTTGTAGAGTCTAAAAACTTGGGTAGCTTGGAAAGGAGACTGGACAAGTTGGTGAGCAGACCTTCTACAGTGTTCTTATGTGGGATAGCGATGAAGAAGTTTCTTGGCAAGTGGTTCAGCTATGTTATAGAAGCCACTATTCTGGTTGAAGTTGTCGGATATAGAAATAAGTGATGATTCCAGGATTCTTCGGTATTGAGTGTTGTCTTCTGTGGCGATAAGTCTTGAGTTTCTGTAGTTTATCAAGTGGTTGTGTGAACTATGTGTTGGCTTTACGTGTTTCTCTTTTGAAAATCACCTCTTTCAGCAGACTTTTGGACTACCCATGGGTTCGCCACTCAGTGCAGTCCTAGCGAACCTGTACATGGAACATCTAGAAGCCGAACGTTTCTCCACCATTATTCCTTCGTCTGTCACCTGGCTCCGTTATGTTGACGACATTCTCCTCATAACTCCTAAATGCTTCAACGTTCAAGCTCTCCAAGACAAGCTCAACCAGGTCGAGCCTTCAATCCAGTTCACACTTGAAGAAGAGGTCGACAACACTCTTCCTTTCCTGATGTTCTACTCTGCAAAGCTGACCACGAACTTCGTTTTAAAGTCTATCGAAAACCCACCAACCAAAACGATCTCTCCACTTCTACTCTCACCACGACACCAAAACCAAACGTGGTGTAATTATAAGCTTCTTCCTGCGTGCACTCAGAATCTGCAGCAACGAGTTCCTTGAGGAAGAATGCACTATAATTGACAGATATTTTCCAAACTCCACTATCCTCGTCACTTCATCAGAGGACTGCAGACGGCGAGCACTAAACATCTTCAACACACCCAGAGAAGACACTGCCGAGAAGAGATACATAGTCCTTCCCACCAACTCCATTGCCAAACATGTTTCCAACATCTTTGCCAAAACATCATTCCAAGTATCTACCTCCACAACCACGACCATCAAGGACATCACCAGTAGTAGGCAGGACAAGCCTCCATCCTCTGCAGGGGTATACATAATCCCTTGTAATGACTGCAACAAGTTATACGTGGGCGAAAACATCAAGGGACCTCCAAAACACGTATTTCAGAACACCAATACGCAAGCAGGTCTGACGACACAAGGAATGCCTGCGTACAACACCGTAATTCACACAACCACTTGATAAACTACAGAAACTCAAGACTTATTCGCCACAGAAGACAACACTCAATACCGAAGAATCCTGGAATCATCACTTATTTCTATATCCGACAACTTCAACCAGAATAGTGGCTTTATAACATAGCTGAACCACTTGCCAAGAAACTTCTTCATCGCTATCCCACATAAGAACACTGTAGAAGGTCTGCTCACCAACTTGTCCAGTCTCCTTTCCAAGCTACCCAAGTTTTTAGACTCTACAACCCAACTCGGTACATCATCAGATGCAGCATTCTTCACCTGACCTCAGCCGGACTATAAATACTCGCGTTCCTTCCACCACAGGTAGTTCTGTTTGTGACTTGAAAAAGCCCACTGTGTGGGCGAAACGTAGTCAATAAAGGATCACATTATACTGCATTTGTGTTTATATTGCCGTTCCCAGATGGTGCCTGATTGGCTGGCACTCTACGGATAAGCTCCGCCTTCTCTTATATGATGCCAAATAGTCAAATATTATATTAGGAAGAATAATGCAAGAAAAACGATAAAAAACAAGGAAAAAAATCCAAAAAATAAATGGGCTGTGAGCAGACGTGCTACCCACATCGCTGTCACCATACCTGATATCAATGACTATAATTTCTTGTAGAAACGTCGTAGAACATTGATTCTTGTACCATTGTATTGCCAAAGAGTTAAGCTATTTTTTATATGAATAACTCAATTTCCATAATTTTTCGATTTTTTGTTTTGTTTTTGAGCGCGCGCGGAAAATTGGATGACTTGCCCCTGAAGGTATGGTACACCGATGCTGATGGAATAACGAATAAGTGGGAGAAGTGGCACGAAAGAGACAAAGAGGCATCACTGGACAACATAGCTCTCACAGAAATCAAGCTCACAGGGATGATAACAGATGCCATATTTCCAAAGGGATATCAGATCCTGAGGAAAGACAGAGGGAACAGTCGGGGGGGGAGGACTGACCATCAAAACAGATGGAATTTTAATGAACTGGAGAGAGGAGACAAAGGAGAAGCAAGATAATACATAATAGGAATGCTTCAATTTGGAGGTAACAAGGTGGTAATTGCAGTGATATATAACCCACCACAGAACAGCAGGAGGCCAAGGCAAGAGTATGATGAGAGTAAAAGAGCGATGGTTGACACACTGGCTGAAGTGACCAGAAGGGCTCATGCGAGCAGGGAAAAGCTGCTGATTATGGGTGACTTCAACCACATCAAAATTGACTGGGAGAGCCACATGGGGGCCCAGAAATGAGGAGGGCCAAGATGATGGAGGAGGTACAGGAAAACCTCATGTACCAACACATAATGACGGTAATGACGGCCTAGTAGCTAGGAATGATAACCTTAACTCCATATGTAATGCATATTTAGGTCAATGTGAGACAATACAGCCATTATTATCTCAAACACCACCAAACAGGTGCATACACTGTACTAAAGTACGCATGAAAAACAGAAAAGGCACCTTATGTAAAATGTGTAAGGGGTGGGTGCATGATGGATGGATGTACAATTTTAGCAGCAGTGCCAGAATTCATTTTGTGTGTAACAAATGCACTTTGGCAAAGTTACCCTTTAGCAATGATTACACTGATTTACCTAATTTTAATACAAATGACCCATTGCCATATATTGATGATTATAATTGTTTTATGAAAACAGGCCTTCACTTTATTCATGTCAAACACAAGATTTACTTCTTCCTAAAATTTGGGAGAGATTAGGATTCTAGCTAACAAAATTTTGGGGGGCAGTTATAACCATCTCTGAATCTTGGTTGGATGATACGGTGACTGACGACGAGGTAAAAAAAGAAGGTTACAATATAAAAAGAGAAGGAAAAAGAAAGGGGGTGGAGACCCCTACAAGAAAACAGCTTACAAAGCCTGATTAAATAACAATAAACGAATTCAGGTTTAAGCGTTTCCAAACAAACCACTTATGGAACTACTCCCCCCTCCTACAAACATTTCAAAAAAATTTTTCCAGAACCGGACGAAAACAATTGCAGACAATAATATGGCGCCCAAAACTGTTTTTCCCCCCGGGTTTCTTAAAAAATTCTATTTTTGTTTCCCATTTTTCCCCCCCAAACCCCCCCCCCTTGCCACTTTTCGTAACCCACTAAACTTATCAGTCCTCTCCCGGGGTCTTATGTTTTTTTTCCCAAACGACCGGTCCTGGGTTTCCCCCGGACTTTGGGCAACAAAACCACAGAAAAAAACCCCCTTTCTACACAATTTGACTGGACAGAGACAAGTTGCATGGGACTAAACGATGCCTTGGAAAAATTCAAAACAATTTCACTACCATCCTTGTAATTTTGCACCATTAAAGAGGTTAGGTTTTAAACAAGAACTGAACCCTGGAGGGCTTGAATTTTTAGAAAATATAAAATTCAGAGACCAGGTGCTAAAATTATTTAAAGCAGACAGGATATTGCAGCACAAAATAAATTCCAAAGGGGGAGGAACAGAGAACAGAGACTTATAAAAGGAGAAAAGGGCAAAGCACTTTTGCTAAAAAATTAAAAGGTATAAGCAAAACCTCAGAAAGCTCTGGCAAACAACTATACCCAAAAACCAGTGATAGGTCTAACGGGGTTCCACTATCGATAATGAGGTATGCCACGAAACTCTAAGGTGGAAAATTGTTTAATTCTTACTCCATTGTTGCATCAACAAAAAAGAAAATCCCAGATATAAATACCTTTAACAGGACTCTGAAAGTTTAAAACATACTATCAAAAAAGAGGAAACCCAAACAGTTTCCAACTATAAGTGTATCTCATGACTTTATTAAAAAAAGAGCAAGAAATTTTTAAACCCAATAAGAGCCGGCCGATAACATCCCCCTAAGTTCCTAAAAGATGGGCTTCTGAGCTGTTATCCCCCATTGCTCAATAAAAAATCTATCAATCACCACTAATACCTACCGGAGGGGTTCAAGGAGGCCAGGTTTACTCCTATCCAAAAAAAAGTATCTGTGTCAGCAATATAGGCCGTTGTAACTGTAAAAATTCCCCCCAAAATTTTGATAGGGCGGTGTACCTCAAGTAGTAAGTACCTTAATGACAACAACTTTTCCAAAATATCATCGGCTTTTTGAAAATCTTCAACCGACACATCCTTAATTAATCTGATGAATTTCCCGAGAACTGAAATGTCAAAGGGGAAACCCCAAGGGATGGTAACCTTAGACCGCAAAAAGGGTTTTGATTTTTGTCAACCCCAAAATATTATTAAGAAACTTTAAGCTATCGGAAAAGGTTCTGTAAAGGGGTTTTAAATCCTCCCCTTGAAAGGAAAAAAAATAGTCAAAATAACAAAACGGAATCGAACCCCCCCGATAGCATGTGGATTCCCCAAGGGAAATTTCTGGGTCCCTTATTATTTTTATGTTATGTCAAACATGCCCATCGTGGGCAAGTGCAAACTTCTCTGTATGAGATGACGTGCTCTTTAGTGTAGGTAAAAACCACAAAAATATAGCTAATGTTTTTAAAAGGAAATGGGTCCTGCAGCAAATGGTAGTAGAAACAAATTCAAAACACCTCGGGGAAAAGAAGCCCCTTTCTTTGGACGAAAAAAAAACTGAGAAGGGTAAATAATTTTAATGTCCATGTAATGAGAAGCCCCTCACTTTTTTTTCTCGTAAAATATCTTGGAAACCCCTTTGCCCATGCATGTCAGGAGAATTGATAGGGGGCGTGTAGTAAAAAAAGCGAATGACAGACCGAAGTTCCTCTATAGACAAGCCAGTGTCTACCCTGAGGCTCGCAGGACCTTTTCGGTTTATACAATGCCATTGGATTACTCTTCCTCTTCTTGGTACCTGCCCCTTTACAAAAAACTGAAAAAATAGATGCCAATCGCCCCGAACAAAAACTAAGATTCACCCGGGGCGGGACCCAAGAGAACATGTGGCCCGGGTAAATACAGCATTTGGTATGCTGAATGTTGAAGACAGTAAAAAAATGAAGCTAAATCATGTTAAAAAAATTGAAAAAACAGTGCCCGAATGCACAATAACCCGCACATAGAAGAGAGGAGTTACGACGCGTTTCGGTCCGACTTGGCCCATTTAAAAAGGGCAAAAACCCAGAATTTGAGCAGAGGGGCTATATATAGGCAGGAAGAGGTAGGGGGGGTAGTAGTAGGCAGAGTATGTAGTAGTAGTAGTAAGTAGTAATTTTAGTTATAGTGGGGAACTAAGGGGAGGAGCCAGTAAAATTTAAAAAGAAGGGGAGCACTGCAAGGGAGCTAGGTGCCCACAGGGGAGGCAAGGCACAGGGGTGGGGGGAAGGGGAAAGTGATGAAATAAAAAGAAGAAACAGAAACACGTGAAAAAAGAAAGACAAAAAAGAAAAAAAAGGAAAAGGGGAAGAGGAAAAGAAAAAAAAAATGAGGAATGGGTTAAGTCACGGGTTTTCTGAAGTTTAAAAGCTTTTTTTCAATGTATTTGGAGGGAAAGGATCTACAGGGGGACGAACCCAGGCTAAGTTCATAAAAAAAAAGTTGTGTTTTTGAGAGGTTTAAACAGATGGCGACTTTTTAAATTTTTAAAGTGGGGAAGCAGTTTTAGCAGAAGCCCAGTCTTGGGGGTGTGACTCTGACGTGACAAAAAAGAGTATTGTTGTGTGGGGCAAGAAACATTTTTTTGTGCTCCCAAATCTGTCAGGAGAGATGGGCCCAGTTTCTCCTAAGTTTTGAAGAGGACAGGAGGGAAAAGAAATGGGGTAGACCCCAGGAACATCTGTAGAGGGGGGAGAGGTTAAACGAGTTAGTGCGAGAGGTTAGTTGGCGGAAAGAAAGCTTGAGTCTAAGGAGGAAAAATTGTTGAGATTAAAAAAAACCCGGAAAGTGGGGAAAGGGCAGAGGACAGAAGAGTTCCCGGAGTAGAGAGTTTGGGAAAAAATTACGTTTAGCTCGTGAGAAGGAGAGTTATAAAAGGGGAAGGGTACCCAAAGAGGGGAAAAACGAATTTGAAGAGTGGAAATTTTGTTGGAAGGAATGAGGTCACAGTGCGGGGGGCACGGAAAAAAGGGGGGAGATAAAAACCCTTTTCTTGACAGGGGAAGCTGTAGAAAAGTAGTGAATGTAACCCTGTGCAAAAGTTTTCGGAAAAGGGGAAAGGAAAAAAACTTGTATCTGAGCGGGGGAAATGGACATCAAAAAAGAAAGCAAGGAATTAGTTTTTCCATTCAGCTTAAACTTAAGGGAAAGGGGCAAGTTTTTAAAGAGCTTCAAGAAAAGGGTTTTGAAAGAGTTTGGGAGTCATGAGCCACAGAGCAAAGATTATCCACATGCGGGCCGAGTGAAGGTTGCACATCGATGGTAGGAAGAAGAACGTCCAAAATTTTTCCCATGTAAAGATTAGCAAGGAAGGAGAGGAGGAGAGCCCTAGCGACACCAAAGTTTTGAGAATAATTTTTCCCCCCTTGGGAAAGGGAAAAAGGAATTAGAGTCCACCAGGGGCGGAAAAGATCAAGAAAGATTCCATAGGTATAGGGAGATTGAAACCCTTCAAGGGCTTCTCTCCGGGGAAATAAGAACATCAAAAGGAGCTTTGGGGTGAAGAAGGTTCAACCAAGACTAAAATCTTACAGGTTGGGAAAGGGAACCCGTTCATAAAGTCTTGAGAGTGCGGGGTGGGAGGAGAAAAAGTACCCAAAAAGGGAGTGAGGGTTTTTGGGCCCGCCCAAAAAGCAAGAGAATAAAAAGACAGAACCTCTAGGGTATGATAGGACGAGAGGAATATCAGGTTTGAGTTTTGGAAGGCCCTAGAAATAGGGAAGAGGGGCAGATGACAGAAACCCTTGAACAAGGTCAAAATCAGGAGGACAGAGGTCGGGAGAGTCCCTTGTTTCTTGTTGAAAGTTCTCTTGATGCGATCAAGAGGGTTGGGGAAGAGGAAAAATGTAGGTCGTGAGTCAGAGGAAGACATCGTTTTTCGGGGGTAATCCCCGCGATCAAGGATAAACTTTTCCTTTGTCAGAAGTGGTATGACAATGTTAGTGTTAGATTTAAGAGAAGGAAGGGCAAGTTGGTAACGGGTGGAAAGGGGGTGATTTTGAAAACAGATAATTGAGCAGGGGGGAGAGCCCACGAAAAATGGAAAATAAGGGAAAATTACAGGAGCGAGATGAGAAAGGAATCAAAAGAGCTAAACAGGGGAAAAATTTTTAGCGCGGGGGGGTAGGGAAGGGCAAAGGAAGGCCAAAAAAAGAAGTTCAAGCTCATACTGAGAGAGTGAGAAGAAGACAAGTTAGTAAACTCGGAGGGGGAATTTGACCAAGGGTAGCTGAGATAACGTTTAAGTTTATTCTGTAGTTTAGAAGAATGAAAATTTTGTATTAGGGGCAGTTCAAACGCAATGGTTTGAGGAAGGTTTTTAGAGTCTGTGGTAGGCGCAAAGGACACGTGACGTGACGCAAAATAAAGAAGGGATTTCAACCCGTGACTTAGTAGAAAAAATGAGTTTGAAGTAGGAGACGGGCATGCAAAAAAAACCCCCCCCCCCCGTGGGTTGGGTTTCAGGAAGTGGGAAAGGAAGGGGGCAGAATTGTTCAGCAAAACAGTAGAGGAAGCGAAGCTGATTCTTCGGCCGGGTGCAATAGGCAGCCCCATAAGATCGAAGAGGGGTTTAAAAGAAGGAAAAACATAAAAAAATTGGAGAGAATATGGCTTAGCTGGGGGTCCATAAAACAAAAAAAAAAGGCCAAAACCGTGGTGGAACGTACAAATAACCCCCACATAGAAGAAGGAGCTTTCGACGAGTTTCGGGGCCGACTTGACTTTTTACAAAGGCACACAACAGAAATAGGCACGACGGTATAAAGGCGGAGAGGTTAGTGGTGTAGTAGTGGGGAGTAGTGTAGAGTAGTTTAGTAGTGTAGTAGTTTGTAGTAGTAGTAGTATGTTTAAATAGTAGTAGTTTAGTAGTAGTAGTAGTGGGGAACTAAGGAGGGGGGCCCGTCAAAAATAAAGACAGGGAGCACTGCAAGGGGGCTAGGGGGGCCCCCAAAAGGGAGAGCAAGTGCACAGAGGTGGGGGGGAAGGGGAAATGATGAAATAAAAAAATGAAAGGGAAAAAAACACGCGCAAAAGAAAGAAAACAGAAATTTTTTACTCCTCATATTGTTTCCCGTCTTGGTACCCCCTTTCCCCTTTCATGACTCTGCTTTACGGCTGAAAAGTAATTTTTTTTCTCCCCAAAATCTTATCTGGGAACTCTTTTGGGCCTTTTTTCCCTAATTTCGGTCTTTTAAATTTAACAATTTTTCCGTCCCCTTGACATCAAGCTTACTTTCCGCCCGACAAACTCTTGCCCAAACTCGTTTACCTCTCCCCCCTCTACAATGTTTCCCGGTGTTACTCTATTCTTGCTCCCCCTGTCTTTCAAAACTTAGGGAAACTGGCCCATCTCTCCGCGATTAGAGGACAAAAAAAAGTGTTAGGTTGCCGACATAACAAAATCTTTTTCTGTCACGTCAGAGATCACAGCCATCCTTTTGATGGTCTTCTGCTAAAACTGTTTTCCCCATTCCAACTTTAAAGTCGCCATCTTGTTTAATCCTCTCAAATACAAAATTTCCTTGTATGAATTTAGCCCGGGTTTCGCTTGTAGATGCTTCCCTCCCCCAATACATTGTAAAATGCCCCAAAAATTCAGAACCCCCGTTTACCTGATTCCTTTTTTTTTCTTCTCCCTCTTCCCTTTCCTTTTTTCATTTTTGTCTTTCTTCGCCGTGTTTTGTCCTTCATATTTATTTCTCACTTTCCCCTTCCCCCACCTCTGTGCACTTGCTTTCCCCCGTGGGCACTAGTCCCTTGCAGTGCTCCCCCGTCTTTTTTTTGTGGTCCCCCTCTTAGTTCCCCCCTACTACCACTACTACTGCACTCTATTACTACTACTACTATACAACTACTACTACTACTTATACTCTACTACTACTAAACCCCCATACCTTTCCTGCCAATAAATACGTCGGCTCTACTTTGGTTAGTGTGACTTTGTAATGGTCCAAATCGGACCGAACGTCGTCGTAAGTCCCCTTTTTCATGTGGGGTTATTTTGGGGTCGTTCCAGTCACGGTATTGTCCCTTTTTTTTTGTTATTTAGTGCCCAGAAATTCTTGCTGTCAATTTTGTCAGGTTAGGAACCGAAGGCAATATAGTACCGGGGGGAGAGCAAAAAATTTTGTGTACCCACGTCAGGGCCGGGTTTAAAGAAAGGAAGGGGAAATGATTTTCTATTTTTTAGCTAAATAGTGTAAATTTTACTTATTCCTAGTAAGACCCTGTTTTGTGATAGTCTTAATGCCCTTGTGTAGTAGTATCTTTTTGTATGTTTAAGTGTTATCTTCTTTACAAAAATAAGAAATTTAAAAACCCTTTATATTTAATAAAAAGGTAATAGGCCCCCAATGGAAAAAGTCACTCTGTCTGACTTTTTTCGGTTTCCGGGTTCTCTAGATATGCTGTAGTATGAAAATTTAGAAAACTTTTTGTGTATCCTGAATAAACTTACTTATTATTTACTTACTTACTTATTGCAGAGAAAGAGAAGAGAATCAACCGTGGGGAGTGGACCAGTGTTCCCTTCGTAGGCAGATTTCAGGACATTACATAAAAAAACCCCCTGGGGGGCGGGGTTTGATCACGTAGCTTGAGCATCTAATGCATACTAGAGTTACATGTGGAGGGGAAGCTGAATGGGCGGACGAATAAAAACCAAAGCTACAAGAAAGGGGACTACCCCGGCATGAAGAATTTCCTGCACAGGGTTCAGTGGGACAGAGAACTGGCAGGGAAGTCAAAAAAACGAGTGATGGAATAGTGGCAACATATGAAAAAAGCTGAGAAAGGTTTGTATCCAAAGGACACAGAAAAAAACCGAAAAACCCAAAATGAGCCTTGGTTTATGCAAAAAGGGGTAAATTTGGCCCAAAACCCGGGCCGTGAATAGAAGTACAGAAGGCAAAGGACCCAGGAGAATAAGGAGAGCAGTTGTTGAGCCAGAATTGAATTTGCACAGGTATGAAGGGAGGCCCAACGACAAAACGAGAATGACATAACAGCGAAAACCAAATCTGATCCAAAGCTGTTCAACAGCCACATGAAGAGGAAAACAACAGTCAAGGACCAGGTAATCAGGCTGATCACCTAGAAAAGAACGAGCTTATCAACGGCAGCCAGCACGGTTTCAGGGAAGGGAAATCCTGAATCACAAACTTACTGGAGTTCTATGACAGGGTGATGGCAGTAAGACAAGAGAGAGACGGGTGGATAGATTGCATTTTCTTGGACTGTAGAAAGGCGTTTGACACTGTTCCACACAAGACATTAGTGCAAAAACTGGAGGACCAGGCAGGGATAACAGGGAGGGCATTACAATGGAACAAGGATTACCTGTCAGGAAGAAAACAGCGAGCCATGGTATGTGACGAGGTCTCAGAGTGGGCGCCTGTAATGAGCAGGGCGCCACAGGGATCAGTTCTAGGACTGGTGCTGTTTCTGGTATTTGTGAAAGACATGACGTAAGGAATAGACTCCAAAGTGTCCATGTTTACAGATGATGTGAAGCTGATGAGAAAAATTCAACTGGGTGAGGACCAGGCAAAACTACAGTGGGATTAGGCCAGGCTGTAGGCCTGGTCCAGCAACTGGCTCCTGGACTTCAACCCCACCAAGTGCAAAGTCATGAAGATTGGGGAAGACAACAGACGGAGTACAGTCTAGGGAGCCAGAGCCTACAAACCTCACTCAAGGAAAATGTTCTTTGGGTGAGTCTCGTGAGGCGCACATCAATTAAATAACTGCTGCAGCATGCGGGTGCCTAGTAAACCTAAGAAGAGCTTTCTGACATCTTAATAAGGAATCGTTCATGACCCTGTACACTGTGTACGTCAGGCCCATATTGGAGTATACGCAGCACCAGTTTGGAGTGCACATCTAACCAAGCATGTAAGGAAACCAGAGAATGCGCAAAGGTTTGCAACACGACTAGTCTCGGATCTAAGGGGTATGTCCGACAGGGAAAAGTTAAGGGAAATCGACCTGATGACGATGGAAGACACGAAAAATGGGGGGATATGATAACGTCATATAAAATACTGAGAGGAGACATGCTGGACAGAGACAGGATGTTCCAGAGATGGGGCACAGCAACAAGGGTCACAGTTGGAAGTTGAAGACTTAGATGAATCACAGGCATGTTAGGAAGCATTTCTTCAGTCACAGATTTTTTAGGAAGTGAAACAGTCCGGGAAGTTATGTAGTGGAGGCAGGATCCATACATAACTTTTAAGGAGAAGTTTGCAACAAGGTACGCAGTTCTCTACCACAATACCACACTGATCCAATACCTTGGCGCCCAGCTAACGTTAGATGTTTTGGTCGAAGGCAGCCAGCTATCAGGCAGGTGGCTTTCATTTCAGCTTTTCATCTCATCCCCTGCATTCATCGACCGACGAGAGATATTTACAATGTTTAGAATTCGCAGAACAGGCGAAATATTCACAAACATTGATCTCAGGTCGAAGGAGATTCGAACCTACGCACCTTGAGATGAAAAGCTGAAAGCCACCTGCCTGAAAGCTGACTGCCTCGGTCTAGCATTAGCTGGGCACCAAGGTATTGGACCAGTGTGGAACGGTGGTAGAGTGCTCAGTACCTTGTTCCAAGGTGCGTAGGTTCGAATCTCCTTCGACCTGAGATTATTGTTTGTGAATATTTTTACTGCTCTACAAATTCTAAACAAGATTATATATATATATATATATTATATATATATATATATAATATATATATATATATATATTATATATATATATATATTTATAAATATATATATATATATATATATATGTCGTGCCGGATAGGCAGAACGTGCGATCTTGGCTTAAATAACAACACTCATCTTGCCATATAAGACAAGCGAAAATTTGTGTATGCAATAATTTCGCCAAAATCTTTCTGAACCTAACGAAAAAATATATTTCACTGTGTTTGTTTAGTATTAAATTATTGTTACCTGGAGGTTACCTGGAGGTTATTCCGGGGATCAACGCCCCCGCGGCCCGGTCCATGACCAGGCCTCCCGATGGATCAGGGCCTGATCAACTAGGCTGTTACTGCTGGCGCACGCAGTCAACGTACGAGCCACAGCCCGGCTGATCCGGCACTGACTTTAGGTATCTGTCCAGCTCTCTCTTGAAGGCAGCCAGGGGTTTATTGGCAATTCCCCTAATGCTTGATGGGAGGCTGTTGAACAGTTTTGGGCCCCGGACACTTATGGTGTTTTCTCTTAGTGTACCAATGGCGCCCCTACTTTTTATTGGCGGCATTTTGCATCGCCTGCCCAGTCTTTTACTTTCGTAGGGGTGATTTCTGTGTGCAGATTTGGGACCATTCCTTCCAAGATTTTCCAAGTGTAGATTATGATATATCTCTCCCTCCTGCGTTCCAACGAGTACAAGTCAAGTGCTTCCAAGCGTTCCCAGTAGTTAAGGTGCTTGACAGAACTTATCGTGCAGTAAAAGGATCTCTGTACACTCTCTAGATCTGCGATTTCACCTGCTTTGTATGGAGATGTTAATGTACAGCAGTATTCCAGCCTAGAGAGAACAAGTGATTTGAAAAGGATCATCATGGGCTTGGCATCTCTCGTTTTGAAAGTTCTCATTATCCATCCTATCATTTTCTTTGCACGTGCGATCGTGGCACTGTTGTGATCCTTGAAAGTGAGATCCTCAGACATTACTACTCCAGGTCCCTTACATTATTTTTCCGCTCTATTGTATGGCCGGAGTCAGTAGTATACTCTGTTCTAGTTATTATCTCCTCCAGTTTTCCATAACGGAGTAGTTGGAATTTGTCCTCATTGAACATCATATTGTTTACCGTTGCCCACTGGAAAACTTTGTTTATATCTTCTTGGAGGTTAACCGCGTCCTCAGCAGATGACAGCCTCATGCAGATCCTAGTATCATCCGCAAAGGATGATACGATGCTGTGGTGTATATCTCTGTTTATGTTGATATGAGGATAAGGAATAAGATGGGGGCGAGTACTGTGCCTTGTGGAACAGAGCTCTTCACTATGGCAGCCTCCGATTTAACTCTGTTGACCACTACTCTTTGTGTTCGATTTGTTAGGAAGTTGAAGATCCATCTCCCACTTTCCAGTTATTCCTTTAGCACGTATTTTATGGGCTATTACGCCATGATCGCATTTGTCAAATGCTTTTGCAAAGTCTGTGTATATTACATCTGCATCTGATTTTCTTCCAGTGCATCCAAGGCCATTTCATAGTGATCCAGTAGTTGTGAGAGGCAGGAGCGACCTGCCCTGAACTCATGTTGCCCTGGATTGTGCAGATTTTGGGAATCCAGGTGATTTGCAATCCTGCTTTAGCACTCTTTCAAAGATTTTTATGATGTGGGACGTCAGAGCTATTGGTCTATAGTTCTTAGCTAATGCTTTGCTGCCACCTTTATGGAGCGGGGCTATATCCGTTGTTTTAAGTGACTGTGGAATTTCACCCATGTCAAGCTCCTCCTCCATAGTGTACTTAGGGCACGCGAGAGGGGTTTCTTGCAGTTCTTAATGAAAACAGAGTTCCACGAGTCTGGCCGGGGCTGAGTGCATAGGCATGTTGTCAATGGCTTTTTCGAAATCTATCGGAGTTAGGGTAATGTCGGAAATCTGGCATACATTTATGGAGTTTTGAGGCTCATTCATGAAGAATCATTTGGGTCGTCGATCTCAGACCGATAGTGGTTCACTAAACACAGAGTCGTACTGGGATTTCAATATTTCACTCATTTCTTGTTGTCGTCAGTGTAAGTCCCATCCTGTCTGAGTTAAGGGCCCGATACTAGATGTGGTATTTGCCTTGTTTTTGGCATATGAAAAGAAATATTTTGAATTTCTTTCAATTTCACTAATAGCTTTAAGCTCCTCCTGCCTCTCCTGTTCCTGTAAGAGTCATTTAGCTTAAGTTCGATAGTTTCCACTTCCCTGGTCAGCGCCTCCTTTCGTGTATCAGATATTCTAGCACTCCTGAGGAGCTCAGTGACTCTTCGTCGTCTTCTGTAGAGGGAGCGTCTTTTTCTCTCCAGTTTACTCCTGCTCTTCTTCTTTCTTAGGGGAATATGCCTTGAATCATGCTTCGGCTACAGGAAGTTGATCCTTTCAAGGCACTGGTTTGGATCCATGTCATTTAAGACATCTTCCCAACATGTTTCGTTTAGGACATGGTTTACCTGGTCCAGTTGATGTTCTTGTTGTTGAAATTGTATTTTTGTGAAGACACCTTCACAGGTACATGCATTCTGCTGTTCAGGACCCCTATGCATGTACGTCTGGACTTCGATTAGATTTTGATCGGAATTAGTTGTTTTTGATATTCTTTATGTCTCTTATCAGGTCCTCATTATTTGTGAAAAATAGGTCAAGTGTGTTTTCTAGTCTTGTTGGCTCCACTATCTGCTGGCTTAAGGTGTGTTTTTCGCAAGAGACTTAGTGCTCATGTGTGTGTGACCTTTTCATCTGCGCTACCTCCGGGGATTGTTTCAGCTATAACATATTTGCTACATTCTTCCATTTTGTATGCCTTAGGTTGAAATCACCAAGCAGTAAGATGTTTGGGGATGGAGCTGGAAGGTTTTCCAAACAGTAATCGATTTTCAGTAGCTGTTCCTTGAACTGTTGGGAGGTTGCATCTGGTGGCTTGTATACAACCACAATGACTAGGTTTGGTTCTCGATCTTATTGATAGAACTTCAACTACCTCATTTGTGGTGTTCAGCAACTCCGTGCAGATAAGGGACTCTTTGACATACAGGCCAACCACCCCTTGTTGCCTGTTTTATCTGTCGCATCTAAAAAGGTTGTAACCACTTATCCATATTTCACTGTCAAAGTGATCTTTTGTGTGAGTCTCTGTGAAGGCTGCAAACATTGCATTAGACTCCACTAGAAGTCCACTGATAAAAGGTATTTTGTTGTTGGTGGATGGCTTAAGGCCCTGTATATTAGCAAATATGAACGAGGTTGTATTCTGTGTTTGTTGGGGGGATTTTGTTATTGGCATCAGTAGTTGTAATTCTGGAGGGCCATGGATGGCCACTGGCTGCGCCTCCAGTCCAACAAGGCTCCAAGGTGGTGGACTATTTTTGTTATTTCCTTCCATTTTCTTTTTTCGTTTCCTGCCACTAAAAAATCACCTGGAGTTGGGTTGTCGTAGCTACTATTGTTTGTCTTGTGGGGTCTGTGCCTCCTGGTCCTTTTAGATGGTATATTTAATTGGGTTAGGCTAAAAAAAAATTGTTCTTGTTATAATAAGGTTAGGTAAGTTTTCTAAGATTCTTTTGGTGCAAAATTAAAAAATTTTACATCAACATTGATGAAAAAAATATATCTTTAAACGTATAAGAGAAAATTTCAGAAAGGACTTAATTTTAAATGAGTTCTTGCTAACTGACCCAGTTTTACATATTCGGCACGACATATATATATATATATATATATTTATATATATATATATATATATATATATATATATATATATATATATATATTATATATTATATATATATATATATATATATATATATGTATATATATATAATATATATATATATATATATATATATATATATATATATATTATATATATATATATATATATATATATATATTCTTTTTTTAAACAAGTCGGCCGTCTCCCACCGAGGCAGGGTGACCCAAAATGAAAGAAAATCCCCAAAAAGAAAATACTTTCATCATCATTCAACACT
Organism: Cherax quadricarinatus; assembly: GCF_026875155.1. Lineage (NCBI taxonomy): Eukaryota > Metazoa > Arthropoda > Malacostraca > Decapoda > Parastacidae > Cherax > Cherax quadricarinatus. The sequence goes on from NC_069414.1 coordinate 5,751,505, forward strand.
TTCACCTCACTCACACATAATCACTGTTTTTGCAGAGGTGCTCAGAATACAACAGTTTAGAAGTATACGTACAAGGATACCTCGAGACCTGGAGTTTACCTGGAGAGAGTTCCGGGGGTCAACGCCCCCGCGGCCCGGTCTGAGACCAGGCCTCCTGGTGGATCAGAGCCTGATCAACCAGGCTGTTGCTGCTGGCTGCACGCAAACCAACATACGAGCCACAGCCCGGCTGATCCGGAACTGACTTTAGGTGCTTGTCCAGTGCCAGCTTGAAGACTGCCAGGGGTCTGTTGGTAATCCCCCTTATGTGTGCTGGGAGGCAGTTGAACAGTCTCGGGCCCCTGACACTTATTGTATGGTCTCTTAACGTGCTAGTGACACCCCTGCTTTTCATTGGGGGGATGGTGCATCGTCTGCCAAGTCTTTTGCTTTCGTAGTGGGTGATTTTAGTGTGCAATTTCGGTACTAGTCCCTCTAGATTTTCCAGGTGTATAAATCATGTATCTCTCCTCCTGCGTTCCAGGGAATACAGGTTTAGGAACCTCAAGCGCTCCCAATAATTGAGGTGTTTTATCTCCGTTATGCGCGCCGTGAAAGTTCTCTGTAAATTTCTAGGTCGGCAATTTCACCTGCCTTGAAAGGTGCGTTAGTGTGCAGAAATATTCCAGCCTGATAGAACAAGTGACCTAAAGGTGTCTTTCAGGGGCTTGGCCCCCCTATTTTTTGAAGGTTCTCATTATCCATCTGTATTTTTCTAGCAGATGCGTTGTAAAAATGTTATGGCCTTGAAGGTGGTCCTCCGCTGTCATCCCAGGTCTTTGCGTTGGGTTTCCCCCCCTCTATTTTTTGGCCAGAATTTGTTTTGTACTCTGGAAGATTTAATTTCCTAGTTTCCCTATCTGAAAATTGAAATTTTCATCGTTGAACCATATTGTTTTCTGCACCCCATGAAGATTGGTTTGATGTCTGCCAAACTGCCAAACTTTAAAGTGAGGCATTTTTTCTTCTATTTCAGGACTCAAATCGGTATATATAAAACAGGTTTCCTGAATCCTTCACTAAAAATTTTTCCCTGCTGCACTCCAAAAGTGTCAGGTCCCAAATTTTCCATTCGTCTCCTTTCACTCCTATCTAAAATGCTCAAAACGCTTGGGGAATTCCAAGCCCCTCGCCCACAAAACCTCCTTTACCCCCCTTCCCTCCAAAACCTTTTCGGGTGACCCCTTTCCCGCCTTCCTTCCCTAAAGATTTATCGCTTCCATGTCATTTTACTTTTTTCCATTTATCAAATGACAAACCCCTCAAAAACCCCCTTCAGCCCTCTGACTAATACTTTTATTGATCCAACCTTTTCTTAATTTCCCCACTCCAATTTTTGCTAAAATTTAACCCCAAAATTGCCCCCGACAGGACATTCCAATGCCCCCCAACCGCCCTCCACCGACCCCCAATTTGTACGGGGATTAACAAAGGTTAAAATTCTCACGCGGGCCCCGGGACTTACCAAAAATTTGGCTTGGCTAAGCTAACACTCAAGAAGTTTATATTTACAGTGTTTACAAACAGGAGAGAGGCTAGTTAACTTGTAAATTTATTTATGTAATTTTTAGGCCGGCCAGGAGGCTGTCAAACTTGTGATTTAATTATTTGGTTATTTTCAGGGGCCCGGTTTGGGCTTAGTAGACACTAATTCAACAGTTTTAAAGTTAGGCTAGGTTTAGTTATCCAACTAAACCCCTAAAAAGAATTAAATAAGCTAGGTACGTTAGGCCAAGTTATTTACACCAACTTTTTTATTATGATTCATAAGTGAAATTTCTGAATTTATTTTTGTTAACCATTGATTTTAATCTGTAAAAATAATTTCTCTTTGGTTAATTTCTTCCATTTCCCCAAATTAATGTGGGGTCTGTAAATTTCACCAGGGCTTATAAAAAGTTTATATGTTGCCAGGAAATTCTGGTTAAGCTTTCATAACAAGATGTACATTTCAGTTAGGTTTGAAGGCTGACGGTGTACATTTTAATTCTAAGTCAAGTCAACATATGGTAAAGAAAATCGTTAAGCTTATCAAAGAGGTTCGAGAGACATTTGTTCTTACCTGATTCCATATCGTGCTGTGGGATAGGCTAATCAAAGTACAAATTAGTGCCATGCTCTTAGCTAAGACACAACAATGGCGGATGAGAATCAAACAGGGTCTGTTTCAGTGTTAACAAAGTTTAAACGGTCATTGGCTGCATATAAAGGGGATTTGAACAGAGAACGCAACAGGTGTAAGGCTACTAGTCAACGCAGTAATGTAGATTGCAATGCTTGAATCTTTTAGGAGAAAAATAGGAGGCCTAAGAGTAAGCATTCTTGACATACAAGCAACAGGCTTTTGAGGATGATGAACCCCATGATAGTCTCGAGCAAGCTCAGGATGAATTCTCCAGATATGATCAGGAGTGTCACGAGGATGCATATAATGATAAACTGAAGACACTGAAGGCCAACACATCAGGGGCGGCAAATAATAGTTCAGGGAGCACGAGGAACCACACGCCTGTTAATATGTTGCCCAGATTGCCCCAATTGAATTTAACAATGTTTGATGGAACCTTGATGGAGTACGCTGCTTTCTGGGATCAGTTCAAGGCCCAGATAGATGACAGAAACGATTTGTCGGATGCTGTCAAATTACAGTATTTACGATCACAGCACTACCAAACTACTGATGCTAATTACCAGTATGCCAAGGGTCAATTAAAAGAAATGTTTGGAAACACTGAGGAGATAAAGGTGGCAATATGGTATTGGTTGTTGGACTTAGAGGCTTGTCATCACGATCGTCGGAGCTTAGAGAAGTTCCTCATTGAAGTTATGAGCGTGATAAATAGCCTCAAAGATTTACACGACTGAGGTAAATCAAAATAGTTCGTCGGGCAGGCAATTCAGAGGAAACTGACTAGCACTCCAGTGCGTGAGTTATATTTGAAGTAAGAACCAGTTTACAATACAACAAATTATTGAGGTGTTGGGAGATCTCGTTTTTCATTTGAGTATAGGTGAGGAAGAAGAGTTATCACAATTATCACAAAAGCAAACCATACCCCGGCTGGGATTGAACCCGCGGTCAGAGAGTCTCAAAACTCCAACCCCCCCACCGGGGGG
>NC_069414.1:5760160-5770160 GCF_026875155.1 Cherax quadricarinatus
TATATATATATATATATATATATATATATATTATATATATAATATAGAAAGCACCATCCAGAATTTTAATACCATGATCTGTAAACACAGAGAGCTACCAAACAAGGCGTCTAAAACCAATAGCAAAGACATATTCATCTATCAGAATTCACTTCGAATCCGGAAATCATAAAATATTTCCAGGCAATTTAAAAACTGCAGCTAGGATCAAAAAACAGATTAGATTTAAGAATTCCGAGAACTTATATATTAGACAACTTAAGCCTCGATTTAATGACAATGACTGTTACATATACGTGTTCACTTTGGTGGCTAAAGCTCTTGTTTCACACGGCGAGGGCCCGGGTTCGATTCCTGGCGAGGGTAGAAACATTGGCCGTGTTTCCTTACACCTGTTGTCTATGTTCCCCACCAGTGAAATGGGTACCTGGGTGTTAGTCGACTGGTGTGGGTCGCATCCTGGGACGAAACTGACCTAATTTGCCCGAAATGCTCAGCGTTGTACAGTATGTCACTGATGTCAGCTAGGACTGTATACCTTGTACATGTACTTGTAGAAATAAAGATATTATTATTATTATTATTATTATTATTATTATTATTATATTATTATATTATTATTATTATTATTATTAATAGGAGTTTGCTCTCTATTTTGTCTGGTTTTCTGTTTCACCAGATTATTGTTTAAGGTAAATTTAGAGGTACCTGGTCTCTCAGTGATTAGATCCTTACTTCTTCTAGTATGTTCCGCCTCTCTTGTCAAGATAATCTGAGCCTCACCTTCACCTTCACTTTGTTCCAAACTATGGCTAAATATTCTTCTCCAGGCTGAGGGACTGACCGCCTCAAAGCTACGTCTTTACATCTCCACTGTTTCTGATATCTCCTCTGTACTCTACGGAAGAAGCCTACTGTGTAGGCGAAAATTTTCGGAATAAAGATGCCTAATTGTTGCACACATGTCTTATCAAAATTGTTTAAGCTGGGGAGTAAACGCAATGTAAAACCCACTCACATACATAAGTAAATAATATATTAATTTTCATTATTTTGGGTCTCTAGTTTTCATTATTTTGGGTCTCTAGTTTTCATTATTTTGGGTCTCTAGTTTTCATTATTTTGGGTCTCTAGTTTTCATTATTTTGGGTCTCTAGATGGTAGAGAAACGTTCATCCTAATATTTTTTTTTGTTTTCTCTCAAAACAGACGTACAATCGAAGACAGCAACACCTGTATCACTTTAGACCTGAGGGCGAATTTCAAGGACAAGAGTGACAAACAGACAAATAAATAGTTGTACATCCCAGGTCAACGAAAATAAAGTTTGTCTCTAAATCGCGTCATTTTTCTGCCACTGGCCTCCACTTGCACGTGTGTCGAAAGTTTAAGTCGCAATAACAGGAAGTACAAATTAAAGCTTAACTTTTTTTCAAACATTCCTAGACACATTTTCCATTTTAGAGATATGTGTGTCAGACAAAGATTCAGGTAAGACACACATGCAGACACAAATAAAATTATATATTTGTGGTGCATTTATATCAATGCGTGGTGCATTGACTGCAATCTTTCTTTGTGTGTGTGTTATATATATATATATATATATATATATATATATATATTATATATATATATATATATATATATATATATATATATGCAAAACAACCACTGTGAAAGAGTAGTGAAATTCCAAGCGATTTCGTGACTACTCACATTGTCAAGGAACTATGAAAGTAATACATCAAAGGAAGGCAATTAAAGGGCTTAGACTACACCTCACAGTCAACTCCCACAACAATGAAACACCTGACGCGCGACAATAAAGGACTCATAAGAAAAGAGGAACACTGCAGTAGGTCCGCTGGTCCAACTAGACAGGTCCTCACGACATCCCACTAACAAAATATTCTACTCAAGAAATAAGGTTTATTATTTTTCCAATGTATTATTAAACTCTAACCAAATTTTATTAATTATAAATGAGTAATTTTTATAAACCTAAGGAAATATTCATATTATTTTCAAAACTGTTTTTTATGAAACAAGATTCAATTATATTCCTGTCGACCATGGACTTGCTTGATACAACTTTCTCAACTTTTTGAAAATCAATTGGATGGTTAAAATCTCTTACATGAATAAACAGAGCATTGGAATCTTGTCCAGTTCTAATGCTATATTTATGTTTTAATCTAAGTTCGAGATTTTTACCAGTTTGACCGTAATAAACTTTATCGCAAATTTTACAAGGAATCTTGTAGACACATCCGTCAGCATTTTGGGGGGAATTCTTTATCAAAAAATTTTTTTTTACTGTATCAAGATTTTTAAATACAACTATGATATTAAAAGTCTTAAGAAGAGAAGGCATATCAACCAAGTTTTTATGGTAAGGGAGAACCTACATATTTTTAGTTGAATAAAATTGGTTGTCCCTTTTTGGGGCAAAGATGAATTAATTAAACAATTTACTTCCACTAATCCATCTTTACCTTACATGTATGGACTAATAAAAACACACAAACCAGGTAATCCAATTAGACCAATTATTAGCTCCATAGGATCAGTTTCGTATAAATTGTTCAAATGGCTTGTTAACATTTTGAGCCCAATTGATGGTAAAATTTCTAACTTTAATGTTAAAAAAACTTAGATTTAGTTGATAAATTAAGCTCCTTGACTGACTTAAATGATTTTAACATGGCTAGTTTTGATGTTACTTCCTTATTTACGAAAGTTCCTGTTGATGATTTATTAAGTTTCTTATCTGAAGAACTCGTTAACTATGATTTACCATTGCCAGTTCCTACTATCATTAAACTTATTAAATTTTGCATTGTTGATGCAAAATTTGTATTTAATGATAAGTTTTACACTCAGAAGTTTGGTATGGCAATGGGAAATCCTCTTTCACCTGTTCTTAGTAACCTATACATGGAATTTTTTGAAACAAGGTTGCTTAACACAATCCTCCCTAATAGAGCTAAATGGTTCAGATATGTTGATGATATTTTGTGTCTTAAGAGCAGCATGCCAGGTAAGAGCATATATATATATATATTATGCATATATATATATTATGCCCAAGAATGTAGATATACACCATTTCCTTGGCAAATTAAATAGCTTAGCCCATTCTATAAACTTTACTGATGAGTTTGAGGAAAATAACTCATTGCCTTTTCTAGATGTTTTAATTATTAAGAGTAATAATAAATTCAAATTTAAAATTTACAGAAAACCTACAAATAACTGTTCCTATGTCCACTATTATTCTTCCCATCAAGATAGAGTTAAACTGTCTGTTTTCTCATCAATGTTTTTGAGAGCTTTACGTATTTGTAGTCCAGAGTTCATAGATGAAGAAATATCCAAAATTTATGAAATAGCCATTGATCTGAAATACCCGAGAAATGTAATTAATAAATCATTTGAAACTGCTAGAAATACTTTTTACAACCCAAAAAAGGGACAACCAACTTTATTCAACTAAAAATATGTTGGTTCTCCCTTACCATGAAAACTTGGTTGATATGCCTTCTCTTCTTAACTTTTAATATTAAAGTTGTATTTAAAAATCTTGATACAGTAAAAAAAAACTTTTGATAAAGAATTCCCCCCAAAATGCTGATGGATGTGTCTATAAGATTCCTTGTAAAATTTGCGATAAAGTTTATTACGGTCAAACTGGTAAAAATCTCGAACTTAGATTAAAACAACATAAATATAGCATTAGAACTGGACAAGATTCCAATGCTCTATTTATTCATGTAAGAGATTTTAACCATCCAATTGATTTTCAAAAAGTTGAGAAAGTTGTATCAAGCAAGTCCATGGTCGACAGAAATATAATTGAATCTTGTTTCATAAAAAGCAGTTTTGAAAATAATATGAATATTTCCTTTGGTTTATATAAATTAGACTCATTTATAATTAATAAAATTTGATTAGAGTTTAATAATACATTGGACAAATAATAAACCTTATTTCTTGACTAGAATATTTTGTTAGTGGGATGTCGTGAGGACCTGTCTAGTTGGACCAGCGGACTCAGTGTTCCTCTTTTCTTATGAGTCCGGTATTGTCGCGCGTCAGGTGTTTCTTTGTTGTGGGAGTTGACTGTGAGGTGTGGTCTTAGCCCTTTAATTGCCTTCCTTTGATGTATTACTTTCATAGTTCCTTGACAATGTGAGTAGTCACGAAATCGCTTGGAATTTCACTACTCTTTCACAGTGGTTGTTTTGCATATATATATATATATATATATATATATATTATATATATATATATATATATATATATATATATATTATATATTTATATATATATATATATATATATATAATATATATATATATATATATATTATATATATATATATATATTTATATATATATATAATATATATATATATATATATATATATCACATTGGCCCTCTCCCACCGAGATAGGGTGACCCGAAAAAGAAGAAACACTTTCACCATCACTCGCACCATTCGCGTCTTGCCAGAGATGCGCCAAGATCACAGCAAAGATGCCCCTCCAAACTGCAGTATCTCCACCCCCCACCACCTCTCCAGAGATACTTCCTCTCTCCAGGACTATAAGTCCGGCTAACCGGTTTCCCTGAATACCTTCATAAATGTTTTATTGCTCACACTTCAACTGCACGTTAAGTCATAATAAAAAAAGTCAATGATAGGCTGGTATCCATGTGCAGAGGCAAAAAGGAAAACCAAATTTATTGAATATTTCGACCTCCAGCTATTTTCCCTATCAAGACTTCAGTTGCAGGTCGAAATATACATTAAGCTTGGTATTCGTTTTCTCTCTCTCTCTCTCTCTCTCTCTCTCTCTCTCTCTCTCTCTCTCTCTCTCTCTCTCTCTCTCTCTCTCTCTCTCTCTCTCTCTCTCTCTCTCTCTCTCCACACGTGCAGCAGACTCTCAAAGAAAGGCTTTACATAAATAATTCACACTATGAGAGAAAAGCTTGTGACAAAGTTTCGGTCCGACTTGGACCATTTACAAAGTCACACTAACACACGAAGATTAGGTATTATATTTGTTAGGAAACAGGAAAAAGGTTTCCTGACGCAGGTCCTAGTCATCTGATGAACCATAGCTAGAGCTTTTGGTCATCTGACCGAGGACTTCCTCTGGCTTACCGTTCCACCTGATCATAACCATTAGGAACACTTTGAGGTAGGTAACACAAGAGTGTGAGAGAGCCAGGGAAGAGGGACAAGAAGGTAGATAAAGAAGTAGTCATAGGAATAAGACTTTCTCTGTTATAAGCGACTCTTCTATCACTGGCGAGAGTAATTCTTTTATATATGGAATTTAACAGCACGGATGCTCCTTACGTACTGGTGACATATCATAGTGTCACACAATCAGTTTAAATGGACCTGAATTGTTGATAGTTGTTAACAATATGCGACAACGACAGATACCGAGATCTGTTCTGATCAGTAACATTAGTAATTGTTATATCTTCGGCCAGAATACCAGTCCTGCTGTATACTTCCACTTTGACAGTTTGAAGTATCTTTGAGAAAGTTCACTGAACAGGCGAAAATATAATAGTAGGACTTTAGCATGTGTATGAGAGAGAGAGAGAGAGAGAGAGAGAGAGAGAGAGAGAGAGGAGAGAGAGAGAGAGAGAAGAGAGGAGAGAGAGAGAGGAGAGAGAGAGAGAGAGAGAGAGAGAGAGAGAGAGAGAGAGAGAGAGAGAGAGAGAGAGAGAGAGAGAGAGAGAGAGAGAGAGAGAGAGAGAGAGAGAGAGAGAGGACTCCAGAAAATTTTGCAAGAATTGCTGGCTACACCTCATGGATGAGAAGAGACAGGCAAGGGCAGGGAGGAGGTGTTGCTGTGTGCTTCTCTAAAAGTGTACATGCCCAGCACATTGATGTTGCCATCCCTACTCATCTTGAAATGATGTTCTTCAAGCTATGCATAAACACTAGTACCTCTGTACTAGCATGTGCAATGTACAGACCTCAGTGGCAACATGCAGACCCCATCAACTTCCTAATGGAAAATGTGGACTCCCTTCTGCTACAACATAATTGTCAACATATAATTGTTGGTGGCCTCAGCCAACGCCTTATACAAAGGGACTTTGACGACCTTCTTGCAGTATTTGACATGAACAACCTTGTTAATTTCCCTACTCACATCTCTGGCTCCTCCCTTGACCCAGTAGTGAGTGATCTGGCAGAAGGTATAGTCACTTGTCAACCCCACGGCTACGTTGGATCATCTGACCACAAGGCTGTTTTTACGACACTTAAGATCCCAACAGAACGAGGTGAGGAGTCCACACGCACAACCTGGCTATGGGAAAGAGGTAATTGGCCAGCCCTTCGCTGTGAACTCGCCACCACCGATTGTCAACATCTCCAAGGGGATGTTGACAACCAAGTGAAAGCCTTCACTGGACACATCCTTAATCTATAACAAGAACACATTCCTCACCGGCAATATGTGACGAAGCCTACAGATCAGCCTTGGTTTGGCTTTCGTTGTAGTGAGGCTGGTACTGGTAAGTACAAGGCATGGCGAAGGTGTAAGAGACATCCTACCACCTATAACAAGAATTTGCACAGGCAAGCCTGTAGGCACATGGGTGACGTTCAAAAGTGGGCCATCGCTAAATGGGAAGTGGACACAAAAAGAAAGCTAGCAACAGGTAGGGTAGGCCCCAAAATCTGGTGGTCCCTGGTCAAGGACAGACAAGGTTATCTCTCTGATGAACTCATTCCACCTATAAATCGACACGATGGGACCACCTCTACTAGTAGTCAAGAGAAAGCAGACCTCTTTACCGAACACTTGGCTACCAAAATGCAAGTTCCTGATCCAGCAAGGGACCTTGGCTAGCTGCAAGAACTGTGTCAAAATTGTGACAATAAGGCAGAAGGAGGTGCATTTCCTTCTAAAATCACTTGATCAAGAAAAGACTGTGGGCCCAGACAAGTTGAGCCCAAGATTGCTGAGATGTGCAGACCAGCTAGCAGTACCTCTAACTCGCAACTTTCAGCACTTCCTAGTACAGTGTAAATGGCCTTCTCTGTGGAAAGAGGCAAATGTAGTCCCTGTTCACAAAAAGAAGAGCAGAACAGAAATCAGCAACTACAGACTAGTGTCACTCCAGTCAATCACTGGCAAGATCCTTGAGACAATAATCTCAAGACAAATGACAGAGTTTTTTGACTACCACTCACTACTTTGTGACCGTCAATATGGCTTAAGGAAAGGTTACTCTGCTGTTGACCTGTTGTTAAACCTCTCCACTAAGTGGCACCAGTCACTGGATGAATCGAAAGTCAGCTGTGTGGCAGCACTGGACATTGTTGGTGCTTTCGACCGGGTGTGGCACCAAGTCCTCTTAGCAAAACTGCAAGCTCTGGGAATTGCAGGCTCTATGCTATGTCTCCTCAGTGATTACCTTCATGGTAGATCTCTAAGGGTAGTTCTCAATGGAACGGAATCAGCAAGACATCCTATTGGGGCAAGTGTTCCACAAGGAAGCGTGCTGGGACCATTGTTATGGAATGTCTACTTCAGTGACCTTCTTCATCTCATCCCAGAATCCCATGCATATGCAGAAGACTGTACAATGACATTCACTTATCCAAGAGAAGAAATGCCAGCTGCTCTAAGCTACATCAATCACCAGCTAAGAGCTATATCAGTTTGGGGAAATAGATGGCAAGTAACATTTACACCTGAGAAAACACAAATGATGATGGTCTCTAGGCACCATGATGGTAATGCCGGTGTAGTAGTAAGGATGAATGGGAGGGTGTTGGCACCTGGGGAAGAAGTTGATATCCTTGGGGTGAGATTTGTCTCCAAACTGACCATAAAGAACCACGTTGTAAATCTTGCAAACAAGGCAGCCAGGAAGCTTACAGCACTTCACCGTATCTCGCATCTGCTTGACATTAGGGGTTGCAAGATTCTATACGTGGCACAAGTACGCTCACACCTTGAGTATGCTCCACTTTCTTGGTTTGCCTGCCTCCCCTCTCGTCTGCGACTGCTTGACAGTGTAGAGAACAGAGCACAACGTCTCATCTCTCGCCTGGACCAATCCTGGATAGATCTGTCATTTCAGCAGAGCCTTCCACACAGGAGGGATATGGGTGACCTTACTGTCACGTACAAGGTCAATACTGTCAAAATACCACACTGGGATCCACTTCGAGGACAGCGTAAAGCAAGTTTCTGTACCACAAGACTGGCAGAAAGCAGCAACTTCACTCTGGCTGTACCCTTCTCCAGAACATCACTCCATCTGAGATCATTTATCCCCAGGATGACTCGAGTCTGGAACACATTCGTACAGCATTATGATGTCAACGAGATAAAGCCAGTTGATCAGATGAAAATGCTGACCCACAGATTGCTCCAACTTCATCCTGTTCCCTACTTGTATGTTTCATAACAATAAAAATGCTTTCAAATGAGCTGATGTAGGTAACAGCTCTTAGCTTGTCAATAAAATTAGGAATCCTTAACCTGTCAACAGCATGTCTTTAAAGCTAGGGATCCTTAACCTAACCTTGTCAAACCCTGTGTAAAAGAGAGAGAGAGAGAGAGAGAGAGAGAGAGAGAGAGAGAGAGAGAGAGAGAGAGAGAGAGAGAGAGAGAGAGAGAGAGAGAGAGAGAGAGAGAGAGAGAGAGAGAGAGAGAGCAGGAATCGGGGGGGAGGGGAGGTCTGCCCGCCTTTGCCACTACAATGCCAACAACTTGAATCAATATTTTTTTTTTAACGTTTCACGCCTTGGTCTTCCGCCGGGCGCTGCTCACTTCCATACTTCCCTGCATTTGTCAGAGGCTGCAGATACACTTGTTTATCTTCTTCTTGTGTTCCGCCCCTTTCCTGGCCCAATACATGATAACACACGTACACACACACACATGATAAAGCTCATAGAGCAGGGAGAGAATGAACCTAGTAGCGACCAGTAAAGATGTGGGACCAGGAGCTATGACTCAAACCCTAAAATCACAAATAAGTGAGTACACACAGACATACACACACACGACGTGCGAGAGGTGCTTAACTACAAATTAATGTCCTTAAAAAGCATTCCACGTCCTCATTTTACATCGTTTTCTTACGGGTTACACAGCGTTATTTTCAGAAAGTTAGTCTCCATTTTTTACATTACCAATACAAAGAAACGTACTGGCAGCGAGCTGCCTGGTAACGTGCATGGGTATCACATGTAGCGTGACGATGGCTTTCATGGATAACTAAAGCGTAATGAACACTTGTAACTGCTTAATAATAACCCACATAGTGACAGAAATACGGAAGTTTAATTGATCTGTATACTTCGATCCCCTTCCGGGATATTCTTCAGAAGAGGATCCCAGAAGAGGATCGAAATATACAGACCAATTAATCTTCTGTGTCCCTTTCTATGTGGTTTATTATTGAGCATGGGTTGCATATTTACAAGAATCGTGAAGGAAAGGTTGAGTAGTTAGATAAAGGAGCAATATACGTGCGAGTAAAGTGAAGGGGTTCTGACGGCCGGAGCAACACCCTCTATCTTCGTGTTCTTCAGTCAGTGACGGCTCACTCTTCCTCAACTGGCAATGCTCCAATACCTAAGCTAGCAATTTATGTGATCAGCAGTCAGTCAATAAGTACTTCATGCTTTAAATTATATTAACGAATGACATAACGCAAGCACTCAAAAGAGCACATCTAATTACTGTATCTCCCCCTTAAGTAGTTACAGTCCTAACACTAACTGTAAGTGTCAGGACTGTTTTGGGTGTTATTTGTTTGATCTGAAGAAAGCGCAACTCTTGTGCATTAATGTCTTTAGAATGTGTGGCGGGAGGGTAGTCAACAGTTATGAAGAGTTAAGAAGACAACGTGATCCAATATAAAAACAAAATTCGTCCATACACAGCGAAGACAACCAAAGAGGGTCTGGTTTGTGTTTCAGCAGCGGCACCTACTGAAA
>NC_069414.1:5775160-5787660 GCF_026875155.1 Cherax quadricarinatus
ATACAGGATTTCACACCTTTATGTGATTTACGTAATTTTAGGCACACAAGACATACAGCGGAACCAAGATTGGGTACATATCAAGACTATGTATAAATACGAGGAAATAAGACTGCTTACTAAACACACGCATACACAACACTAGGTGAGTACAGGTTCTGATGTTAGGCACTTGAATAGCTGTAGCACACACACAACACACAACACGGACACACACAACACACACACACCACACACACAATAACTCAAATACACACACAAACAGTTACACTTAAACACACCATACACACACACTAGTATACCACGTTCTGCTAGTTACACTCTCCAATACTTACACACACACACACACAACACAACACACACACCACACACACCACACACACACACACACACACACACACACAACACACATACACACACACACACATATACAGGATTTCACACCTTTATGTAAAATTGACCTCTAACCCTCCTTCTCTCCCAGTCTCTTTGTCTATTTTCCTCTCTACTCTCTCTTCTCCTTCTCTCTCTCTTATTCTTTTGTCTCTTCCTCTCTTCTCCCTCCTTCCCCTTTCCTCTCCCCTTCCTCCTCTCTCTTCCTCTCTCTTTTTCTCTTCCTCTCTTCCTTCTCCCTCTTCTCTCCTCTCTCTCTCTCTCCTTCCTCTTTTTTTTTTTTTTTTTTTTTTTTTTTTTACTAGGCTTTGACAAGTTAAGGATCCCTAGCTTTATTGACACTATTATTAGTTCCTCTTTTTCAACTAGGCTTTTCCTTCGCTCTTTGCTTCCTCTCTCTCTTCTCTCTCCTTTTTTCTTCCCTTTCTCTTCCTCTCTCTCTCTCTCTCTCTCTCTTTTCCCTTCTCACTCTCCCCCTCTCTCCTATCTTTCCTTCTCTCCTCTATATATCTCTCATCTCTCTCTTTCGCTCTCTCCTCTCTCCCCTCTCTCCTTCCTCTCTCTCTCTTTCCTTCTCACTCTCCTCCCTCTTCTCCTTCTCTTTCCCTCTCTCTTCTCTCTTCTCCTCTCTCTTCTCTGTCTCTGTCTCTCTCTCTCTCTCTCTCTCTCTCTCTCTCTCTCTCTCTCTCTCTCTCTCTGTCACTAAAAAAAATGGAGAGAGAGCTCTCTGCGAAATGGGAAAAGAGGTTGGAGAAGGAGACGAAGAAATGGGAGGCACAAGTCGAAACTGCAATAGACTGGGTAAGGGTCCTAGAGTTTGAGGTAAACAGGCTGAAGCAAGTCTCAGGGGCAGTGACCAGAGAAGACACAGCATATGAAGCTAAGAGGATGAACAGGAAGGAAGGAGATATGAATTATGTTAAGGTCATATCAGCCTGCAAAGAAGGGTCATGGAGTAAAAGGGAAGAGCAGCTGGGTGCAGATAGAGAGGGAGATAAGTCGAATGCTGAGGCACAAACATACTACCAAGAGCCACTGGACAAATCAAGGGAGAAAATGACCATATACAGACAGGAACCAGAGTCACAGAGGGAGAGGCAATGGGAGAAGGAAAGGGCAAAATCAGTGTTTATCCATGGGCTTTCGAGAGAGAGAGGAAAAGACACACACTGAAAGGCGGCAGGAAGGAAGAAAGAAAGGAGATTGGGAAAATCATCATGGAAATAGGGGGAGAAGACATGGACGAGATTGTAAATTTTCAGAGAATAGGGGGGTACTTGAAGGGGAGAAACCGAACGACCAAGCTGATTCTCAGGACAGAAACCGTGAGGAACAGGATCCTCCAAGAGAAACCAAGGTTGAAAAACTCAGAAGAGTACAAGAAGGGGTTTCCCTAGACAGAGACAGAACACAAACAGAGAGCCCAGCAGCTGAGGGAGAGGACAAAAAAAGCGAAAGGAGCTAGGAAAGGAAACAAGGATGGAACCAGCAGTGGTCAGTCAGAGCAGAACAGAGAAGCAAGGGCAAGCACACACACAACTATCCTCAGAACCCCACAACCTATCACACCATCCCAACACACTACAATCCATACCACCAAGCTTCCCCAACCCCCAACCATAGAATCCCACAGTATGCTACCAGGTCTCCCACCCTCACAGGCCCCCCAAACCACAGTATTGGAAAGGAAACTGAAGGTATGGTACACAAATGCTGATGGAATAACAAACAAGTGGGAGGAGTGGCACGAAAGAGTCAAAGAGGCATCACCAGACATCATAGCGATCACAGAAACCAAGCTTACAGGTATGATAACAGATGCCATCTTTCCAGCGGGATACCAGATCCTGAGAAAAGACAGAAGGAACAGGGGAGGTGGAGGAGTGGCATTGCTGAACACCGATGGAATTTTCATGAGCTGGAGAGAGGAGACAGCGGAGAAGAAAGTGATTACATAGCGGGAACGCTTCACTCTGGAGGTCCCAAGGTGGTAATTGCAGTGATGTATAACCCACCACAGAACAGCAGGAGACCAGGGCATGAGTATGACGAGAGCAATAGAGCGATGGTTGACACACTGGCTGCAGTGGCCAGAAGAGCTCATGCATGCAGGGCAAAGCTCCTGATCATGGGCGACTTTAACCACAAGGAGATCGACTGGGAGAACTTGGAGCCACATGGGGACCAAGATACATGGAGGGCTAAGATGATGGAGGTGGTACTGGAAAACTTCATGCACCAACATGTAAGGGACACTACAAGAGAGAGAGGAGAGGATGAACCAGCAAGACTGGACTTAGTATTCACCTTGAGCAGTGCAGATATTGAGGACATCACATATGAAAGACCCCTTGGGGCCAGCGATCATGTGGTTTTGAGCTTCGAATACACAGTAGAGCTACAAGTGGAGGGGAAAGCAGGAAGGCCAGGACAAATGAAACCAAACTACAGGAAAGGGGACTACACGGGAATGAGGAACTTCCTGAACGAGGTTCAGTGGGACAGAGAACTGACAAGGAAGCCAGTTAATGACATGATGGAATATGTAGCAACAATGTGCAAGGAGGCTGAGGAGAGGTTTGTACCCAAGGGAAACAGGAATAATGAGAAAGCCAGGCTGAGCCCATGGTTCACCCAAAGGTGCAAGGAGGCAAAAACCAAGTGTGCTAGGGAATGGAAGAAATATAGAAGGCAAAGGACCCAGGAGAATAAGGAGAGCAGTCGTAGAGCCAGAAACGAATATGCACAGATAAGAAGGGAGGCCCAACGACAGTATGAAAACGACATAGCAGCGAAAGCCAAATCTGACCTGAAGCTGTTATACAGCCACATCAGGAGGAAAACAACAGTCAAGGACCAGGTAATCAGGCTAAGGAAGGAAGGAGGAGAGACAACAAGAAATGACCGTGAAGTATGTGAGGAACTCAACAAGAGATTCAAAGAAGTGTTCAAAGATGAGACAGAAGGGGCTCCAGAGGAACGGAGAGGTGTTGGCTCATCACAGGTGCTGGACACGGTACACACAACGAGGAAGAAAGTGTAGAGGCTTCTGAGTGAGCTAGATACCTCAAAGGCAATGGGGCCAGATAAACTTCTCTCCATGTCCTGAGGAGAGGGAGCAGAGCGTGCTATGTGTACCCCTAACAACAATATTCAATAATCTATCGAACAGGGAGATTTGCGTGAGGATGGGAAGACAGCAAATGTAGTCCAATCTTTAAAAAGGAGACAGACATGAAGCACTAAATACAGACCAGTGACACAGACATGTATGTATGCGAAGTCTTGGAGAAGATTGTCAGGAGGAAGAGTGGTGGAACACCTAGAAAGATGTTTCATCAACAGCAGCCACATGGTTCAGAGGTCGGGAAATCCTGTGTCACGAACCTACTGGAGGATCTGTGACAAGGGATGACAGCAGTAAGACAAGGAGAGAGAGGGTGGGTGGATTGCATTTTCTTGGACTTCAAGGTAGGCGTTTGACACAGTACCACACAAGGAGATTAGTGCAAGAAAACAACTGGAGGACCAAGCAGGGATAACAGGTGGAAGGCACTACAATGGATCAGGGAATATTTGTCTGGTAGGACAGCAGCGAGTAATGGTACTGGCGAGGTGTCAGAGTTGGCACCTGTGACCAGCTGGGTCCAACAAGGGTCAAGCCTAGGACCGTGTGTTTCTGGTATTTGTGAACGACATTGACGAAGGATTAGACTCTGAGGGTGTCCTGTTTGTGTGGTGACGTACTTAAATCAGTGGAGACCTGTACTTAATCAGTGGTGACCTGTACTAAACTCAGTGGTTGACCCTGTATTACAGTGGTGACTGTACTTAACTCAGTGGTGACTGTACTTAACTCAGTGGTGACCTGTACTTAACTCAGTGGTGACCTGCTACTTAAACTCAGTGGTGCCTGTATTTACTCAGTGGTGACCTTTACTTAACTCAGTGGTGACCTGTACTTAACTCAGTGGTGACCTGTACTTACTCAGTGGTGACCTGTACTTAACTCAGTGCGTGACCTGTAATTAACTCTGTGAAGAAGTGTCTTGTGTGCTCCCGTGGACTGAACGCCAGATGCCCTTCCATCGAGCAAACTTTACTCAGCAACTATAAGGAAGATTTGAGTGCAGCGAAATGGAGATACGGCGTATTGACCAGAGGAAAACAGAGGATTCGTAGTAGTCCTCCTGTTTCGAGTACTCAGGTCAGAAGGGATCGTGGTCAGTGGCTGGACAGCAGGGCACGACGAAGTTGACGATCAAGAAGACGAATCGGAAAGCCAGAAGCGATGAAGAAGAAAGAGACTGCTGTGGAACTTGAGGCCACCCCCCCTCAACGCATACTCGGTGTACCCGACGAATGTGAGGTCGACTACTGGTATGTCATTCGACGAACGACAACAAGGATGTAAGAATATTGTTGTTGTTGGGGATAGCCAGGTTTAGATACATGGTTTGGGCATTCTGCTGAAGGACAGGAGTAGGAGAAGAGGGTATGCTTTCCTGGGGCTGGGATGGGTGGAATTGTTAGTCGGGCTTGACAACTACAGCCCGGAGCAGGGCACACTTCCTATTATTTGCCTCAGTGCTGGTGGAATGATGTATGCAGGCGTAGGAAGTGAGGATTTAGTTAGAAAGTTCAAGTCAGCTATAGACATATTAGGAAGAAGGGGGCTGCCCTGTTATATGTGCATTTTGCCAAGAGAGGTGTTGGTAATGAATGGAATATTTTCCTTAGGTTTATATAAATTAGACTCATTTATAATTGAATAAAATTTGATTAGAGTTTAATAATACATTGGACAAATAATAAACTTATTTCCTTGACTAGAATATGTTGTTAGTGGGATTCGTGAGGACCTGTCTAGTTGGACCAGCGGACTCCAGTGTTCCTCTTTTCTTATGAGTCGGTATTGTCGCGCGGTCAGGTGTGTCTTTGTTGGGCGGGATGAGTATGTATGATAGAGGTGTGGTCTTAGCCCTTTAATTGTCTTCCCTTTGATGTATTAACTTTCATAGTTCTTGACATGTGAGTATCCGAAATCGCTTGGACATTTTCACTAATCTTTCACAGTGGTTGTTTTGCAATATATATATATTATATTTATATATATTTAAATATATATATTATACTATTTATATATATAATATAATTAAATATATATATATGATATATAATATTATATATATTATCTATATATATATATTATATATATTATATATAATTATATATATATAAATATATATCACATTGCCTCTACCCACGAGATAGGGGACCCGAAAAAAGATGAAAACACTTTCACCATCTCTCGCACCATTCGCGTTTGCCAGAGCTGCGCCAAGATCACAGCAAAGATGCCCTCCAAACTGCAGTATCTCCACCCCCCACCACCTCTCCAGAGATACGTTCTCTCTCAGGACTATAAGTCGGCTAACGGTTTCCCTGAATACCTTCATAAATGTTTTATTGCTCACACATCAACTGCACTGTTAAAGGTCATAATAAAAAAAGTCAATGATAGGGCTGGTATCCATGTGCAGAGGCAAAAAGGAAAACCAAATTTATTGAATATTTCGACCTCCAAGCTATTTTCCCTATCAAGACTTTCAGTTGCAGGTCGAAATATACATTAAGCTTGGTATAGTTTTTTCTCTCTCTCTCTCTCCTCTCTTCTCTCTCTTCTCTCTCTCTCTCTCTCTCTCTCTCTCTCTCTCTCTCTCTCTCTCTCTCCACTCACGTGGCAGCAGGACTCTCAAGAAAAAGGCTTTACATAATAATTCACATATGAGAGAAAAGCTTGTGAAAAGTTTCGGTCGACTTGCGACCATTTACAAAGTCTCACTAACACACGAAGATTAGGTATTATATTTTGTTAGGAAACAGGAAAAAGGTTCCCGACGGCGTCCTATCATCTGATGAACCCATAGCTAGAGCTTTTGGTCATCTGGACCGAGGACTTCCTCTGGCTGACCGTTTTTCCACCGATCATAAACCATTAGGAAACACTTTGAGGTAGGTAACCACGAGAGGTGAGAGAGCCAGGGGAAGAGGGGACAAGAAGGTAGATAAAGAAGTAGTCATGGAATAAGACTTTTTCTGTTATAGCGACTTTTATCACTGGCGAGAGTAATTCTTTTATATATGGATTAACAGCAGGATGGATTCTTTACGTACTGGTACATAATCATAGTGTCACACAATACAGTTTTAAATGGACCTGAATTGTTGATAGTGTTAACAATATGCGACCAACGACAGATACCGAGATCTGTTCTGATCAGTAAACATTAGTAATGGTTATATCTTCGGCGGAATACCAGTTCTGGCTGTTATACAACCAAAGACCCCGATATGCAGTATCTTTGAGAAAGTTCAATGAAACAGGCGAAAAATATAATTAGTAGGACTTTAGCATGTGTATGAGAGAGAGAGA
This sequence comes from Cherax quadricarinatus, assembly GCF_026875155.1. Lineage (NCBI taxonomy): Eukaryota > Metazoa > Arthropoda > Malacostraca > Decapoda > Parastacidae > Cherax > Cherax quadricarinatus. The sequence goes on from NC_069414.1 coordinate 5,781,990, forward strand.
AGAGAGAGAGAGAGAGAGAGAGAGAAGAGGAAAGAGAGAGCAGAGATATTGAGAGGAGAGAGAGAGAGAGAGAGAGAGAGAGAGAGAGAGAGATCGGAGAGAGAGAGAAGAGAGAGAGAGTGAGGAGAGAGAGAGAGAGAGCGAGAGAGAGAGGAGGGACTCCAGAAAAATTTTGCAAGAATTTGCTGGCTACACCTCATGGATGAGAAAGAGACAGGCAAGGGCAGGGAGGAGGTGTTGCTGTGGCTTCTCTAAAAAGTGTACATTCCCAGGCACATTGATGTTGTCCATCCCTCCTCTATCCTTGGAAATGATGTCTTAAAGCTATGCATAAACCACTAGTACCTCTGTATAGCATGTGCAATGTACAGACCTCAGTGCAACATGCAAGGATCATCAACTTTACCTAATGGAAAATGTGACTCCCTTCTGCTACAAATAGATTGTCAACATATAATTGTTGTGTCCTCAAGCCAACGCCTTATGCAAGGGACTTTGACGACCTTCTTTGCAGTATTTGACATGAACAACTTGTTAATTTCCCTACTCACATCTGTGGCTCCTCCCCTTGACCAAGTAGTGAAGTGATTGGCAGAAGGTATAGTCATTTGTCAACCCCACGGCTTCGTTGTGTTTCATTGACCACACAGGCTGTTTTTACGGACATTAAGATCCCAACAGAAACGAGGTGAGGAGTCCACACGCACAACCTGGATATGGGGAAAGAGTAATTGGCCAGCCTACTTCGCAGTGAACTCGCCACACCGATTGGAATGCTCTTCTCAAGGGGTGTTGACTCAACCAAGTGGAAAAGCTTACTGGACACATCCCTTATCTATAACAAGATCACATTCCTCACGGCAATATGTGACGATGCCTACAGATCAGCCTTGGTTTGGCTTTCGTTGTAGTGAGGCTGGTACTTGTAGTACAAGGCATGGCGAAGGTATAAGAGACATCGTAACACTATAACAAGAATTTGCACAGGCAAGCTGTGCACATGGGTGGAGTTCAAAAGTGGGCCATCGCTAATGGGAAGTGGACACAAAAGAAAGCTAGCAAACAGGTAGGGTAAGGCCCAAAATCTGGTGGTCCTGGTCAAGGACAGACAATGTTATCTCCTGATGAACTCATTCCACTATATTCGACACGATGGGACCTTCCTCTACTAGTAGTCAAGAGAAAGCAGACCTCTTTACCGAAACACTTGGCTACCAAAATGCAAGTTCCTGATCCGCAAGGGACCCTCTCGTTGTGCTAGCTGCAAAGGAACTGTGTCCAAAATTGTGACCAATAAGGCAGACATGGAGGTGCTCATTTCCTTCTAAATTCACTTGATCAAGAAAAGACTGTGGGCTCAGACAAAGTTGATGCCCAGATTGCTGAGATGTGCAGACCAGCTAGCAGTACCTCTACTCGCAACTTCAGCACATTCCTAGTACAGTGTAAATGGCTCTCTGTGGAAAAGGCAAACGGTAGTTCCTGTTCACAAAAAGAAGGAGCGAAACAGAAATCGCAACTAAAGACTAGTGTCACTCCAGTCAATCATGGCAGCATCCCTTGAGACAATATCTCAAGGACAAAATGACAGAGTTTTTTGCTTACCACTCACTACTTTGTGCAGTCAATATGGCTTAGGAGTTACCTCTTGCTGTTGAGCTGTTGTTAACCTCTCACTAAGTAGCACAGTCACTGGATGAATCTGAAAGTCTGCTGGTGGCAGCATGGACATTGCTGGTGCTTTGACGGTGTGGCACCTAAGTCCTCTTAGCAAAACTGCAAGCTCTGGGAAATAGCAGGGCTCCTATGCTATGTCTCTCAGACCCCCCCCCCCCCCCCCCATGATTACCTTCATGGTAGATCTCTAGGGTAAGTTCTCAATTGGAACGGATCAGCAAGAATCCTATGGGGGCAAGTGTTCACAGGAGCGTGCTGGGGACCATTGTTATGGAATGTCTACTTCAGTGACCTTCTCATCTCATCCCAGAATCCATGCATATGCAGACAGACTGTACATATGACATTCAATTATCAAGAGAAGAAATGCAGCTTGCTCTAAGCTAATCAATCACCAGCTAAGAGCTATGTCAGTTGGGGAAATAGATGGGCAAGTAACATTTAACCTGAGAAAAAACACAAATGATAGATGGTCTCTAGGCACATGATTGGTAATGCCGGGTGTAGTGGTAAGGTTGAATGGGAGGGTAGTGGCTCTGGGAAGAAGTTGATATCCTTTGGGTGAGATTTGTCTCCCAAATGACCTAAAGAACCACGTGTAAAAATCTTGCAAACAAGCGCAGCCAGAAACTTACAGCACTTCACCGTATCTCGCATCTGCTTGACATTAGGGGTTGCAAAGATTCTATACGTGGCACAAGTACGCTCACACCTTGTGTATGCTCTACTTTCTGTTTGCTGCCTCCCCTTCGTCTGCGATGCTTGACAGTGTAGAGAACAGAGCACAACGTCTCATCTCTCGCCTGGACCATCCTGGATAGATCTGTCATTTCAGCAGAGCTTCCACAAGGAGGGATATGGTGACCTTACTTGTCCGTACAAGGTCATTACAGTCAAAATACCACACTGGGATTCCACTCGTGGACAGCGGTAAAGCAAGTTTCTGTACCACAAGCGAGGCCAGAAAGCAGCAATTCATCTGGCTGTACCCTTCTCAGAACATCACTCCATCTGAAGATCATTATCCCCAGGATGACTCGAGTCTGGACACATTTCGCTACAGCATTATGATGCCAACGAGTATAAGTCAGTTGATCAAATGAAATGGCTGACCCACAGATTGCTCCAACTTTATCCTGTTTCCTACTTGTTATGTTTCATAACAATAAAAATGCTTTCAAATGAGCTGTCGTAGATAACAGCTCTTAGGTTGTCAATAAGATTAGGCAATACTTAACCTGTCAACAGCATGTCTTTAAAGCTAGGGATCCTTAACCTAACCTTGTCAAACCTGTGTAAAAAGAGAGAGAGAGAGAGAGAGAAGAGAGAGAGAGAGAGAGAGAGAGAGAGAGAGAGGAGAGAGAGAGGGGATAGAGATGAGGAGAGAGAGGAGAGAGACGAGAAGCGAGAGCAGAATCGCGGGCAGGGGGGTCTACCCCGCCCATCATAGACCGCCTTTTGCACTACAATGACCACAACTTGATCAATATTTTTTTTTTAACGTTTCCGCTTGGTCTTCCGCCGGGCGTGTCACTTCCATACTTCCTGATTTGTCAGTGGCTGCAGTAACACTTGTTTTTCTTCTTCTGTGTTCCGCCCCTTTCTGGCCCATACATGATAACACACGTACCACACACACATGATAAATCTCATAGAGCAGGGAGAGAATGAAACCTAGTAGCGACCAGCTAAAGATTTGGGACCAGGGCTATGACTCAAACCCTAAATCACAAATTAAGTGAGTACACACGCACACATACACACCCACCACGGGAGTGCGAGAGGTGCTGAACTACAAATTATGTCCTTAAAAAGCATTCCACGCCTCATTTTACATCGTTTTCTTACGGGTTACACAGGGTTATTTTCCGAAGTGGTCTCATTTTTTTACCTACATCCCCCACGAAAGTACTGGCTCAGCGAGCTGCACTAGGTAAGTCGCATGGTATCACATGTAGCGTGACGATGGCTTTCATGGATCATAACTAATGCGTAATGAACACTTGTAACTGCTAATAATCAACCACACTTCAGTGACAGATAATACGAAGTTTATTGATCTGTAACTTCGATCCCTTTCGGGATAGATTCTTCAGAAGAGGGATCCCAGAACGAGGATCGAGAAATATACAGACCAATAATCTTCTGTGTCCCTTACTATGTGGTTTATTATTGCGCATGGGTGACATATTTACAAGAATCGTGAAGGAAAGGTTGAGTAGTTAGATAAAGGAGCAATATACGTGCGAGTAAAGTGATGGGGTTCTGGACGGCCGGAAGCAACACCTCTATCTTCGTGTTTTTCAGTAGTGATGGCTCACTCTTCCTCACTGCAATGCTCAATACCTGAGCTAGCAATTTATGTGATCAGCAGTCAGTCATAAGTACGTCATGCTTTAAATTAATATTATCGAATGTACATTAACGCTAAGCACTCAAAAGGCACATCTAATTACTGTATCTACCCCCTTAAGTAGTTACAGTCACTAACACTAACTGTAAGTGTCAGGACTGTTTTGGGTGTTATGTGTTTGATCTGAAGAAGCGCAACTCCTTCTTTTTTATGCATTAATGTCTTTAGAATATGGGGGGGGAGGGTAGTCACTAGTTATGAAGAGTTAAGAAGACAACGTGATCCAATATAAAAACAAAATTCGTCCATACACAGCGAAAGACAACCAAAAGAGGGTCTGGTTTGTGTTTCAGCAGGGGCACCTATGGAAATATAACTGGATCAATCTAAAACTGTCTCCCTACAGAGAGAGATACACTTTTTCTTAAGAATTACCACCATGCGACTTCTGGTAATGTCTTCAGGAATTTAGAATGGTGTGGAGAGGGGGCAAGGGTTTAATCTGATGAGTGGACGGAGTGAATTTCAAAAAGTTTCGGTCTGTTCTTGATAATAACTTAGTTCCATTATTTTTAAAATATACGTTCACATATCTGAACAAATATTCAAACTATTGTGGCGATGATGTGCGCTGAAATATGTCAGTCGTCCAAACAGGAGCGATGAGACCCCTCTGATCCTCGCTTTCAAAGGATATCAATACCAAACAATAAATCTATAATCTTCTGTCTCAAAAATATAGTTAGAACATCAGACTGTCGTCAGAAATGCAAGATAACACCGTTAGAACTTATCTTGACAGCTCACTCCCGAGTTTGAAATTTCATCATGTATGTTAAGTAGGCTTCCAACGGAACCACTACCATTTGACTAGTAGTCAAGTAGCTCTTCCACTGTGCCTCTGCTTTAGCGTCAAGGGATATAGACCTCTTTAACCAGGCTGAGGAACTTAACCCATCAATCAACGGCTAAGGGACTTAACATCTATCAAGTCCTTAGGGGACTTACACCTTTATCAAGGGCTTAAGGACCGACACCTCTATCAAGGCTGAGGACAACTAACACTCAAAATTTACATCTCCACTTTTTACTGATTCTCCTAGCGATTATGTTGTAACTCTCTGTGTATTCGACTGAAGAAGCTGACTTGAGAAGGCAAGGTTTCGGCAATAAAAATGCCTAAATGTTACCATTAATAAAAACAGAGCACGAACAGGCACCTTATTTTGACAAGATTACACTCAAGACCTAATAAGTATAAGCTTGGGTAACTCTCCTTGAGAAAGCATGCGATTTTGCTTAAATAGTTACGCTTTTCTTGCCGAATAAAAGCAAGCAAAAATTGTGATGCAATAATTTCGCAAAAAATCATTCTGGTACTTCACGAAAAAAAATATATTTCATTGTGTTTGTTTATTATTAAATTATTGTAAACTTATCTGAAACATATTTAGCTGAATTAGGTTACATGAAATTGCAGTTGCTATAATAAGATTCTTTTGGTTCAAAATCATTAATTTTTATATTAACATAAATGAAACAAATATATTTTTAAATGAATAAGAGAAAATTTTAGAAAGGACTTAATTTTAAATGAGTTTTTGCTAATTAGCCAATTTTACTTATTCGGCACGACATATA
>NC_069414.1:5792660-5818846 GCF_026875155.1 Cherax quadricarinatus
TCTGTCACTAATAAAATGGTGAGGGAGCTCTCTGCGAAATGGGAAAAGAGGTTGGAGGAAGGAGACGAAGGAAATGGGCGGCCCCCCCAAGTCCACCGAATACTGCTATAGATGGGTAAGGGTCCTAGAGTTTGCGGTAATAGGCTCAAGCAAGTCTCAGGGGCAGTGACCAGAGAAGACACAGCATATGAAGCTAAGTAGGATGAACAGGAAGGAAGGAGATATGAATTATGTTACGGTCCATTTCAGCTGCAAAGAAGGGTCATGGTAAGGAAGAGCAGCTGGTTCAGATAGAGAGGAGATAAGTCGAATGCTGAGGCACAACATACTACCAAGGCCACTGGACAAATCAGGGAGAAAAATGACCATATACAACAGGGAACCAGAGTTCTCAGAAGGAGAGAATGGGAGAAGGAAAGGGCCAAAAATAGGTGTTTATCCATGGGCTTCGAGATGAGGAGGAAAAGACACACACTGAAAGGCGGCAGGAAGGAAGAAAGAAAGAGATTGGGAAAAATCATCGTGGAAATAGGGGGGGAGAGACATGACGAGATTGTAATTTTCAGAGAATAGGGAGGTACTGAAGGGGAGAAACGAACGACAAGCTGTTTCAGGCCACGAAACGTGAGGAACAGGATCCTCCAAGAGAAACCACGGTTGAAAAATCAGAAGAGTACAGAAGGAGTTCTAGACAGAGACAGAACACAAACAGTGAGACAGCAGCTTGAGGAGAGGACAAAAAAAGCGAAAGGAGTAGCGAAAGGAAAACAGGATGGAACAGCAGTGAGTCAGTAAGAGCAGAAACAGAGAAGCAAGGGCAAGACACACACAACTATCCTCAGAACCCCACAACCTATACACCATCCAAACACTACAATCCATACCAAAGCTTCCAAACCCCCAACCTTGAATCCAACAGTATGCTACAGGTCTTCCACCCTCACAGGCCCCCAAACACTATTGAATGCGGAAACTGAAGGTATGGTACGACAAATGCTGATGGAATAACAAACAAGTGGGGGAGTGGGCAAGCGAAAAGAGTCAAAGAGGCATCACCAGACATCATAGCGGATCACAGAAACCAAGTTACGGTATGATAACAGATCGCCATCTTTCCAGCGGGATACACGGATCCTGAGAAAAGGACAGAAGGAAAACAGGGGAGGTGGAGGAGTGGCATGCTGAACACCGATGGAATTTTCATGAGCTGGAGAGAGGAGGACAGCGGAGAAGAAAGTGGTTACATAAGCGGGAACGCTTCACTTGAGGTCCAAGCGTGGTACATTGCAGTGATGTATAACCCACACAGAACAGAAGGAGACCAGGGCTTGAGTATGACGAGAGCAATAGAGCGAGGTTGACCACACTGCTGCAGTGGCCAGAAGAGTCATGCATGCAAAAAAGGCAAAGACTACTGATCATGGGGACTTTTAACCCAAGGAGATCGACTGGGAGAACTTGGAGCCACATGGGGACCAAGATACATGGAGAGGCTAAGATGATGAGGTGAGTACTGGAAAACTTCATGCACCAACAGTAAGGGACACTACAAGAGCAGAAGAGGCGAGGATGAACCCGCAAGACTGGATTTAGTATTCACCTTGAGCAGTGAGATATTGTGGACATCACATATGAAAGTCCCTTGGGGCAGCGATATTGTGGTTTTGAGCTTCGAATACACCAGTCGAGTACCCAAGTGGAGGGAAAGCAGGAAGGCCGGCAAATGAAACCAAACTACAGGAAAGGGGACTACACGGAATGAGGAACTTCCTGAACGGGTTCAGTGGGACAGAGAACTGGACAAGGAGCCAGTTAATTGGACATGATGGAATATGTAGAAAATGTGACAAGGAGGCTGAGGAGAGTTTGTACCCAAGGGAAACAGGACTATGAGAAAGCCAGGCTGAAGCCCCATGGTTCACCAAAGGTGCAAGGAGGCAAAAACCCAAGTGTGCTAGGGAATGAAGATAATATAGAAGGCAAAGGACCCAGGAGAATAGGAGAGCATCGTAGAGCCAGAAACGTAATGCACATATAAAGAGGGAGGCCCAACGACAGTATGAAAACGAACATAGCAGCGAAAGCCAAACTCAGACCTGAGCTGTCTTATACAGCCACATCAGGAGGAAAACAACAGTCAAGGACAGGTAATCAGGCTAATGGAGGAAGGAGGAGAGACAAAAGAAATGACACGTGAAAGTATGTGAGGAACCACAAAGAGATTCAAAGAAGTGTTCAAAGATGAGACAGAAGGGGCTCCAGAGGAACGGAGAGGTGTTGGCTCATCACAGGTGCTGGACACGGTACACACAACGAGGAAGAAAGTGTAGAGGCTTCTGAGTGAGCTAGATACCTCAAAGGCAATGGGGCCAGATAAACTTCTCTCCATGTCCTGAGGAGAGGGAGCAGAGCGTGCTATGTGTACCCCTAACAACAATATTCAATAATCTATCGAACAGGGAGATTTGCGTGAGGATGGGAAGACAGCAAATGTAGTCCAATCTTTAAAAAGGAGACAGACATGAAGCACTAAATACAGACCAGTGACACAGACATGTATGTATGCGAAGTCTTGGAGAAGATTGTCAGGAGGAAGAGTGGTGGAACACCTAGAAAGATGTTTCATCAACAGCAGCCACATGGTTCAGAGGTCGGGAAATCCTGTGTCACGAACCTACTGGAGGATCTGTGACAAGGGATGACAGCAGTAAGACAAGGAGAGAGAGGGTGGGTGGATTGCATTTTCTTGGACTTCAAGGTAGGCGTTTGACACAGTACCACACAAGGAGATTAGTGCAAGAAAACAACTGGAGGACCAAGCAGGGATAACAGGTGGAAGGCACTACAATGGATCAGGGAATATTTGTCTGGTAGGACAGCAGCGAGTAATGGTACTGGCGAGGTGTCAGAGTTGGCACCTGTGACCAGCTGGGTCCAACAAGGGTCAAGCCTAGGACCGTGTGTTTCTGGTATTTGTGAACGACATTGACGAAGGATTAGACTCTGAGGGTGTCCTGTTTGTGTGGTGACGTACTTAAATCAGTGGAGACCTGTACTTAATCAGTGGTGACCTGTACTAAACTCAGTGGTTGACCCTGTATTACAGTGGTGACTGTACTTAACTCAGTGGTGACTGTACTTAACTCAGTGGTGACCTGTACTTAACTCAGTGGTGACCTGCTACTTAAACTCAGTGGTGCCTGTATTTACTCAGTGGTGACCTTTACTTAACTCAGTGGTGACCTGTACTTAACTCAGTGGTGACCTGTACTTACTCAGTGGTGACCTGTACTTAACTCAGTGCGTGACCTGTAATTAACTCTGTGAAGAAGTGTCTTGTGTGCTCCCGTGGACTGAACGCCAGATGCCCTTCCATCGAGCAAACTTTACTCAGCAACTATAAGGAAGATTTGAGTGCAGCGAAATGGAGATACGGCGTATTGACCAGAGGAAAACAGAGGATTCGTAGTAGTCCTCCTGTTTCGAGTACTCAGGTCAGAAGGGATCGTGGTCAGTGGCTGGACAGCAGGGCACGACGAAGTTGACGATCAAGAAGACGAATCGGAAAGCCAGAAGCGATGAAGAAGAAAGAGACTGCTGTGGAACTTGAGGCCACCCCCCCTCAACGCATACTCGGTGTACCCGACGAATGTGAGGTCGACTACTGGTATGTCATTCGACGAACGACAACAAGGATGTAAGAATATTGTTGTTGTTGGGGATAGCCAGGTTTAGATACATGGTTTGGGCATTCTGCTGAAGGACAGGAGTAGGAGAAGAGGGTATGCTTTCCTGGGGCTGGGATGGGTGGAATTGTTAGTCGGGCTTGACAACTACAGCCCGGAGCAGGGCACACTTCCTATTATTTGCCTCAGTGCTGGTGGAATGATGTATGCAGGCGTAGGAAGTGAGGATTTAGTTAGAAAGTTCAAGTCAGCTATAGACATATTAGGAAGAAGGGGGCTGCCCTGTTATATGTGCATTTTGCCAAGAGAGGTGTTGGTAATGAATGGCCCAGATATATACTTTCCCCAGAGAGAAATTAGGTCTAATAATAACGATCCAAAGGGGTTAACAGGGGGGGCTAAAGCATCTATTAGGGGAGAAAGGGGGGTTTTAAAGGGCGCACAAAAACATAAGAAGGGGAAAAGGGTTAACCTATGCCCAAATATGTTCAGCAAAAAGAGAAGAAAAAAAGGCGATTAAAAGGGGGCTAAACGTGACTAGAAATTATGTTGCTAATGAAAAAAGACTAATCCAAAAGGGTTTTTCAAGTGTATGGGACGAAGGTGAAAGAAAGTAGGCCCTCTGAAAACTGGAAGGGACAGCTGACGGAAAATTTGAACTGGAAATGTGTTCCTTATTTAATGACTATTTTTTTGCATTTTTTACACGGGAAAGAAGTAAATGAGATTCCAGTAATTAACAATTATTTTTTCCCTGAAGAATTTAAGTTAACTAATATTACTGTCACGAGGGACATGGTTATTAAAAGAAGACAAACTGAAACAAAATAAGTCCCCGGACCCGATGAGTTGTTTTCAAGGGTATTAAGGAATGCAAGATGGAGCTTAGTCAGCCCATTAAACTAGTGTATTCAATGCATCATCATTACCAGTGTTGTGCCAGAGTGTGAAGATGGTAATGTGGTTCCGTTAAATTTCGGGGTGATAAAATTGGTTCCTATATTCAATTCAGGGGATAAGTCCACCCCTTCAAATTACCGTCCAATAAGCCTGACATCTATAGTGGGCAAGTTATTAGAATCAATTATAGCTGACATTATCAGAAGTCACCTTGAAGGCATAACTTGATAAATGAATCTCAGCATGGATTCACGAGAGGTCGTTCCTCCCCTGACAAACTTACTGACGTTCTCAATAGAACATTTAATGCAGTTGGGACAGTGATAAGGAATATGATATTGTTTATTTGGATTTTAGTAAAGCCTTCGACAGAGTACCTCACAAGAGACTCTTAAGAAAAGTGGCAGCTCATGGTATAGGAGGTAAAGTTCTAGCATGGATTGAGGCATGGCTTACCAATAGAAAGCAGAGTTACCATTAATGGAATGAAATCTGAATGGGGATTAGTCACTAGTGGCGTTTTCCACAAGGATCAGTTTTAGGCCCTCTCCTGTTCATAATTTACATTAATGACCTTGATGAAGGGATTACTAGTGACATGAGTAAGTTTGCTATAGACATAATTAGGAAGAAGGAAGGCGCCATGATTTATGTGGCATTTTGCCAAGAAGAGGTGTTGGTAATGAATGGTTGTCCAGAGCAATTGGTATTAATTGTTGGCTGGATAAGCACTGTAAGGATAATGCAGTACCATTCATTGACAACTGGGACAACTTCTATGGCCGTAATGACATGTATGCCAGGGATGGGGTTCACTTATCCAGGGCAGTTGTGGGTTTTCTTGCTAACTCAGTTGAGGGGGTTGTTAGGACTTTAAACTAGGACTAGTTAGAGGTATGGGTTTAGAAATGATAAATAATGAGTATGGATATATTGACTTATGCTCTCATATTAAGAATCTTAATAGTAACTGTCATGGAGTAACTCTGGGAATGATAATTCAGAAATTGGGATAAAAAAAAGATGAATAGGAAAAATTGCAGAAGAAAAAACATATGATGGTATTTTATGCTAACAGTGAAGTGCAGAAATAAAATTAATGAATACGTTGGTAGCATGTGCTGGGAACTTTGATATCATTGCATTAACTGAAACGTGGTATGATTTAAAGAGTCGGGTAACCTGAGTGTAATATTCAGGGGTTTAAGTTGTTAAATGTGGAAGTCTAAGGGGAAAGGGGGAGGATTTTGCATTGTATTTCAAAAACTAGTAATTGTTGATAAAAAAGGTATAAAAAAAATGGGACAGAAACAGAGTCTTTTTGGGTGATTTCGGGGAGGTCAAGAAAAATAATTCTGGGTGTAATATACCGACCTCCGGGTTTGGGCCCACGATAGAGGGAGACTTCTTTGGACAAAATTGTTGGGGCTTCGGACACAAAAACAGGAAAATTAGGTGACTTTAACTTTGTAAAATTGCTGGAATTCTTTGACAGAAATCTAGAGTCCATGACTTTAGGGAAAACAGTTCAGACTTTTTTCTGAAACAGAGCGAAAACTGAGCCACAAGGGGTAATAATTTGCTAACCTATTTTGTCAAAAAAGGAAAACTCGTTAATACTTGGAATCACTAGAGTTTGGGCGCAAGTGATACAAATCCTCATTTTAGCTTTAAATTGGTCAAGAAAATGATAAAACAAAAAAAACCCGATTTTCGTTTGCCGATTAAAATGGAAAAGGGGAAACACCTGCCTAACCCCTGTTTGGGGTTATCTAGTAATGATTTCATGCGATAATCTATTTTTGAATATAAAAGGGATTTGTTTTTTAAATTGTTTCTTAATAATGTACACAGTGCCCAGAGTATATAAAACCCCCAAGGAAATTAGGTCAATAATAACGATCCCAAAGGGGTTAACAGGAGGCAAAGCACAAATTAGGGGAAAAAGGGGAATTTATGGGCGCATCAAAAAGGGGAGGTTCCCTTTTATGCCCAAATATGGAAATAAAGGTTATAATCCCGACGAGTGGAAATAAAAACCATATGCGTATTGTACCCCTTTATTGAAACGTTTCACCCACACAGTGGGTATTTTATAGTCTTTCGAATGTTTTATCAGGTGGAGAAGCTGCTCTGATGATCTACCGGGTGGATTATAGAGCTTGGGGAGCTTGGCAGGGGATTGGCAAGTTGGAGTAGACCTTCGCAGTGTTTTTTAATTCTTATGGGGATAGCGATAAAGAAGTTTTTGGCGAGGGGTTTTGTAAGTTATAGAACCATGTTCTGGTTGAAATTGTTGGTTATAGAGATAAGCGATGATTCCCGGATTCTTTTGGGATTGATCATCCCCATTGACAAATTAAACCCCCAATATTACACTCACGTCATATCCCGACTCTTTAAAACATACCAGTTTCAAATTTAAGCATGATATCAAAGTTCCCCCACGCTACCTAACGAAACATAATTTTTTTTTTTTGCACTTCGATGTTACATAAAATACCACATATGTTTTTTCTTTTGCACATTTTTTCCCCATTCTCTTTTTTTTTTACACAATTTCTGAATTATCAATACCCATAGTTACTCCAGGCAGTTACTATTTAAAATTCTTAATATCAAGCATAAGTCAATATTCCCCACCCTTATTTTTCATTTTTAACCCATACCTTAACTAATCCCGTTTAAAATCCTAACAACCCCCCCCAACGAGTTAGCAAGAAAACCCCCACCTGCCCCGGATAATGGGAAACCCCTCCCTGATACATGTCATTTTGACCATAGAAGTTTCCCCGTTGTCAATGAAAGGAACGCATTTTCCTTCAGTTTTATCCAGCCAACATTAAAACCCAATTTCCTGGGGCAACCCTTCATTACACACCTCTTTTGGGAAAATGCCACATTAACGGGCGCCCCCCTTTTTCCAATTTTCTATACTGTCCCCGAACTTTTAACTAAAACCTACTTTTACGCTTGCCTACATATTGCTCCCGCACCGAGGCAAATAATAGGATTGATCCCATTACCATTCATGATGTTGTCAAGCCGGCTAACAATGTCCTCCATCCCAGCCCCAGGAAAGCAAACCCTTTGTCTCCTACTCCTGTCCTTCAAGCAGAATGCCCTATCCATGTATCTAACCTGGCTATCACCAACAACAACAATATTCTTACCTTCCTTGCTGTCGTTCGTCGTGACGGTCCCAGTAGTCGACTCACATTCGTTGGGTAGCACCGAGAATGCGTTGGAGGTTTCCACAAGAGTTTCCACAACAGTCTCTTTCTTCTTCGTCGTTTCTGGCTTTCCATTCGTCTTCTTGATCGTCAACTTCGTCGTCCCCTGCTGTCCAGCCACTGACCACGATCCCTTCTTGACCTGAGGACTCGAAACAGGAGGACTACTACGTATCCTCTTGTTTTCCTCGGTCAATCGCCGTATCTCCATCTTCGCTACCCTCAATTCATCCTTAAGCTTTGTAGATGAATGGTTCAGAGAACCGACATGTTGATAAATTAGACACATGTGCAACTCTTGGGTATCTTTATTGAGGAAACGTTTCGCCACACAGTGGCTTCATCAGTCCATACATAGGAGAAACTTGAAGAACAGGAGGAGAATGAGGTAATCAGTCCCTCAACCTTGAGTCGATGTGTTCAGTCCATCAATCTTGAGTAGAATACGGCAGATGAGCGGAGAAGCAGCTTATAAACCGTATGGCAGGAGAGGTGCAGCAGTCATAGGTGGTGTTACATTTGTTCAATGTGGAAGTAGGTTGTGCCCAAGAATTAGGCAAGCGAAGAATTCCTAGGAATTCTTGCAGAGCAGAACATCAAGGAAAGGAAGAGTGTTGACTTTAGAAGACAACACTCAGTACCGAAGAATCCTGGAATCATCGCTTATCTCTATAACCAACAATTTCAACCAGAACAACGGCTTCTATAACATAGCTGAACCACTCGCCAAGAAACTTCTTCATCGCTATCCCACATAAGAACATAGAACACTGCAGAAGGTCTACTCACAACTTGTCCAATACCCCTGCCAAGCTACCCAAGACTCTATAACTCCACCCGGTAGATCATCAGATGCAGCATTCTCCACCTGACCTCAACATTCTGAACATGACTATAATACTCCCGTACCTTCCACCCCAGGTAGATCCGTGTGTGACTTGAAAAAAGCCCACTGTGTGGGCGAAACTTTGTCAATAAATGATCACATTATACTGCATATGTGTTTATATTTCCATTGATTGATACACTTTTTTCACTGACAATGATACAAAATATTTTATTTTTGGAGCAACTCTAACTTAGAAACCTCACCTAACCTAACTACATTCTGCTATATGATTTATGTACCGTACGTCAGCTTATTTATAGAAAAGATCCTTCCCGTTTTGTGGTAAATTTTATAAGGAAAATTGAACATTAAACCAGAACTTGGTATACAGTGGAGTCATGATGAGGCATAGCGACCACCTCATAAAGCCGATCTTACAAATATCAGTAACGTGTAAAACTTTGTGAAAGCAACATCTACTGAGCTCCATTCTTTATTTTCCCGTAATATCCTCACACTTTCAAAAAACTGTTTCTTGCATTTCTGTCCGTATTACAACTTCATAAACAAGTAAGTATATTATGGGAAATAAAATGTGTAGCTAGAAAAATTCACATAATTATTCAACATAAAAGTTTTTTCTCCATTTTCTTAGCAAATTAAATGCATCTGTGTAAAAGAATTTATTTTTTGAAATTCCTTTTTATATTTTATTTAAAACCGCATTTACAAAATACATAGACATGTGCAATTTAGTGGTGCATAGTATGATCAAAATCCACACTGGTGCTGCTATAATCTAAAATTGCACTAAGACAAATTCAACTCAACCAACATCCTACCTAAAAACACAAAAATGTACATAATACATTGACATCTTCAGTTCCAATTCCGACTCCCCCCCCCCCCCATGTCAAACAATGTACAGTGTCACCTGATTAAAACAATAGCAACTCCACATTTAATTAAGCATTAATTTAAACCTATGTTTATTTGGTTTATAAACCAAATATAAACAATCACAATTGGCTATATATTTACACAAGACACAAATACAACGATATCGAAATTAATTACTATATACCACACTAATATTATTACAATGGTCCATTTTATGAAAAACTTGGTGACCTTCCTTCTGGCCACGCTTACAACATACATAATGGCTCTAATACCACCATCAAAAATTCACATAATGCACTTTCAATACTTAGTCGGTCTTTTTGAAATTGTGTGATTTACAGAAGTCTTCATTCCTTCTGTTTTATTTTTGCCTGCATAGTTGTTTTCAACACTATTATTTATTGCACTACAATATATTATGTTCAGAATTATTCCTGGTGATGTGATTGAGGCACCAGACAGTAAACTGGAACAACGTCACTACCACTGATGTTCTCTGCCATAAATAAGAGAATTTATTCTGAGCAAATTTAAATGATTTCATATCTTTTTTTAGTTAAAACACTTCGGTTTAAACTTTTTTTGTATCATTATTTTAGATGCAGACCAATTTGTTAATGCGGTCAATAATGAAAAAAAAACTGTGAATCGATGTAATATATTCAATAACTTAAGAATGGCTAATGATTGACTTCAAATGGTATTTTTAATGGAGTGTGTAGGTGACATTATGGTAGTTTAATATCATTCTCAGAAGGTTGGTATTGTTAATGGAGAGTGTAGGTGACTCTTGAAAAGTTTAATATCGTTTACATAAGGTTGGTATTGGTAATGGAGTGAGTAGGTGACGCTATGATACTTTAATATCTTTCTCAGAAAGTTGTTAATGTTAATGGAGTGTGTAGGTGAAGTTATGATAGCTTAATAACATTCTCAGAAGATTGGTATTGTTATTGGAGTGTGTACGTGACTTTATGGTAGTTTAATATCTCTCTCAGAAGGTTGGCATTGTTAATGGAGTTTGTAGCTGACTTTGGTAAGTTTAATATCGTTATCAGAAGGATGATATTGGTAATACAGTGTGAAGGTGATGCTATACTTAAATATCGTTCTCAGAAGGTTGGTATTGCTAATGGAGTGTAGGTGACGTTTTGATAGATTAATATCATTCTCAGAAGGTTGGTATTGTTAAGTGTGTAGGTGACGTTTAAATAGTTTAATATTTTCAGAAGGTTGATATTGTTAATGGGGTGTAGTGACGTTTGGCAAGTTGAATATCGTTCTCAGGAGGTTGGTATTGTTCAATGGAGTGTGTAGGTGACGTTATGATAGTTTAATATTTGATTTCAGAAGGGTTTTATTGTTTAATTGGAAATATGAAGGTGATGTGTTAATGTTAGTTTAATTATCATTTTCGAAGGTTGGTATTTTAATTGAAGTGTGTAGGGTACGTTAATGTATAGTTTAATATCATTCTCAGAAGGTTTGTATTATTAGCGGTAGTGACGTAATGCTAGTTTTATGTCAGTCTCAGAAGGTTGATATTGTTAATAGAGTGTGTAGGTGACTTTATGCTAGTTTAATATCATTCTCAGATGGTTAGTATTGTTAATGGAGTGTGTAGGTTGTAGGTGATATTTTGTTAGTTTAATATCACTCTGAGAAGGTTGGTATTATTCATGGAGTGTGTAGGTGATATTGTGCTAATTTTATATGAATCTTAGAAGATTGGCATTGTTAATAGAGTGTGTAGGTGACGTTTGGCAAGCTTAATATCATTAGCAGAAGGTTTGTATTATTATTGGAGTGCGTAGGTGACGGTATGATAGTTTAATATCATTCTCAGTAGGTTGGTATTGTCAATGCAGAGTGTAGGTGACGTTATTATATTAAACTATTATAACGTTAGGTACACAGTCCATTAACAATAGCAACTTTCTGAGAATGGTATTAAACTGTGATAGTTTAATATCATTCTCAGAGGTTGGCATTGTTAATGGTGTGTGTAGGTGACGTTTTGATAGATTAATGTCATTCTCAGAAGGTTGGTATTATTAATGAAGTGTGTAGGTGACGTTGTGGTAGTTTATTATCATTCTTAGAAGGTTGGTATTGTTAATGGAGTGTGAAGTTGACGTTATGATAGTTTAACATCATTCTCAGAAGGCTGATATTTTTAATCGAGTGTTTAGGTGGAGTTATGGTAATTTATTGTCATTCTTAGAGGTTGATATTGTTAATGTTGATATTGTGTAGGTGATTTGATAGTTTAATATCAGTCAGAGAAGGTTGGTATTGTTAATGGAGTGTGTATGTGACGTTTTGCAAGTGTAATATTTTTTCAAGGTTGGTATTGTTAATGAGTTTATACTTATGCTAGTTAACATAATTCTAGAGTTGATATTGTTAATGGAGTGTTTAGGTGGCGTTATGGTAGTTATTGTCAATCTTAAAATGTTGATATTGTTAATGGAATGTGTAGGTGACGTTATGATAGTTTAATATCATTCCCAGAAAGATGGTATTGTTAATGCTGTGTGTAGGTGACGATTTGATAGTTTCATATCAATCTCTGAAGGTTGGTAATGTTAATGGAGTGTGTACGTGACGTTTCGGAAGTTTAATATTTTTCTCAGAAAGTTGGTAGTGTTAGTGGAGCGTATAGGTGACGTTATGATAGATTAATATCGTTCTCAGAATGTTATTATTGTTAATTGAATATGTAGTTGACGTAATGAAAGTTTAATATCATTCTCATACGGTTGGTATTGTTAATTGAGAGCATACGTGACATTATGCTCGTTTAATAACGTTCTCGGAAGGTTGCTATTGCTAATGGAATTTGTAGGTGAAGTAATGATAGCTTATTATCACTCTCAGAAGGCCGGTATTGTTAACGGAGTGTGTAGGTGACGTAATGATAGGTTAATATTCTCAGGAAGTTGTTATTATTAATTGAGGGTGTAGGAGACTTTATGGAGGTTTAATATCGTTCTCAGTTGGTTGGTATTGTTAACTGGGTGTGTAGGTGACGTTACGATAGTTTAATATCATTCTCAAAAGATTGGCATTGCTAATGTAGTGTGTAGATAAAGTTTGGCAAGTTTAATATCGCCGTCAGAAGGTTGGAATTGTTAGTGAAGTGTGTAGGTGATGTTATGGTAGTTTAATATCTTTCTCAGAAGATTGTTATTGTTACTGGTGTATGTAGATAGTTTAATATCATTCTCAGAAGGTTGGTGCTGTTAATGTATTGTGTAGGTGACTTTATATTAGTTTCATATCATGCACAGAATGTTGGTATTGTTAATGGAGTGTGTAGGTGACGTAATGATAGTTTAATACCATTCTGAGGAAGTTGGTATTGTTAATGGAGGGTGTAGGTGACTTTATGATAGTTTAATATTGTTCTCAGGTTTTTGGTATTGTTAACAAAGTGGGTAGGTGACGTTTTGATATTTTAACATCATTCTCAGAATGTTGGTATTATTAATGGAGAGTGTAGGTAACGTTTGGCAAGTTTAATATCGTTCTCAGAAGGTTGGTATTGGTAATGGAGTGTGTAGGTGATGTAATGTTAGTTTAATATCATTCTCAGAATGTTGGTATTGTTAGCAAAGTGTGTAGGTGACGTTATGCTAGTTTTATGTCAGTCTCAGAAGGTTGATATTGTTAATGGAGTGTGTAGGTGACGTTATGCTAGGTTAATATCATTCTCAGAATGTTGGTATTATTAATGGAGTGTAAAGGTTGTAGGTGATGTTTTGTTAGTTTAATATCATTCTGAGAAGGTTGATATTGTTAATGGAGTGTTTAGGTTTCGTTATGGTAGTTTGTCATTCTTAGAAGGTTGATATTGTTAATGGAGTGTGTAGGTGATGTTATGATAGGTTAATATCATTCTCAGAAGTATGGTGTTGTTAATGGTGTGTGTAGGTGAAGTTTTGATAGTTTAATATCATTCTCAGAAGGTTGGTATTTTTATTGGAGTGCTTAGGTGATGTTATGCTTGTTAAAATAATTCACAGAAGGTTCGCATAGTTAATGGACTGTGTAGGTGACGCTATGATAGTTTAATATCATTCTCAGAAGATTGGCATTGTTAATGGAGTGTGTAGATGAAGTTTGGCCAGTTTAATGTGGTTCTCAGAAGGTTGGTTTTGTATTGTTAATCGAGTGTGTATGTGATGTTATGGCAGTTTAGTATCGTTCCCAGAAGATTGTTATTGTTACTGGAGTATGTAGGTGAAGTAATGATAGTTTAATATAATTCTCAGAATGTTGGTATTGTTAATTAAGTGTGTAGGTGATGTTTTAATAGTTTAATATAATTCTCAGAAGGTTGGTATTGTTAATGGAGAGTTTAGCTGACGTTTGGCAAGTTGAATATCGTTCTCAGAAGGTTGATATTGTTAATGGAGTGTGTAGGTGACGTAATGATAGTTTAATATCATTCTCATACGGTTGGTATTGTTAATTGAGAGCGTACGTGACATTATGCTCGTTTAACGGAATTTGTAGGTGACGTAATGATAGTTTATTATCACTCTCAGAAGGCCGGTATTGTTAATGGAGTGTGTAGGTGACGCATTGATAGGTTAATATTCCCAGGAAGTTGTTATTATTAATTGAGGGTGTAGGTGACTTTATGGTAGTTTAATATCGTTCTCAGTTGGTTGGTATTGTTAATTGGGTGTGTGGTGAAGTTACGATAGTTTAATATCATTCTCAAAAGATTGGCATTGTTAATGTAGTGTGTAGATGAAGTTTGGCCAGTTTAATATCGTTCTCAGAAGTTTGGCTTGCTAGTGGAGTGTGTAGGTGATGTTATGGTAGTTTAATATCGTTCTCAAAAGATTGTTATTGTTACTGGGGTATGTAAGTGAAGTAATGATAGTTTAATATCGTTCTCAAAATATTGACATTGTTAATGTAGTGTGTGGGTTAAGTTTGGGGCCGGGTTTAAATTCGTTCAAATTTAAAAAAAATTTTGAAAGGGGAAAGTGTGTAAGGTGATTTTAAATTGAAGTTAATATCTTCTAAAAAATTTTAATTTTTAAATGGGGGAATTTTAAGGGTAAAGTTTGTTTTTTTAATATCTTCTAAAAATTTGACTTGTTAAGGGATTTGTTGGGTTTTATTTTTCTAGTTTTTTTGGGGAATCTCAAAAGGGTTGGATTTTAAATTTGGGTGTGTGGGTGACTTTTAGGCCGGGTTAAATAAATCTCAGAAATTTTGGAAATTTAAAGGGGAGTTTTTGGTTAAGGTGAGGTTTTTTATTTAAATCTTTTTAAAAAGGGGGTATTTTTTAATGGTGTGAAAGGTTGAATTTGTAGTTTAAAAACACAGAAGATGGAAATTTTAAAGGGAGTGTGGGGGGAAATTTTTTAAAGGGGGGGTTTTATTAAATTTCACCCCTGGGGGGGGTTGGGGGGGGGGTTAGAAGGGGGAAAGGTACTTTTTTTAAATTGCTAATAAAAAATTTGGTAAGAAGGGATGGTTTTTAAATTTTGAACCTTCTTTAAAAGCGGGGTTTTTTAAGTGTAAATTTTTTAAAAAAATTACACCCCTTCCCCCTTTAAAACCCGGGGGGGGAAACCCCTCTCCCCTTTTTTCCATAGAAGGGGAAGTTTTTTTATTTAAAAAGTAGAAAAACAGGGTTTCTTTCGAGGGTTTAAATCCCCGGTTTTAAGGCGGTTTTTTTTTTTTTTTTTAAGGGCCCCCATACTTTACACCCCGGGACTAAAAAATCCTGGCACCCCATTTAAACCAAAAGGAAAGGATTGTCTTGTGTAAAAAATGAAAAAACCACAAAAACAAAACCACTTAGAGGGGGTTGGGATAAAGGCTTCCTTTTTATTTTTGTGAACATAAAGGCAAACGGGGGGGAACCCAAGGCCAGTTTGTTTTCTAGAAAAAGGGCCCCCCCGGTCCCACCAAGGGACACTTAAGGGTTTAATGGAAAAAAGGGGTTTCCCAAACAACCCAAAAAAACCCTTTGGGGTGGGGATAAGGGGTTTATTAGTTAAATCGTGAAAAAAAACCCGTTTTGGGGGGGTGGTGGTTTTAGAAAAAGGGTAGGGACACCAAAAACAATCCTATCAACCCCCGGGGGGGGGGAAGGGGGGGGGCCCTGGTTCAAAGGAAAATGGGAAATTTTTCGAAATTCTTGTAGAGGGGGGTTTTCGTTTTTTCTTGAGTCAAAAGGGGTTTGTAATCAACCTAAAATGGGCATAATTTTTGGCCCTTTTAAAGCCAAAAAGGTAAATTCGTCACCCCATCCCCCGAATGAAATATCTACAAACCCACCCCCTAGGGGAAAATTTATACTTAAAAATTTTGAAACTCTTGACAGCCCACTTTTGGGAAAATGGTTTCAAAACAGTTTCAAACCCTTTTTTTCTGCGGGGGCGGCTTTTTTAAAACAAATTTTGCTGCATTTATCAGTAAGTTTTCATTATATAAAATTTTAAAAAAAGAACACGGCAGGAAAGGCCAAAAACTAAAACAGAGTTTTGGTCCTTCAACCAGAAAAAGACCACCCCGGGCCCCCAAAAAATTTGTACACAGTGGACAAAAAACCCTATGGGGCCAATTCCTTGGGAAAAAAGCGGAAAACTATTTTTTTTTAACAATAAAAAACCCAGTAAAAATTGACCCCTCCAACTAAATAAAGAAAGGGGCACCAAAAGAAAACGGGCGCTCCCCCCAGCGTTCACCCAAAAAAAAGGGGGGGCGCTCACCCAGGGGAACCCCCCAAAAGAAAACGGGAGCGGGTGGCTCACCCACACCCGGGCAACCACTGCTCCAACCCTCGAGAAATTGCGACTTAAGACAAAAACCCAATTTGTTTGTCGGGTTTGTATATACACATAGGGGTTTATAATGTTTATAGACAAAAATTAAGAGAAAAATTTTGGGTTTTTAAATTTTTGTTTCTTATAGAAAACCTTTTTAAAGGAACTTAATATAAAGGGGAAAGCTTTCAAAAATAATTAACAGTAAAATTTTTATATATGTGTAAAATATTCCCTTTGTTTTACATTTTATCCAGTGACTTTTAAATAGTGATAGTGAATGAAGGGGATAACGTTTTTATGTTTAAATTAAACATGGTCAGGCTAAACCCCAACAAACCAAACCGTAAAAAAATCACCACAGGGTACTCTGTACCCTAAATGGCCCTTTAACCCCTTTGGGGTTAAAAGTTTTAGGGGGTTAAATAGTGTCTGACTCGATTATTCTGATTTTAACAAAAAAAAAAAATCACGTCTATAGCGTAGTTTTTTTTAAAACATTTTCTAATTGTGGTCCCAGAATTTTTAAAAAAATCCCAAATTAAAAAAGGGCCCTTTTTTGGGAAAACTCATTTTTAAAGCCCTTTACAGACAAGATTACACAATTAAAAAATCTAATTTCAGTCTGTCTAGGATTAACTCAGATACAAACATAGTTTTTGATAACTTGAGGTCAAGTTTGAATTTTTTTTACACAACGAAATAAAAAAAATTTAATTCAGACTAAAACAAAATTATGAAAAAAAACTCTTTTAGAGTTTTTTTTTGGCCTTCCTCCCCGTGTTCTTTAAAAAATTTAAAAAAAATAAAACACTTAGCGATAAATGACAGAAACTCGCTACACAGCCCCCCCTGCAGACGATTTCTAGAAGCTGCCCAAAAACATCACAACGGGGGGGCCCTGCCCAAGAGATACAATTTGTAAGTATAAATTCCCCCGGGGGGGTTTTTAAATTCAGCATATTTCATTCATGAGGGTTTGAGACAACTTACTTTTTTTGGACTCAAAAGCCACACCTTACTGCCGATTATGGGTTTTAATTACAAACCCTTGTGACTCAAGAATTGCGCAATCCCCCGATCTACAAAAAATTTCCGTAACATACCTGCTTTTGAAACGTGAGCTATGGTTTTTCTCAACCCCTTTCCCGACAGATATGGGTTGACTTGTTTAGAAGCGGAAGTGTCCTTGGATTCCACGCCCTTTTCCTTTTGTCGGGAAACGCACACGGGTACACCTATGTTCAAAAAAGATTCGTCTTTATTGTTCACAATGAATATAAAAACTTTTTCACACCCCTTTAATGTTTATTGGGGTTTGTGTGAGACCCCTTTATTCACACAACGCACAGATCAGTGCCCCTTTGTGGTTATCCGGGCGTCAGGTCTCTTAGTAGATTTAAAAGTTAGTCGGGGGCCCGTCACACCGCCCCAAAGCCGTCACTCCCCCAATACACACAAAAAAAAACGCTGACCTAGTACCTTGCCCCCTTTGCAACCCCGTTTAAGCAAAAACAGAAGTTTTGTTTTCTTCTTGCCTTTTTAAACATAAACAACAATGTAAAACTATCTTTACTATGGTAAAAAGGGAGCAGATTTTCCTTAATTGCCGCTAAAAAAAGATTAAATTTTCTCTTATAAAAAAAAAACCAAAAGTTGGGAAACACCGCTGCAAGGGGCAGAGGGCATTTGACCAGGGGCATGCTTTTTTGTCAATTTTCCACTCTAGCAAATAAACAAGATACTCGCCCCTTCTATGGCCCCTCAGGGCTGAAAGGGTTGAAAGGGGGGTGATAAACCCCCCCCCTGGAAAAATTTTCTCCACACTGGGGGGCAGCGGAGGTTCCCCTGCCGGTGAAAATATTCATCCTTAACATTAATTTTTAATTTTCCCCCAAATCGCCACCACTGCTGCTTTTCCTTTTTTGAACACTTTTGTCCCGTGTGGTTTCCCGGAAATTTACAATTTTTTTTTTCAACACTGTGTAATTTTTAACGGACTAGGTTTTTTTATTTTTCCCGCCCTTTTTCATAAAACCTTTTTCTCCCAAAAAACAACTTTCCTTTATGATTTCCCTTTGCATCAGGTTTTATGGCACAATTTTTTTCCCAAAAAAAGGGCCTTGGACCTCGACCATCATTGGGCGATAATCACTATGTCACCAGGTTTTTAAAAACAAAAAGAACATAAAAAGAGAAACACTGCTGCAGGCCTGGGTTTGGGCCCCTACTAAGATTTTCAAATAAACCCCTTTCCCTAGAATTTTTCTCAAAAGAGGGAGATAGCCCTTTTCGCCCCAAAATTTTTTCCCAACGTTTTTGATCACTTTATTAAGGGGGTTTGGAATTTTTGTCTGAGTTGCTCAGTTTCCCAAAAAATTAGGATCCTCTATAAATTTTTTTATCAAATTTAGGGGGGGAACAGGTTCGAGCCCTTTTTCCCCTTGGGGTAAATGAGTGGCCCTTTAAAACTTCTAAATTTCCAATCATCGGGAACCATAAGTTAAGGTCTTTTTGTTGACTCCCATTTTCTAAATTTAGTCACAACTGTACGGAATTCATCTAATCTATTGCTGACAATGAAAGTCCCTTCCCTTTAAAAAACGTTTTTTCAATGCCGATCATTCTTTCATAAAACCGCAGTGCCATGGGGATTTAGGAGGGAAAGTACCCAACGACATCTGCGTTGATTTAGCCCTCTGTTTTTTACTTCTTTTTAACAAAAATCTTTTTATAAAGCACACCAGCAACCCAAAATTTTTTTTGCAAATTTTCCCGAAAACATCAGTCGGGACATGCCCCCTTTTGGCTTCAAAAACCCCTGAAAATTTTGATAAAAGTTTCAGCAACATGTCAGGGGTACTTTTAGATGTACGCTCTAGTTGTAAGCCCAAGTAAAAAACAATGTACACCTTGATGGGGAAAATTGTTTAAATGTTTTTGGTTTAAAAATTAAATTTGGCCAGTATAATCTACACCTGTCACCTCAAAAAGGAGTGATAGACAAAATCTTTTAAAGGGGTATGGAATTTTGGAAACCCGGATACGACAAACTCGCATATCGAGGACGACAAGTAAAGCAATTTCCTTTTTTTTGTTTTTTTTCCCCCCCTTTTTCGACCTTTATTTTCCCCGTAGGGTTGTCGCATATGGGCAAAGTGTGTCAAATACCCCACCAAGTAAACCGTTACTGTGGGGGTTTTGCACAATCAGTTTTGTTAGCCAATGATTCTTGGGGGTCAAAATTATGTAAAAGGGTTCTTTAGGTAGTGAAAATTATGAATTCTTTCCCCACACCTTTTTAATCTTTTTTTAGTCGAGATAAAGTCCCCAAAAAAAAATTTAAAGGGCGGGTTTCCTTTTGGGGGGTTTTTCTGTTTTCTAGAAAATTTTTATTTTGTAGAGAAAACGTCCTTTTTGTAATTGTTTCGCCCATATTTAATGGGGTTTAAGAAATTCATAATCAGGGTTTTTTTTCCTTTAATGAAATTTAAAAAACAAGAGCTGAAAATCTTAAAGGGTTTTCCCAAAGATGGGAAAATTAAAATTCCATCAATGACAATTTTCCCGTTGTGTCTGCAGTATTTACACAACTTATTTTTTGTGTTTTAACAGACTTTTTCTTCCCGGGAATTTTGTGAGCCTTTTTGCTGGGCCCCGTTAAATTTTTTTAGGAGCCAGTTCGGTTTCCGGGGGAGCCCCTAATTTTTTATTTACAAATTTTTTGATGGGACACCACGGACAACATGTCAGCTGGGTTTTTCTTGGGGTAAGAAAGTGAAGAAAGAATAAACTCTCGCCCCTCTTTTAAATTTTTGCTACTTGTTTTTTTACATAGACCAACTTACCCTTTTTTATTTCTTTAAACCCCTTTGGGGGAAATCCTCATTATCACCCAGAAACACGGTTTTCTCAATAGTGAGATTTCGACTTTTGTTGAGATAGACACTAATTTTGAAACCCACATAGAGTTTCTGTTTAGTTTTCCCAAAAGGGGGTACGTTCGACCCCTTTAAAAAATGCTACCCCTGGGTTTGAAGTAATTTTTGTAAATTTCCCTTTAGTATTACTCATGTAAGGCCCAGCGCCATAACCCCCTTTGGGTTTACGCATCAAGAACACATGAAAAGTGTAATTTTTTTCCCCCCCCTTTAACCCCATTTGTCTTTGGGGAAAATTTTAATTTTATGAAGTTGTTTAAACTCCCTGGGTATTTTTATCCCAAAAGCTTGACCATTTCTAGAGGGAAATTTTTCATCCCCTCCAATTTTGAGTTTTTCCCTGCCTCTTGCATAACATTTTACCTTTTATGGGGAATTTTGAGACGGGGTCCTAGAGGACAAAACATTTTGATACCTCTGACAGTAAACTACTTTTAGTGAGTGTAATCAAGATTATTGTTTTTTTTCCTTTTTAGACCCCAAATTTAACCCTTTCCCGTGGGGTTTTCCCCTTAAAATCCCACATATTGTTGCAATCCCGGAAAATTTTAGTTTTTAGGAAATCTTTTTTGATAATTTTCCCCTTTAAATTTCTTTGAATTTTTTATTCCCCCATCCTTAGAGGGGATATTTGCTTCTTTCCCCTTCTCCTTGTTTGCTTTTCTGTAAAGGATTTTTAAATTCCCCCTCCTTTTTTCACAGTAAACCCTTTTAAAATTTGTCCACATAAAACTTTTTCCCTTTAAAAACTTCTTTGAAGGACTTTTTAGATTTCTTCAAAGCGTATTTTTGAGTACTTCTTGTTAAAAATTTGGGGAGGTGTGCACCAAATAAAAACTGATTTGGGAAAAGAAAAAAAAAGTTTTTTACAGGACTTTGGGATCATGTGGAAATTTTTAGGGCCCCAAGAATCGAGTTAAAACTCCCATCTATTTCTTGTAGCCTACTCTTAAGAAACCTTTGGAAAAAACAGCCGTGTAAAGGGAATGGGTTTTTGCGAAATTTTCATAAGCACGTCTCCAAAACTTCTCTTTTGTGAGGGTCCGGTCCTCAGAAAAGTCATTAAGACTTCTACATCTTTATTGGCACGTTTCGCTCAAATTAAAAACAAAACTATTGGGGTGGGTTTTAGAATCCCTTTTTTGACCCAAAGGTGCGGGAAAATGGCGTTTGTCCCTTTAACTTATCTTCCCACTATTTCCCAATGAAAATTTTTTGTCCCCAAATGTTCTTTATGATATTAAACATTGACAGTCGTACTCTGGATTCTTCCTTTAGCTCAGTATTTGTGCTTTCATCTTTCCCAAAGCCATTTCATAAATTTCCCAGGGGAGTGGTGGGGTTTAATTTTTATGGTAACCTAACCCAATACTGTCCATCTTTATAAATTTTACAGGTCCAAATATTGGGTTTTAAGTTCCCGAGACTCTTTTGGGCTTGGTTTATTTTCATCAATACCTATCGCAAAAAAAATTTCCCCCAACTTTTCAAATGGGTTTATTCATTTTTTTTCCATAATGTAAATTTTTTTCTGGGTACATGAACCCCGGTTTTTTCCGTAACTATACCTTTTTTCCCGAATCAATAACACTTCTTTTCCCCCCTTTTTAGAGGGGAAAGGGGCCAAAATATCATGGGGCCCCTCTGTTTTCAAACAAGTGAACATCATGTTTACTTACTATATTTTGGACAAAACAGTGTAATAACACTTCCAAAGATTAAATCAATGGGGGGCTAATTTGTCCCCCCTGTTTTGTCAGGGCAGGCTAACTTGACCTTAGCTGCTTTTTAAGTGGGTGCAACGTTTCTTTTAATCACTGGATCTGCACAGACTTTGGCAAATCATCTACTACCACCGCTTCTAAAGTCCTTTTTTTTTCCCGTTTTTCCCCCAGACCAAAAATGGGTTTTTGGGGTAGGTCAAAAAACCGGTTTTTCCAAAATTATGGAAAAAAACCCGCTAAATCCCAACTGTATTTTGGCAAAGGGTTGTTATTCAGTTTTTTGCAAAAAACTGTTTTTCCCCTTTTTATGAAGACCTTTGTGAGCCTTGATCGAAAAGTGTTAGCACATTGGTTTTTGTGAAAATTTTTTAGATAACTCCCAAATCGGCAAACGGGAGAGCAGTTGCTTTAAACTTATCTCTCACATTTAATGCGTTTTCTTGTTGACTTCCCATTCTGTGGAAGTCTGGGTGCTGTTCAGCAAAGTTTTGGGGATAATGCTGTATGAAAAGCCCTACCCTTGCATTTAAAAAAACTTCTTCCGTGAGCATTTTTCCCCCCTTGTTTTTCACTTTAAAAACTTGAAGCAAACTTTTTTAGCTGATGAACACGTTTTTTAAAAGTGGCCCCCATTTTGGGGTTTTTGAAACAATACTGTCCCCAAAGTGTTTTTCCCTCACAAAGTAACCCTTTTTTAGTACGTTTTTTTGCCCTGACATCCCCTTTTTCTGCTATTGAAATTTCCCGCTTGATAAATGCCATAAGGGATTTCCCATTTTGTGGTTTTTGTTTGGGGTAGTTTTTACTCTTTTTTTTACTGATTTTTAAGGTTTTTTTATCCCCCCTGGATTTTTGGATTTTTCATCTTTTCTCGTTTTTGGGATGCAAGAAACTATTGTTTTTTAAACCATTTCTAAAATTTTTCCCCACAAGTGAAATAGCGTTTATTAAAATAATAATTTTAAACGTTCAATAGTTTTTTGGGGAAAAACTTATCTTTACAAAACCACTGATAAACCAATCACATTTTCTTAGGTCATATTTACCCCTAGAAGATCTGGGGACTATTGTCTAAAGTGATTCTAAAAGCCTGTAAGTCGAAAAACAATGATTGGGTGGCTTTTAAGCTTTATATTTTAAAACTGCATGTCTAACTCCCAGCCTTGTCAGCATCGAAGTAATTTTCTGCAAAAACAAAGTAAGGCTATTTTTATAATTACCTTTAACCCCCCGGAAATGACTTTAAACATTCATAGGGTTCCCTTCACCCAAAACAAATTTTAAGGGTAAATTAACTTTTGCAATCTCCTAAAAACAGTTCGTGAATTTTTCTATGGATTGAAAACCACTAATGAAAATTCTTCATAATTTAAGACCTTTGGGAAAAAAGGTAAAAGACAATGTAGGGAAACTTGGAAAAAGGACACTTGTTGTTGTTTAAAAGGTGTAACAGGTGTTGACCATTAGTTACAGTAGGTCTCTGTGACAGAGTTTTACGGCAGATAGCTTTACTCCTGTCCACCTTAATTGTTGATCACTAAAAGTATCCAAAACATTTTTAATTTCATCTTCAATGGATCTGATTCAAGAAATTTATTTTCATAATGTGTATAGTCTGAATTAATTATTTTCATAGGTTGTGTAAATAATTCAAACTTGACCTCAAGATCATCAAAATCTATGTTTGTATCTTGAGTTAATCCTAGACAGACTGAAATTAGATGTTCTAATTGTGTAATCTTAGTCTGTAAAGACTGAAACTGAGTTTTCAAACAAGCCATTTTAATGGTATACTGAAAATTCTAGCACCACACTTAGAGTGTTTAAAAAACACTGTACTGCTATAGACAGCAGAGTTTTTGGTCGTGCTTGAACCGGATAAAGACCACACTGTGGTCCAAATATGTTGTACTACAGTGGACAAATAACCTATGAGCCAAGGTCCTTCGAAAAAAGCTGTAAAACTAGCGTTTTACAATATAAATCAGTATAAATGAGTCCCTCCAGACTCAATCACAGAGAATGGGCAGCCAAAAGAAAACGGGCGCTCACCCAGCGTTCACCCAAAAGAAAACGGGCGCTCACCCAGCGGACACCCAAAGAAAACGGGAGCTGGGTGACTCACCCACACCCTGCAACCACTGCTCCAATCTCGAGAAATTGCTGACTTAAGACAACACCCAAGTTGTTTGTCTGAGTGTATATACACATAGTGTTTATAATGTTTATAGACAGAAATTAAGAGACAAGATTGTGTTAAAGTTTGTTTCTTATAGATTTACCTGTTATATTAAAGGAACTTATATATAAAGTGTAAGCTTTCAAATATATATTAACAGTGAAATTTATATATGTGTAAGTAATATTCACGTGTGATTACAGTTATACAGTGACATTTATAGTGTATAGTGAATGAAGTGTATAACTCAGAAGATTGGTATTGTTAATGGAGTGTGTAGGTGTCGCTATGGTAGTTTAATATCGTTCTCGGAAGGATGTTATTGTTAATGGATCATGTAGGTTAAGTAATGATTGTTGATATAATTTTCCAAAGGTTGGTGTTATTAATGGAGTTTGTAGGTGACATTATGCTAGATTAATATCATTCTCAGAAGGTTGGTATTGTTAATTAAGTGTGTAGGTGACGTTTTAATAGCTTGTTATCATTTTCAGAAAGTTGGTATTGTTAATGGAGACTGTAGGTGACGTTCGGCAAGTTGAATATCGTTCTCAGAAAGTTGGTATTGTTAATGGAGCGTGTAGGTGACGTTATGATAGTTTAATATCGATCTCAGAATGTTCTTATTGTAAATGGAGTGTGAAGGTGATGTAATGATAGTTTAGAATCTTTCTCAGAAGGTTGGTATTGTTAATTAAGTGTGTAGGTGACGTTTTAATAAATTAATATGATTTTCAGAATGTTGGTATTGTTAATGGAGACATAGGTGAAGTTTGGCAAGGTGAATATCGTTCACAGAAGGTTGGTATTTTTAATGGAGTGTGTAGATGACGTTATGATAGTTTAATATCATTCTCAGAAGGTTGGCAATGTTAACGAGTGTGTAGGTGACGTTATGCTAGTTTTATATCATCTCAGAACGTTGATATTGCTAATGGAGTGCGTATGTGACGTTATGGTATTTTAATATTCTCAGAAGGTTTGATTGTTAATGGAGTGTGTTGGTGACGTTTTCCTAGTTTAAAATCAATCTCAAGAGGTTGGTTTTGTCAATGGAGTTTGTAGGAGTTGTTATGGTAGTTTATTATCATTTTTATAAGGTTTGAATGGTTAATGGAGTGTGTAGGTGACGTTATGATAGTTTAATATCATTTTGAGAATGTTAGTATTATTGATGGTGTGTGTGGTGATGCTTTCATAGTATAATATCATTCTCAGAAGGTTGAAATATTGTTAATGGAGTGTGTGGGTTTGACGTTGTGGTAGTTTATTATGAATCTTAGAAGGTTGGTATTCTTATGGAGTGTGTAGGTGACGTTATAATGTTTTAAATATAATTCTCAGAAGATTGGTTTTGTTATTGGACTGTGTACGTGACGTTTGGGCAAATTTAATATTTTTCTCAGAAGGCTGGTAATTGTTAATGGAGTTGTAAGTGACGTTTATGCTATTTTAAATATCATTCTCAGAAGATTGATATTGTTAATGGAGTTTTGAAGGTGATGTTATGGTAGTTTATTAAAATTTCTTAGAAGGTTGGCATTGTCAATGGAGTGTGTAGATGAAGTTATTATAGTTTAATATCATTCCAAGAAGGTTCTATTTTTAAATGGTGTGTATAGGTGATTTTTTTGATGTTTAATATCTTTTCTCAGAAGGTTGGTATTGTTAATGGGGTCTGTAGGAGTCGTTATGATAGTTTACTATCTTTCTCACAAGTATGTTATTGTTAATGGAACATGTAGGTGAAGTAAGACTGTTAATATCATTCTCAAAAGGTTAGTGTTGCTAATCTAGTGTGTAGTTGTTTAGGGTAGTTTTATATGATTATCAGAAGGTTGGTATTGTTAATAGAGAGTGTAGGTGATGTTGGCAAGTTAAATATCGTTCTCAGAAGATTGGATTGTTAATGAAGTGTGTAGGTGAAGTTATGATAGTTTAATATCTTTCTCAGAATTTTTTATTGTTAATGGGTGTGTATGTGAGTTTAGTAG
>NC_069414.1:5819346-5845355 GCF_026875155.1 Cherax quadricarinatus
TAATTTAATTTTTTCTCAGAAATTTGGTAGGTTGTGGGCGTATAGGTGACGTTATGATAGTTAATATCGTCTCAGAATGTTATTTTTTGTTAATTGAATATGTAGTTGACGTAATGAAAGTTTAATATCATTCTCATAGGGTTTGGTATTTTTAAATTGAGAGCTCGTGACTTTTTGCTCTTTAAAATAACGTTCTGGGAAAGGTTTGCTTTTCAAGGGAAATTTTGTGGGTGAAGTAATGATAGCTTTTTACACTCTCAAAAGGGCCGGTTTGTTAACGGGTGTGTGGGTGACGTAATGATGGTTAAAAATTTCTCAGGAATTGTTATTTTTAAATTTGGGGGGTGTAGGAGACTTTATGGAGGTTTAATACGTTCTCAGTTGGGGAGTTAATGGGGGAGGGAGTTACGTAGGTTTAAATCTTCTCAAAGATTGGCTTTGCTAATGTAGTGGTAGAAAAATTTTG
Source organism: Cherax quadricarinatus (assembly GCF_026875155.1). Taxonomy (NCBI): domain Eukaryota; kingdom Metazoa; phylum Arthropoda; class Malacostraca; order Decapoda; family Parastacidae; genus Cherax; species Cherax quadricarinatus. The sequence continues at coordinate 5,819,813 of NC_069414.1, forward strand.
GCAAGTTTAATTTCCCGTCGGGAAGTTGGGAAATTTTGTTAGTGAAGTGTGTAGGTGATGTTATGGTAGTTTAATATTTTCTCAAAGATTGTTTTGTTATGGTTATGTAGATAGTTTAATATCATTTCAAAAGGGTTTGGTGCTTTAATTATTGTGGGGTACTTTAATTAGTTTCATATAAGCACAGAATGTTGGTATTGTTAAGGGAGTGTGTAGGTGAGTAATGATATTTTAAACCCACTGGGAAGTTGGTTTGTTAATGGGGGGTTTTGTTAGGTGACTTTATGATAGTTTAATATTGTTCTCGGGTTTTTGGTATTGTTAACAAAGTGGGTAGGGACGTTTTGATATTTTAACATCATTCTCAGAATGTTGGTATTATTAATGGAGATGTAGGTAACTTTTTGGCAATTTTAATTCGTTCTCAATTGGTATTGGTAATGGATTTTGTAGGTGATGTAATGTTAGTTTAATATCATTCTCAAAATGTTGGTTTGTTAGAAAAGTGTGTAGGGGACTTTATGCTAGTTTTATGTCGTTCAAAGGTTGATATTTTTAAGGAGTTTTAGGTGCTTTATGTAGGTTTAAATCTTTCAGAATGTTGGTTTATTAATGGAGTTAATTTTGTAGGTGATGTTTTGTTATTTTTAATATCTTCTGAAAGGTTGATATTTTTTAAGGGAGTGTTTGGTTTTCTTTAGGGTAGTTTGTCATTCTTAGAAGTTGATATTGTTAATGGGTGTGTAGGTGATGTTTGATGTTAATATCTTCTCAAAGTAGGGTGTTTTAATGGCGTGTGTGGGGAAAGTTTTGATATTTTAAATATCATTTCAAAAGGGTTGGTTTTTTTTTGGAGTGCTTAGGTGTGTTAGCTTGTTTAAAATAATTCACAGAAGGTTCGCATAGTTAATGGATGTTAGGTGAGCTAGATATTTTTAATATCATTCTCAGAAGATTGGCATTGTTAATGGGGTGTAGATGAAGTTTGGGCCCGTTTAATGTGGTTCTAAAAGGGTTTTGGTTTTGTATTGAAATGGAGTGTGTATGTGATGTTAGGAGTTAGTACGTTCCAAAGATTGTTTTTGTTATGAGATGTAGGTGAAAAATGATATTTTAAATTTAAAATTCTAGAATGTTGGATTTTTAAATTTAAAGGTGTGGGTATTTTTTTAATTTTTAAATTTTTCTCAGAAGTTGGGTATTTTTTAATGGGGGGTTTGCTGACGTTTGGCAATTGATATCGTTCTCAGAAGGTTGATATTTTTAAAGGAAAGTGTGTAGGGAGTAAGATAGTTTAATATCTTTCTCAACGGTTGGTTTTGTTAATTGAGAGCGTACGTGACTTTAGCTCGTTTAAGGAATTTGTAGGTGACGAATGATAGTTTATTATCACTCCAAAAGGGCCCGGTATTTTTAAATGGGTGTGTAGGTCGCATTGATAGGTTTTTTTTTCCCCGGGAAAGTTTTATTATTAATTGGGGGGTGTAGGGATTTTTTGGTATTTTTAATATCGTTCTCGTTGGTTGGTATTTTTAAATTGGGTGTGTAGGTAAAAGTTACGAATTTTAAATTCTTTCTCAAAGATTGGCTTTGTTAATGTAGTGGTAGATGAATTTTGGGCCCATTTTTAATTCGTTCTCAGAATTTGGGGCTTTGCTAGTGGAGGGTGGTGGTTTTTATGGTAGTTAAATCGTTTAAAAAGATTGTTATTGTTACTGGGTATGAAAGTGAAGTAATGAATTTTAAATATCTTTCTCAAAATATTGACATTGTTAATGTAGTGTGTAGGTGAAGTTTGGCAAGTTATCATTTTATGTCAGCCCTCAAAGGAATAATTTTTAAATGGAGGTGTAGGTGAGTTAGTAGGTTTATCATTCCAAAATGTTGGTTTTTTTAATGAGTGTATGGTTAAAGGGTGATGTTTTGTTAGTTTAATATCATTCTGAGAAGGTTGATATTGTTAATGGAGTGTATGGGTGATATTGTGCTAGTTTGATATGAATTCAAAGTTTGGGCATTTTAAATTTTGAGTGTGTAGGTGACGTTTGGAAATTTTGTATAATTCTCAAAGGTTGGATTGTTAATGGAGTGTGTAGGTGAGTTTTATATATTTTAAAAATTTTCTTTCTTAAAATGTGGATTGTTAATGGGTGTGTAGTTGAAGTTATGTACTTAAAAACATTTTCAGAAGAGGGCAATGTTAAGGGAAAAGTGGGAGAAATTTTCCCAGGGGGGGGGGTATCACCCCCTTAAAACCCTTTCACCCCTGGGGGGCCAAGCCCTCTAGCCCGAGGGGCCACTAAAGGGGCGAGTATTTTTTGTTTACTGAGGGGGGAAAATTTGATCAAGATGTAGCGGGGTCAAATAAACTCTGCTCCTTGAAGCGGTGTTGAACGTTTTTTTTTTAAAAGAGAAAATACATCTTTTACTTAGCAGGAAAATTTAAAGGGAAAATCCTGCTCCCACTTTTTACCATAGAAAAATTGTACATTTGTTTATGTTTAAGCAGCAAGAAAAAACATTCTGCTTTGCTTCATCGAGGAGTTGAAAAAGGATGCAAGGTACAGGGTCAGCGTTTTTTTTTTTTGTGTTTTTGGGGCAGTGACGGCATGGGCGGTGTGACGACCCCAGCTAACTTTGACTTACAGAGACCTGACCCCCGGAAACCAGCAAAGGACATGATCTGTGCGTTAGGGAAAAAAGTGTCCCCAACAACAAATAAACACTTAAGAAGTTTGATCAGCTTCTCTTGGATACATTGTAACAAAAAAGACGAATCTTTTTGAAATAGTGTACCAGTGTGCGTTTCCAGACAATGGAAAGTGGAATCCAAAGGGACACTTCGCTTCTATCAAGCACCGTACTGTCGAAGGTTTTGAGAAACCTAGCTACGTTACAAAGACAAGGTTTACGAATTTCTTGTAGATGGGGGGGATTGCGCAATTCTTGAGTCACAAGATTGTAATAAACCTATAACGGCAGAAAGGTGGGGATTTTGAGTAAACAAGTAAGTAGTGTCAGCCATCATCGAATGAAATATGCTGACAAAACACCCCCTAGGGGTAATTTATTTTCAAATTGTATCTCTTGACACCCCATGTTGTGAGGGTTTCGACAGCTTCAACCCGTCTGCGGGGGCGGCTGTGAGACGATTTGTGTATTTATCAGCAATGTTCATTATATTTTTTTATAATGAACACGGGAGGTTAAACCCAAAAATTCAACAAGTTTTGGCCTTCGAAACCCGGGTAAAGACCCCACGTGGGCCAAATATGTTGTACTCAGTGGACAAAAAACCTATGACCAAGGTCCTTCGAAAAAAATGTAAAACTAGGTTTTTTCATATAAATCAGTATAAATGGTCCCCAAACTCAAACAAGAGAATGGCAGCCAAAAAAAACGGGGCCCACCCCGCGTTACCCCAAAAGAAAACGGGGGCTCACCCCCCGGACACCCAAAGGGAAAAAGGGAGCTGGGTGACCACCCCACCCTGCAACCACTGCTCCCTTCGAGAAATTGCTGACTTTGACAACACCCCAAATTGTTTGTCTGAGGTATATACAATAGTGTTTTAAGTTTATAACAAAATTAAGAACAGATTGTGTTAAAATTTTTTTTCTTATAGATTTTACCTGTTATATTAAAAGGGAACTTATATATAAAGTGTAACTTTCAAAATATATTAACATGAAATTTATATATGTGTAGTAAAATTTAACGTGTGATTACAGTTATACGTGACATTTTAGTGTATAGGGAAGAAGTGTATAATTTATTTATGATTAATCATCAGGCAGGTGACACAGCAAACCTAAGCCGTAAACATCACCACATTTTACTCGGTACCCTCATGGCCCATTAACCCTGTTTTTAAAATTTAGGGGGGGTCAGTATTTGTCTGACTCAAATTATTCCCGGGACTTAACAAAAACAAAAACTCAGCTGCCTATGCAGTACATTGTTTTTTAAACACTTAATTTTGGGGTGTTTAGAATTTTCAGTTTTCCCAAATTAAAAGGGCTTTTTTAAAAACCCTCATTTTCAGCCCTTTAAGACAAAGGTTTTACACAATTAAAAATCAAAATTTCATCTGTCTGGGGATTAACTAAAAGAACAAAAAAGATTTTGATGATCGGGGTAAAGTTTTAAATTTTATTTAAAACAACGAAATTAAAATAATTAATTCAATATACCCAAAATTTGAAAAAATCTGTTGAGATTTTTTGGCCCAAAAACCTCCGTGTTCATTAAAAAATAAATAAAATGAACCTTACTGAAAATGACACCCAAATCGTTACACAGCCCCCCCGCAACGAGGTCTAGAAGCTGTGAAACCATCACAACGTGGGCTGTCAAGAGTTTAAAATTTTTAAATAAAAATTCCCCCTGGGGGGTGTTATGTCAGCATATTTCTTTCGATGAGGGGCTGACGACTACTTACTTTTTTGGGACTAAAAAGGGGTTCCCACCCCTTTACTCCCGATTATAGGTTGATTAAAAAACTCCTTTGACTCAAAAATTGCGAAAAACCCCCCAAATCAAACAAGAAATTTTTAACATACCTTGCTCTTTGAAAAACTTTTGAGCTATGGTGTTCAAAAACACCTTGGGACAATATCGGTGTTTTTGATAGAAGCTGAAGTGTTTGGAGGGTCCACGTCTTCCATTGTCTGGGAAAACCCACCCGGGTTTACACAAATGTTCAAAAAAGATTCTTCTTTATTTTTTCCAATGTATCAAAGAGAAGCTGATCACATTCTCTAAGGGTTTATTGTGTTGTGTGAGAAAACTTTATTCACACTAACGCACAGATCAGTGTCCTTTGCGGGTTTTATCCTGGCGCCCAGTGCTCTTTAGTAAGTCAAAGTTAGTTGGGGGCGTAAAACCGCTCCATGCCGTCACGCCCAAATACACAAAAAAAAAAAAAGCTGACCTAGTCCCTTGCACCCCTTGCAACTCCTCATGAACAAAGAAATTTATGTTTCTTGTGTTTAATCAAAACAACAATGTACACTATTTTTACTATGGTAAAAAAGGGGGGAAGCGGGTTTTTCCCTTAAATTGTCCTCCCAAAATTTTAAAGAGATGAAATTTTTTCCTCTTAAAAAAATTACACGTTGCAAAAACCCACGGGAAGGAGCAGGGTTTTTTTTGGGACCATGAAAGCCCCTGTGATAAATTTTACTCACTTAGCAGTAAACAAAATACTCGCCCCTTCTAGTGGCCCCCCGGGGCCTGAGAGGGTTTGGGCCCCTCGGGGCTAAAAAAGGGTTAAAGGGGGCTGATCCCCCCCCCTCCTGAAAAAAATTTTTCTCCAAAAGGGGGGGCAGCGGAGGTTCGCTGCGGGTTTGAACTTTTCCCATCACTTAACTTTAAATTTAATTTTCTAAAATCGCCACCACTGCTGTTTGTCTTTTTTTAAACAGTTTTTATCTGTGTGGTTTTCGGAGAACACTAATTTTGTTTTCAACACTGGGGAAATTTTTAACGGCCCCTAGTTTGTTTTTTGGGGGGGTCCGCTTTTTCACTCCTTTTTTTCCCCTCAAAACTTCAACTGTCCTGATGATTCCATTTGCATCAGGATATAGGGTTTCAAAATTTTTTCCAAGTGGCCTTTGGGGGCCCTCGGACCATCATTGTCGATAATCACTATGTAAGGTCTTAAAACATAAGAAAAATTAGAAAGGAGGAACACGGGCTGCGGGCCCTGTTCGCCCATACTATTTTTTCAGGAATACCAGCCCCATAAAGTTTTTTTCTCAATGAGGTGAAAAAAGTCTTCTCCCCAAAATTTTTCCCCCCAACGTTCGATCACTTTATTAAGGTTTTTTAAATTTATTCTGAGTTGCTCATTTTCGAAATAATTAGGATCCTCTATTTTTCCTTTATTTTTAAAGGGAGGAACGGGTTCGAGCCCTTCTGCCAGGGGAGTAAATGAGAGGATTTAAACACTTTAAATGGCCCAATCATGGGTAACTTTAAGTTAGAGGTTGTTTTGTTGACTCATTTTCTATTTCAGTCACAACTGAAACCGGAAATTTCTTCTAATCTATTTTTTGACAATAAAGAGTTTTCCCTTTAAAAAAAACTTTTTACAATCCCGATCATTTTTTCCCATAAAATCCCCCTTTCCCCATGGGTTTTTGGGGAATGTATCCCCAAAACGACACCCTGCGTTAAATTCAGCACCCTTTTTGTACTTTGGTTTTTTCCAAAGACTTGTTTAAAAAGCAGCACCAGCAAAAAAGGGTTCCCTTTGCATTATCTGAAATAAACCAGTCGGGGCCCATCCCCTTCGGGCTGAAAAACCTTTTGGGAAAAATTTTGATAAAAGTTTCAGCAGACATGTCAGTGGCTACTTCTAGATGTATGTTTAAAAGTTGTAGCACAAGTGAACAAACAGATGGGACCCTTGATGGGGAAATTTTTTTCAATGTTTTGGTTAAAATTATTGGGGCCAGTATAAACTACACCTGTTTACCTCAAATGGAGTGAATGACAAAAATCTTTTAAAAGGGGTATGGGGTGGACCTGGAAAATGACATTTCCCCGCAAAATTTGTTGGACGACAATTTAATTTCATTCCCTTTAAAATTTTTTTTTTCCACACTTTGTCGACCTTTTAGGAAACCGTAAGATTGTCGTATATGCAAAGTGTGTCAACTCCCCACCATGGGAACCGTTACTGTGGGGGTTTTTGCACAAACAGTTTTTTGTTTAGGCCCAAAGATTCATTTGGGGGGGCCCAATTTTTTTTGGTGTATGGTTCTTTAGGTAGTGGGAAAAATTATGAATTTTTCCTCGACATCTTTTAAAATCTTTTCGAGTCGAGTAAAGTTTCCCAAAGAATTTAAACAAAGACAGGTTTCTTTTTGGGGGTTTTTTTTGTGTTTCTAAAAAATTTTTTTTTCTTGAGAAAAGGGCTTTTTGTTTAGTTTCGCCCCGTATTAAAGGGGTTTAAGACGCATAATCAGGTTTTTTTTCCTTTTTAAAAAATTTAAAGGACAAGAGCGTAAAATCTTTTGATTTACCCAAAAAAAGAGTTTAAATTTGATCCATTTAATGAAATAAATTTTTGTTGGTTTTTGCAGGATTTACAAAACTTTTTTCTGCTGTGTTCAAGCAGACTGTTTCCCTTTGGCATTATGTGAGCCCTTTTCTGAGGGCAGTTTTATTTGCATTAGAGAAACCATTTCGGGCCGGGAGCCATAATTTATTTTTTCAAAAAATTTCTTTAGTGGGACACCCCGTGACAACTGTCAGCCCGGATTTCTCTTTGGGTAAGACGTGAAGAAAAGAGATAATTCTTGCATCTCTTTTATTTCTGCTTACCTGTTCTGTACATAACAACTTTCTTTATTTTTCCCTTTAAAACCACTGGGGGGAACTGCTTCATTATCCCCGATCACGGTTTTCCCAAAAAGTGAGATATCAAGTACTTTGTTGAAAATAGACAGCTAATTTTGTTTCCCACATAGAGTGCTGTTTTAGTTCCAATTTTTGGGACGGGTTTTGACCTTCCCAAGGGGCTACCTTTCCTTTGGAAAATAATTAGTGTACCTTTCCCTTTATATTACTCCCGTAAGCTCAGCGCCCCTAACCTCTGGTTTACGCATCAAAAGAACACATGTAATTTTTAATGGGTTTCCCCCCTTTTTCCTATTTGTCTGGGAAAAATTTTAAATTTTATGAAATTTTTAAACTTTCCCCGGGAAAATTTTATCCCATGCTTGGGCCCCTTTCAAAGGGAAGTTTTTCAAACCCAACCAATTTTTTAGTTTCCCTGCATCTTGCATAAGCAAATTTACCTTTTTTGGAATTGGTGAGACGGGCCTTGGGAAACAAAAATTTTTGTACCTCTGACAGAAACTTTCGTTTTTTGGGTGTACTGCATGTTTATTGTTTTTTCCTTTTTAGACTCAAAGTATTTCCTGTGTGTTTTCCCAAATTTAATTTCCCGCATATTTTGCAATCAGGAAATTTTAGTTTAAAGGAAAAACTTCTTTGATAAGTTCCCTTTAAATTTCTTTTAATTTTTATTTTCCCCATCCTTAGGGCATATTTGTTCTTTCATCCCTTGTTAAACTTTTTCTGTATAAGGGTTTTTTAAATCCTCCCCCTTTATTCACAGTTCCTTGAAAATTGTCCACATAGAAAATTTTTTTTAAGGGCTTCTTTTAAGGGGGCTTTCAGATTTCTTCAAAAGGTATTTAGAGTAGCTTCTAGTAAGGAAAAGGAGAGGATGTTGCACCAAATAATACTGATTTGAAAAATAAGTTTTTACAGGGCTTTTAGGATCATGTGGGTTTTCAGGCCACAAGAATCGAGTAAAATCTTAACTAATTTTTTGTAGTCCTATCCTTTTAAAAAAGCCCGGGGAAAAACCCGCCGTTAGGCATATGGGTTTGTGGGGGAAAAATTTATAAGCACGTCTCCCAAATTCCAGTTAGTGAGGGCCCGGGCATTTAACAGTCATTAAGACTTGCTACAACTTTTTTTTGCACCCTGCGCTGCAAATTTTATAAAAACACGTAGTGGGGTGGTTTCAGAATCCTTTTTGACTCCCTGGTGCGGGAGATAATGAGCGTTTGTCTTCAACTTATCTTTTGAAATATTTCCTCAATGAATTTATTGTCCAAAATGTTCTTGTATGATATTATCATAGACAGTCAGTAAAACCCGGGTTTTCCTGGGGTCATTTTATTTTTTGCTTTCATCTGCCCAAAAACCATGCGATAATTTTAGGGAGATGTGGTGGATTTTAATTTTTCCCTGGTAAAACCCAAAACCCCAAAACTGTCCATCTTTATATTTGACAGTGTCCAAATAGGTTTAAGTCTGAGACTCTTGTGGGTTTTTTTTATTTACATCAATACCTATGATCTTAAATTTCCCCCCAATTTTCAATGGTTCATTTTATTTTTTTCCAGTAATGATAATTTTTTCTGTGGGTTTCATGATCAGCGGTTATTCTTTTTAAGTATTTCATTTTTTAAAATGAATCAATATCAGGGTTTTTTCCCCCTTTGAGAGGGGGAAAAAGGGCCACATATTGTGGGCCCCCCTGCTTTTTTTCAGCAAGGAACTCAGTTTTTCTTTCTAAATTTTGCCCAAAAAAGTGATAATAATCACTTCCCAATGATTTAAAACAAAATTGGGGCAAAATTTTTTGTCCGTCTTAAAGTTTAGGACCCGGCTAAAATTTAAATTAGCTGCTTTCAGTGCCCGCAAATGTTTCCTTTTTAATTTCCCCGGATCTGCAAAATTAGGGAATCATCTACTACCCAGCTTTTTTAATGTTTTTTTTCCCTGTTTTCCTAGACCCAAAAGTGATTTTGGCTAGGTTTATATGTTTTGTTTACCAGAATTATGGAAAAAACCAGTATATCTAACTGTATTTTGGTATGGGTTGTTTTATTCATTCTGCAACACTTTTTTCTTCTTATGAAGGCCTTTGTGACCTTGATCAAATATGTTGCACAGGGTTTTTGTGTAATTTATTAATAACTCAACTCGAGCTATGGGAGAGCAGTGCTTTTAAACTTATCTCTCACATTTAAGCTGTTGTTGTTGATTTCCGTTTCTGTGGAAGTCGCTGCTGTTCAGAAAAATTTTTGGGCAAAATGCTTATGTACTCCCCTTGCATTTAAAACCCTTTTTCAGTGAGCATTTTCCTCCCCTTTTTTCACTTAAACCTTGATGCACCTTTTCAGCTGATGAACACGTTTTTTTACCCTGCCCCCATTGATGTGATTATTACAATACTGTGCCCAATGTGTTCCCTCACAAAGTAACTTTTTTTTAGTACGTTTTTGCAGACGTCTGTTTCTGTCTTTTATTCAAGCTTGATAAACCTAAGGGGTTTTTCCCATTATGGGGGTTTAGTGGGAGTAGTTATCCCTTTTTTTATACTGAGTTAAAGGGTTTGTTATCCATGGGATTTGTGGGTTTTTTTCTCTTGTCTCGTTGTTCATGCATAAAAACTTTTGTTGTAAACCATTGCTAATTCTTAAACAAGTAAATAGGTTTTTTTAAACAAATTTTTAATCGATCAATAGTTTGGGGTGACAACTTATCTTGAACAATTTCCCCTGATAAACCAACAATTGACTTGGTCAATTTAATCAAAGGATCGAGACTTTTGCTAAGTAATTCTAAATCCCTGTAAGTTGAAAAACATTTTTGGTGGCTTCAAGCTTGATATTAAGATGCTGTCTAACTCTACCTTGTAAATCAAAATAATTGTTGCAAGAACAAGGCTATTTTTAATTCCTTTGACCCCCGGAAAATGATTTAATCATTCATGGGGTTCCCTTCCAAAAAGACTTTTAAAGGAAATTGAATTACAACTCATCTAGCAGTTCGTGAATTTACTAGGATTAAAAAAACCAAATAAATTTCTTCAAAATTTATGCCCTTTGGGAAAAATAGGTAAGACAATGTAGGTAAGCTTGGTAAGGGGACATTGTTGTTGTTACAGGTGTAACAGGTGTTTGCCCCTTATTACAGTAGGTCTCTGTGACGGGTTTTTTACGGCAAAGTTTGTACTCCTGCCCCCTTTAAATTGTGATCACAAAAGTACCCAAAAACTTTTTTAATTTCATCTTAAGGATTGATTTAAGAAATTTATTTTCAAATGTGTTTGTTTGAATTTAAATTTTTTTTCATAGGTTTTTTGTAAATAATTCAAACTTGACCTCAAAATCAAAAATCTAAAGTTTGTATCTGAGTTAATCCAGACAGCTGAAATTAAATTTTTAATTGTGTAAACTTTGTCGGAAAAATGAAATGAGTTTCAAACAAGCATTTTAATGGTATAAACTGAAAAAAACAGCACCCACTTAGAGTGAAAAAACAGTTTGTAAGACAGCAAGTTTTGGTCGTGCTTAACCGGGTAAAAACCACACGTGTCCAAATTGTTTTTATACAGTGGACAAATAACCAGACCAAGGTCCCTTTGAAAAAAACTGAAAACAGGTTTTACAATAAAATCAGTATAAATGATCCCTCCAGACTCAATCACAGAGAATGGGCAGCCAAAAGAAACGGGCGCTCACCCAGCGTTTACCCAAAAGAAAACGGGCCTACCAGGGACACCCAAAAAAAACGGGGCGGGTGACTCACCCCCCCCCTGCAACCACTGCTCCAAACCGAGAAATTTCTGCTTAAACAACACCAAGTTTTTGTCTAGTGATATACACATATGTTTATAATGTTTTTAGACAGAAAATTAAGAGACAAAATTGTGTTAAAATTTGTTTTTTAAGATTTACCCGTTATATTTAAAAACTTATTATAAAGTGTAAACTTTTAAATTAATTAACAGTGAAATTTTAATGTGTAAGTAATATTTACGTGTGATTACAGTTATACGTGACATTTTTAGTGTTAGTGAAATGAATGTATAATCAGAGATTGGTGTTGTTAATGGAGTGTGTAGTGTCCTATGGTGTTTTAAACGTTTTTCGGAAGGTTTTATTGTTAATGGATCATGTAGGTTAAGTAATGATTGTTGATATAATTTTCCAAGGTTGGTGTTATTAATGGAGTTTGTAGGTGACATTATGCTAGATTAATATCATTCTCAGAAGGTTGGTATTGTTAATTAAGTGTGTAGGTGACGTTTTAATAGCTTGTTATCATTTTCAGAAAGTTGGTAATGTTAATGGAGACTGTAGGTGACGTTCGGCAAGTTGAATATCGTTCTCAGAAAGTTGGTATTGTTAATGGAGCGTGTAGGTGACGTTATGATAGTTTAATATCGATCTCAGAATGTTCTTATTGTAAATGGAGTGTGAAGGTGATGTAATGATAGTTTAGAATCTTTCTCAGAAGGTTGGTATTGTTAATTAAGTGTGTAGGTGACGTTTTAATAAATTAATATGATTTTCAGAATGTTGGTATTGTTAATGGAGAGCATAGGTGAAGTTTGGCAAGGTGAATATCGTTCACAGAAGGTTGGTATTTTTAATGGAGTGTGTAGATGACGTTATGATAGTTTAATATCATTCTCAGAAGGTTGGCAATGTTAACGGAGTGTGTAGGTGACGTTATGCTAGTTTTATATCATTCTCAGAACGTTGATATTGCTAATGGAGTGCGTATGTGACGTTATGGTATTTTAATATTCTCAGAAGGTTTGATTGTTAATGGAGTGTGTTGGTGACGTTTTCCTAGTTTAAAATCAATCTCAAGAGGTTGGTTTTGTCAATGGAGTTTGTAGGAGATGTTATGGTAGTTTATTATCATTCTTATAAGGTTTGAATGGTTAATGGAGTGTGTAGTTGACGTTATGATAGTTTAATATCATTTTGAGAATGTTAGTATTGTTGATGGTGTGTGTAGGTGATGCTTTCATAGTATAATATCATTCTCAGAAGGTTGATATTGTTAATGGAGTGTGTAGGTGACGTTGTGGTAGTTTATTATGAATCTTAGAAGGTTGGTATTCTTAATGGAGTGTGTAGGTGACGTTATAATAGTTTAATATAATTCTCAGAAGATTGGTTTTGTTATTGGACTGTGTACGTGACGTTTGGCAAATTTAATATTTTTCTCAGAAGGCTGGTATTGTTAATGGAGTGTGTAAGTGACGTTATGCTAGTTTAATATCATTCTCAGAAGATTGATATTGTTAATGGAGTGTGAAGGTGATGTTATGGTAGTTTATTATAATTCTTAGAAGGTTGGCATTGTCAATGGAGTGTGTAGATGAAGTTATTATAGTTTAATATCATTCCAAGAAGGTTCGTATTCTTAATGGTGTGTATAGGTGATGTTTTGATAGTTTAATATCATTCTCAGAAGGTTGGTATTGTTAATGGGGTCTGTAGGAGTCGTTATGATAGTTTACTATCTTTCTCACAAGTATGTTATTGTTAATGGAACATGTAGGTGAAGTAATGACTGTTAATATCATTCTCAAAAGGTTAGTGTTGCTAATCTAGTGTGTAGGTGTCGTTATGGTAGTTTTATATGATTATCAGAAGGTTGGTATTGTTAATAGAGAGTGTAGGTGATGTTTGGCAAGTTAAATATCGTTCTCAGAAGATTGGTATTGTTAATGAAGTGTGTAGATGAAGTTATGATAGTTTAATATCTTTCTCAGAATGTTTTTATTGTTAATGGAGTGTGTATGTGACGTTATAGTAGTTTAATTTTATCAAGTTTGATTGTTAAAGGAATGTGTAGGAGACGTTATGGTAATTGATTTTCATTCTTAGAAGGTTCGTATTGTTAATTGAGTGTGCGGGTGATGTTATGATAGTTTAATATCATTCTAAGAAGGTTGATATTGTTAATGGAGTGTTTAGGTTTCGTTATGGTAGTTTGTCATTCTTAGAAGGTTGATATTGTTAATGGAGTGTGTAGGTGACGTTATGATAGGTTAATATCATTCTCAGAAGTATGGTGTTGTTAATGGCGTGTGTAGGTGAAGTTTTGATAGTTTAATATCATTCTCAGAAGGTTGGTACTTTTATTGGAGTGCTTAGGTGATGTTATGCTTGTTTAAAATAATTCACAGAAGGTTCGCATAGTTAATGGACTGTGTAGGTGACGCTATGATAGTTTAATATCATTCTCAGAAGATTGGCATTGTTAATGGAGTGTGTAGATGAAGTTTGGCCAGTTTAATGTCGTTCTCAGAAGGATGGTTTTGTATTGTTAATAGGAGTGTGTATGTGACGTTATGGTAGTTTAATATCGTTCTCAGAAGATTGTTATTGTTACTGGAGTATGTAGGTGAAGTAATGATAGTTTAAAATAATTCTCAGAATGTTGGTATTGTTAATTAAGTGTGTAGGTGACGTTTTAATAGTTTAATATAATTCTCAGAAGGTTGGTATTGTTAATGGAGAGTTTCAGTGACGTTTGGCAAGTTGAATATCGTTTTCAGAAGGTTGTTATTGTTAATGGAGTGTGTAGGTGACGTTATGATAGTTTAATATCGTCCTCAGAAGGTTATTATTGTTAATGGAGTGCGATGGTGACATGATGATAGTTTAAGGTCATTCTCAGAACGTTGGCATTGTTAACGGAGTGTGTATGTGACGTTATGCTACTTTAATATTCTCAGAAGGTTTGATTTTTTAATGGAGTGCGTGGGTGACGTTATGCTAGCTTAAAATCGATCTGAAGAGGTTGGTATTGTCAATGGAGTGTGTAGGTGACGTTATGATAGTTTATTTTCATTCTTATAAGGTTGGGATTGTTAATGGAGAGTGTAGGTGACGTTATGATAATTTAATATCATTATCATAAGGTTGATATTGTTAACGGAGTGTGTAGGTGACGTTGTGGTAGTTTATTATAAATCTTATAAGGTTGGTATTCTTAATGGAGTGTGTAGGTGACGTTATGATAGTTTAATATCATTCCCAGAAGATTGGTTTTGTTAATTGAGTGTGTACATGACGTTTGGCAAATTTAATATTTTTCTCAGAAGGTTGATATTGTTAATGGAGTGTGTAGGTGAAGTTATGCTAGTTTAATATCATTCCCAGAAGGTTGGTATTCTTAATGGTGTGTATAGGTGATGTTTTGATAGTTTAATATTCTTAGAAGGTTAGTATTGTTAATGGAGTATGTAGGAGACGTTATGATAGTTTAATATCTCTCATAGAAGATTGGTATTGTAAGTGGAGTATGTATGTGACATTTGGTAAGTTTAATATAGTTCTTGGAAGGTTGGTAGTGTTAATGGAGTGTGTAGGTGTCGTTATGATAGTTTACTATCGTTCTCTGAAGGACATTACTGTTAATGAAACATGTAAGTGAAGTAATGATTGTTAATATCATTCTCGAAGGGTTGGTGTTGCTAATATAGTGTGGTGGTGACGTTATGCTAGTTTAATTTCATTCTCAGAAGGTTGGCATTGTTAATTAATTATTAAGTGCGTATGTGACACATTAATAGTTTAATATCATTCTCAGAAGGTTGGTGTTGCTAATAGAGAGTGTAGGTGATGTTTGGCTAGTTGAATATCGTTCTCAGAAGGTTGGTATTGTTAATGGTGAGTGTAGGTGACGTTATGCTAGTTTAATATTCTGAGGTTTGTTTGTTAATGGAGTGTGTAGGTGACGTTATGGTAGTTTACTATCATTCTTTGAAGGTTCGTTTTGTTAATTGAGTTTGCAGGTGATGTTATGATAGTTTAATATCATTCTCAGAAAGTTGGCATTGTTAATGGTGTGTGTAGGTGACGTTTTGATAGTTTAATATCATTCTCAGAAGGTTGGTATTATTATTGGAGTGTGTAGGTGACGTTTTGGTAGTTTATTAACATTCTTAGAAGGCTGGTATTGTTAATGTTGTGTGAAGTTGACGTTATGCTAGCTTAATATCATTCTCAGAAGGTTTATATTGTTAATGGAGTGTTAAGGTGGCGTTATGGTAGTTTATTGTCATTCTTAGAAGGTTGATTTTGTTAATGGAGTGTGTACGTGACGTTATAATAGTTTAATATCATTCTCAGAAGTATGGTATTGTTAATGGTGTGTGTAGGTGACGATTTGATAGTTTAATATCAGTCACAGAAGGTTAGCATTGTTAATGGAGTGTGTACATGACGTTTGTCAAGTGTAATATTTTTCTCAAATTTGGTATTGTTAATGGAGTGTGTAGGTGACGTTATGCTAGTTTAATATCATTCTCAAAAGGTCGATATTGTTAATGTAGTGTTTAGGTGACGTTATGGTAGTTTATTGTCATTTTCAGAAGGTTGATATTGTAAATGGAATGTGTAGGTAACGTTATGATAGTTTAATATCATTCTCAGAAGTATGATATTGTTAATGGTTTGTGCAGGTGACGATTTGAGAGTTTAATATCAATCTCAGATGGTTGGTATTGTTAATAGAGTGTGTACGTGACGTTTGGGAAGTTTAATATTTTTATCAGAAGGTTGGTATTGTTAGTGGAGCGTGTAGGTGACGTTATGATAGTTTAATATCGTTCTCTGAAAGTTATTATTGTTACTGGAATATGTAGTTGACGTAATGATAGTTTAATATCATTCTCAGACGGTTGGTATTGTTAAGTGAGAGTGTACGTGACGTTTTGCTCGTTTAATAACGTTCTCGGAAGGTTGTTATCGTTAATGGAGTATGTAGGTGAAGTAATGATAGCTTAATATCATTCTCACAAGGTTGGTGTTGTTAATGGAGTGTGTAGGTGACTTAATTTAGTTTAATATCATTCTAAGAAGGTCGGTATTGTTAATGGAGTATGTAGGTGACGTACTGATAGTTTAATATTCTCAGGAATTTGGTATTATTAATTGAGGGTGTATATGACGTTATGATAGTTTAATATCATTCTCAAAATATTAGCATTGTTAATGTAGTGTGTAGATGAAGTTTGGCCAGTTTAATATCGTTCTCAGAAGATTGGTGTTATTAGTGTAGTGTGTAGGTGATGTTATGGTGGTTTAATATCGTTCTCAGAAGATTGTTATTGTTACTGGAGTATATAGGTGAATTGATGATAGTTTAATATCATTCTCAGAAGCTTGGTGTTGTTATTGCATTGTGTAGGTGACGTAATAATAGTTTAATATCATTCTGAGGAAGTTGGTATTGTTAATGGAGGGTGTAGGAGAGTTTATGATAGATTAATATCGTTCTCAGGTCTTTGGTATTGCTAACGAAGTGGATAGGTGACGTTTTGATATTTTAACATCATTCTCAGAATGTTGGTATTGTTAATGGAGTGTGTAGGTAACGTTACGCTAGTTTAGTATCATTCTCAGAAGATTGGTATTATTAATGGAGAGTGTAGGTAACGTTTGGCAAGTTTAATATCGTTATCAGAAAGTTGGTATAGGTAATGGAGTGTGTAGGTGACGTAATGTTAGTTTAATATCATTCTCAGAATGTTGGTTTTGTTAGCAGAGTGTGTAGGTGACGTTATGCTAGTTTTATGTCAGTCTCATTAGATTGATATTGTTAATGGAGTGTGTAGGTGATGTTATGATATTAAACTATTATAACGTCACCTACACACTCCATTAGCAATGCCAACCTTCTGAGAATGATATTAAACTATCATTCTCAGAAGTCTGGCATTGTTAATGGAGTGTGTAGGTGACGTTGTGATTGTTTAATATCTGAATGGAATAATTTTATTTCACTTGCTCTTCTTGCAAGGAACTTGTCTTCCTTTTCTTTGAATCGAGTTTGAATGAATGTTATTTCACGGGTGTTGTATGGCCCGTACAGGTTAACGCTTTCTCACGATTAAAATAGAAAATTTAACATCTGAATCTTATGAAGAAATGGATGAAAAAAGTGGGCTTTAGGCTGTGAAGGTGCGAATTTTGTTGAAATCTGTTTCTTAAGTGGAGAGTGTCTTCTCTGATCGGCTTTAATCTTTTAATGCTTGTTGAGCTTCACCTGGACTGTATGTTGTGAAAGATTTAATATGCTAATTTTATTAGTCAAATTGTTTCCTGTGATATAACTGAGAAATGTCTCATCTCCTGATCAGTGTTCCACTTGACTGGGATATTCCGGGTTACATCCACGTAATATTTATTTAATAAATCATACTTAATTACTTACATACAAATTTGCTTAACCATTCAACGCTGGCAAATCTTCATTGGTCAAAATTTTTTTTTTTAAAGCAGAAAGTAGCAAGACTGAAATGTCTCACTGCATCAAGGTGATACATCATCTACTTCCACTAGTGTATTTTTCTACTGGTTACGGCGCCTACCACTGCTTCATCTCACCTGTCTGCAGTGTTTAAGCTCTTTCCCCATTTCAATGCTGTACATTTATCAAGAGTGGTGGATTTAACACACAGACTCCAGGTTGAGGGACAGATTGCCTCAAACTTCTCATCTTCTGCTTTTCTTTTCTGCATTGGACTGAAGAGCCGTTGGCTAGCGAAACGTTTCCAGAATAAAAATTTCCAAATGTTGCACAAGTGTTTCATTTATCTAAATTGAAATACTGATTTTCATGCGATAATTTTTTGTGACTCATCTAATTGCCTTTACCTTTCATCACTGATAATCTGATAATTTATATTGTGACTGGCGTCGACCATAATGTGCATGTGTATTGTAGGACATTTGGTCCTTCAGAGACAAGAGAATTCCTCTTTAGTTTGACTTCTAAGCTGGTGTTTCTTAGTTTAAAGTTTGAATTAGTTTAGGGATGTATATGTCCTGATTTGCTAATTTTCTTGAAAAAATTGTGATGCTAGTGTCCATGTTATAACTTATGAATGCTAAATCTGATTCGCTTCGGATCATCAGTGCTAACTCGTTACTGCGTTGTATACTTCCTTATGCCACACTCTGAAGTAATCTTTCTGCGTATATTAACGTACAGGAGCTTGGAGTGTTGTAGTACCGGGATTACTTTCTCTGACAGCGCAGCTCCCGGAATACAACTACTTCTTCTTCTTCTTCTTCTTCTTCTTCTTCTTATTATTATTATTATTATTATTATTATTATTATTATTATTATTATTATTATTATTATTATTATTATTATTATTATTTATCTTCTCTGCTAATTCGCTTTTAAATTATATTTGTTAATGTTCATTAATTATCTTTAGTAATCATATTTATTTGCCTCTTGTCGATTGTGTTAGATTTCTGGACATTTCCAGGAATTACAAGTCAATTTTTTTTCTGTTAATTTGCATAAAACTTTTCGTCGTTTCCAAGCACTTTCTGCCAAACATTTTTATTATTTCGTAAGTTCTCTGACCACCTATTTCCATTTCAGTTTGTTCTTCGAATAGGAAGTTACTCATTAAAGTATTATCTAGTTTTCTAGCATCTGGGAATCTACTTGCTGTTAATGACGTCTTCTGTCCATTTACTATATGATATCCTTCCGGGAATATTGTGTTTTTGATTTCCACGAATTTGTATCCTTCATTGAAAGTATGTAATCTGCAATTGTGTTTTTATATACTATTCTCCTTTGTAATGCTGTCATTCCTTTATTCTTGTGTGGAAGAATTAGACAGGTGAGGGAATTCTGGCTTAAGGAGGGAGAAAAAGCTTTTCAGTAAAGTGCCTTGATGCTGGTGAAGGGCCTTGATGCTGGTGAAGGGCCTTGATGCTGGTGAAGGGCCTTGATGCTGGTGAAGGGCCTTGATGCTGGTGAAGGGCCTTGATGCTGGTGAAGGGCCTTGATGCTGGTGAAGGGCCTTGATGCTGGTGAAGGGATCTTGATTCAAGCAATTAAACCTTATCTCTTGTTTCTTTGATCAAACCATATTACCTCAGGCTTCCCATTTCTCCGGGAAATATTACACCTAAGAATTTTTCATTCCAAAATAAATTTATCAATTATGTAGAAAATACAGACAGATGGGAAATACAGACAGATGGCTTCATGAGAAAGGACGGTCGTAGTTTCTGGTTTTTGTGGCAATTGTGCGAGTGTGAGTCGTAGGGTGTTAGTGTGTCTTGGGGTGTGAAGTGTTAGTCTCGGGGTGTTCTCGGAAGCAGTGACTGATGTACCAGCAGATAATAGATATATAGCATGTCTGGATAATAATAATTATGTAACTTAATATGTGAGACAGATTTTAACACTATTCATTGTCTGCAGGAAATGTCTTTGGAGGAGCCAACGGCAGTTGGTGATGACCTCCTGACGCCGAAGTTAACAGTGGTGGATTACACTATCTTCAGCCTCATGTTGGTCACGTCGGTGGGTCTCGGTGTGTATGGAGCTCACAAGAGTCGGGGCAGCAGCTCGTCACTGGACTACTTACTGGGAGGCAGAACCATGTCACCAGTACCAGTAACATTCTCTCTCATTGGAGGCATCATATCTGCAATAGCTATACTAGGTTAGTGCATGGGATTCCATTAAACTTTCACGTACTAAGAGTTTAAAAAAAAATGTGAATTGGATTCAATTTTTTTTTTTTACAAACTAAGAGTATTTTAAAAAATTAATTTTCTAATAAAATACTTGATTTGTTATAAAGAAACTAGGAGCCTGTTGACTATAAGAGCAAAAAATGTAAACATTTTTATGTTATACAGTAAAATATTGTTGCTTTGTCACACTGAAAAGATTAACGAACCCAAACTATGACCTGTAATTAATATACTATATATGTATAACCTACTCATGGAGGATTGTTGGTGTCTTCTTGCTGTCTCATAAACTTGCCGAATTAGCCGAACTCTTTTAAAAATTAAACTTATCCAAAAAAATTCTTATACAAATGTAAGATCATTTTTTTTATTAACAATGATATAAAGATTTTTTTTTGACAATAACAGATGCCCAAAAACACTGGACATGTCACTCCTAATATGGAGATATACGCATGTGTGTGGAAAGCTACAGGACTAATTATATTCTCCTCTTGTTTGGAATACCAGTCACACAAGCAATATATATATATATATATATATATATATATATATATATATATATATATATATATATATATATATATATATATATATATATATTATATATATATATATATATATATATATATATATATATTATATATTATATATATATATATTCATGTCGTGCAGAATATGTAAAACTGGTCAATTAGCAAGAACTCACTTAAAATTAAGTCCTTTCTAAAAATTTTCTCTTATACGTTAAAAGATATATTTTTTTTCATTAATGTTAATGTAAAAAATTTTAATTTTGCTCCAAAAGAATCTTAGAAAACTTACCTAACCTTATTATAACAAGAACAATTTATTTTAGCCTAACCCAACTAAATATATTTTAGATTTGTTTACAATAATTTAATACTAAACAAACACAGTGAAATATATTTTTCTCGCTAGGTTAAGAATGATTTTGGCGAAATTATTGCATACACAATTTTCACTTGTCCTATATGGCAAGATGAGCTTTACTATTTAAGCCAAGATCGTAAGTTCTGCCCATTCGGCACGACATATATATATATATAAAATATATATATTATATATATATATATATATATATATATATATATATATATATATATATATATATAATATATATATATATGTCGTGCCGAATAGGCAGAATTTGCGTCTTGGCTTAAATAGCAACGTTCATGTTGCCATATAAGACAAGTGAAAATTTGTGTATGCAATAATTTCGCCAAAATCATTCTGAACCAAAGGAAAAAAATATTTTTCACTGTTTTTTTTAGTATTAAATTTTTGAAAACCCCCCCCCAAAATATTTTTTAGTTGGGTTACTCTAAATAAATTGCCTTGTTATAAGGTTAGGTAGTTTTCTAATTCCCTTTTTGGGTGCAAAATTAAAAATTTTTACAAAAAATAATGAAAAAAATTTTCCCTTTAAAGTATAAGAAAAAATTTTTGAAAGGATTAATTTAAATGAGTTCTTGCTAATTGACCATTTTACATTTTCCCCCCAGACAAAAATATATATATATATTTTAATATTATTTTATTATATATATATATATATAATAAAAGATATATAAATAGTTAATATATAAACATGTTCGGCTGAAGAGATCGAACCTTCCCCTCACCTTCCCTCTGTAAGGCTGATCAGAGGGAGAGATAAAAAGCTGTAACCCTTCCCCCTAAAAGTTGTTGGATAAAAACGTGTAGGGATGCTACACCCCAAAGGTATTGGTCCGTGGGAGATTGGTAAAACACTGCGTACCTTGTTAAGGGTTTGTAGGTTCAGTTCCCTTTACCAAAGATCAGTGTTTGTGTATTTCGCATGCTCTCGCGAATTCCTTTCTATTATATATAATTATATAATTTTTTTTATATATATTAATATATATATATTAGGGAAGTACCACCCCTTTGCTGGAATGGGGACCCCCACCTCAGAGAAACAATAAAGTACCCCAGGGAGCTGTTTGAATATTTTCTTTTTCCTACCACCCCCTATATATTTTTTTTTTTCTATTGCATTTATTTTAAAAAACAAAAAAAAAATTTTGGAAAAACTAAACTGGATACAATGGCACAATGTAACAAAGATCATGAATTTCCTCCAGCTCCTCCGAGGCTGGACGTGAGCCAAGTATGCAGCAAGCATTTCCCCTCTGGATGGCCACGCTGAGGCGCTGGAACATGAAAGTGGCTGCCCTTGGGTCCCTGGTGGTGTCGATGAGTCTGGAACCCAATTCTTTAAGGAAACATGTGGCATTTTTTCCCCATGATCCCAAGGTCTCTGATCCCACTGGTACAAATTGATACTGTTGACTAATGTCCCTGTACTTGCTGATCTTGTACTCCTCCCTGTGGTCAGCAGCTCCTCCCTGTCGCCCCACACTGTGATGGATATAGGTGTCAGCCAGTGTGGACACACAGGTATAGTCCCATGCTAAGAGCTTGCCATTCTTCCAAGGATAGATGGTGATCCCGTCGGGGCGGTTTGCTGGGTTGTGGGTATTGTTTGCTGCAAGTGATCGTGGCTCCCTCTCGGCAGGGCATCCAGCTGTAGCAAGGGTTCTTTTAATGATGTCGTTGACCTCATTGTGTCTTGCATGCCAGCCCTTGGTTTTGGAACAGTTAATTAAGACCATGTAGACCGTATTGGTCTGCTTGCACTTCGCTGCAAATACACATATAATCTGTGTGAATTGGGGCAGCAAGGCGCAGAGCCACTGCAATACGGAGGGTCTTAGGGTCGAGTCGCGTTCCCATTGCCGATATGGGAACTGTTTGGAGGAAGTCCTTGGAGTGAGGTGCACTCACAGCCTGGAGACGGGCAATCTCCCTATCTGATGTTGCAGCCCTGAGCATGTTGGCAAGCACCTTTTCAGCAATTGGGCCATCCCAGCTTGACTGTTTGTGAGCCAGTGCTGCACTAGAGTTTGGTGCTGGAGCAGCAAGAGTCTCCTATTCGGTGATGGCACTGGCATAGCTAGGGTCTTCTATTCCTGGTGAGTCACCGAGGGTGTCAGGAAGAATTTGTCTTATCAACTCGTTTGATGCAACGGAAGAGGATAGGAAAGCTGGTAGAGCAATCTGGGAGGATCTGCCTACTCCTAGCCCTCCAAGCCTGACCGGAAGTGAGGCTTGCAACCACTGTCCATCGTCAAGGGAAAGATTCAATACACTCTCTAGCATGGCCTTCAGGAGAGAGTCATTTTCCTTGAGTTTTGGACTGCTGAAGGCTGGGGAGCATCTCAGAAAATAGGTAAGTTTTGGGATTGACAGGCACCTGGTGAGTAGGTAGAAGGCATCGTGTGTGTCAATGTCTTTCATCCTGCTTTCCATCGTCCGGAGGTCTGAGACTTTTTTTCCTAGGATCAGATCGATGGCATTGGACCCAAGAGGAGCACCGAGGAGAGTGCTATTGGCTGGATCAATGGCTCGTGCTCCTGGTAAAACGGCACTAATATTCTGGATCATCTGTAGATTGGTAGAAACTATTTCACATTTGGTGGGGTTTAAAGAAAGGCCCAGGCTTTCTCCCATGTCTTTAATTTTACTGATGTCCTCTAGGAGAGATTCTGTTGTGCCAGCTAGGGTACCGTCGTCCAGGAACCAGATATTGAGCTCGCTGGAGAGTGCTTCCGTGACTTCCTTGATGACCAAACAAAATAGAAAGGGGGCGAGAAGGTCCCCCTGTTGCACGCCCTCACACGAGTCAATTTCATGGTCCCCAAACAATAGTTTGGAAGTCACACTATAACACGATTCTATGAAGGGATAAAGGGAAGGGAAGTTTCTATAAACTGCTTGGAGAGCAGCATCCCTTCTGACTGAGTTGAAAGCATTGGCAAAGTCCAATTTGACCAAGGCTTTTTCATAGGACATGTTTTTGATATATACTCGTACTGCGTGGGCAGCTGCTTCACAGCCCTGTTGAACGCCGAAACCGAGCTGAGTTGGTTTCAGCATTGCAGCAGCCTCTTGACTCACCCTTCTTACTGCAGCCTTGGCGACTAGGCACCGAAGGGTGTTACCCACTGCAATGGGCCTGATTCCGCCATCCTTTTTCCGGAGGGCACACAATGAGGCACCAAAGAAAAAGGGTCTGATGGCCTCTGGGACACCGCCAGGCAGACACAGGTTGGAAAATTTGGTGAGTTCAGAGAGCAGCCTCTCTGAAACCTCACCAAGTGCTGGATTGAGTATTTGTTTTAAGTGTTGAGGCCTTAAACCGGTGAAACCTCCTGCTGAACCCTGTGGAAATGACATAGCAGCTTCATACACATCAGCATCCTGTAAGGTTAGATGTTCTTCGCCTGCTGCAATGTCAGGGAGGTCAATGTTGGTACTGGGAGCCCTGGGTGGATGTTTGTCCTTCAGAGCTTGCACCGTGCTGACGTCCTTGGGAGCGATGGTATCCTCACTGGTTATAAGACTCAAAGCTCCAATAGTATTACCCTCTTCTATTTTTTTGCTAATTTGGGCTCTGATTTTTGAGGTGTCGGGTGTCCTGTTGTTGGCATTTGCCCGGCGAGTGTTTGTCGCCCTAGGGGGGAGACAGACGAGGTTGTCATCCCTTGGGAATGCATTTATTGCCCTAATAACATGTGTTGCTAGTGACTTGTCCCTCCTTGGTTTGACAGCCAAACAGGCATTGCCAAAAAGTAGCAAGATGTGCCAGGATCTGTTGCTTGAAGGAGCATCGTTGACTTTCTTCAGAAGGTCAGTGAATTTGCTAGCAGCTTGAGAGCGAGCTGCTTTGGGGATGTGTGTCAGAGTCCTGGTGGATGTTAATTTGATTGCAGATTTGAGGTCCTCTGTAGAGGTGAAGTCACGGTAGCTGTCAGCCCTGTCTGCTGGGGGAGGCTGTTGGTTGTTCTCATTTGGAGCTCTCCTGGAGCCTAGACATCCATTGTGTGCACGGATGTTGCCAGATGTGGGACTGAGTGCACATTCCCTGTGGCACACCCGACAGATGCCTCTTGAACGACAGCTTTGGCTCTGTCGTGAAGATTCCTGGGAACCCGCGACTACTTGTGACATTGCTGATATCGTGGGGGTGGGAGGCGCCAGCTGTGGGGTGACGGGTGAAGGACAGCATGGATGCATGGGGGATGAGGGTGGGGGAGTAGCGAGCGGCGGAACTTGTAATTGATGGGGCACTAAACGGCAACACCCTTGGTCAGGAAGTCAGTGGGCCTAGGCTGGGATGAGGGGAGGGGATCTGGGATGGGGAAGGGTGGAGGGAGTGGCCCTGTGTCTTCGCTCAAGACGCACATCACTGACTAACTTTTGCTAATTGTTATACACTTATTGTTCCATTTAGAAAAAACCCTCGCCATTTGGCACACTAATCACCATGCTCACACTATTAACCGAGGTGTTCTTCTGTTCACCATCCAATGACAGTGTCGTGGGCGGCCACTTCCTTCCCCAACCCACGACCCCGGCCAATCACAGATGTAAACAAAACCTCCTCCACTGCCAGGATCCCCTCACCAACGCTACTTCCCAAATCCCAACATCCACACTGTACTTTCACTGATACAGAAGCAATGGCCCGATGCAGAGGTTTGTCACAACTCTGTGATCTCCGGTGGATACTCACGATGATGTCTGCCGAAACTGGCCCCGTAAACCATGTTGGTTCTTACAAGGGGGGA
>NC_069414.1:5845855-5900855 GCF_026875155.1 Cherax quadricarinatus
CGACATAGCAAAGGATGTCACCACAGCACCGTGTCTTCCTTTGCAGATGACACCCAAATTTCTGCATGAAAAGTATTCCATTGCAGACACTGCAAGGCTCCAGCGGACATAAACCCGAATCCTTCAGGGGGCTTCAAAAACAATATAAAGTTCAACGATGAGAAATTTCAATTACTCAGTTATGGAAAACACGAGGAATTCAATCTTCATCAGACTACAAAACAAATCGGCCACAAAATAGAGCGAAACACCAACATCAAAGACCTGGGGAGTGATCATGTCGGAGGAATCTCACCTTCAAGGACCATAACATTGTACAACCGCACTGCTAGAAAAATGACAGGATGGTTAATGAGAATCTTCAAAACTAGGAAGGCCAAGCCCATAAAGACACTCTTCAGGTCAATTGTTCTATCTAGGCTGGAATATTGCTGAAACACTAACAGCAGCTTTCAAGGCAGGTAAAATTTTGCTGACCTAGAAAATGTACGAGAACCTTCACGGCGCGCATAACGGAGTAAAACACCTCAATTACTGGGAGCGCTTGAGTTCCTAAAACTGTATTCCCTGGAACGCAGGCGGGAGAGATACATATTTATACACCTGGAAAATCCTAGAGGGACTAGTACCTAACTTGCACACGAAAATCACTCACTATGAAAGCAAAAGACTTGGCAGACGATGCAACATCCCCCCAATGAAAAGCAGGGGTGTCACTAGCACGTTAAGAGACCATACAATAAGTGTCAGGGGCCCGAGACTGTTCAACTGCCTCCCAGCATACATAAGGGGGATTACCAACAGACCCCTGGCAGTCTTCAAGCTGGCACTGGACAAGCACCTAAAGTCGGTTCCTGACCAGCCGGGCTGTGGCTCGTACGTTGGTTTGCGTGCAGCCAGCAGCAACAACCTGGTTGATCAGGCTCTGATAAACCAGGAGGCCTGGTCACAGACCGGGTCGCGGGGGCGTTGACCCCAGGAACTTTCTCCAGGTAAACTCCAGGTAAACAGTAAGTGTATGTGCTGTATGCTCGATATGTACTCGGTATGTGTACTGTAAGTGTAAGTCCTGTGTGCTCGATATGTACTCGGTATGTGTACAGTAAGTGTATGTGTTGAGTGCTCGATATGTACTCGGTATGTGTACTGTAAGTGTATGTGCTGTGTGCTCGATATGTACTCGGTATGTGTACTGTAAGTGTATGTGCTGTGTGCTCGATATGTACTCGGTATGTGTACAGTAAGTGTATGTGTTGTATGCTCGATATGTACTCGGTATGTGTACAGTAAGTGTATGTGCTGTATGCTCGATATGTACTCGGTATGTGTACAGTAAGTGTATGTGCTGTGTGCTCGATATGTACTCGGTATGTGTACTGTAAGTGTATGTGCTGTGTGCTCGATATGTACTCGGTATGTGTACAGTAAGTGTATGTGTTGTGTGCTCGATATGTACTCGGTATGTGTACAGTAAGTGTATGTGCTGTATGCTCGATATGTACTCGGTATGTGTACAGTAAGTGTATGTGCTGTATGCTCGATATGTACTCGGTATGTGTACAGTAAGTGTATGTGCTGTATGCTCGATATGTACTCGGTATGTGTACAGTAAGTGTATGTGCTGTGGGGCTCGATATGTACTCAGTATGAGTACAGTAAGTATGTGCTCTGTGCTCGATATGTACTCGGTAAGTGTAGAGTAAGTGTATGTGCTGTGTACTCGATATGTACTCGGTATGTGTACTGTAAGTGTATGTGCTGTGTGCTCGATATGTACTCGGTATGTGTACAGTAAGTGTATGTGCTGTGTGCTCGATATGTACTCGGTATGTGTACAGTAAGTGTATGTGCTGTGTGCTCGAAATGTACTCTGTATGTTTACAGTAAGTGTATGAGCTGTGTGGTTGATATGTACTCGGTATGTGTACAGTAAGTGTATGTGCTGTGTGGTCGATATGTATTCGGTATGTGTACAGTAAATGTATGTGCTGTGTCCTCGATATGTACTCGGTATGTGTACAGTAAGTGTATGTGCCGTGTGCTCGATATATACTCGGTATGTGTTCAGTAAGTGTATGTGCTGTGTCCTCGATATGTACTCCGTATGTGTACATTAAGTGCATGTGCTGTGTGCTCGATATGTACTCGGTATGTGTACAGTAAGTGTATGTGCTGTGTTCTCGATATGTACTCGGTATGTGCACAGTAAGTGTATATGCTGTGTGCTCGATATGTACTCGGTATGTGTACAGTAAGTGTATGTGCTGTGTGCTTGATATGTATTCGGTATTTTTTACAGTAAGTGTGTGTGCTTTGTTCTCGAAAAGTATTTCGGTATGTGTACAGTAAGTGTATGTGCTGAGTGCAAGGCAGGTGAAATTGCTGACCTAGAAAATGTACAGAGAACCTTCACAGCGCGCATAACGGAGATAAAACACCTGAATTACTGGGAGCGCTTGAGGTTTCCTAAAACGTATTCCCTGGAACGCAGGGGGGAGAGATACATGATTATAACACTGGAAAATCCTAGAGGGACTAGTACCTAACTTGCACACGAAAATCACTCACTATGTACTCGGTATGTGTACAGTAAGTGTATGTGCTGTGTGCTCGATATGTACTCAGTATGAGTACAGTAAGTATGTGCTCTGTGCTCGATATGTACTCGGTAAGTGGAGAGTAAGTGTATGTGCTGTGTGCTCGATATGTACTCGGTATGTGTACTGTAAGTGTATGTGCTGTGTGCTCGATATGTACTCGGTTTGTGTACTGTAAGTGTATGTGCTGTGTGCTCGATATGTACTCGGTATGTGTACAGTAAGTGTATGTGTTGAGTGCTCGATATGTACTCGGTATGTGTACAGTAAGTGTATGTGCTGTGTGCTCGATATGAACTCGGTATGTGTACAGTAAGTGTATGTGCTGTGTGCTCGATATGTACTCGGTATGTGTACAGTAAGTGTATGTGCTGTGTGCTCGATATGTACTCGGTAGGCGTACAGTAAGTGTATGTGCTGTGTGCTCGATATGTACTCAGTATGAGTACCGTAAGTGTATGTGCTCTGTGCTCGATATGTACTCGGTATGTGTACAGTAAGTGTATGTGCTGTGTGCTCGATATGTACTCGGTATGTGTACAGTAAGTTTATGTGCTGTGTGCTCGATATGTACTCGGTATGTGTACAGTAAGTGTATGTGCTGTGTGCTCGATATGTACTCGGTATGTGTACAGTAAGTGTATGTGCTGTGTGCTCGATATGTACCGTATGTGTACTGAAAATTTGTAGGTGCGTGTGTTTCGATATGTACTCGGTATGTGTAGAGTAAGTGTATGTGCTGTGTGCTCGATATGTACTCTGTATGTGTACAGTAAGTGTATGTGCTGTGTGCTCGATATGTACTCGGTATGTTTACAGTAAGTGTATGTGCTGTGTGCTCGATATGTACTCGGTATGTGTACAGTAAGTGTATGTGCTGTGTGCTCGATATGTACTCGGTATGTGTACAGTAAGGGGTATGTTTCTGTGGCCGATATGTACTCGGTATGCGAAACAGTAAGTGTATGTGCTGTGTGCTCGATATGTACTCGGTATATGTGCAGTAAGTGTATGTGCTGTGTGCTCGATATGTACTCGGTATGTGTACAGTAAGAGTATGCTGTATGCTCGAAATGTACTCGGCATGTGTACAGTAAGTGTATGTGCTGTGTGCTCGATATGTACTAAGTATGAGTACAGTAAGTGTATGTACTGTGTGTTCGATATGTACTCGGTATGTGTACAGTAAGTGTTTGTGCTGAGTGCTTGATATGTACTCGGTATGTGTACAGTAAGTGTATGTCTGTGTGCTCGATATGTATTTCGGTTATGTGTACAGTAAGTGTTTGTGCTGGGGTGCTCGATATGTACTCCCTATGTTTACAGTAAGTGTATGTGCTGTGTTCTCGATATGAACTCGGTATGTGTACAACAAGTGTATGTGCTGTGTGCTCGATAATGTACTCGGTATGTTACAGTATTGTATGTGTTGAGTGCTCGATATGTACCGGTATGTGTTACTGTAGTGTATGTGCTGTGTGCTCGATATGAAAACTCGGTATGTGTACGTAAGTGTATGTGCTGTGTGCGCGATATGTACTCGGTATGTGTACAGTAAGTGTATGTGTTGAGTGCTCGTTATTACTCGGTATGGTACAGTAAGTGTATGTGCTGTATGCTCGATATGTACTGGGTTATGTGTACAGTAAAGTGTATGTGCTGTGTGCTCGATATGTACTCGGTATGTGAAACTGTAAGTGTAGGGTGCTGTGTGCTCGATATGTACTCGGTATGTGTAACAGTAGTGTTTGTGCTGATGCTTGATATGTACCGGTATGTGTACAGTAAGTGTATGTGCTGTGTGCTCGATATGTACTCGGTATGTGTACAGTAAGTGTTTGTGCTGTGTGCTCGATATGTACTCCCTATGTTTACAGTAAGTGTATGTGCTGTGTTCTCGATATGAACTCGGTATGTGTACAACAAGTGTATGTGCTGTGTGCTCCGATTTTGTACTCGGTATGGTAACAGTTAAGTGTATGTGCGTGTGCTCGATATGTACTCGGTATGTGTACAGCAATTGTATGTGCTGTGCGCTCGATATGTACTCAGTATGTGTTCAGTAAGTGTATGTGCTCTGTGCTCGATATGTACTCGGTATGTTTACAGTAAGTGTATGTGCTGTGTGCTCGATATGTACTCGGTATGTGTACAGTAAGTGTATGTGCTGTGTGCTCGATATGTACTCGGTATGTGTACGTTAAGTGTATGTGCTGTGTGCTCAATATGTACTCGGTATGTGTACAGTAAGTGTTTGTGCTGAGTGCTTGATATGTACTCGGTATGTGTACAGTAAGTGTATGTGCTGTGTGCTCGATATGTACTCGGTATGTGTACAGTAAGTGTTTGTGCTGTGTGCTCGAAATGTACTCCCTATGTTTACAGTAAGTGTATGTGCTGTGTTCTCGATATGAACTCGGTATGTGTACAACAAGTGTATGTGCTGTGTGCTCGATATGTACTCGGTATGTGTACAGTAAGTGTATGTGTTGAGTGCTCGATATGTACTCGGTATGTGTACTGTAAGTGTATGTGCTGTGTGCTCGATATGTACTCGGTATGTGTTAGGTAAGACACATATGCAACAGTTAGGTATCTTTATTTCGAAACGTTTCGCCTACACAGTAGGCTTCTTCAGTCGAGTACAGAAAAGTTGATAGAAGCAGAAGATACTTGAAGACGATACTTGAAGACGTTTCGAAATAAAGATACCTAACTGTTGCATATGTGTCTTACCTAACAATCTGTCGGTATTTTATATACCATTTTAATGTTCTTTTCTGTCAGACACTGCAACAAAAGGGGTTATCTTGGTACAGCCATCAACTTCGACCTCTACTAGTGAAAAACGGCTGGGTTTGAGAGGACCTGCCCTCCCAAAGCAACCTACGTCTCACCTCCTGGCACTATATTAAAGGCCCATCCTGTCACTTCAACTTCATATTGTTTCAGACAACGGAACAATGCCTTCTCCAGACAGAGGGACTGACCACCTCAAAACTTTAAGGGTGATGGACTGATTACGTCGTCTTCAAGTATCTTCTGCTTCTATCAACTTTTCTGTACTCGACTGAAGAAGCCTACGTGTAGGCGAAACTTTTCGAAATAAAGATACCTAACTGTTGCATATGTGTCTTACCTAACAATCTGTCGGTATTTTATACCATTTTAATGTTCACTCGGTATGTGTACTGTAAGTGTATGTGCTGTGTGCGCGATATGTACTCGGAATGTGTACAGTAAGTGTATGTGCTGTGTGCTCGATATGTACTCGGTATGTGTACAGTTAGTGTATGTGCTGTATGCTCGATATGTACTCGGTATGTGTACAGTAAGTGTATGTGCTGTGTGCTCGATATGTACTCGGTATGTGTACAGTAAGTGTATGTGCTGTGTGCTCGATATGTACTCGGTATGTGTACAGTAAGTGTATGTGCTGAGTGCTCGATATGTACTCGGTATGTGTACAGTAAGTGTATGTGCTGTATGCTCGATATGTACTCGGTATGTGTACAGTAAGTGTATGTGCTGTGTGCTTGATATGAACTCGGTATGTGTACAGTAAGTATATGTGCTGTGTGCTCGATATGTACTCGGTATGTGTACAGTAAGTGTATGAAAAAACCATACCCCCGGGGCCCGGGGGATTGAACCCGCGGTCAGTGAAGGGACCTGAGCTAGAGTTCGTCACGGCCACGCTAGCTGGAGATTCGTCTGTAAAAACTTGCATTTGTGGTCACAGAGGTGCCTGTGCTAACCTTCCTATGGTGTAGAAATATACCTAGTTGGATGAATCTTATTGTGGCTAGCTGGTCTAGTGGTTAGCGCGACGGGCTGGAGTTTTGAGACTCTATGCCCCGCGGGTTCAATCCCGCCGGGGGTATTGGTTTATTTGCAATCGTGTAAATTACGATTTCTTAAGTCATGTTGACGGCAGTGAAGGGACTTGAGCTAGAGTTCGCCCACGGCCACGCTAGCTGGAGATTCGTCTGTAAAAACTTGCATTTGTGGTCACAGAGGTGCCTGTGCTAACCTTCCTATGGTGTAGAAATATACCTAGTTGGATGAATCTTATTGTGGCTAGCTGGTCTAGTGGTTAGCGCGACGGGCTGGAGTTTTGAGACCTATGACCGCGGGTTCAATCCCGGCCGGGGGTATGGTTTATTTGCAATCGTGTCATTACGATTTCTTAAGTCAGTTAAGTGTATGTGCTGTGTGCTCGATATGTACTCAGTATGAGTACAGTAAGTATGTGCTCTGTGCTCGATATGTAATCGGTAAGTGTAGAGTAAGTTTATGTGCTTTTTACTCGATATGTAACCGGTATGTGTAAATGTAAAATGTATGTGCGTGGGGCTCGATATGTACTCGGTATGTGTACTGTAAGTGTATGTGTTGAGTGCTCGATATGTACTCGGTATGTGTACAGTAAGTGTATGTGCTGTGTGCTCGATATGTACTCGGTATGTGTACAGTAAGTGTATGTGCTGTGTGCTCGATATGACTCAGTATGATACAGTAAGTATGTGCTCTGTGCTCGATATGTACTCGTAAGTGTAGAGTAAGTGTATGTGCTGTGTACTCCGATATGTACTCGGTATGTTTTACTGTAAGTTTTATGTGCTGTGTGCTCGATATGTACTCGGTATGTGTACAGTAAATGTTGTGCTGTGTGCTCGATATGTACTCGGTACGTTTTACAGTAAGTGTATGTGCTGTGTGCTCGACATGTACTCGGTATGTTTACAGTAAGTGTATGAGCTGTGTGGTCGATATGTACTCGGTATGTGTACAGTAAGTGTATGTGCTGTGTGGTCGATATGTACTCGGTATGTGTACAGTAAATGTATGTGCTGTGTCCTCGATAAAGTACTCGGTATGTGTACAGTAAGTGTATGTGCCGTGTGCTCGATATATACTCGGTAATGTGTTCAGTAAGTGTATGTGCTGTGTGCTCGATATGTACTCCGTATGTGTACATTAAGTGTATGTGCTGTGTGCTCGATATGTACTCGGTATGTGTACAGTAAGTGTATGTGCTGTGTTCTCGATATGTACTCGGTATGTGCACAGTAAGTGTATATGCTGTGTGCTCGATATGTACTCGGTATGTGTACAGTAAGTGTATGTGCTGTGTGCTTGATATGTACTCGGTATGTTTACAGTAAGTGTGTGTGCTTTGTGCTCGATATGTACTCGGTATGTGTACAGTAAGTGTATGTGCTGAGTGCAAGGCAGGTGAAATTGCTGACCTAGAAAATGTACAGAGAACCTTCACAGCGCGCATAACGGAGATAAAACACCTCAATTACTGGGAGCGCTTGAGGTTCCTAAAACTGTATTCCCTGGAACGCAGGAGGGAGAGATACATGATTATATACACCTGGAAAATCCTAGAGGGACTAGTACCTAACTTGCACACGAAAATCACTCACTATGTACTCGGTATGTGTACAGTAAGTGTATGTGCTGTGTGCTCGATATGTACTCAGTATGAGTACAGTAAGTATGTGCTCTGTGCTCGATATGTACTCGGTAAGTGTAGAGTAAGTGTATGTGCTGTGTGCTCGATATGTACTTGGTATGTGTACTGTAAGTGTATGTGCTGTGTGCTCGATATGTACTCGGTATGTGTACAGTAAGTGTATGTGCTGTGTGCTCGACATGTACTCGGTATGTGTACAGTAAGTGTATGTGCTGAGTGCTCGATATGTACTCGGTATGTGTACAGTAAGTGTTTGTGCTGTGTGCTGGATATGAACTCGGTATGTGTACAGTAAGGTATGTGCTGTTTGCTCGATATGTACTCGGTATGTGTACAGTAAGTGTATGTGCTGTGTGCTCGATATGTACTCGGTATGTGTACAGTAAGTGTATGTGCTGTGTGCTCGATATGTACTCCGTATGAGTACCGTAAGTGTATGTGCTCTGTGCTCGATATGTACTCGGTATGTGTACAGTAAGTGTATGTGCTGTGTGCTCGATATGTACTCGGTATGTGTACAGTAAGTGTATGTGCTGTGTGCTCGATATGTACTCGGTATGTGTACAGTAAGTGTATGTGCTGTGGGGCTCGAATGTACTCGGTATGTGTACAGTAAGTTAAAGTGCTGTGCGCTCGATATGTACTCGGTATGTGTACTGTAAGTGTATGTGCTGTGTGCTCGATATGTACTCGGTATGTGTAGAGTAAGTGTATGTGCTGTGTGCTCGATATGTACTCTGTATGTGTACAGTAAGTGTATGTGCTGTGTGCTCGATATGTACTCGGTAGTTTACAGAAGTTATTTTGCTGTGTGCTCGATATGTACTCGGTATGTGTACAGTAAGTGTATGTGCTGTGTACTCGATATGTACTCGGTATGTGTACAGTAAGTGTATGTTCTGTGTGCTCGATATGTACTCGGTATGCGTACAGTAAGTGTATGTGCTGTGTGCTCGATATGTACTCGGTATGTGTGCAGTAAGTGTATGTGCTGTGTGCTCGATATGTACTCGGTATGTTTTACAGTAAGTGGGATGTGCTGTGTGCTTTGATATGTACTCGGTATGTGTACAGTAAGAGTATGCTGTATGCTCGAAATGTACTCGGCATGTGTACAGTAAGTGTATGTGCTGTGTGCTCGATATGTACTAAGTATGAGTACAGTAAGTGTATGTACTGTGTGTTCGATATGTACTCGGTATGTGTACAGTAAGTGTTTGTGCTGAGTGCTTGATATGTACTCGGTATGTGTACAGTAAGTGTATGTGCTGTGTGCTCGATATGTACTCGGTATGTGTACAGTAAGTGTATGTGCTGTGTGCTCGATATGTACTCGGTATGTGTACAGTAAGTGTATGTGCTGTGTGCTCGATATGTACTCGGTATGTTACAGCAAATTTTATGTGCTGTGCGCTCGATATGTATCATATGTGTTCAGTAAGTGTATGTGCTCTGTGCTCGATATGTACTCGGTATGTGTACAGTAAGTGTATGTGCTGTGTGCTTGATATGTACTCGGTATGTTTACAGTAAGTGTGTGTGCTGTGTGCTCGATATGTACTCGGTATGTGTACAGTAAGTGTATGTGCTGTGTGCTCGATATGTACTCGGTATGTGTACAGTAAGTGTATGTGCTGTGTGCTCGATATGTACTCGGTATGTGTACAGTAAGTGTATGTGCTGTGTGCTCGATATGTACTCGTATGTCTACAGTAGTGTATAGTGTGTGCTCGATATGTACTCGGTATGTGTACAGCAAGTGTATGTGCTGTGTGCTCGATATGTACTCAGTATGTGTACAGTAAGTGTATGTGCTCTGTGCTCGATATGTACTCGGTATGTGTACAGTAAGTGTATGTGCTGTTTGCTCGATATGTACTCGGTATGTGTACAGTAAGTGTATGTGCTTTGTGCTTGATATGTACTAGGTATGTGTACAGTAAGTGTATATGCTGTGTGCTCGATATGTACTCGGTATGTGTGCAATAAATGTATGTGCTGTGTGCTCGATATGTACTCGGTATGTGTACAGTAAGTGTATGTGCTGTGTGCTCGATATGTACTCGGTATGTGTACAGTAAGTGTATGTGCTGTGTGCTCGATATGTACTCGGTATGTGTACAGTAAATGTATGTGCTGTGTGCTCGATATGTACTCGGTATGTGTACAGTAAGTGAATGTGCTGTGTGCTCGATATGTACTCGGTATGTGTACAGTAAGTGTATGTGCTTTGTGCTTGATATGTACTAGGTATGTGTACAGTAAGTGTAATATGCTTTGCTCGATATGTACTCGGTATGTGTACAGTAAGTGTATGTGCTGTGTGCTTGATATGTACTCGGTATGTTTACAGTAAGTGTGTGTGCTGTGTGCTCGATATGTACTCGGTATGTGTAAAGTAAGTGTATGTGCTGTGTGCTCGATATGTACTCGGTATGTGTACAGTAAGTGTATGTGCTGTGTGCTCGATATGTACTCGGTATGTGTACAGTAAGTGTATGTGCTGTGTGCTCGATTTTGTAAATCGGTAAAGAGTACAGTAAGTGTATTTGCTGTGTGTTCGACATGTACTCGGTATGTGTACAGTAAAATGTTGTGCTGAGTGCTCGATATTTTACTCTGTATGTGTACAGTAATTTTATGTGCTGTGTGCTCGATATGTACTCCCCATGTGTACAGTAAGTGTATGTGTTGTGTGCTCGATATGTACTCGGTATGTGTACAGTAAGTGAAGTGCTGTTTGCTCGTTATGTACTCGGTATGTGTACGTAAGTGTAATGTGCTGAGTGCTCGATATGTACTCTGTATGTGTACAGTAAGTGTATGTGCTGTTTTGCTCGAATGTACTCGGGATGTGTACAGTAAGTGTATTGTTTTGTGTGCTCGATATGTACTCGGTATGTGTACAGTAAGTGAATGTGCTGTTTGCTCGTTATGTACTCGGTATTTGTACAGTAAGTGTAAAGTGCTGTGTGCTCGATATGTAACTCGGTATGTTACAGTAAGTGTATGTGCTTTGTTGCTCGATATGTACTCGGTATGTGTACAGTAAGTGTAAAGTCTGTGTGCTCGATATGTACTCGGGATGTTGTACAGTAAGTGTATGTGCTGTGTGCTTGAATGTACTAGTATGTGTACAGTAAGTGTATGTGCTGTGTGCTCGATATGTACTCGGTATGTGTATAGTAAGTGTATGTCTGTTTGCTCGTTATGTAAATCGGTATGTGTTACAGTAAGTGTATGTGCTGTGTGCTCGATATGTACTCGGTATTGTACAGTAAGTGTAATGTGCTTGGTGCTCGTTTTGTACTCGGTATGTTGTGCAGTAAGTGATGTGCTGTGTGCTCGATATGTACCCTGTATGTTTACAGTAAGTGAATGTTTCTGTGTGCTCGATATGTACTCGGTATGTGTACAGTAAGTGTATGTGCTGTGTGCTCGATATGTACCCTGTATGTGTACAGTAAGTGAATGTGCTGTGTGCTCGATATGTACTCGGTATGTGTACAGTAAGTGAATGTGCTGTGTGCTCGATATGTACTCGGTATGTGTACAGTAAGTGTATGTGCTGTGTGCTCGATATGTAATTCGGATGTGTACAGTAAGTGTATGTGCTGTGTGCTTTGTATGTACTAGGTAAAGTGTACAGTAAGTGAATGTGCTGTGTGCCGATAAAGTACTCGGTAGGGGTACAGTAAGTGTATGTGCTTTTTTGCTTGATATGTACTCGTATGTGTACAGTAAGTGTATGTGCTGTGTGCTCGATATGTACTCGGTATGTGTACAGTAAGTGTATGTGCTGTGTGCTCGATATGTACTCGGTATGTGCACAGTAAGTGTATGTGCTCTGTGCTCGATATGTACTCGGTATGTGTACAGTAAGTGTATGTGCTGTGTGCTCGATATGTACTCGGTATGTGTACAGTAAGTGTATGTGCTCTGTGCTCGATATGTACTCGGTATGTGTACATTAAGTGTATGTGCTGTGTGCTTGATATGTACTCGGTATGTTTACAGTAAGTGTGTGTGCTGTGTGCTCGATATGTACTCGGTATGTGTACAGTAAATGTATGTGCTGTGTGATCGATATGTACTCGGTATGTGTACAGTAAGTGTATGTGCTGTGTGCTCGATGTGTACTCGGTATGTGTACAGTAAGTGTATGTGCTGTGTGCTCGATATGTACTCGGTATGTGTACAGTAAGTGTATATGCTGTGTGCTCGATGTGTACTCGGTATGTGTACAGTAAGTGTATGTGCTGTGTGCTCGATATGTACTCGGTATGTGTAAAAGAAGTGTATGTGCTGTGTGCTCGATTGTGTACTCGGTATGTGGGACATTAAGTGTATATGCTGTGTGCTCGATGTGTACTCGGTATGTGTACATTAAGTGTATGTGCTGTGTGATCGATATGTACTCGGTATGTGTACAGTAAGACTCGACAATTCCTGCATTAGGTAACTTTACAACCATCGAGGCAATCAAACAGCCTGGTTGAACATTATGACCACCCATTCGCCAAACACCAGTAATGGAAATATAAACACATATGGAGTATAATGTGAGCCTTTATTGACAACGTTTCGCCCACACAGTGGGCTTTTTCAAGTCACAAACAGATCTTCCTGGGTGGAAGGTACGCGAGTATTTTTAGTCAGGTTCAGAATATTCGGTCAGGTGAATCTGACTATAAATACTCGCGTACCTTCCACCCAGGTAGATCTCTTTGTGTTTTGAAAAAGCCCACTGTGTGGGCGAAACGTTGTCAATAAAGGATCACATTATACTCCATATGTGTTTATATTTCCATTACTGGTGTTTGGCGAATAGGTGGTCATAATGTTCAACCAGGCTGTTTGATTGCCTCGATGGTTGAAATGTTGCCTTATATAGGAATTTTCGAGTCTTACTGTACGCATACCGAGTACATATCGAGCACACAGCACATACACTTACTGTACACATACCGAGTACATATCGAGCACACAGCACATACACTTACTGTACACATACCGAGTACATATCGAGCACACAGCACATACACTTACTATACACATACCGAGTACATATCGAGCACACAGCACATACACTTACTGTACACATACCGAGTACATATCGAGCACACAGCACATACACTTACTGTACACATACCGAGTACATTTCGAGCACACAGCACATACACTTACTGTACACATACTGAGTACATATCGAGCACACAGCACATACACTTACTGTACACATACCGAGTACATATCGAGCACACAGCACGTTCACTTACTGTACACATACCGGGTACATATCGAGCACACAGCACATACACTTACTGTACACATACCGAGTACATATCGAGCACACAGCACATACACTTACTGTACACATACCGAGTGCATATCAACCACACAGCACATACACTTACTGTACACATACCGAGTACATATCGAGCACACAGCACATACACTTACAGTATACATACCGAGTACATATCGAACACAAAACACATACACTTACTGTACACATACTGAGTACATATCCAGCACACAGCACATACACTTACTGTACACATACCGAGTACATATCGAGCACACAGCACATACACTTACTGTACACATACCGAGTACATATCGAGCACACAGCACATACACTTACTGTACACATACCGAGTACATATCGAGCACACAGCACATACACTTACTGTACACATACCGAGTACATATCGAGCACACAGCACATATACTTACTGTACACATACCGAGTACATATCGAGCACACAGCACATACACGTACCGAGTGTGCTCTCTACGGACTGAACCAAGATGCCCTCCATCGAGCAACTTTACCAACAGCTTAAAGAAGAATTGAGGATGGCGAAGATGGAGATTCGGCGACTGACTGAGGAAAACAAGAAGATTCGCAGTAGTCCTCCTGTTTTGAGTCCTCAGGTCAAGAAGGGAAACTGGTCAGTGGCTGAACAGCAAGGAACGAGGTTGACTATCAAGTAGACGAATGGAAAGGTGGAAACGATGAAGAAGAAAGAGGCTGCTGTGGATACGTTGTGGAAACACTAATACATTCTCCCGTGCTACCTGACGAATGTGAGTCGACTACTGGGAACGTCACGACGAACGACACCACGGAAGGTAAGAATATTGTTGTTGTTGGGGATAGCCAAGTTAGGTATATGGATAGGACGTTCTGCTTGAAGGACAGGAGTAGCAGACAAAAGGGGTTTTCTTCCTGGGGCTGGGATGGAGGATATTGCTAAGCCGTCTGGATGACAAAATGAGAGGTAATTGGAGCAAACCTATTATCTGTCTCATTTCTGGAGGCACGATGTTGGCAGACGAAAAGGGGTGAAGACCTGATTACAGGTATAGGTCAGCAATAGAAATAATTAGGAGAAGGGTGGGAACCCTGTCATATGTGGTAATTTGCCAAGGAGAGGAGTTGGAAAATGAATGGTTGTCCAGGGCAATTGGTGTCAATTGCTGGGTGGACAAATACTGTAAGGAAAATGCAGAAACATTCATTGACAACTGGGGCCTCTTCTATGGCAGAAAATGACATGTAGGGCCCGGGATGGGGTTCCACTTATCTAGGTCTGGGGTGGGGGCACTGGCAACTGCAGTGGAGGGAGCTGTTAGGAATAGTTAGTGGTATGGGTTTTGGCAGGAAAACACTGAAGTCCCAGTGTAGTAATATTATGAGTTCTAGGGAAACTAGTAATAACAGAACGAGGTAGATATTTAAAAGGCAGTGACACTAGGTGATAAGGACAGTAATAGGTTTAGTAGAAAAACAGAAATGAGCAGGAAGGGTAAAGAGAAATGAGAGTCTTTTAAGGTTTATTATGCTAATAGCTGTAGTGCTAGGAATAAGATGGACGAGTCGAGATTAGTTGCTAGTGCAGGTAACAATGATGTATTTGCCTTAACTGAGAAATGGTTTAATTCAAAAAGGCGGGATATGCATGCGGAAAGTCACATTCAGGGTTTTAAATTGTTCCAAGTAGATATAAGTATCTGAAGGGGGGTGGGGTGGGTATTGTATGTCCGAGATCGCTTGAACTGATGCATAAAAACGGGTATTAAGTCTGAAGTAACACATACAGAGTCTGTTTGGATAGAATTTTCAGAGGGGCATGAAAAACTGATT
Organism: Cherax quadricarinatus; assembly: GCF_026875155.1. Classification (NCBI taxonomy): domain Eukaryota; kingdom Metazoa; phylum Arthropoda; class Malacostraca; order Decapoda; family Parastacidae; genus Cherax; species Cherax quadricarinatus. Next base: position 5,861,091 of record NC_069414.1, read on the forward strand.
TTAGGCGTGTTATACCGTCCCCCAAAATTGATAGGGACCAAGGGAGACTACTATGGGAGGAAATTGTTAAGGCCACAAGGCACGATAATGTAGTAATTCTAGGAGACTTTAACTTTAAATCATATTGATTGGAAATTTCTTGACTGGGAATTAGAATCATACGACTTCTTAGAAGTAGTTCAAGGGTTGTTTTTGAAGCAGTTTGTGACAGAAACCTACAAGGGGAAATAACCTGCTTGACTTAGTTCTAGCAAACAATGAAATCTCTTGTTAATAATTTTGAAAATTTCAGAGGAACTGGGTGCTAAGACCCCAAATCAATTAAAATTTAGCATTGAATTGAAGTATGATAGTAGGATAACACAGTAACAGTCCCAGATTTTCTCTTAGCAGAAATTACGATGGGCTTAGAGAACACTTATCATCTGTTGACTGGGGTAACGAAGAGAGCTGTCAATATGACAGTTTTCTGAACACTATACATGCTGCTCAAAGAACGTTTATCCCATATAAAGAAATTAGATCAAATAGAAATGACCCAAAATGGATGAATAATAGGCTGAAATATCTACTAAGGCATACGAAAGGAATTTATAGGCGTATCAAAAGAGGTGAGGGTCATCTTATGAATCAGTATATTGACATTAAGAGACATAAAAAAGGGGATAAGAAAAGCTAAAAGGGACTATGAAATTAAAGTTGCTAGAGATTCTAAAAGTAACCCAAAAAGATTTTTCCAGGTATATAGAACAAAAGTTAGAGATAAGATAGGTCCCCTTAAAAATAACTATGGGCATCTTACTGGCAAAGAGAATGAAAACTGCTCGATTTTAAATAATTATTTTCTCTCAGTTTTTACACAGGAAGACACTAACGATATTCCAGTAATTAATTTTTATAGTGGGCTAGAAGAAGATAAATTATGTAACATCACAGTCGCTAGTGAAATGGTTGTGAAGCAGATAGACAGACTGAAGCTAAATAAGTCTCCGGGTCTTGATGAGGTTTTTTCAAGGGTTCTTAAGGAATGCAAAATGGAACTCTGTGAACCATTAACTAATATTTTTAATTTATCTCTTCAAACAGGTGTAGTGTCTGATATGTGGAAGATGGCTAATGTAATTCCTATTTTTAAAACGGGGGACAAGTAGTTACCATCAAATTACCGCCCAATAAGCCTGACCTTAATTGTAGGCAAATTACTAGAGTCAATTATAGCTGAGATTATAAGAAGCCATCTCGATAAGCATAGCTTGATTAATGATACTCAGCATGGATTCACAAGAGGCCGGTCTTGTCTAACTAATTTATTAACTTTCTTCAGTAAAGCTTTTGAGGCTGTTGACAACGATAAAGAATTTGATATTATTTACTTAGATTTTAGTAAGGCTTTTGATAGAGTTCCGCACCAAAAACTGTTAAAGATAGTGGCAGCTCATGGCATTGGGGGAAAAGTGCTCTCGTGGATCGAGTCATGGCTCACAGACAGGAAGCAGAGAGTGTCCATAAATGGGGTTAAATCTGAGTGTGGATCTGTAGCAAGTGGCGTTCCACAGGGATCAGTCTTGGGCCCGTTGTTGTTTATAATATATAAGCAATGTCTTGATGAGGGAATTACTAGTGATATGAGCAAATTCGCCGATGACACAAAGATAGGTAGGATAATTTATTCAAACGTAGATGTTAGGGAACTTCAGGAGGATTTAAACAAACTCTATTCTTGGTCAGAAAAGTGGCAGATGCAGTTCAATGTAGATAAATGCAAGGTTCTGATGGTCGGGAGTGTCCATAACCCTAGCACTTATAAGTTAAATGACGTAGAACTTAGCCATACAGATTGCGAAAAGGACTTGGGGGTTATGGTGAGCAGCAACCTTAAACCAAGACAGCAATGCCTAAGCGTACGTAATAAGGCAAATAGATTACTGGGATTTATATCAAGAACTGTAAGCAACATAAGTTCAGAGGTCATACTGCAGCTTTATACATCATTAGTAAGGCCTCACCTAGATTATGCAGCCCAATTCTGGTCTCCATATCACAGAATGGACATAAATTCGTTAGAAAACATTCAGTGTAGGATGACTAAATTAATACATAGGATTAAAAATCTTCCTTATGAAGAAAGATTGAAGACTCTTAAGTTACATTCACTTGTTAGACGAAGAATGAGGGGAGACCTGATCGAAGTGTATAAGTGGAAGATAGGTATTAATAAATGGGATATTAATAAGGTCTTGAGGATATCTCTCCAAGAGAGAACCCCAGTAATGGATTTAAATAAGATAAGTTTAGATTTAGAAAGGACTTAGGAAAGTATTGGTTTGGAAATAGGGTAGTTGATGAGTGGAACAGTCTACCTAGGAGGGTTATTGAGGCTAGGTCTTTGGGTAGTTTCAAATTTAGGTTGGATAAGTACATGAGTGGGATGGGTTGGATTTGAGTGGGACTTGCACATCAGAGCTTATTTCTTGGGTACCATTGAAAATTGGGTTGGTCAAATGTTTTGTTAGTGGGATGAATTGTAAAGGATCTGCCTAGTATGAGCCAACAGGTTTTCTGCAGTGTTCCTCCTTTCTTATGTTCTTATGATGATGAGATTAAGACACATGTGCAACATCTGGGTATCTTTATTGTAGACGTTTCGCCATCCAGTGGCTTTATCAATACAAATTCTAGGACATAACTTGAAGACAGTAGAACTATGTACAGAAGATGAGGTAATCAGTACCTCAACCTAGGAGTAGGTGCGAAGAGCACCATAGTCGTGGAGATTCTGAAGCAGAAGAAAGGAGTCCTGGCGCTTATATAGTAACGTCAGGTGTAGCAGACGAGGGCAAATTCACTGGTAGGCGGGATTCCCCAGTGGAAGTAGGTCCTTCCCAAAGAGATGGGTTAGTTGTAGTAGTAGTTGTAGTAGTAGTTGTCGTAGTCGTGAAGGTTATGTACATGTCCTCAGAATATGTTCTTATGTTGAAAAAGCCCACTGTGTGGGCGAAACGTTGCCAATAAAGGATCACATTATACTGCATATGCGTTTATATTTCCATTGTGTCCGTATTTTATGCCATTTATTTCCAAACACCAGTAATGCTAGAAGCAGTAGTGAACTGGGGGAACATCGGCACATCGTCCCCGAAGAGGCTAAACACCTTCATTATGGAAATTGAATTCAGCAATTCCAATTTCTCAACTATGACAGTGCGTGGATGTCCGAACATTATGTACGTCGAGAGCTGAGAATGAAATTTTCGTTTTAGCTAGTAACGAAAATCATCAGCAATATAATACTGATGGAAAAAAAAATACGTACAATAATCATGACGTCCTTTTTTTCCTGAGGTCCCACAGTACTGTTAAAACAAAAATTAATTAAAAATTCTCCCAAAGATTCTTTAAAAGGTTTTGTATACCTCATTCCTTGTAAAAGCTGTGATTGCTTTTGTTCAGGGCAAACTCATAAGTCACTTGATTCCAAAATTATCCATCATTAATATTCATTAACTACCGAACAAGAATCCAGTGTTTTGCTCATTCATGTGAGGTATACAGGCCATTGTGTACGTTGGTCTAATGCCAAATAATAACTTCCATGTAATTCTCCAGTTCAACGAAATATTGTGGAATCATCAAGTGATTTATGAGTCTGATGCAGAACTTATTTCAGACTTGAGTTCTAGTATTTATAAACTTGACAGTTTTATTGTTCAGAATATTGTCCAGTATCTTGAAGGTGAAAATATTTTACACACAAAATACTACTAATTGCATTCTTTATACATTTGTTGGACACATGTAGTTGTATGACCTGGAGGTTGGATTTTAAATCAACACAGAGTGGGCTGGTTAGTCGAGTGCAGCGTTCCTTATGTTTTTAAGCTGATGGCCTTAAACATTTAAAATGAATTATTTATCTTATTAGCTGTCACCTTCTCTGAGTGAGGTATCAGCTCACTTTGTAACAAATACAATGTGCTTCTCTTAATTCTTCTCCTTAGTGTTTAAACACTTTCTTGTGTGTTTACTGACTTTCACGTGTGAAAGCACACGGAAGTGATTAAGTCAAGAAATTAAATCTTATAAGAAAGCAAGTATTCACAGAAAAAAGGTAAACCTCTAGTCTATTTTCTAGGATTTTTGCAAGATTCCTCACTATGTTACAGTAATTTTAATTGGCAGTCATTTATCTTCACAAATATATTTCTCTCAAAGCACAAGACCACAAGTGTAATTATTGCTATATTAAAAGAAAACACTAAACACGTAGAGATCATGTAACGCTTTGAAGGAAGGAAGAAACTAAAGTTCTATACAAGAAAGGAAAGGACAAGTCGAATTCACTGGATCAGGAGCCCCTCACTTACATCAACTAAACCAAGATGCCCTCCATTGAGCAACTTTACCAGCAGCTTAAAGAGGAACTGGGCGTAGTGAAGCTTGAGATACGGCGATTAACGGAATTAAAACAAGATGATTCGTAGTAGTCCTCCTGTTGTGAGTCCTCAGGTCAAGAAGGCAACCTGGGCAGTAGCCAGACAGAATGGAACGAAGTTGATGATCAAGAAGACAAATGGAGAAGAAGAAACGGTGAAGAAGATACTGCTGTGGTAACTTCAAACTCCTTTTCTGTGCTACCAGATGAATGTGAGTCGACTACCCATGATCTTCCAATAAAGACAATTGTTAACGACACTGTGAAGCCAGCCAGTGAAGACATCCCAGCGAGAACCATCTCTACTAAGACCGTCGAGAACGTCATGCACACCGCCAGTCGAGGTAAGAACATTGTTTTAGTTGGGGACAGTCAGAATAAGTTTATGGATAGGGCCTTTTGTCTTAGTGATAGAACTAGGAGGCAAAGGATGTGTTTTCCTGGGGCTGGGATGAATGATATTGTCAGCCGTCTGGAAGACATCATGAGAGGTAATGGGAGCAATCCTATTATCTGTCTCAGTGCTGGAGGCAACGATGTTGGCAGACATAGGAGTGAGGACCTGATTAGCAGGTATAGGTCAGCAATAGGCATAATTAGGAAGAAGGGTGGGAACCTTGTCATATGTGGTATTTTCCCAAAGAGAGGAGTTGGAAATGAATGGTTGGCCAGAGCAATTAGTGTCAACCGCTGGCAGGACAAATACTGTAAGGAAAATGTGGTAACATTCATTGACAACTGGGACCACTTCTATGACAGAAATTACATGTATGCCAGGGATGGGGTGCACTTATCTAGGTCTGGGGTGGGGGTACTGGCAACTGCAGTGTAGGGAGCTGTTAGAGCTTTGAACTAGGAATAGTTAGTAATAGGGGTTTTGGCAGGAAAACAGTGAAATCCCAGTGTAGTAACATGAGTTCTAGGGGGAACTAGTAACAGGCAAAATGAGGATATTGGAAAGCCAGTGGCACTAAGTGACAAGGACAGTAACAGCTTTAGTGGAAAAACAGAAATGACCAGGAAGGATAAAGAGAAAGGAGGGTCTTTAAATATATATTATGCTAATAGCGGTAGTGCTAGGAATAACATGGATAAGTTGAGATTAGTTGCTAGTGCAGGTAACATTGATGTATTTGTCATCACTGAGACATGGTTTAATTCGAAATGTCGGGACATGCCTGCGAAATGTCGCATTCAGGGTTTTAAATTGTTCCAAGTAGATAGAAGTATCGGGAAGGGGGGTGGGGTGGCATTGTATGTCCGAGATCGCTTGAACTGTTGCATAAAAATCGGGTATTAAGTCTGAAGTAACACAAACAGAATCTGTCTGGATAAAATATTCAGAGGGGCATGAAAAATTGATTTTAGGTGTGATATACCGTCCCCCAAACTTAGATAGGGACTGAGGGAGACTACTATGGGAGGAAATCGTTAAGTCTAGGGGACTTTAACTTTAGTCAGATTGATTGGAATTTCTTGACTGTTTTTTGAAGCACTTTGTGATAGAACCTACAAGGGGAAATAACCTGCTTGAGTTGGTTCTGGCAAACATGGAAACCCTTGTTAATAATTTAGAATTTGCAGAGGAACTCGGCACAAGTGATCACAAATGAATTATCTTTAGCATTCAATGGAAGTATGGCAGTAGGGATAACTCAGTAACAGTCCCAGATTTTCGCTTAGCAGATTACATTGGGCTTAGAGAACACTTATCATCTGCGGACTGGGGCAACGAAGAGAGCTATCAATATGACAGTTTTCTGAACACTATACATGCTGTTCAAAGAACGTTTATCCCATATAAAGAAATTAGATCGAATAAAAATAACCCAAAACGGATGAATAATAGGCTCAAATATCTTTTAGGGCAAAAGAAAGGAATTTATATGCATATCAAAAGAGGTGAGGGCCATCTTATGAATCAGTATATTGACATTAAGAGGGACATTGAAAAGGGGATAAGAAAAGCTAAACGGGAATACAAAATTAAAGTTGCTAGGGATTCGAAAACTAACCCAAGTTTTTTTCCGAATGTATAGAACAAAAGTTAGAGATAAGATAGGTTCTCTTAAAAATAACTATGGGCATCTTACTGACAAAGAGAATGAAATGTGCTCGATTTTAAATATTTTTTTCTCTCGGTTTTTACACAGGAAGACACTAACAATATCCCAGTAATTTATTTTTATAGTGGGCCTGAAGAAGAAAAATTATGTAACACCAGTCACTAGTGAAATGGTTATGAAACAAAGAGACCGACTGAAACAAAATAAATCGCCGGATCCTGATGATAATTTATTCCTTCAAACAGGTGTAGTGTCTGTTATGTGGAAGATTGCTAATGTAATTACTATTTTTAAAGCAGGGGACAAGTCGTTACCGTCAAATTCCCGCCCAATGAGCCTGACCTCAATTGTAGGCAAATTACTAGAGTCAGTTATAGCTGAGATGGGAATAAATCTTGGTAATAAATACCGACAAGTTGGTTTAGAAAGACACGTAAGCAAACACTGTGACATATTTATTAGAAAACGTTTCACTGGCTTCTTGAGAACTCTTCGCATCTCCAGCCCTTGTTTTCTTGTAGAAGAATGTATTTACATAACACAAGCCTTTATAAGTCTTCACTTTCCATCTTTCTTCATCCGAGACTGCAGACTCAAGGCACAAGCTATCCTCAAAAAAATCGCCCATGGAACAGCCCTCTAAGCAGTTCATAGTGTTTCCATGTGGTGATGTTGCCACGAATACTAGCCGGTCACTTGATATGAGTAACATCATCTATCAAAGGCCTCACTACGAAACGCAGCCCCACACCTCTAACTTTTACAGCAGGCGTCTACACCATCCCCTGTGGATTCTGTCCCAAGAAATATGTAGGCGAGACATCGAAGTGCCTGCAACAGAAACGATTTAAGGTACTCCTGTGTCCTCCACAGAGACTCCACGGGGCATTTGATGAGCTGGAATGAGGCACAACTCGTTCTCACCGAACCAGACCTCAGACGCCGACGGTGCCTAGAAGCCTCACTAATCGCCGTCACCGACACAATAGAACGTAACACTGGAAACCACAAAATTTCAAAAACATTAGCATACATGATACTTAAGCAGGCTAAGCACCACTATCCCAACATCACAGGAATCACATGATCTCATCGTCTACCCTCCTCATCTCAACATGGCATTCTTCAGGTCACCATTTGTAACTCACACCTCACTCTCCGCCTATAGATAATGTCTTTCTACCTCTGTATGTTAGAACACACAGTACACTGAAGACACAGATCACTGTCAGAAGTCAGACGTACGTGGACAGATACATGGCCTCTGCCGAAAGGAAGAGGTCACGATGTTCCAGGGACATGACGGAGGACTCGGATTTAGAAATGTGGGGCGCAATCCTAGCGAAGAAGTTGCGAGACCACTCCGTGTCATCAGAGGAACAGTCTCCAGATCTGACAAGCCTTACCATGCAGCCAGCGAATACGAAAGGATGGATCAATGTGAACAACAGTAAGACACGCCGTTCCTCCAAAGAGCAGGTAAACCAACTCAAATCACCTTCCAGATTGAAGGTAAAAGCTTATGGGGAACACGAAACCCACTATCTGACTCTCGGCAGATCACCAAGGGTGTAGTGATGCGATGCTCGCTGATGATGCCCATTGAAGCAGTAGCAGCTCACCCCAGTGTCGTGTCAGCTCAGCGTCTCAAGGCAAAGTCGGCAGGCAACGCACCAACACGGCAGGTCCTCATTCAGCATGTAGGACCGCTGCCGTCCCAGGTACGATGTCAAGACCTCTACGGCAGAACCAGTTCGCTGTTTCAAGTGCCAGCGTTACTGACACCTGGGTGCACTCTGTCCGAACAGAGTAATCTACGGTGTCTGCAGCCAGCCCCACCCTACCGAGGAATGCATCACTAAGTTGAAGAATGCATCGCCACCCACTCCACGATGCCCGAATTGCAGGCAGAAACACCATGCCTGGAACCCTCGATGCCCCGAGAGGCTCGCTAGAATTCGTGAGGCCTGGAAGACGCCAACAACGAGGCAGCAGGCTACGGCAGAGCATCACCCTCAGCAGACGGTGGGTGCAGAGAATCCTGCCATACTGCAGAACTCTCATCAGGCAACCCAAATCAATGCCCAGGAATTTCCTACCCTTGAAGACTCAACCAGGCGTCATGAACAGGAGCATCCTTCCCCACTACCGCAACGAAAAAACAAAAACATGAGGAACAAGTGGCGCCAACAGGAAAAATCTGGGCAACGCAATCAGCAGACGGCACTACACGAGCCCCCACCAGCCATAACACGGCAACACAGGTACTCCTTGCCCGGCACAGCCACTATGCAGGCTGTGCCTGCACCTCACCAGTAGATGCCGACTACCCAACTTGACATACAGCAACAGGCCACGGTGTGCACAGTGAAGAAATACAACCTTCAGCAGTCACCACAGACTACAACAGCCCAGATAATATCCACTGCTTCGAACCCACCGACAACGCAGGCCCTCAACAGGGAGGATCTCTTTAACACTCATCAAGGCATTCACAGATATTATCTGCAACACAGTCACCTCCATGGAACAACAGAGCATGTTCCGGCAGATGGTCAGCACACTCCTGAGGGTATGCCTACTGACAGAGGAGGAGACAGTGGATGCCATGAATCTGCAGATTTTCAGAGCGGACAGAGCTCAGTCCCCCAGCTCAGGAAACAGCTGAGATGGAGTAACCTCAGTACCAAATCAAGGTTGCTTATGAGGCACACTAGCTGAATTGTCTGGAACAGTGCTTGAGCAGCATATGCTGCAACAGTGAAGAATCAATTCTCCTTCGGGAGCCAGAGACGGGTCATCTTAAGATTGGGACCCGTGCCAGGACCCTGGTCTTGGCGAACATTATACATACATACATGTATGTTAGAAGTGATCAAGACCGAAACGTTTTCTAATAAATGTCATAGTGTTTGCTTATGTGTTTTTCTAAACCTTAATATATATATCATAATATATATCAATGATAATATATATCAATGATATATATTATGGCTGATGATACAAAGATAGGCCGTATGATTTATTCTGAGGAGAAAAGCAATGAAGTCCAATGGGATTTGGACAAATTAATGTCTTGGTCTGAAAATGGCAGATGAAGTTCAGTGTGGATAAGTGTAAGGTACTAGTCCTTGGTGATGAAAATAATCGTCGAAGGTATAAACTAGGTGAAGTAGAGCTTGATCATACAGAATGAGAAAAAGACTTGGGAGTCATGGTAAGCAGAAACCTGAAGCCAAGACAGCAGTGCCTAAGTGTGCACAATAAGGCTAACAGAATACTTGGATTTATCTCAAGAAGTATAACTAACAGAAGTCCAAAAGTTATTTTACAGCTCTATTCATCACTAGTGAGACCTCATTTAGATTATACTGCTCAGTTTTGGTCTCCTTACTACAGGTTGGATGTAGACTCATTAGAGAACATAGAGAAAAATGACTAAAATGATTTACTATGTAAGAAATCTCCCGTATGAAGACTAACTTAAAACCTTAAATCTCCACTCTCTGGAGAGACGCAGAATGAGGAGAGATATCATTGAAGTGTATAAGTGGATGACGGGCATAAATAAAGGAGATATTAATAAAGTACTGAGGGTGTCGAATCAGGTAAGAACCAGAAATAATGGATTTAAGTTGGATAAATTTAGATTTAGAAAGGACTTAGGTAAGTGGATATTAAAATGGTAAGTATTGGTTTTCTAACAGAGTTGTGGATGAGTGGAACAGTCTTCATAGTAGAGTGATAGAGGCTTTAAGATGAGATTGGACAAATATATGAGTGAGAGGGGCTAGGTTTGATTGGTGTCATTGGGTACGGAGTTAATTTTTGGGTTGCTTTGGGTAGAAGTCGTTTTGATAAGGACCTGCCTTGTATGGGCCAGTAGGCCTTTTGCAGTGTTCCTCCATTCTTATATTCTTATGATCTTGGTGACGGAATTACTAATGAAATAAGCAAATTCGCCGATGACACAAAGATAAGTAGGGTAATTGATTCAGACGTGTACTTAGCTCAGTGAGGACGTTAGTGTACTCTCCTTGGATTGAACCAAGATGCCATACATCAAGCAACTTTACCAGCAGCTTAAGGAAGAATTGAGGGTAATGATGATGGAGATACAGCGATTGACCGAGGAAAACAAGAGGATTCGTAGTAGTCCTCCTGTTCTGAGTCTTCAGGTCAAGAAGTGAAACTGCACAGTGGCTGGACAGCATAGGACGAAGTTGACGATCAAGAAGACGAATGGAAAGGAAGAAACTATGAAGAAGAAAGAGACTGCCGTGGAAACTGTTGTGGAAACATCAAATGCATTCTCTGTGCTACCCGACGAATGTGAGTCGACTGCTGGAAACGTCACGATGAACGACACCACGCCTATAAATTCCTTTCTTCTGCCCTAAAAGATATTTGAGCCTATTATTCATCCATTTTGGATCATTTCTATTTGATCTTATTTCTTTATACTCGATAAATGTTCTTTGAGCAGCATGTATAGTGTTCAGAAAACTGTCATATTGATAGCTCTCTTCGTTACCCCAGTCAACAGATGATAAGTGTTCTCTAAGCCCAGCGTAATCTGCTAAGCGAAAATCTGGGACTGTTACTGAGTTATTCCTACTATCATACTTCCATTCAATGCTATATGTAATTGATTTGTGGTCGCTAGCACCAAGTTCCTCTGAAATTTCTAAATTATTAACAAGGGATTCCTTGTTTGCCAGAACTAAGTCAAGCAGGTTATTTCCCCTTGTAGGCTCTGTCACAAACTGCTTCAAAAACCAGTCCTGAACTACTTCTAAAATGTCGTTAGATTCTAAATTCCCAGTCAGAAAATTCCAATCAATATTACTATAGTTCAAGTCCCCTAGGATTACAACGTTATCGTGCCTTGTGGCCTTAACAATTTCCTCCCAGAGTAGTCTTCCTTGGTCTCTATCCAAGTTATATATCATGCCTAAAATCAATTTTTCATGCCCCTCTGAAAATTCTATCCAGACAGACTCAGTATGTGTTTTTATGCAACAATTTTAACGATCACGGACATAAAGTGCCACCTCACCCCTCTTCCCAATACTTCTGTCTACTTGGAACAATTTAAAACCCTGAATGTGACATTCAGCAAGCATGTCCCTATTTTTCATATTAAACCACGTCTCAGTTATGGTAAAAACATCAATGTTACCTGCACTCAATTCGTCCATCTTATTTCTCGCACTACGACTATTAGTATAATATATTTTCAGAAACCCTCCCTTCTCTTTTTCCTTTCTGCTGATTTTGGTTCCTCTACTATGCCTGTTACTCTCCTTATCACCTAATGCCACTGGCTTTTCTATGTTCACCAATAACACTTCCTCATTCTACCTATAACTGGTTTCCTTAAAACTCACACTGTCGCTACACTCAGAATACATTGATTTTCCACGAAAACCCATACCACTGTCTATTTCAAGTTTAAAGACCTAACAGCTTCCTCCACTGCATTGGCCAGTGCTCCCACCCCAAACCTAGATAAGTGAACCCCATCCCTGGCATACATGTCATTTCTGCCATGAAAGAGGTCCCAGTTGTCTATGAATGTTACTGCATTTTCCTTACAGTGTTTGTCCAGCCAGCAGTTGACACCAATTGCTCTGGACAGCCATTCATTTCCAACTCCTCTCCTGGGCAGAATGCCACATATTACAGGGTTCCCACCTTTCTTCCTAATTATGTCTATTGCTGTCCTATACCTGCTAATCAGGTCGTCACTCCTACGTCTGCCAACATCATTGCCTCCCACATTGAGGCAGATAATAGGATCTCTCCCATTACTCTTCATGATATCGTCCAGACAGCTAACAATATCCCCCATATCAGCCTCAGGAAAACACCCTCTACCTCCTCTCCCTCCCACTAAGACAAAATCCCCTGTCTATAAAATTCACTTGACTGTCCCCAACTAAAACAACATTCTTACCTTCACTGGTGGAGTTCGTAGTGACGTTTTCGATGGTCTTCGTTGGGGTTTCAAGGGATGTCGACTCACCCTCATCTGCCAATGATTCCTTGGTACTCGTTGTGCCGTTTCCAGTAGACAGCACACATTCTTCTGGTAGCACCGAAAATGGGTAGGAAGTCTCGACAGCAGTCTTCTGGATCTTCGTTGTTTCTGCCATTCCAACAGCCTTCTTGATTTTCAGCTTTGTTTCATGTTGGCCTGCCACTGACCAGGTTCCTCTCTTAACCTGAGGACTCACAACAGGAGGATTACTTCGAATTACTTGTTTTCCCCGTCAACCCCGTCTAAGTTTAGCAGCCATAAACCCCTCTTTTCTCTGGTAGATTTCTCAAAGGGGACTCCTGTGAGATTCAAGGGAAATACCGGGACAGATCTTCACATAGCAAATACGGGTCACCAGAGCTAATACAGGCCCACCACTGAGCTAAGTAAAACGTCCCCACTACAAAGTACAGGTCACCACTGAGCTAAGTACAGGTACCACTGAGCTACGTACGGGTTCCACCACTCTTATAAAACCCTTGAGAGGAATTAGACAACGAATTCAAAAAATTTACAGGGAAATTTTACTCAGAACGATAAATCTAATTTTCTTCAGGTTACTCTTCTGAGACGACTTCTTCGGGGCAAGACCCGGGGCAGTGTGTTAGGGCTCTCTTGGCAGCATTCTTTTTTTACAAAGTACGCTACCATCTTTTTTTCAACCCCCGACGTTTCCTTTAAAGAGGTAAGGTCTACAGTATATATAAAATAATATATATATATTATATATATATATATATAATATATATTAAAATTTTTTATATAATTTTATATATATATATATATATAAATATATTAAAATAATATATATGAAAACACCCCCCTGAAAAATAGAGAAATTCCAACGCTTTGTGATACTACATTACAAGGGAATATGAAAGTGAACATCCAAGGAAGCTATATAAGGGGGCCGGCCGCACCTCACTATCAGATCCCACAACGGTTAAACAGTGCGCGGGCGAGCCAACTTGGGTAGGTCCTTTGCCAACTCACCCCCCAAACTATTTTTGTCCAAAGTATTATTAAATTTTTCCCCAAAATTTTTTAATTAAAATGGATCTAATTTTTTTAAACCCAAAGGAAAAATTCATATTATTGTCAAAATGTTTTTTTTGCAAGGGTTTTTATTCCGTCGCCCCGGGGCTTGCTTTATCTACTTTCTCAACTTTTTTTAAAACAATTGGAAAGGTTAAAATCTCTTAATAATAAATAAAACATTTGGAATCTTGTCCAGTTTTTAATGCTATATTTAGTTTTTTTAATCTTGTTCGAGTTTTTACCATTTACCCAAAAAAATTTTTCGCAAATTTTTCAAGGAAATCTTATAGACACATCCTCAGTTTTTTGGGGGGGTTCTTTATCAAAAGTTTTTTTAAATTTCAAGATTTTTTAATACAACTTTAAAATTAAAAGTCTTAAGAAGGAAAACATATCAACCAAGTTTTTCATGGTAAGGGAGAAACCCAAAATATTTTTGTTAATAAGGCTGGTTGCCCCTTTTTGGATTATAAAAAGTGTTTCTAGCAACTTTTAAAAAATTTATCAATTTCATTTCTTGGGTATTTTAAATCATTACCTTTTCTAAATTTTGGTTTTCCTCATCTTGAACTCAGGACACAAAATCGTAAAGCTCTCAAAACATTTATGAGAAAACGACAGTTTGATTTCTTTTATCAGGGAAAAATAGTGGACATGGGAAAATTATTTGAGGGTTTTTTGTAAATTTTAAATTTGAATTTTTATTACCCCTTTAAAATTAAAACATCTAGAAAAGGCAATGATTATTTTCTTCAAACTCAAAAATAAAGTTTTTTTAAAAGGGGCTAACTTTTTTAATTTTCCAAAAAATGGTGTATATCTAAAATTTTTTGGGCATAAGACACAAAATACATAAACTTCTGAACTTTAGCTCTATTAGGGAGGATTGTAATTTCTCATTTTTTCCCAGAGTGGTTTTTTTGCATATTTTGAAATCACCTGTTTACTGGATCTTATTGCATATATATTATATATATATATATATATAATATATATATAATATATATAATTATATTAATATAATATAATTAAAATATATAAATATATAATTATACAAATATGTATTGTAATATATTATATATATAATATAATTAAATTATATATAAAATTTTTAATTTATTTATATATATATAATATATAATATATATTATAACATATATATGATGTATATATTATATATATATATAAATTTAATATAATAATAAAATTATTATATATATATATATCATTTTTTTTTTTTTTTATCACACGGCCTTTCCCCACCAAGGCAGGGTGGCCCAAAAAAAAAAAACTTTCACCATCATTCACCCCAAACACTGACTTGCAGAAGGGTGCTTTACACTACAGTTTTTAAACTGCAACTTTAAAACACCCCTCCTTCAGGTGCAGGACTGTATTTTCCCATCTCCGGACTCAAGTCCGGCCTGCGGTTTCCCCTAAATCCCTTCTTAAATGTTACTTTGCTCACCCCCAACACACGTAAGTTTAAAAACCATTTTCCCCATTCACTCCTATCAAACACGCTCATGCTGCCTGCTGGAAGTCCAAGCCCCCGCACAAAAAACCTTTTTTACCCCCTCCCCCCTTTTTATATAAAAAATTTTCTCTTATACTTTTTAAAGATATTTTTTTTTTTATTTATGTTAATGTAAAACTTTTTTACTTTTGCCCAAAAAGGATCCGGGGAAAATTTTCCAAACCCTTTATTATAAAAGAAAAATTTTTTTTAGCCCCCCCCCAAACTAAATATATTTTAAATTTTTTTACAATAATTTAATAAAAAACAAACACAGTGAAAATATTTTTTTTTTTCTTTTCAGAAGATTTGGCAAATTATTGCATCACAAATTTTTTATTGTCCTATAGGGAAGATGGCATTGTATTTAAGCCAAATCGCAAATTTTGCCTATTTGGCACGACATAAATATATTATATTATATAATATATATATAAATATTTAAAAATATATTATAATATATATTTAATATATATATAATATATTGTCGTGCCGAATAGGAACTTGCGATCTTGGGTTTAAAAAGCAATTCAAACTTGCCATATAGGCAAGTGAAAATTGTTACAATAATTTCGCCAAAATCATTCGAACCCCAAAGAAAAAAAAATATATTTCACGTGTTTTTATTTTTTAAATTATTGTAAACAAAATTTAAAAAAAATTTAGTTTGGGGTTTGGCTAAAATAAATTGTTCTTCTTATAATAAGGTTTTTGGGGAAGTTTTCTAAGATTCTTTTGGAGCAAAAATAAAAATTTTACATTAACCCCAAATAAAAAAATATATCTTAAAAACGATAAGAAAAAATTTTAAAAAGGATTTAATTTTTTAAAATGATTTTCTGCAATTGACCATTTTACATATTCTCACGCATATAATATATATAATATATAAAATATATATATATAAATAAATATATATATAAAAAAAAAATATATAATATATATAATATAATAAAATATATATATATATAATATATATATTATATATATATATATAAAAATTAAAATTAAATAAATATAAAAATTTATATAAATATAAATATAATATTATATATTAAAAATATATATAATAAAATAAAATAATATAAAATATATTTATATTGTAGATATATGTATGTTTAAATATAATATTATGTATATATTATTAAAAAGAGTAAAAAATACATACATATAAAAATTTTGGGTTTTTTGGCTTAAATAGCAAAGCTTTTCTTACAAATAGGCAAGCAAAAATTTTGTGTATACAAAAATTTTTCGCAAAAACATTCTAAAGTAATGATAAAAATATATTTCATTTTTTTTGCTTAATTAAATTATTAAAAAACGAATCCAAAAATAATTTCCTTTGGGATAGACAAATTTAAATTGCCCTGATATAATAAGTTGGGTACGTTTTCTAAGGTTTTTTTGATAAAAAATTATTTTTATATTAGCATAAAGAAAAAAATATACTTTAAAGTATAAGAAAAATTTTAAAAAAGACTTTTTTACAATGATTCTTTCCTAACTGACCTTTTTTACTATTCGGTCCTTTATAAATATATATAATATATTATATATATATTATATAATTTATAAATTTTAAAATAATATATATATATATATATATAAATAGTAATATATGTATATTATTATATATAAATATAATATATATAATAAAAAAATATATTATATAAAATAAAAAATATATTTAATATAAATATATATATATATATATAATTTTTCTTCTTTCTTTCAAACCACCGGGGCGTTCCCCCGAGGCGGGGTGGACCAAAAGGAAAACAAATTTCTCCTTTTACTTTTATAATATATACAGAAAAGGGGGGTTACTACCCCCTTGCTCCCGGCATTTTAGTCGCCCTTACAACACGCATGGCTTATGGGGGAAGAATTCGTTCACCCCCAGGAGATAAGGGGAAAAAAAGAAAGAACATAATAAAAAAAAAAGAAAAAACCCAAAGGGGGGTATGATAAATGTTGTACTTTATTTATGTGACCTAAGTGTAATAAAGTGCAAGACGACCGAAATCTTCATTTTTCATGAGACAAAAAAAAGGACACCAGCAATCCTACCTCATGTAAAACAATTACGGGCTTTGTTTTACACTCACTTGGCAGGACTGTAGTACCTCCCTGGGGGGTTCTGTCACCAACCCCACTACTTGGGTATAATATAAATAAAAAAAATATATAATATATAAATAAATATATTATATAATATATAATATATATATATATATGAATATAAAAATTAATATATAATATATTAATATATATTATATAAATATATAAAATTATATATATAATATATAAAATATTATATATATATAAAATCATAAAAAAATTACACTAGTTACCTAAATTGTGCATAGTTTTTTTAGGGTCCTTTTTCCTAATCATTATTTCAGGAAATCGCTAGATTTTTCCTGGGTGAAAACTGAAGGGAAATGGGATTGAAATCTCACACATATCCTTATCACTGCAGTGATCTGACCAATTACTCTTAAATGGAAACAATCTTGTCCCTAATCTTTCTTCTGTATAAGAAGAACGCTTTTGGGGTTTGTCTCTGAAACCTTTCGACCTTTGCCTCATAATCCCTTTTTTCTTTCCTTATTCCCCCTTTTTTATTTTTCCAAAATGAATATATTGATTTTTTAACCGCCCATCCCCCCTTTTTTATACGCCTATATATGGCCTCTCTTTTACAAGGGAATTTTTAATCTATTGTTTTATCCATTTTTTGACATTTTGTTAGATCTAATTTCCCTACTCGAACAAAATTTTTTTTGGGGGCTAAAAAAGCTCAAAAAACGTCTAGTGGCAACCAAGATCACCTACCTACCCCTAGTCAGGACACGCAATTTTGCCCCCCCCAGGGAATTTTTCCCGTCCCATGAAGTCGCCAAGCGAAAAACTGGACAGAAATTTGATTGCAATTTTCGGGAAATTTCCCTGATAATTTTAAATAGTGTTTGTGATCACTTTTCCCCAAGCTCATCATTAACCGAAGATTATTAATTAGTGAATCTTTGTTGGGGAAAACCAAGCAATTGTTTCCTCAAGTTGGTTCTGTCACAATCTGTCAAAAAACAATCCTGAACCCTACAAGAAAATCACTAACTCAAAATTTCCCGTCTATTTTTTTCAATCAATTTTTCGAAGTTAAAATCTCCCTTACACAACATTTTCATATCTAATGCCTTTGAATTTTGTCCCTAAAAGCTTACAGCACTCCCTATCAAGGGTTTGGGCCTATAAATCACAACCCCAAAATTAAATTTTCACGTCCTCAGAAACTGTAGCCAAACAATTCTGGTTCGATGTTTCTAATCTTTCTCATGTCTAAGACAAAAATTTAAATTTTTCTGCAAAACATCGCCCCCCCACCCCCTTTCCCGTTTACCCTATCATGGGAATAGTTTTTTAACCCTGTATTTCATTCAGAAGGGATTTCCCATCTTTCAGGTTTAACCAGGTCCTGTTATACCAATAATATCTGTATTACATACATTGCAAGTAAACTTAGCTCATCTACTTATTTCTTTGACTCCTACTATTTTGTATAGTAAAACCTTTTAAGGGGCTAGTCCTCGTTGCCCCACAACTATCTTTTTTTGATTAATTATTTCATTACTACAAATTATTTTTAATTTGGGGGGAAATGTCCCTAATACCCCCTAATATCGGGTGTTTTTAACCCCAATGCGCCCTAATTGTCTCCCACAAAT
Source organism: Cherax quadricarinatus (assembly GCF_026875155.1). Lineage (NCBI taxonomy): Eukaryota > Metazoa > Arthropoda > Malacostraca > Decapoda > Parastacidae > Cherax > Cherax quadricarinatus. The sequence continues at coordinate 5,879,917 of NC_069414.1, forward strand.
ACCCATACCTAAAATCTATCAGTTTAAATTCATAGACAAGTCATGAATTACCCTCTCAATCGAATTGGCTAATGCAACCACTCCATCCACAGAGAGATGAACCCCATCCATTGCATACATATCATGTTTGCCAAAGAACTGGTCCCAGTTTTCAATGAATGGGATTGCAAGTTCCTTGCAGTACCTGTCTAGCCAGCAGTTTATACCAATTGCCCTAGACATCCATTCATTGCCCACTCCCTTTCTAGGCAAGATGCTACATATGACTGGGATCCCTCCCTTAGACCTAACTACTTCTATGGCTGACCTGTACTTATCCAACAGCTCCTCTCCTCCTGCCCTTCCCAATGTCATTACCCCCAGCACTAAGACAGATAATGGGCTTGTTCCCATTACCTGCCATGATATTATCCAACCTGCTGACTTTGTCACCAACACCAGCTCCAGGAAGGCACACTCTCTGTCTGACCTTTCTGTCTCTGTTACAAAATTCACGGTCCATATATCTTACCTGAGAATCTCCTATTAAAATATTCTTACCTAGATTAGCAGGGAAATCAGTGGTACCTTCAACCTCACTAACTGTGAAACAGAATTGTTTGGTGTGATGCAGTGGCGTGGAGTAAATGATAAGTCTTCGGAGGCTTCTCACTTTATTTGCAAAGTCGTGGTGGGTACACAGGCTTGAGTGTTGTGCCCATGGCCCGGGAGGCCATGCCCACAAGGGAGAGAACTAGTAGGCCTTCTGACTTGTTGCTAGGCCACTAAGTGAGTGAGCGAGTGGGACCAGGGTCCCAATGACTTGGGCAGGTCTAGAGGGCAGCACCTGAGTGCCACAAAATATGAACTAAGCTGGCAGACAGCATGGGCTGTCTGTGCAGACAGTACAGGCCGTTTACATACGCTCGGCCACCTACCTCGCGTCGTCCCGACGCGACAATACTGGTGGTAAAAAAAACTCGGTCTTTCTCTCGTAGGAACAGGATACAGAATACAAAATAAAAAACATGTATATACATATGGACATGGAAAAAAAAACTTCCAACAGGGAGGGAAGAAAAAAACATGAGGGGTGTGCTAAACATCGTGATCAAAGGCAGTGAGCGTCGAAAGGCATCAATGAACGCCTTCCTGCGTCTGTACAGATACTGCAACACAGGAGACATTTCTGCGGCTGAGCTGAGACCTAACGGAGTATGGTCTCCTTTAGAACGGTGAAGCAGTCATCGTAGGAGTCACTGCAGGTTTCACTCAACCTGGGGCACGACATGCTGGTGCCCTCGAGTGAGGCGTCATCAAAACTCGGCAACTGGGCAGGACTTCTTCTGGCAAGCGACTCAGGAGGGCACCTCTCGGCTGGTACTGTCGCTGGGCTGGTACAACTGATGGTACCATAGCACCAAGGTACAACTGATGTTACCATTCCAACAAGGTATAACTGATGGTACCATACAACCAAGGAACAACTGATGGTACCATACCACCAAGGTACAACTGATGGTACCATACCACCAAGGTACAACTGATGGTACCATACCACCAAGGTACAACTGATGGTACCATACCACCAAGGTACAATTGATGGAACCATACCACCAAGGTACAACTGATGGTACCATACCACCAAGGTACAACTGATGGTACCATACCACAAAGGTACAACTGATGGTACCATACCACCAAGGTACAACTGATGGTGCCATACCACCAAGGTACAACAGATGGTTCCGTACCACCAAGATACAACTGATGGTACCATACCACCAAGTTACAACTGAAGGTACCATACCACCAAGGAACAACTGATGGTACCATACCACCAAGGTACAACTGATGGTGCCATACCACAAAGGTACAACTGATGGTACCATACCACCAAGGTACAATTGATGGAACCATACCACCAAGGTACAACTGATGGTACCATAATACCAAGGTACAACTGATGGTACATACCACAAAGGTACAACTGATGGTACCATACCACCAAGGTACAACTGATGGTGCCATACCACCAAGGTACAACAGATGGTTCCATACCACCAAGATACAACTGATGGTACCATACCACCAAGTTACAACTGAAGGTACCATACCACCAAGGAACAACTGATGGTACCATACCCCCAAAGGGTAAAAAAACTGATGGTGCCATACCACAAAGGTACAACTGATGGTACCATACCACCAAGGTACAACTGATGGTACCATACCACCAAGGTACAACAGATGGTTCCATACCACCAAGGTGCAACTGATGGTACCATACCACCAAGGTACAACTGAAGGCACCATACAACCAAGGAACAACTGATGGTACCATTCCACCAAGGTACAACTGATGGTACCATACCACCAAGGTACAACTGATGGTACCATACCACCAAGGTACAACTGATGGTACCATACCACCAAGGTACAACTGATGGTACCATACCACCAAGGTACAACTGAAGGTACCATACCACCAAGGTACAACGGGTGGACCATACCACCAAGGTAAATGATGTACCATACCACCAGGAAACTGAATGTACCATCCCAAACCAAGGAACAACTGATGGTACCATACCACAAAGGTAAAACTGATGGTACCATACCACCAAGGTACAATGATGGAACCATACCACCAAGGAACAACAGAATGTACCATACCACCATGTTACAACTGATGGTACCATACCACCAAGGTACAACTGATGGTACCATACCACCAAGGTACAACTGATGGTACCATACAAACAAGGTACAACTGATGGTACCATACCACCAAGTTACAACTTATGGTACCATACCACCATGTTACAACTGATGGTACCATCCCCAAAAAAGGTTTCAACTGATGGAAACCCAAAACCACAAAGGTACAATTGTTTGGAACCATACCACCAAGGTACAACTAAAGGGGTACCGTACCACCAAAGTACAACTGAGGTATGTTGCAACCCCTGAAGGGAAATTGCAATGTTTAAATATGTATATATATAATTATTACCTTTTCATATAATTTTATATTGCTTATATTTGCGATAATAGCTAAATCGTAAATGTGTTGCTTTATATTATTATTTGACTTAGTTATGTTGTTCGGTAGGATGTAACACATATATTATGTGCTCAGTTCAAGTCTTGATTGTCTAACTACTGAAATTAATCCGCTCTTTGCTCGTATCTGCCGGCTTCGGGTTGCTGGCAACAGCTGTCCAGGGAGCTATCACGTGAACGAGGGGCGTGTCCGCACCTCGCCTGAAGTATTCAGTATGGTCTAGACTCGCTTGATGGTTGGACGTATTCCTGACAAGTGCCTAACTCTTCCTTATTGGCCCTTGTTGGAAGATCGTCTCTTGTCTTATTGTTGTTAGTTCTGGAGACTGTTCACAGAACATTATATAGACTTAGTGATTTTCGACGTTGTATTGAGGTTGTGTGTCGCATAGACACTCTAAACAACTCAGGTCCTGAGCTGTAGCTTCTGACCTAACTTGTACTGGTATCTGTGTATTATCACAGTCGGTGATTTTCTAATGCTGAACTTAGATTCAGTAGTATGGGATTTTATGACTTTTGTGGAGGATCTGCAGATGGTCCCTACATAGTGTCGTTATATTATCTCTTTGTTCCTGATTCTATGTTGCAGTCGCTTGTTATATTGCTGTTGGGCTTAGCATTCCTTTTATTGTTCAAGCAGACTGTTCTTACTGCCAGTTGGTCAAGAAGTTAGTTTATTTGAGGATTTTGTCAGTCATTTGTTTAAGTCTAGTCGAGTCTTGAGACATAGCGAACTACTTAGAGCACTTACACACATACACACAAACTTACTTGTTCATATTTGTAATATCTTATTAAATGTTAATGTACCAGATGGTACTTAATTAAGAATTATAAATGTGATATGTGCTATAAACACAATTCTACTGTACACGAGAGAAGTGATTAATATTATTTTGATTATTGTGATTAATTTAATTTAATTTACTATGATAATATACCTATAGACGATACATAATAAATTTATAAAATTTTAATTTCTCTAGTTAGTAGCCTACCAGTTGTAATCCTGAAGCACTATTGAACCACACTGAATTCTAATGGACAGTTGGACAGACTAATTGTTACGAAAACCCAGTAACAGGCTAGATGCAAGAAGGGCAGTCCTTTCTAGTATTCACTGGAGATCTCTAAGCTTTTAGAATCGCGTTTTTTGTAACTTGGTACCATACCACCAAGGTACAACTGATGGTACCATACCACCAAGGAACAACTGATCGTACCATACCACCAAGGTACAACTGATGGTACAAAAACCACCAAGGTTTCAACATGGTACCATAAACCCCCAAAAGGGACAACTGATGGTAATACCCAAAAATGATAACCATTTCCAATTCATGGTACCATACCACCAAGGTACAACGATGGTACCATACCACCAAGGTACAATTTATGGACCATACCACCAAGGTACAATGATGGTACAAAAACCACCAATGTACAACTAAGGGACCATTTCACAAAGGTACAACTGATGGTACCATAACCACCAAGTCTACCAAACCTGAAAAGAGGGACCATACCACCAAGGTACAAATTTGGTGGTACCATACCAAAAAGGTAAACTGATGGGACCTACCAAAGACAACTGATGGTATACCCCCAATACCGGGCAAACCCAAATTTAAAATGATGGTACCATACCAAAAGTACAACTGATGGTACCATACCACCAAGGTTTCAACTGATGGTACCATACCACCAAAAGGAAAAATCGATTACCATACCACCAAGGTACAACTGATTTGGGACCATACCACCAAGGACAACTGATGGAAACCCTACCACCGGTACAACTGATGGTACCATACCACCAAGGGTTTCAACTGATGGAAACCCTACCACCCAAAGGTACCAACCAATATACCATGACCACCAAGGTACAACTAAGTACCATGACCTGAGTACCATACCCCCAAGGAACATCTGATGGTACCCTAAACCCCCAAGGTACAACTGATGGTACCATACCACCAAGGTACAACTGATGGTACCATACCACAAAGGTACAACTGATGGTACCATACCACCAACGTACAACTGATGGTACCATACCACAAAAGGACAACTGATGGTGTCATACCACCAAGGAACAACTGATGGTACCATACCTCCAAGATACAACTGATAGTACCATTCCAATAAGGCACAACTGATGGTACCATACCACCAAGGTACAACTGATGGTACCATACCACTAAAGCACAATTGATGGTACCATAACACAAAGTTACAACTCATGGTGCCATACTACCAAGGAACAACTGATGGTACAATGTCACCAAGGTACAACTGATGGTACCATACCACCAAGGTGCAACTGATGGTACCATACCACCAAGTTACAACTGATGGTACTATACCACGAAGGTACAACCGATAGTACCATACCACCAAGTTACAACTGATGGTACCATACCACCAAGGTACAAATGATGGTACCATACCACCAAGGTACAACTGATGGTACCATACCATCAAGCTACAACTGAAGATACCATGCCACCAAGGGAAACTGATGGTACCCAACACAAGGACAATGATGGACCAAACCACCAAGTTCAACTGATGGGACCATACCACAAAGGGACAACTGATGGGACCAACCACCAATTCAACGATGGTACCATACCACCAAGGTACAACTATGGGACAAAACCACAAAAGTGCAACTGATCGTACCCTACCCCCCAAACTAAACGATGGACCATTTCCCCCAAGGGACAACTGATGGTACCAACCCCCAAGTTACAAAGATGGTATCATACCACTAGGTACAACTTGGACCATACCGCAAAAAATACAAATATGACCCGCCACCAAGGTACAACTGATGGGACAATACCACAAGTTACAACGATGTACCATGCCACAAGGTACTAATGTGGTACCATACACCAAGTAACAACTGATTTTACCATACCATCAAAGTACAACTGGTGGTACATACCACAAAGTTACAACTAATGTACCATACCACCAAGGTCCTAATATACATAAACCAATTACAACTGGACCAATACCCCAAGACAACTGATTTACCATACCATCAGTACAATGTGGTAAATACACAAGTTACCAAGGTACCCCTAGCAACTGATGTACGTAACCACCAAGTTCAACTATGTACATACCACCAAGGTACAACTGAGGTCTTCCACCAAGGTCACTGATGGTACACACCACCAGTACAACTGATGGTCCAATACCTCCAATACAACTGATGGACCACCACAAATAAACTGATTGGACCATACCACAAGGTCAACGATGGTACCATAACACCAAAAACTGATGGTACCATCACAAATACAACGAGGTAACCACAGCTACACTGTGTACTAACTGCCAGTTACAATTGTACCATTACACAGGTCAACGATGTCCAACCACCAAAGTTAAAACTGATGGTACCATACAACAAGGTACAACTGTTGGTACTCCCCAAGTTAAACTGATGGTACCATTACCCAATGTACAACTGATGTACCATACACAAGTTACCCTGATTGGAACCATACCCAAAGTACAACTGATGGTCCACGCACCAATTACACTATGTACCATACCACCAATAACAACTGATGGTACCATACACCAAGTTTCAACTGATGGTACATACCACCAAGTACAACTGGTCCTCACCAAGTTACAACTGATGGTCCATACCACCAGTTACAACTGATGGACCATACCCCAAGTTACAACTGATGGTACTACCCCAAGGTAAACTGATGGTACCATACCACAAAGTTACAACTGATGGTACCATCCACCCAGGTCAACTGATGGTACATACCACCAAGTTACAATACCATGCCACAATGTAAATGACGGTACCATACACCAAGTACAACTGAGTACCATGTACCACCAAGTACAACTATGGTTACATAACCACCAAGTTAACGATGGTCACAAATACCATACAATGATGTACAATATCGAACAATGATGTACCATACCACAAGGTACAACTGTGTACCTACCACCAGTTACAAATGATGGACCATACCACGAGTACACTAGAATAAACACCAAGTAACAATTTCATACCACCAAGTTACAATAGAGTTCCACACCAAGTCAACTGAAACCATACCACAATTACAACTGATGGTCAACCACAGGTACAACTGATGTACATAACGAAGTCAATGATGGACATACCCAGTACACTATGTACCATTACAAGGTAACAAAACTGATGACCATCCACAGTTCAACTGTGGACCATACCACCAAGTTACAATGAGGTACACCACAGCAAACTGATCCTACCATTTACCCCAAGTACAAGGTACATCCACCAAGTACAACTGAGGACATACCACCAAGTACAACTGATGGTTCAACCACTAGTACACTGAGGTACATACCCAAATACATGATGCACCCCGGGGCCCCCTCCGTACCATACACAGTCAACTGAGTACATACCACCAAGTACATGTGCCATCACAAAGACAACTGTGGTACTACACCAAGTCAACTGTGGACCATACCACAAGTAACTGATTTACCATCCACAAGTTACAACTGAGCACACCAAGTATGATGTACCACACCAATTACAACTGATGGTACCATACCACCAAGTTCAACTGATGGTAACGATACCACCAAGGTACAATTGATGTACCATACCACCAAGTTTACAACTGATGGCACCGTACCACCAAGTTACAACTGATGGTACTATACCACCAAGTTACGACTGATGGTACCATACCACCATATTACAACTGATTGTACCATATCACCAAGTTTCAACTGATGATACGATACCACCAAGGTACAACTGATGGTACCATACCACCAAGTACAACTGATGGTACCATACCACCAAGTTACAACTGATGGTACCATACCACCAAGGTAACTGATGATACCATCCACCATCTGAGGGTACCACACGGTACTGATGGTACCATACCACAAGTTCAACTGATGGTGAACCCCGATTTCCAACCCAAGGTACAACTGATGGTTTTCCACCAGTCAATGTGGTACCACCATAAGTTACAACTGATGGTACCATACCACCAAGTTACAACTGATGGTAACCCTATATACCACCAAGTTACAACTGATGGTACCATACCACCAAGTACAACTGATGGTACCATACCACAAGTTACAACTGATGTACGTACCACCAAGTTACAACTGATGGTACCATACCACCAAGTTACAACTGATGGTACCATACCACCAAGTTACAACTGATGGTACCATACCACCAAATCAACTGATGGTACCATACCACCAAGTTACAACTGATGGTACCATTACCACCAAGTACAACTGATGGTACCATACCACCAAGTTACAACTGATGGTACCATACCACCAAGGTACAACTGATGGTACCATACCACCAAGTTACAACTGATGGTACTATACCACCAAGTTACGACTGATGGTACCATACCACCATATTACAACTGATTGTACCATATCACCAAGATTTAACTGATGATACGATACCACCAAGTTACAACTGATGGTACCATACCACCAAGTTACAACTGATGGCACCATACCACCAAGGTACAGCTGATGATAACACACCACCAAGGTACAACTAATGGTACTATACCACCAAGTTACAATTGATGGTACCATACCACCAGAGTTACAACTGATGGCACTGTACCACCAAGTTACAACTGATGGTACTATACCACCAAGTTACGAATGATGGTACCATACCACAATATTACAACTGATTGTACCATATCACTAAGTTTCAACTGATGATACGATACGACCAAGGTACATGATGGTAATTCCACCTGGTACAATGAGGTACCATACCCCCAAGGGGTTTCAACTGATGGTACCGTACCACCAAGGTACAAGAAAGGTACCATACCCTCAAGTTACAATGGTGGTACCTACCACCAAGTTATAATAATGGTACCTTTCCACCCCGGGCCAACTGATCGTACCTATACCAAGTTAATCTGATGATTGCTTACCACCAAGTTACGATGATGGTACCATACCCCCCCTTACAAATGATGGTACCATACCCCAGGTAAATGATGGTACCCTACCCCCAAGGTAAAATGTGGTCCATTCCACCCAAAGGGAAAAATGTGGTTCCTACCACAAAGGTAAACTGATGGTAATATCCCCCAAGCTACAATGATTGTACTATACCCAAGGAACCCCCCAAATTACAATGATATAACCCTTTCACGAAGGTACAATGATTTTACCCTACCACCCAAAGGTTTCAATGGTGGTACCATACCCTTAAGTTACAAATGTTGGTACCATACCCCAAATTAAAACAAAGGGACCCTACCCCCAAGGTCCAATAAAGGTACCATATCACCAATTTTCAACTGATGAATGCGTACCCCCAAGATACAACCGATGGTACCCTACCACCAAGGTACAATGTTGTACCATACCCCAAGGTAAAAATGATAGAAAATACCACCTGGTACAAGATGGTACCTACCCCCGTTACAAAAAATGGTTCCGTACCACCAGGGGACAACGATGGTACCATCACAAAAATACAACTGATGGTACTATTTTCCACCAAGTAAATGATGGTACTAACGACCAAAGGTACAACTGATGGTACCATACCCCCAAGGTACAACTATGGTACCAAACCCCCAAAGGGACAAATGATGACCCTTCCCCCAAGGGGACAACTGTTGGGACTATACCCCCAGTTACAACTGATTTTACTTTACGCCAGGTCAACTGGTGGTCCCTACCCCCAAAATTACAAATAAAGGTCCCTACCACCAAGGTCCAGCTGATGGTACCCTACCATCCGTTTCAATGGTGGTACCATACACCAAGGTTTTTTTTCAACAATGGTCCCCTACAACCCAAAGGGCTAACTGTGGTACCTACATCCCAAATTACAATGATGATAGCGTCCACCAAGTTACAATTTGGGCCATCCACCAAAGGGACAAGATGGTGGCTACCACAAAGGACAGTTATGGTCCATCCCCATGGAAACTGATGGGACCATCCCCCAAGTTTCAATGATGGTCCCTACCCCCCAAGGGACAACTGATGGTACCATACACCAAGGTCAACTGTGGACCTACCAAAGGTACAATGATGGCCTATACCCCCAGCTACAAATGAGGTACTTACCATCAAGGGGACAATGTTGTTCCATACCACCCCAAAGGGACTGTGATGGTACCCTACCCCCAAAGGGACAATTGATGGTACCATCCCCCAAGGTCAAAAAAGTTGGTACTTCCGCCAAGTTAAAATGATGGTACCTTTCCGCCTAGGTACTACTGATTGTACCATACCACCAAGTTACAACTGATGGTCCTTTCCGCCTAGGTACTACTGTTTGGTACCCTACCACCAAGTTACAACTGATGGTACCATCACCAAGGTACAAATGATTGCACCATACTCCGAGGTACAGCTGATGGCACCATACCATCAAGTTACAACTGGTGGTACCATTCCACCAAGTTACAACTAATGGTACCATACCACCAAGGCCCAATGATGATAACTTACCACCAAGGTTTCAACTGTGGTACCATACCACCAAAATACAACTGATTTTACCATATCACCAAGGTACAACTGGTGGCACCATACCACCAAGGTACAACTGATGGTACCTTACCACCAAGTTACAGCTGATGGTACCGTACCACCAAGGGACAACTGATGGTACCATACCACCAAGGTACAACTGATGGTACCATTCCACCAAGGTTCAACTGATGGTACCACACCACCAAATTAAAACTGATGGTACCATACAACCAAGGTACAACTGTTGGTACTATTCCGCCAAGTTACAACTGATGGTACCTTACTGCCAAGGTACAACTGATGGTACCATACCACTAAGTTACAACTGATTGTACCATACCAACAAGATACAACTGATGGTACCATACCACCAAGTTGCAACTGATGTTACCATACCACCATATTACAACTGATGGTACCATACCACCAAGTTTCAACTGATGGTAGGATACCACCAAGGTACAACTAATGGCTCCCTGCCACCAAGTTACAACTGATGGTACCATACCACCAAGTTACAACTGATGGGACCATACCACCAAGTTACAACTGATGGTACTATACCACCAAGGTACAACTGATGGTACCATACCATTAAGGTACAACTGATGGTACCATACCACACAGGTGCAACTGACGGTACCATACCACCAAGTTACAACTGATGGTACCATGCCACCAAGGTAAAATTGACGGTACAATACCACCAAGTTACAACTGATTGCACCGTACCACCAAGTTACAACTGATGGTACTATACCACCAAGTTACGACTGATTGTACCATACCACCATATTACAACTGATTGTACTATATCACCAAGTTTGAACTAATGATACGATACCACAAGGTACAACTGATGGTACCATTCCACCAAGGTACATCTGATGGTACCATACCACCAAGTTACAGCTGATGGTACCATACCACCAAGGTACAACCGATGGTACCATACTACAAAAGTGCAACTGATGGTACCATGCCACCATGCTACAACCGATGGTACCATTCCACCAAGGTGCAACTGATGGTACCATACCACCAAGTTACAACTGATGGTACCATACCACCTAGGTACAACAGATGGTACCATACCACAAAAGTACAACTGGTGGAACCATACCACCAAGGCACAACTGATGGTACCATACCACCAAGTTACAATTTATTGTGCCATACTACAAAGTTACAACTGATGGTACCATACCACCAAGTTACAACTGATGGTACCATACCACCAAGGTACAACTTATGTTTCCCTGCCACCAAGGCACAACTGATGGTACCATACAACCAGGGTACAGCTGATGGTACCATACCACCAAGAAACAACTGATAGTAACATTCCACCACGTTACCACTGATGGTACCATACCACCAAGGTCCAACTGACGGTACCATACCACCAAGTTTCAACTGATGGTACCGTACAACAAAGTTACAACTGATGGTAGCATACCACCAAGTTACAACTGATGTTACTATACCACCAAGTTACAACTGATGGTACCATACCACCAAGGTGCAACTGTTGGTACCATACCACCGAGGTACAACTGATGGTACCATACCAAAAAGGTACAACTGTTGGTACCATACCATAAAGTTACAATTGATGGTACCATACCACCAAGGTACAACTTATGGTACCATACCACCAAGGTACAACTGATCGTACCATACCACCAAGTTTCAACTGATGGTATCCTACCAGGAAGGTACAACTGATGGTACCATACCACCAAGTCACAACTGATGGAATATACCAACAAGTTACAACAGAAGGTACCCTAGCCAGAAGTCACAACTCTTGGTACCATACCACCAAGTTACAAATGATGGTACCATACCTCCAAGGTACAACTGATGGTACTATACCATAAAGTTACAACTGATGATAACATACCACCAAGTAACAAGTGTTGGTACCATACCACCATGTTACAACTGATTGTACCATACCACCAAGTTACAACTGATGGTTCCATACCACCAAGTCACAACTGTTGGTACCTTACCACCAAGTTACAACTGATGGTACCATACCACCAAAGTATAAATGATGGTACCATACTACCAAGGTACAACTGATGGTACCATGCCACCAAGTTACAAGTGATGGTACAATACCACCAAGTTACTACAATTGGTACCATAATAACAAGGTACAACTGATGGTACCATACCACCAAGATACAACTGATGGTACCATACGACCAAGGTACAACTGATTGTACCATTCCACCAAGTAACAACTGATGGAACCATACCACCAAGGTACAACTGATGGTACCATACCACCAAGTTGCAACTGATGGTAACATACCACCAAGTTACAACTGACAGTTTCATACCACCAAGGTACAACTGATGGTACAAGACCACCAAGTTACATCTGATGGTATCATAACACCAAATGACAACAGATGGTGCCATACTACTAAGGTACAACTGATGGTACCATACCACCAAGTTACAACTGATTTTACCCTACCACCAAGGTATAACTGATGGTACCATACCGCCAAGGTACAACTGAAGGTACCATACCACCAATGTACAACTGATGTACCATACAACCAAGGTACACCTGATGGTTCCATACCACAAAGTTACAACTGATGGTTCCATATCACCAAGGTACAAATGATGGTACCATACCACTGTGGTACAATTGATGGTACCATACCACCAAGTTACAAATGTTTGTTCCCTACCACCAAGTTTCAACTGACGGTAGCATACCTACAAGGTACAACTGAAGGTACCATACCACAAAGGTACAACTGATGGTACCTACCACCAAGGTACAATTTATGGTACCATACCACCAAGTTACAACTTATGGAACCATACCACAAAGTTACAACTGATGGTACAATAACACCAAGGTGCAACTGATGGTACCATACCACCAACGTGCAACTGATGGTACCATTCCAACAAGGTACAACAGATGGTTCCATACATCAAAGTTACAACTGATGGTTCCATACCACTAAGGTACAAATGATGGTACCATACCACCAAAGTACAATTGATGGTACCATACCACCAAGTTACAACTTATGGTGCCATACCACCAAGTTACAACTGATTGTCCAATACCACCAAGGAACAACTGATGGTACCATACCTCCAAGTTGCAACAGATGGTATCTTACCACTAATTTACAACTGAATGTACCATAACACAAAGGTACAACTGATTGTACCATACCACCAAGGTACAACTGATGGTACCATACTACCACGGAACAACTGATGGTACCAAACCCCCAAGTAACAACTGATGGTACCTACCACCAAGTTACAAGTGATGGTACCATACCACGAATGTACAAATGATAGTATCATACCACCAAGTTACAACTGATTGTACCATACCACCAAGTTACAACTATTGGTACCATGCCACAAAGGTCCAACTGATGGTACCATACCACAAAGTTATAACTGATGATAGCGTACCACCAAGTAACAACTGATGGTACCATACAATCAAGGTACAACTGATGGTACCATCCCACCTAGGTACAACTGATGTTACCATACCACCAAGGTACAACTGATGGTAACTACCCCCAAGTTACAACTTATGGTACCCTACCACAAAGGGACCACTGATGGTACCATTCCTCCAAGGTACAACTGTGGTACCATACCACCAAAGTACAACTGATGGTACCTTACCACAAAGGAGCAACTGGTGGTACTATACCACCAAGCTACGAATAATGGTACTATACCACTAAGGTACAACTGATGCTACCATACCACAAAGGTACAACTGACTGTACAACTCACGGCACCATACCACCAAGGTACAACTGATGGTACCATACCACCAAGGTACAACTGATGGTACCACACCACCAAGTTACAACCGATGGTACCGTACCACCAAGGGAAAACTGATGGTACCATACCACCAAGGTACAACTTATGGAACCATACCACCAAGGTACATCTGATGTTACTATACCACCAAGGTACAACTGATCGTAAAATACCACCAAGGTACAACTGTTGGTACTATAATGGCAAGTTACAACTGATGGTACCTTACCGCCTAGGTACAACTAATGGTACCATACCACCAAGTTACAACTGATTGCACCATACCGCCAAGTTACAACTAATGTTACCATACCACCAAGGTCCAACTGATGGTACCATACCAACAAGTTACAACTGGTGGTAACTTACCACGAAGTTACAACTAATGGTACCATACCACCAAGGTCCAACTGATGGAACCATACCACCAAGTTACAACTGATGATAGCGTACCACCAAGTTACAACTGATGGTACCTTACCACCAGGGTACAACTGATAGTACCATACCACCAAGGTACAACTGATTGTACCATACCACCAAGGTACAACTGACAGTACCATACCACCAAGTTTCAACTTGTGGTACCGTACCACCAAGGGACAACTGATGGAATCATACCACCAAGGTACAACTGATGGTACCATACCACCAAGTTACAACTGATGGTACCATACCACCAAGTTACAACTGATGGTACCATTCCACCAAGGTACAAAAGATGGTACCATACCACCAACTTGCATCTGATGTTTCTATAACACCAAATTACAACTGATGGTACCATACCACCAAGGTACAACTGATATGGTATGGTACCAAATGGTACGGTACCATAAGTTTTAACTGAAGTTACAAAATATGGTGCCGTACCACCAAGTTACATCTGATGGTACAATACCACCAAGGTACAACTGATGGTTCCATACCACCAAGTTACAATTGAAGGTACAATATCACCAAGTTACAACTTATGGTACCATACCACCAAGTTACAACTGATGGTACATTACCACCAAGTTTCAACTGATGGTTGCATACCACCAAGGAACAACTGATGGTACCATACCACCAAGGTACAATTGATGGTACCATGCCACCAAGTTACAACTTATGTTACCATACCACCAAGTTACAACTGATGGTGCAATACCACCAAGGTACAACTTATGGTACCATACCACCAAGTTTTAACTGATGGTACTATACAACCAAGGAACAACTGATGGTACCAAACCACCAAGTTACAACTGATGGTTCCATACCACCAAGTTACAACTGATGGTACCATACCACCAAGGTACAGCTGATGGTACCATACCACCAAGGTACAGCTCATGGTACCATACCACCAAGGTACAACTGATGGTACCATTTCACCAAGTTACTACTGATGGCGCCATTCCACCAAGGTACAACTGATGGTACCATACCACCAGGTTACAACTGATGGTACCATACCACCAAGATACAACTGATGGTACCATACCACCAAGTTACAACTGATGATACCATACCACCAAGTTTCAACTGATGGTACCATACCACCAAGTTACAACTGATGGTACCATTTCACCTAGGTACAACTGATGGTACCATACCACCAAGGTACAACTGATGGTACCGTACCACCAAGGTACAACTGATGGTACCATACCATCAAGTTACAACTGGTGGTACCATACCACCAAGTTATAACTAATGGTACCATACCACCAAGGTCCAACTGATCGTACCATACTACCAAGTTACATCTGATGATTGCTTACCACCTAGTTACGACTGATGGTACCATACCCCCAACTTACAACTGATGGTACCATACCACCAAGGTACAACTGATGGTACCATACCACCAAGGTACAACTGATGGTACCATTCCACCAAGGTACAACTGATGGTTCCATACCACAAAGGTACAACTGATGGTACTATATCACCAAGCTACAACTGATTGTACTATACCACCAAGGAACCCCCAAGTTACAACTGATAGTACCATTTCACGAAGGTACAACTGATGGTACCATACCACCAAGGTACAACTGGTGGTACTATACCATTAAGTTACAACTGTTGGTACCATACCCCAAGTTACAACTAATGGTACCATACCACCAAGGTCCAACTAATGGTACCATATCACCAATTTACAACTGATGATTGCGTACCACCAAGTTACAACTGATGGTACCATACCACCAAGGTACAACTGATTGTACCATACCAGCAAGGTACAACTGATGGTACCATACCACCTAGGTAAAACTGATGGTACCTACCACCACGTTACAAATGATGGTACCGTACCACCAGGGGACAACTGATGGTATCATACCACAAAGGTACAACTGATGGTACTATACCACCAAGCTACAACTGATGGTACTATACCATCAAGGTACAACTGATGGTACCATACCACCAAGGTACAACTGATGGTACCATACCTCCAAGGTACAACTGATGGTATCATTCCACCAAGGTACAACTGTTGGTACTATACCGCCAAGTTACAACTGATTGTACTTTACCGCCAAGGTACAACTGGTGGTACCATACCTCCAAGTTACAACTGATTGTACCATACCACCAAGTTACAACTAATGGTACCATACCACCAAGGTCCAGCTGATGGTACCATACCATCACGTTTCAACTGGTGGTACCATACCACCAAGTTACAACTAATGGTACCATACAACCAAGGTCCAACTGATGGTACCATACCACCAAGTTACAACTGATGATAGCGTACCACCAAGTTACAACTTATGGTACCATACCACCAAGGTACAACTGATGGTGGCATACCACAAAGGTACAGCTTATGGTACCATACCACCAAGGCACAACTGATGGTACCATACCACCAAGTTTCAACTGATGGTACCGTACCACCAAGGGACAACTGATGGTACCATACCACCAAGGTACAACTGATGGTACCATACCACAAAGGTACAACTGATGGTACCATTCCACAAAGGTACAACTGATGGCACTATACCACCAAGCTACAACTGATGGTACTATACCACCAAGGTACAACTGATTGTTCCATACCACCAAGGTACTGCTGATGGTACCGTACCACCAAGGTACAATTGATGGTACCATACCACCAAGGTACAACTGTTGGTACTATACCGCCAAGTTACAACTGATGGTACCTTACCGCCTAGGTACTACTGATTGTACCATACCACCAAGTTACAACTGATGGTACCTTTCCGCCTAGGTACTACTGATGGTACCATACCACCAAGTTACAACTGATGGTACCATACCACCAAGGTACAACTGATTGCACCATACCTCCGAGGTACAGCTGATGGCACCATACCATCAAGTTACAACTGGTGGTACCATTCCACCAAGTTACAACTAATGGTACCATACCACCAAGGCCCAACTAATGATAACTTACCACCAAGTTACAACTGATGGTACCATACCACCAAAATACAACTGATTTTACCATATCACCAAGGTACAACTGGGGGCACCATACCACCAAGGTACAACTGATGGTACCTTACCACCAAGTTACAGCTGATGGTACCGTACCACCAAGGGACAACTGATGGTACCATACCACCAAGGTACAACTGATGGTACCATACCACCATGGTACAACTGATGGTACCATACCACAAAGGTACAACTGATTGTATTATACCACCAAGCTACAACTGATGGTACTATTCCACCAAGGTACAACTGATGGTACCATACCACCAAGGTGCAACTGATGGTACCATACCACCAAGGTACAACTGATGGTACCATACCACCAAGGTACAAACTGTTGGTACTATACCGCCAAGTTACAACTGTTTGTACCTTACCACCAAGGTACAACTGATGGTACCATACCACCAAGTTACAACTGATTGTACCATACGACCAAGGTACAACTGATGGTACCATACCATCATATTACAACTGATGGTACCATATCACCAAGTTTGAGCTTAATGTATGGTACCACCAAGGTACAACTGGTGGTACCATACCACCGAGTTACAACTGATGGTACCATACCACCAAGTTGCAACTGATTGCACCATACCACCAAGGTACAACTGATGGTACCATACCACCATGGTACAACTGATGGTACAATACCACCAAGGTACAACTGATGGTACCATGCCACCAAGTTACAACTGATGGTACCATCCCACCCAGGTGCAACTGATGGTACCATACCACCAAGTTTCAACTTATGGTACCATACCACCAAGGTACAATTGATGGTACCATACCACCATTTACAATTGATGGTACCATACCACCAAGTTTCAACTTATGGTACCATACCACCAAGGTACAATTGATGGTACTGTACCACCAATTTACAACTGATGGTACTGTACCACCAAGTTACGACTGATGGTACCATACCACCAAGGTACAACTGATGGTACCATACCACCAAGTTACGACTTATGGTATTATACCACCGAGGTACAACTGATGGTACCATACCACCAAGTTACAATTGATAGTTCCATACCATCAAGTTACGACTGATGGCACTATACTATCAAGGTACAATTGATGGTTCCATACCACCAAGGTATATTTCAACCGATGGTACCATACCACCAAGGTATATTTCAACCGATGGTACCATACCACCAAGGTATATTTCAACCGATGGTACCATCCACCAAGGTATATCAATGTCTCAACAATGTGACCAACATATTCACATTCTATCATACAACTGGATGATCATCTTTCCAAGGTAATCAAAGTCAGTACACAAACACTCCAGGATATTTCACCAGTACAATGTAAAGACTGCAACCACGACACGAGGAGACTTCAAGTTATGCACATGATATTCTTCTCTTTTTCAACATATATCATCAACAATTCACAACTTCATTGAAAAGACTGCCACCATCAAACACAAGTCCATGCTGCTACTAACGCCAAAATATTAGATCACGAAATCGTAATAACACTGTACAAGTAACAATGTAGCAGTGAGTCATGAAACTCTGGCCAGTACGTAAGCCACTGAGCATCTGCTACCATAAGGGAGATTGCATGGGCCACTGTCACCACAAATGCAAATGTCCAAGTAGTCAGATACAAGGATACTCATCATTAACTCGCTTGGTTTAATTGTTTATATGATCCATACATCCTGTGAGTGGCAGTCAAGATTAAGTACTAGGGTCCAGGGTGGAGTCACAAGTTTTGATAAGCTACAGCCAAACGTAATGAACTGTTTATGTTATGTCTGGTCACAATTGTAATGAGTTATTAATGCAAACATTAATTAGTTCACACACACACACACACACACACACACACACACACACACACACACACACACACACACACACACACACACACACACACACACACACACACACAAACCTGACGACACTGGAGGACAGGAGGGTCAGGGGAGACATTATAACGGCATATAAAATACTGCGCGGAATAGACATGTGAAGGCTTACTCAGCCCTGTAATAACTTCAGACAGTATTACCCAGGCTGGCTCCTCCTCAGGAAAATTAATGAATAGAAAAAGAAATAATAACAGACAAACATAAACACTTTATTATAAAGAAAATATAAAATATAAAACACTTAAATATGAAATATTAATCCTACATTAAAGAAAAGAAAAATGAAAAATATAAATAATAACTGGATTCAACGCTAATATAAAACTTAGGTGAATGGTGTTGGTGACACTGCTTGTTGAAATCGTAGCCGTTGCTGATGATGGGGGGGGGGTTGCAGGTGTTGGTTACAACCCACTGGCTAGTTCTTCACAGTATAGCCTTGAGTATTCTATCCCGATGACAGGAAAGCAGGTTCTTTACCGCTGTAATGATGAGGGGTTACGTCCTGCAATTTCATACAGGTGCACAGGTAATTAAATCCAAAAAGGGGAAGTCTCAGGAAGTTAGTCCATCACCATCAGTTCTTCTCGTTGATTGGCAGGTGACCCTCTCTGTCATCCAAGCTGGAAAGATAGACAGGTTACCCACTGCTTAAATAATCACTCTCCATGATAAGTACAGTACCTAAAAGATGTGGTGATTATTACAACTGTCAACTTAGAGCAAAACTGAAAGGACTAAGAATACAAGGCAGGAATCTACTTACAGTAGTGCTGGGAGCTGTGAGTCTAGTGATTACTGTTTGGACCGGAGCCCCACACGTCACCTTTCGGGGGGGGGGAAGAAGGAGGGGAAGGGATAGCGGGAGCTAGACTGACCCTACCTTAACAAGCAGCCGGCAGTCAAACTATCACTTTTGGGGAGGGGGAAAAAAGGCGGGAATAGCGGGAGCTTGACTTACCCTACCTTAACAAGTAGCCAGCAACGAAACTATCACTTTCGGGGAGGGGGAAAAAAGGCGGGAATAGCAGGAGCTTGACTTACCCTACCTTAACAAGTAGCCGGCAATGAAACTATTGTTACTATATGCTCCCTCGCTACTCCTATCTATTGAACTTTTCCC
>NC_069414.1:5908355-5918981 GCF_026875155.1 Cherax quadricarinatus
CATTTCCCCAAAATTTCTCGATAATACAAGTTTTTGGATTCCCCCCTATGGGGTTTTCGAAATTCTCCAATTCCTCGGATCAAGTTTTGGAATCCCCCCTATGGGGTAAGTATTCAAATGAACTCCTCCTATGGGGGCATGCTTACTACAGGTCTAAACAAGTCAAATGACCTAAGAAGGGTGTTTACTCGGCGGTCAGTGACGTCACGCGCACACAGGTTGAATCAGGTCGACCCTATGTCAGTGACGTCACGCGATGACCCCACACACACAGGCTGAAACTTGTTGAGCCTTTTAGTTCATTAAAGTTAATAAGGGGACATAGTACCTACATCATAGGGAAAACATTTTCACTCTTAACCCAAATTTTTCATCATCAGAAAGTCGCATTTTTTTCGTTAATACCCACAATTTCTTTACAAAATACAACACAACATTATCACAAAAAACTAACTCAAACTAACCCAAAGTTAATAAGGGGACACAGTACATCAGAAAAAGTCACAAAAACTAACTCAAACACTTTTACATTGAACATCACCAAAACACTCTCATAAATCATTTGAATACTCACATAAACACCTTTGAACACCTTCAAAACACTCTTGAACACCTTCAAAAACACCTTTGAACATTTTCAATCAACACTGAAACACTTCCAAAAAACACAATTTGAGTACTCCCAATTACACCACTGAATACTACTAAAACACCGCTGAATTCAATCAAAACACCCTTCAACACCTTCAAACACCCTTGAACACCTTCAAAACACTCTTGAACACCTTCAAAAACACCTTTGAACATTTCCAATCAACACTAAAACACTTCCAAAAAACACAATTTGAGTACTCCCAATTACACCACTGAATACTACTAAAATACGCTGAATTCAATCAAAACACCCTTGATCACCTTCAAAAAACAACATTTGAACACACTCAAAACACCTTTGAACACCTTTGACCATTTCCAAAACACTATTTGAGTACTCCTAAATAAGATTTGACATCTCTAATTTATCTGCACTTACACATTTCATTAAATTACAAATCATCCCTCAGTCTCCAGACTAGGCATTTTCTCGTTTTTACCCTTTTAGTTCATTAAAGTTATTAAGGGGACACAATACATCAGAAAAAAAGCCACAAAAACTAACTCAAACACTTTACTTTGAACATCCCCAAAACACTCTCATAAACATTTGAATACTCACATAAACACCCTTGAACACCTTCAAAACACTTATATCATCTTTTTTTCGGTAACTCTAATTCGACTACACTACCCTCATCAATTACCAACAAATTTTACTCGTTTTAACTAATGTCGTCACTGTAACCAAGATTTTCACAAAAAAACTCTATGACACCTAACACACACGCACACACACCCCACAACACCCACAACACCCACAACACCCACAACCCACAATTTTTTCTCGTTTTAACTAATTTCATCAGAAAGTCACAACAACAACAACCCACAACCCACAACACCCACAACACCCACAACCCACAACACCCACAACACCCACAACCCACAGCACCCACAAAACCCACAACCCACAACACCCACAACCCACAACACCCCACAACCCACAATTTTTTCGTTTTAACTAATTTCATCAGAAAAAGGCACAACAACCCACAACACACTTCACCCACACCCCACAACACCCCACATCACCCACATCCCACAATTTTTTCTCGTTTTAACTAATTTCATCAGAAAAAGTCACAAAAACAACCCACTTATATCATCTTTTTCGGTATCTCTAATTCGACTACATTACCCACAACCCTCATCAATTACCAATTTATTCACATTTTTTTACCCTTCTTTTTACTGAATCTTAAAAGTAATACACATTCCTCCCTACAGTACTAAAATTCTAATAAACTCCTCTCCATACCCATCTCCTTATATCCACATAAATTAATATTATACTAGCATCAACTACCCAACTATTGCGACATGTTTCAACACCCTCCATTCTTTTCCAATATATCATAACTTTTCATTTCTATAATTTATTTTTAAAATATTCACACATTACCTTTATATTCAGTAAAATCTCCCCATATTTCTAATTACAACCCTCCCCATACACCTCGCCATCTCACCTGCATTTATTCACATCCACTCACCCATCTCCCAACACACCTCTTCTGAACAAACACAAAATCACATTTCACATCCACAAATGCATCTCAAATCCACTAAAATCACTATAATCAAGATATTCACAAAACTCTATGACCACCTAACACACACACACACACACACACACACACACACACACACACACACACACACACACACACACACACACACACACACACACCTACCTAACCTTAACCTAACCTAACCTAACCTAGCCTAACCTAACCTAACCTAACCTAACCTAACCTAACCTATCTTAACCTAACCTAACCTAACCTAGCCGAACCTATCCTAACCGTTCCTAACCTATCCTAACCTAACCTTACCTAACCCAACCTAACCTAACCTAACCCAACCTAACCTAACCTACCCTACCCTAACCTACTATCCTAACCTAAAATATATTGGAACACTTCCAAAATACATTAGAGTACTCCAGAATTACTTTGAACGACTCCATTTTTGGATATTTCCAAATTAGTTTTGAAAACTTTATCGTAAAATCGAACATTATTTTCTTGTTGGTAAACACACTCAATGGTAGAAATATTTACTCGATTTCCGAATAGAAACACTTTCCTCGCTCTGAGAGACTCATTGAGCTTATATGCCTTACCCCAAAAGTATTGCGTCATGATTTTTGTACACCCCTTCCCCCTCCGACGCCACCATGTAATGCAGTTCACACCCAAAGTAGAAAATCACACGGCCATCTCCTTACCCTACACCTGCGTCGACTCAGGACAGACATACGCCATGAAATGCGGTTCACATCCAAGGTAGATTTAAGATAATCATCGCCTTGCCAAACACCTGAATCAACTCACCTAACCGAACCTAACCTAACCTATCCTAGCCTAACCTCACCTAGCCTAACCTAACTTAACCTAACCTAACCTAACCTAACCTAACCTAACCTAACCTAACTTAACCTAACCTAACCTAACCTAACCTAACTTAACCTAACCTAACTTAACCTATCTTAACTTAACCTAAACTAACCTAACCTAACCTAACCTATCCTAACCTAACCTAACCTAACATACCCTAACCTAACTTATCCTAACCTAACCTAACCGAACCTAACCTAACCTAACCTAACCTAACTTAACCTATCCTAACCTAACCTTACCTAACCTAGCCTAACCTAACCTATCCTAACCTAACCTAACCTAACCTAACCTAACACCATCAAACACCTCTGAATACTCCCCAAAACACTACTGATTACTACCAAATCACCACTGAATACTACCAAATCACCGTCAAAATCACCAGAAACTAAGTTTAACATCACCATCCAACTTCCTTTTTATAGAAATCCCCTCAAATCACTATATCCAAGAACCCAACCTAACCTAACCTTTCCTAACCTAACCCAACCTAACCTAACCTAACCTAACCGAACCTAACCTAACCGAACCTAACCTAACCTAACCGAACCTAACCTAACCTAGCCTAGCCTAACCTAACCTAACCGAACCTATCCTAACCTAACCTAACCTAACCTAACACCATCAAACACCTCCGAATACTCCCCAAAACACTACTGATTACTACCAAATCACCACTGAATACTACCAAATCACCATCAAAATCACCAGAAACTAAGTTTAACATCACCATCCAACTTCCTTTTTATAGAAATCCCCTCAAATCACTATATCCAAGAACCCAACCTAACCTAACCTTTCCTAACCTAACCCAACCTAACCTAACCTAACCTAACCGAACCTAACCTAACCTTACCTAACCTAACCTAACCGAACCTGACCTAACCTAGCCTAACCTAACCTAACCTAACCGAACCTATCCTAACCTAACCTAACCTAACCTATCACCATCAAACACCTCTGAATACTCCCCAAAACACTACTGATTACTACCAGATCACCACTGAATACTACCAAATCACCGTCAAAATCACCAGAAACTAAGTTTAACATCACCATCCAACTTCCTTTTCATAGAAATCCCCTCAAATCACTATAACCAAGAACCCAACCTAACCTAACCTTTCCTAACCTAACCAAACCTAACCTAACATTACCCAACCTAACCTAACCTTACCTAACCTAGCCTAACCTAACCTATCCTAACCTAACCTAACCTAACCTAACACCATCAAATACCTCCGAATACTCCCCAAAACACTACTGATTACTACCAAATCACCTAACCTAACCTAACCTAACCTAACCGAACCGAACCTAACATTACCCAACCTAACCTAACTTACCCTAACCTAACCTAACTTATCCTAATCTAACCTAACCTAACACCATCAAACACCTCCGAATACTCCCCAAAAACACTTCTGATTACTACCAAATCACCTAACCTAACCT
The DNA here is from genome assembly GCF_026875155.1 of Cherax quadricarinatus. NCBI lineage: Eukaryota > Metazoa > Arthropoda > Malacostraca > Decapoda > Parastacidae > Cherax > Cherax quadricarinatus. The sequence continues at coordinate 5,912,870 of NC_069414.1, forward strand.
AACTTATCCTAACCTAACCTAACCTAACCTAACCTAACTTATCCTAACCTAACCTAACCTAACTTATCCTAACCTAACCTAACCTAACCTAACACCTTCAAACACCTCCGAATACTCCCAAAACACTACTGATTACTTCCAAATCACCACTGAATACTACCAAATCACCGTCAAAATCACCAGAAACTAAGTTTATCATCACCATCCAACATCCTTTTTATAGAATGAATATTCTTACCGCATTTTGTGTTGCATATCACATTTCCTCTTCCACATAATCCCTAAACATCCTTCCTTATTCATTCCATATATCTCCTAGAGTTGTTTTAACCCCCCACGGACCCATCACGACGTAGGAGCCAGAGGAACCATCACCACTCCAACACCACCTACTACACTCTGGCTCCTAATGTCATGATGGTCCCGTCGGGGGTTAAAACAACTTTAGGAGATATACGGAATGAATCAGGAAGGATGATTAGGGGTGATGTGGAAGAGGAAATGTGATATGCAACATAAAATGCGGTAAGAATATTCATTCTATAAAAAGGATGTTGGATGGTGATGATAAACTTAGTTTCTGGTGATTTTGACGGTGATTTGGTAGTATTCAGTGGTGATTTGGTAGTAATCAGTAGTGTTTTGGGAGTATTTGGAGGTGTTTGAAGGTGTTAGGTTAGGTTAGGTTAGGTTAGGATAAGTTAGGTTAGGTTAGGTTAGGTTAGGATAAGTTAGGTCAGGTTAGGTTAGGTTAGTTTAGGCTAGGTTAGGTTAGGTTAGGTTAGGATAAGTTAGGTTAGGTTAGGTTAGGTTAGATTAGGATAAGTTAGGTTAGGTTAGGATAAGTTAGGTTAGGTTGGGTAATGTTAGGTTCGGTTCGGTTAGGTTAGGTTAGATTAGGTTAGGTGATTTGGTAGTAATCAGTAGTGTTTTGGGGAGTATTCGGAGGTATTTGATGGTGTTAGGTTAGGTTAGGTTAGGTTAGGATAGGTTAGGTTAGGCTAGGTTAGGTAAGGTTAGGTTAGGTTGGGTAATGTTAGGTTAGGTTCGGTTAGGTTAGGAAAGGTTAGGTTAGGTTGGGTTCTTGGTTATAGTGATTTGAGGGGATTTCTATAAAAAGGAAGTTGGATGGTGATGTTAAACTTAGTTTCTGGTGATTTTGACGGTGATTTGGTAGTATTCAGTGGTGATTTGGTAGTAATCAGTAGTATTTTGGGGAGTATTCGGAGGTGTTTGATGGTGTTAGGTTAGGTTAGGTTAGGTTAGGATAGGTTCGGTTAGGTTAGGTTAGGTTAGGCTAGGTTAGGTTAGGTTAGGTTCGGTTAGGTTAGGTTAGGTAAGGTTAGGTTAGGTTCGGTTAGGTTAGGTTAGGTTAGGTTGGGTTAGGTTAGGAAAGGTTAGGTTAGGTTGGGTTCTTGGATATAGTGATTTGAGGGGATTTCTATAAAAAGGAAGTTGGATGGTGATGTTAAACTTAGTTTCTGGTGATTTTGACGGTGATTTGGTAGTATTCAGTGGTGATTTGGTAGTAATCAGTAGTGTTTTGGGGAGTATTCGGAGGTGTTTGATGGTGTTAGGTTAGGTTAGGTTAGGTTAGGTTAGGATAGGTTCAGTTAGGTTAGGTTAGGTTAGGCTAGGTTAGGTTAGGTTCGGTTAGGTTAGGTTAAGTAAGGTTAGGTTATGTTCGGTTAGGTTAGGTTAGGTTAGGTTGGGTTAGGTTAGGAAAGGTTAGGTTAGGTTGGGTTCTTGGATATAGTGATTTGAGGGGATTTCTATAAAAGGAAGTTGGATGGTGATGTTAAACTTAGTTTCTGGTGATTTTGACGGTGATTTGGTAGTATTCAGTGGTGATTTGGTAGTAATCAGTAGTGTTTTGGGGAGTATTCGGAGGTGTTTGATGGTGTTAGGTTAGGTTAGGTTAGGATAGGTTAGGATAGGCTAGGTTAAGTAAGGTTAGGTTAGGATAGGTTAAGTTAGGTTAGGTTAGGTTAGGTTAGGTTCGGTTAGGTTAGGTTAGGATAAGTTAGGTTAGGGTATGTTAGGTTAGGTTAGGTTAGGATAGGTTAGGTTAGGTTAGGTTTGGTTAGGTTAGGTTAAGATAGGTTAGGATAGGTTAGGTTAAGTTAGGTTAGGTTAGGTTAGGTTAGGTTAGGTTAAGTTAGGTTAGGTTAGGTTAGGTTAGGTTAGGTTAGGTTAGGTTAGGTTAGGTTAAGTTAGGTTAGGCTAGGTTAGGTTAGGTTCGGTTAGGTGAGTTGATTCAGGTGTTCGGTAAGGCGATGATTATCTTAAATCTACCTTGGGTGTGAACCGCATTTCATGGCGTCTGTCTGTCCTGAGTCGACGCAGGTGTAGGGTAAGGAGATGGCCGTGTGATTTTCTACTTTGGGTGTGAACTGCATTACATGGTGGCGTCGGAGGGGGAAGGGGTGTACAAAAATCATGACGCAATACTTTTGGGGTAAGGCATATAAGCTCAATGAGTCTCTCAGAGCGAGGAAAGTGTTTCTATTCGGAAATCGAGTAAATATTTCTACCATTGAGTGTGTTTACCAACAAGAAAATAATGTTCGATTTTACAATAAAGTTTTCAAAACTAATTTGGAAATATCCAAAAATGGAGTCGTTCAAAGTAATTCTGGAGTACTCTAATGTATTTTGGAAGTGTTCCAATATATTTTAGGTTAGGATAGTAGGTTAGGGTAGGGTAGGTTAGGTTAGGTCGGGTTAGGTTAGGTTAGGTTGGGTTAGGTAAGGTTAGGTTAGGATAGGTTAGGAACGGTTAGGATAGGTTCGGCTAGGTTAGGTTAGGTTAGGTTAAGATAGGTTAGGTTAGGTTAGGTTAGGTTAGGTTAGGTTAGGCTAGGTTAGGTTAGGTTAGGTTAAGGTTAGGTAGGTGTGTGTGTGTGTGTGTGTGTGTGTGTGTGTGTGTGTGTGTGTGTGTGTGTGTGTTAGGTGGTCATAGATTTTTGTGAATATCTTGATTATAGTGATTTAGTGGATTTGAGATGCATTTGTGGATGTGAAATGTGATTTTGTGTTTGTTCAGAAGAGGTGTGTTGGGAGATGGGTGAGTGGATGTGAATAAATGCAGGTGAGATGGCGAGGTGTATGGGGAGGGTTGTAATTAGAAATATGGGGAGATTTTACTGAATATAAAGGTAATGTGTGAATATTTTAAAAATAAATTATAGAAATGAAAAGTTATGATATATTGGAAAAGAATGGAGGGTGTTGAAACATGTCGCAATAGTTGGGTAGTTGATGCTAGTATAATATTAATTTATGTGGATATAAGGAGATGGGTATGGAGAGGAGTTTATTAGAATTTTAGTACTGTAGGGAGGAATGTGTATTACTTTTAAGATTCAGTAAAAGAAGGGTAAAAAAAATGTGAATAAATTGGTAATTGATGAGGGTTGTGGGTAATGTAGTCGAATTAGAGATACCGAAAAAGATGATATAAGTGGGTTGTTTTTGTGACTTTTTCTGATGAAATTAGTTAAAACGAGAAAAAATTGTTGTATGTGGGTGATGTGGGGTGTTGTGGGGTGTGGGTGAAGTGTGTTGTGGGTGTTGTGCCTTTTTCTGATGAAATTAGTTAAAACGAGAAAAAATTGTGGGTTGTGGAGTGTTGTTGGGTTGTGGGTGTTGTGGGTTGTGGGTGTTGTGGGTGCTGTGGGTTGTGGGTGTTGTGGGTGTTGTGGGTTGTGGGTGTTGTGGGTGTTGTGGGTTGTGGGTTGTTGTTGTTGTGACTTTCTGATGAAATTAGTTAAAACGAGAAAAATTGTGGGTTGTGGGTGTTGTGGGTGTTGTGGGTGTTGTGGGGTGTGTGTGTGCGTGTGTGTTAGGTGTCATAGAGTTTTTTGTGAAAATCTTGGTTACAGTGATGACATTAGTTAAAACGAGTAAAATTTGTTGGTAATTGATGAGGGTAGTGTAGTCGAATTAGAGTTACCGAAAAAAAGATGATATAAGTGGGTTGTGATGAAATTAGTTTAAAAACGATATTCAAAGGTGTTTTGAAGGTGTTCAAGGGTGTTTATGTGTGTATTCAAATGTTTATGAGAGTGTTTTGGGGACGTTCAAAGTAAAGTGTTTGAGTTAGTTTTTGTGGCTTTTTTTCTGATGTATTGTGTCCCCTTAATAACTTTAATGAACTAAAAGGGTAAAAAACGAGAAAATGCCTAGTCTGGAGACTGAGGGATGAGTTGTAATTTAATGAAATGTGTAAGTGCAGATAAATTAGAGATGTCAAATCTTATTTGGGAGTACTCAAATAGTGTTTTGGAAATGTTCAAAGGTGTTCAAAGGTGTTTTGAGTGTGTTCAAATGTTGTTTTTTGAAGGTGATCAAGGGTGTTTTGATTGAATTCAGCGTGTTTTAGTAGTATTCAGTGGTGTAATTGGGAGTACTCAAATTGTGTTTTTTGGAAGTGTTTCAGTGTTGATTGGAAATGTTCAAAGGTGTTTTTGAAGGTGTTCAAGAGTGTTTTGAAGGTGTTCAAGGGTGTTTGAAGGTGTTGAAGGGTGTTTTGATTGAATTCAGCGGTGTTTTAGTAGTATTCAGTGGTGTAATTGGGAGTACTCAAATTGTGTTTTTTGGAAGTGTTTCAGTGTTGATTGGAAATGTTCAAAGGTGTTTTTGAAGGTGTTCAAGAGCGTTTTGAAGGTGTTCAAGGGTGTTTTAAGGTGTTGAAGGGTGTTTTGATTGAATTCAGCGGTGTTTTAGTAGTATTCAGTGGTGTAATTGGGAGTACTCAAATTGTGTTTTTTGGAAGTGTTTCAGTGTTGATTGGAAATGTTCAAAGGTGTTTTTGAAGGTGTTCAAGAGTGTTTTGAAGGTGTTCAAGGGTGTTTGAAGGTGTTGAAGGGTGTTTTGATTGAATTCAGCGGTGTTTTTAGTAGTATTCAGTGGTGTAATTGGGAGTACTCAAATTGTGTTTTTTGGAAGTGTTTCAGTGTTGATTGAAAATGTTCAAAGGTGTTTTTGAAGGTGTTTAAGAGTGTTTTGAAGGTGTTCAAGGGTGTTTGAAAGTGTTGAAGGGTGTTTTGATTGAATTCAGCGGTGTTTTAGTAGTATTCAGTGGTGTAATTGGGAGTACTCAAATTGTGTTTTTTGGAAGTGTTTCAGTGTTGATTGAAAATGTTCAAAGGTGTTTTTGAAGGTGTTCAAGAGTGTTTTGAAGGTGTTCAAAGGTGTTTATGTGAGCATTCAAATGATTTATGAGAGTGTTTTGGTGATGTTCAAAGTAAAAGTGTTTGAGTTAGTTTTTGTGACTTTTTCTGATGTACTGTGTCCCCTTATTAACTTTGGGTTAGTTTGAGTTAGTTTTTTTGTGATAATGTTGTGTTGTATTTTGTAAAGAAATTGTGGGTATTAACGAAAAAAATGCGACTTTCTGATGATGAAAAATTTGGGTTAAGAGTGAAAATGTTTTCCCTATGATGTAGGTACTATGTCCCCTTATTAACTTTAATGAACTAAAAGGCTCAACAAGTTTCAGCCTGTGTGTGTGGGGTCATCGCGTGACGTCACTGACATAGGGTCGACCTGATTCAACCTGTGTGCGTGTGACGTCACTGACCGCCGAGTAAACACCCTTCTTAGGTCATTTGACTTGTTTAGACCTGTAGTAAGCATGCCCCCATAGGAGGAGTTCATTTGAATACTTACCCCATAGGGGGGGATTCCAAAAACTTGATCCGAGGAATTGGAGAATTTCGAAAACCCCATAGGGGGAATCCAAAAACTTGTATTATCGAGAAATTTTGGGGAAATGGGGGTGGGGGGGTGAAAGTGGGAGGGGGAACCTTAAAAATTTGATCCGAGGAGATCATAAGAATTTCGAAAACCCCCATAGGGGGGAATCCAAAACTTGCATTATCGAGAAATTTTTGGGATGGGGGTGAAAGTGGGAGGGGCAATTCAAAAACTTGATTCGAGGAGATCATAAGAATTTCGAAACCCCATAGGGGGGAATCCAAAAAACTTGTATTATCGGAGAAATTTTGGGGTGGGGGTGAAAGTGAGAGTGGGAACCTCAAAAATTTGATCCGAGGAGCTCATAAGAAATTCAAAACCCCCATAGGGGGGAATCCAAAACTTCTTATCG
>NC_069414.1:5919481-5934481 GCF_026875155.1 Cherax quadricarinatus
TATGGTACAAACCACCAATTTAAACTGAGGGTACAATACCACCAAGGTAAAAACTGATTTTTACCAACCAAAAGGGAAACAACGATGGTACCAACTCCAAGTTGCAACAGATGGTATCTTTCCACTAATTTACAACTGAATGTACCATAACACAAAGGTACAACTGATTGTACCATACCACAAAGGTACAACTGATGGTACCATACTACCACGGTACAACTGATGGTACCAAACCCCCAAGTTACAACTGATGGTACCTACCACCAAGTTACAACTGATGGTACCATACCACAAAGGTACAAATGATGGTACCATACCACCAAGTTACAACTGATTGTACCATACCAACAAGTTACAACTGTTGGTATCATACCTCCAAGGTGTAACTGATGGTACCATACCACCAAGTTACAACTGATTGCACCATTCCACCAAGGTACATCTGATTTTACCATACCAACAGGTTACAACTGATGGTACCATATAATCAAGGTACAACTGATGGTACCATACCTCCAAGTTACAACTGATGGTACCATACCACCAAGTTACAACTGATGGTTCCATACCACCAAGTTACAAGTGATGGTACCATTCCACCAAGGTACAACTTATGGTACCATCCACCAAGGTACAACTGATGGTACCATATCACCAAGGTACAACTGATGGTACCATAGCATCAAGTTACAACTTGTGGTACCATACTTCCAAGTTACAACTATTGGTACCATGCCACCAAGGTCCAACTGATGGTACCGTACCACAAAGTTACAATTGATGATAGCGTACCACCAAGTAACAACTGATGGTACCATACAATCAAGGTACAACTGATGGTACCATCCCACCAAGGTACAACTGATGTTACCATACCACCAAGGTACAACTGATGGTAACATACCACCAAGTTACAACTTATGGTACCGTACCACCAAGGGACCACTGATGGTACCATTCCTCCAAGGTACAACTGATGGTACCATACCACCAAAGTACAACTGATGGTACCTTACCACAAAGGAGCAACTGGTGGTACTATACCACCAAGCTACGACTAATGGTACTATACCACTAAGGTACAACTGATGGTACCATACCACCAAGGTACAACTGATTGTACTATACCACCAAGGTACAACTGATGGTACCATACCACCAATGTACAACTGTTGGTACTATACCGCCAACTTACAACTGATGGTACCTTTCCGCCAAGGTACAACTGATGGTACCATACAACCAAGTTACTACTGATTGTACCATACCACCAAGGTACAACTTATGGTACCATACCACTATTGTACAATTGATGGTACCATACCACTATTGCACAACTGATGGTACCATACCATCAAGTTACAACTGGTGGTACCATATCACCAAGTTAAAACTAGTGGTACCATACAACAAAGGTCCAACTGATGGTACCATACAACCAACTTACAACTGATGATAGCATACCACCAAGTTACAACTGATGGTACCATACCACCAAGGTACAACTCATGGCACCATACCACCAAGGTACAACTGATGGTACCATACCACCAAGTTACAACTGATGGTTCCATTCCACCAAGTTACTACTGATGGCACCATTCCACCAAGGTACAACTGATGGAAACCAAAACCAAACCAAAGGGCCCCAAGGGGGAAGGGTTCCATACCCCCAAAGGTAAAACTAAATTTTACTATCCCACCAAGGTTCAATATGGAAAATACCACCATGGTACAACGTTGGAAACTAAAAACGGGAAGTTACAACTGATGCTCCCTTTACCCCCCAGGTAAAAAATGGGTACCAAACCACCAAGTTAACAACTGATGGTCCCAATCCCCACCGGGGTACGATGAAAGAAACCATACCCCCAAAAGGTACAACTGATGGTACCTCCCAAACCCAAGGTTCAACGACAGTACCAAAACCCCCAAAAGGTTTCAACTGGTTTTACCGTACCACCGGGGGACAACTGATGGGAAATCATACCCCCCAAAGGTAAAACCCTGAGGGGTTACCAAAATCACAAAAGGGTTCAATATGGTTCCATTCCACTAAGTTCAACAGGGAAGGAAACCATACCCCCAAACTTGCATCTGATGGCCCTATAACCCCAAAAATTAAAAAACTGAGGGACCATACCCCCAAAGGAACAAACTGATTTTTTGGGTACCAAATGGTCGGTCCCAATAAGTTTTAACTGAAGTTACAAAAAAAATTGGGCCGTACCACCAATTAAAACTATGGTACAAATCACCAATTTTAAAAACTTGGCCCCTTACCACCAAGTTAAAAAATGATGGTACTTTAAACACCAAGTTTCAAATAAAGGTTTCCAAACCACCAATTTTACAACTGATGGTACCATACCCCCCAAAGGTACAATTGATGGTCCAGCCCCAAGTTACAACTTATGTTACCATACCCCAAGTTAAAACTTGGGGGCAATACCCCCAAAGGTTTATAATTATTGTCCCAAATACCACCAAGTTTTAACTGATACTATCTATAAAACCCCAAGGAACAACTAAATGGAAACCCAAACCACCAATTTACAATGTTTTTTCCATAAAAACCAAGTTACAACTGAGGGTCCATCCCACCAAGGTCCCAGCTGAGGTCCCAAATACCCCCAAAGGGCCCAGCCAGGGAAACCAACCACCAAGGTAAAAACTGATGGTCCCAAATTTCCACCAATTTTTACTACTGAGGGGCACCATTTTCCACCAAGGTACAACTGATGGTACCATACCCCCGGGTTAAACAAACTGATGGTACCTTACCAAAAAGGTACAACTGATGGTAAAATTCCACCAAGTTAAAACTGATGGTACCATACCCCCAAATTTTTAAACTGATGGAACCATCCCAAACCAAGTTAAAAACGTTGGAAACCTTTCCCACCGGGTAAAAAATAAAGGCCCCTTTCCACCAAGGTACAACTGATGGTCTTACCCCAAAAGGTACAACTGAGGAACCTTTCCTTCAATTTAAAAACTGGGGGTTCCCATACCCCAATTTAACAACAAATGGTCCCCATACCCCCAAGGGTCCAACTAATAAAAACCATACTACCAAGTAAAACGGGACGTTTGCTTCCCACCAGTTACGCCCCCCTGGGGTTCCCAAAACCCCCCCAACTTTAACGTTTGGTACCAAAACCCCCAAAAAGTACAATTTGATGGTAACCTACCCCCAAAGGGTACAACTGTTGGTTCCATTCCCCCCAAAGGAAAAAAGGGAAGGTTCCTTTCCCACAAAGGTTAAAATGAGGGTTACTATTTCACCAAGCAAAACTGATTGTACTAAAACCCCCAAGGAACCACCAAGTTACAACTGATGGGTACCATTTCACAAAGGGTTTAAAACTGATGGTCCCCTTTCCCCCCAAGGTACAATTTGGGGGAACCATACCATTAAGTTACAACTTTTGGGTTACCATTCCCCAAGTTACAACAAATGGTCCATCCCACCAAGGTCCAATAATGGTCCCAAAAACCATAATTTAAAAACTGTTTTTTTGCGTACCCCAATTTAAAAACTGATGGTCCCCATCCCACCGGGGTACAACGTTGTACCATACCCCCAAAGGGTTACAATGATGGTCCCCATCCCACCTTTGGTAAAAAAACTGAGGGGTACCTACCACCACGTTACAAATATGGAACCGTCCCCACCGGGGGGAAAAACCGATGGTACCAACCACAAAGGTCCCAAAACTAGGGTTTACTATACCCAAAACAACAACTGAGGGTTTACTATACCCCCAAGGTACAACTGATGGAAACCATACCCCCAAAGGAACAACTGATGTACCTACCCCCAAAGGGTACAACTGAGGGTTTACCTTTTTCCACCAAGGTACAACTTTTGGTACTATACCCCCAAATTTACAACTGATTGAACTTTCCGCCAAGGTAAAAAATGGTGGTACCATACCCCAAGTTACAACTGATTTTACCATACCACCAAGTTGCAACTAAGGGAAACAATCCCCCCAAAGGGGCCAGCGAGGGTACCGACCATAAACGTTTAAAAGGGGTGGTCCCCATACCACCAATTTAAAAACAAAGGGTACCATAAAAAAAAAAAAAACCAAGGCCCAAAATATGGTCCCAAAACCCAAAACCCAAGTTCCCAACTGATGAAGCAAACCACCAAGTTAAAACTTATGGTCCCCATACCACCAAGGTAAAAAAAAAAACTGATGGTGGCAAACACAAAAGGTACTGCTGATTGTACCATACCCCCCAAGGCCCCAACTGATGGTACCATACCACCAAGTTTCAACTAAATGGTACCGTACCCCCAAAGGGGACCAACTTTTGGTACCTTACCCCCAAGGTACAAACTGAGGGTTTCCATCCCCACAAAGGTACAATTGATGGTCCCTTTCCCCAAAAAGGGTTTAAAAACTGATGGCACAATACCACCAAGCAAACAACTGATGGTATATACCACCAAGGTACAATAAATTTTTTCCATACCACCAAGGTATGCGAGGGTTTTACCGTACCCCCCAAAAAACAATTGATGGTACCATACCCCCAAAGGTACAACTTTTGGTACTAAAACCGCCAATTTAAAACTAAAGGTCCCTTCCCCCTAGGTACTAGTTTTTTACCAAAACCCCCAAATTTAACAATTTGTGGTCCCTTTTCCGCCTGGGATACGATGGTCCCCATACCCCAAGTTAAAAACTGAGGGACCATACCCCCCAAGGTACAACTGTTGCACCATACCTCCCGAGGTACAGTGATGGCACCTTTCCCTAAAGGTTAAAAATTGGGGGTACCATTCAACCAAGTTACAACTAAGGGTTACCATCCCCCAAAGGGCCCCAAAAACTGATATAACTTACCACCAATTTAAAAACTGATGGTACCAAAACCACCAAAATCAACTATTTTACATTCCCCAAAAGGTACCTGGGGGTACCATACCCCCAAGGGTACAACTATGGAAACCTTTTCCACCAATTTAACAGCTGTGGTACCGAAACCACCAAGGGAAAAAGATGGTCCCATAACCAAAGGGTACAACTGAGGGGTACCAAAACCCACCATGGAAACAACTGATGGTACCAAAAACCACCCAAAGGTACAACTGATTGAATTATACCCCCAAGCTACAACTGATGGTACTTTTCCCACCAAGGTACAACTGATGGACCATACCCCCAAAGGGTTGCAACTGAGGGTTACCATACCCCCAAAGGTACAACTGTTTGGTTTACCTACCCCAAAGGGTTTACAAATGTTGGATTTATACCCCCAAGTTACAACTTTTTTGTACCCTTAAACCCCAAAGGGTACAACGAGGGTTTCCAAAACCCCCCAAGTTCCACTGATTGTACCAAAAACGACCAAGGTAAAAAACTGATGGGTACCAAAACCACCATATTAAAAAACTGATGGTACCATTTCCCCAAATTTTGAGTTTTATGGTTTGGTACCACCAAGGACAACTGTGGTACCTACCCCCCCGAGTTAAAAAAACTGTTTGTACCATACCACCAAGTTCCCAACTGATTGCACCCATACCCCCAAAGGTACGACTGATGGTACCATACCACCATGGTAAAAACCCTGATGGACAATCCCAACCAAAGGGTTTACAACTGATGGTCCCCTCCCAAACCAAGTTACAACTGATGGTCCATCCCCCCCAGGTGAAAATATGGTACCAACCCCCCAAGGTTTCAATTAGGTACCATCCCAAAAGGGTTAAAATTTGATGGAAACCATACCACCAAGGTCCCAATTGATGGAACCAAACCACCAATTTTAAAACTTATGGTCCCAAATACCCCCAAAGGGTAAAATTTGAGGGGTACCGTACCACCAAGTTAAAAACTGATGGTACTGCCCAACCAAATTTACGACTGATGGTACCATACCACCAAGGTACAATGTTTGGTACCATACCCCCAAAGGGTTTACGATTATGGTATTATACCACCGAGGTACAACTAAATGTACCATACCACCAAGTTACAATTGTTTGTTCCATACCACCCAAGTTACACTGATGGCCATATACTATAAAGGGTACAATTGATGGTACCTTACCCAAAGGGGAAATTTTTAAAAACCGATGGTCCCAAAACCCAAACCAAGGTATATTTAATCGATGGTACCTACCACCAAGGTAATTTCAACCGATGGTACCATCCCACCAAGGCAAATTCAATCGCTCAAAAAAGTGCCCAATATATTCACTTTCCCAATCCAAACAAAGGGGAATTTTTTTTTTTCCCAAAGGGAAACCCCAAACAGTCAGCTACAAAAAAACATCCGGGAAAAATTTACCAATAAAATGTAAAGCGCAACCACCAAAACACGAGGAGACAATTAGTTAGGGCACATAAAATTTTCCCCCTGTTTTTCACATATCATCATCAACAATACAACATTCTTTTAAAAAAGGCCCCATCAAACACAAGTCCCCCTGCTGCTACTAACGAAAAATAAAAAGACTAAAAGAAATCTTTAAAAACACTGTTACAAGTAAACAAGGGTTTACGCAAGTGAGTTAAAAACTCCTGGCCAAATACGTAAGCCACTGAGCCACCTGGCTACCAAAGGGAGATTTAAACAAAGGGCCCCCCCTGTCACCACAAATTCAAAAGTGGTCAAAAGTAGTCAGGGAAAAAGGGGTTTCTCCCTCATTCACACTCTCGCTTGGGTTTTTAAAATGTTTATTATGCATCCCATACCCATCCTGTGGGGTGGCAGCAAAGAAATTTCAGAGTACATTTAAAGGGTTTAAGGGGGCTGGAACCCAAAAAAGTTTTGATAGCTTAAAAAAGTTTCCCCAAAGTAAAGAACTGTTTACATGTTTTTATCGGTCCCCAATTGTAATGATTATTAAAGCAAACATTAATTTTGTTCCCCCCACACACACACACACACACACACCACACACACACACACACACCACAAAACACACACACACACACAAACCCGGGACACTGGGGGGAAAAGAGGGGTCAGGGGAGGGCATTAAAACGGGATATAAAAAAAATACTGGGGCGGGAAAAGAATGTGAAAGGGTTACCACCCGTAACAACTTCCCGACAGTATTACCCCGGCTGGGTCCTCCTCAGGGAAAAATTTAAAGAATGAAAAAAAAATAATTTCCCGACAAACCCTAAACACTTTAAAAAAGAAAAAAAAAAAAAAAAAATAAAAAACTTAAATTGAAAAAAATTTTAAACCCATTAAAGAAAAGAAAAATGAAAAATATAAATAATAAATGGGGTTTAACGCTTTAAAAAAAACTTTGGTGAATGGTGTTGGTGACCAAATGTTGTTGAAACGAGCCGTTGGGAGATTTTGGGGGGGGGGGGGGGGGGGGTTGGTTACAACCCCAATTTGGGTAGTTCTTCCAGTATAGGCCTTTAGTATTCTTTTTCCCCATGACAGGGGAAAGCAGGTTTTTTACCGCTGTAATGAAAGAGGGGTTCGTCCCCAATTTTTATAAAGGGGCACAGGTAATTAAATCCAAAAAGGGGGAAATCTAGGGGCGTTTTCCATCCCCCATCAAATTCTTCTCGTTGATTTGGGAGGTGAAACCCCTCTGTCATCCAAACTGAAAAGATAGACATTTTTTCCCCGTTTAAAAAAATCACTCTCCATGAAAATACAAAACCTTTTTAAAATGTGGTGAAATTTTTAAAATGTCCAAATTAGGCAAAAAATGAAAAGGGAAAAAAATCAAGGCAAGGGAAAGTACTTTCAGTAGTGCTGGGAAACTGGAGTCTAAATGATTATGTTTGGACCGGAGCCCCACCCGTCACCTTTTGGGGGGGGGGGGAAAAAAGGAGGGAAGGGGTAGCGGGAACTAGGCTGACCCTACCAAAAAAGGGAGCCGGCCGTCAAACTATCACTTTCGGGGAGGGGGAAAAAAAAGGCGGGAATAGCAGGGGCTTGCCCTTTCCCCACCCCTTTAAAAAGTAAACCGGCAATGAAATATTGTTACTATATGCTCCCCCGCTACTCCTATTAATTTAAATTTTTCCCCCCACAAACAAGGGGTTTTGGGCAAAAAACAGGATGTTCCAGAGAGGGGGCACAGAAACAAAAGGTCTAAAAATTTTAAGCTGAATGCAGATTTTAGTCCCCAAAAGGGAAATTTTGGAAAATTTCCCTTCCGTCATAAAGTTGTCAGGCAGTGGATTGCCTAGAAAATTTACGTGTGAAGGCAGGGGCCTAAATAGTTTTAAAAAAAGGTTTGATAATGCCCCATGGGCGGGGGAGAGAGGACCCAGTGCAACCAGTGAAGAGGTGGGGCCAGGAGGCCCAAGGGCTCGACCCCCGCCCAAACCCCAAATAGGTTTAGTACAAAAATTAACTACACACACACACCACACAACACACACTGTCAGAGTGGGGGACCCCGTTAACCAAACGGGGTCCCGCGGGGTTAGTCCTAGGGCCCGTGCTGGGTTTTTGGTATTTGTTGGAAAGACATGACGGAAGGGAAATTTGCCCCTGAGGTTTTCCCTGTTTTTCAAAAAGACGTGAAGTTGATGAGAAGAAATTTACTCGAAACGAAAAACCAGGGGGAACCTTTCAAAAAGGGGTTTTGGACAGGTGCAGACCTGGTTTCCCCAATTTGGGTCATGGAGTTCAATCCCCCCAAAATGAAAAAATAAAGAAGAAGGTTTTTTGGGAAAGGGAAAGAAGACCGCAGACGGGGGGTAAAACATTTTAGGGGGCCAGAGACTACAAACCCCCACTCAAGGAAAAAAAACCCCTTTGGGGGGGGTTTTAACACCAGGCAAATCTCCCGAAAAACGCAAAATCAACCAAAAAAACTGCTGCAGATTTGGGCGCCCCGGGAAACCTCAGAACGGGATTCCGACATCCCTTTAAAAAGGAAAACAAATTTAGGACCCTGTACACCGTGTAAAGTTTGGCCCCTATTGGAGTACGCGGCACCAGTTTGGAACCCACACCAAACCCCAAACACGTGAAGAAAAAAACTAGAGAAAGTGCCCCCCCCAAAAGGGTTTTCAATAAAAACTATCCCAAGCTAAGAGGTTTGTCCTCGAGGAAGGTTAAGGGAAATCAACCTACACCCTGGAGGGGCAGGGGAGATAGGGGGGGCATGATAAACCCACATAAAAAAATACTGAGAGCCAAATTACAAAGGGAGGGCCCAAACAGGAAAGTTCCAGAGATTGGGCATAGTAACAAGGGGGACACAGTTGGGGAAACTGAAGACACGATGATCACAGGGGTGTTAGGAGATTTCTTCAGCAAAAAGAGTAGTCAGTAAGGGTGTTTTTAAAATTTTGGGGAAAAAGGGGGATGTACGGAGGCAGGGTCCATTTCTTTCTTTAAGAAGAGGTATGATAAAGCCCACAGTTCAGAGAGGGGTTTACCTATACGATCAGTGAAAGGCCCCCCGGGGGCCCGGAAACTCGGACTCGACCCCCGACCAAAAATCCCAAATAGGTGGGGTACAACTAGGGAGTACAACACACACACACTATAGTTATAGGAAGGGTTTTCTTTTCCCTTTACTTCTTTTACGGTTCCCAAAACAGAATTCTTCCCTTTTTCATTTTCTAAAATACTGGGAGAGAAATTTTTTACCCAACAGAGATTTTAAGTCAAGTAAGGGGAATAAAAATTCAAAGGAACGTGTCACTAATTTCACTTTTTCCCAGTTTTTTTAATTGTTGAAATGGAAAGGAAAAAAAAAAAATTAAAAGGGATTGTTTTTCGTTATGAATGGAAAAGAAAACTTGACCATAACCTGACTCAAACAAAAAATTTTGAAACAATTTTGGTATTTTGAAGAGAAGTTTAAGAGAGTTGCCCGGTGTATCAGTGAAGAAAATAATTTAAAAAGAGAAGTTTTAAAACGAAAAAACAGCAGTGGAAAGAAAAAAAAAGATTTTTAAAATTTTAGAAGTTGTTTTATTTAAAAATGAAAAGGGTTGTAAAATAAAAATTTTTTTGCAAATTCTAATGATATTGGGGAAAAGGGGAGTGGAGGGGAGGAAAAATTTTTTCTTGAAGGTGTTAAATAATGTTGGGGAAAAAATAGTTCTAGGGAAATCTTAAAATAAAGCATTAAAAAAACTCAAACTTTGCCGAAGAAAAACGACAAAGGGGTACCATGAGGAGAAAATAAAAACGACAAAGGGGTACCCCTTTAGGGGAACTATAAACGACAAAGGGGTACCAAAGAGGAGAACTATAAAAAACAAAGGGGAAAACCCTTAGGGGGAACTATACACGACAAAGGGATACAAAGAGGGGGAACTTTTTAAAAGAAAAAGGGGTACCATGAGGTTTAAATATAAACGACAAAGGGATTTCCATGGGAGGGAAATATACAGACCCAAAGGGGTACTATGAGGAGACTATAAAAGAAAAAAAGGATACCATGAGGGGAAAAATAAAACGACAAAGGGATACCTTTAGGGGGAACTATAAACGACAAAGGGTTTCCCTGAGGTAACTATAAAACGACAAAAAAGGGTACTATGAGGAGAACTATAAACGTAAAGGGATCCATGAGGAGAAAATATAAACGACAAAGGGGGTACCTGGGGGGGAACTATACCCCGCAAAAGGGGTTCTATGGGAGAAAATATAAAAAACAAAGGGAAAACTATGGGAGAACTATAAACGACAAAAGGGGGAAAACCCTGGGAGAACAAAAAACGGGCAAAGGGATACCATGAGGAGAACTATAAACGACAAAGGGATACCATGAGGAGAATATACACGACAAAAGGGATACTATGAGGAGAACTATAAACGACAAAGGGATACCAATGAGGAGAACTTAAACGAAAAAGGGATACCATGAGGAGAACTATAACGACAAAGGGATACCATGAGGAAGAACTATAAAGGGACAAAGGGAACCATGAGGGAACTATAAACGACAAAGGGTACCATGAGGAGAACTATAAACGACAAAGGGGTCCCTGAGGAGAACTATACACGACAAAGGGATACTATGAGGAGAACTATAAACGACAAAGGGATACTATGAGGAGAAATATAAACGACATAAGGGAACCATGAGGAGAACTATAAACGACAAAGGGATACCATAGGAGAACTATACACGACAAAGGGATACTATGAGGAGAACTATAAACGACAAAGGGATACCATGAGGAGAACTATAAACGACAAAGGGATACCATGAGGAGAACTATAAACGACAAAGGGATACCATGAGGAGAACTATAAACGACAAAGGGATACCATGAGGAGAACTATAAACGACAACAGGGATACCATGAGGAGAACTATAAACGACAAAGGGATACCATGAGGAGAAACTATACACGACAAAGGGATACTATGAGGGAACTATAAACGACAAAGGGATACCATGAGGAGAACTATATAACGACAAAGGGATACTATGAGGAGAACTATAAACGACAAAGGGATACCATGAGGTGAACTATAAACGACAAAGGGATACCATGAGGTGAACTATAAACGACAACGGGATACCATGAGGAGAACTATACACGACAAAGGGATACCATGAGGTTGAACTATAAACGACAACGGGGGATACCATGAGGAGAACTATAAACGACAAAGGGATACCATGAGGAGAACTATAAACGACAAAGGGATACCATGAGGTGAACTATACACGACAAAGGGATACCATGAGGAGAACTATAAACGACAAAGGGATACCATGAGGAGAACTATAAACGACAAAGGGATACCATGAGGAGAACTATAAACGACAAAGGGATACCATGAGGAGAACTATACACGACAAAGGGATACTATGAGGAGAACTATAAACGACAAAGGGATACCATGAGGAGAACTATAAACGACAAAGGGATACCATGAGGAGAACTATAAACGACAAAAGGAATACTATGAGGAGAACTATAAACGACAAGGGATACCATGAGGTGAACTATAAACGACAAAGGGATACCATGAGGAGAACTATAAACGATAAAGGGATACCATGGAGGAGAACTATAAACGACAACGGGATACCATGAGGAGATACTATACACGACAAAGGGATACCATGAGGTGAACTATAAACGACAACGGGATACCATGAGGAGAACTATAAACGACAAAGGGATACCATGAGGTGAACTATAAACGACAAAGGGATACCATGAGGAGAACTATAAACGACAAAGGGATACCATGAGGAGAACTATAAACGACAAAGGGATACCATGAGGTGAAACTATAAAACGACAACGGGATACCATGAGGAGAACTATACACGACAAAGGGATACCATGAGGTGAACTATAAACGACAACGGGATACCATGAGGAGAACTATAAACGACAAAGGGATACCATGAGGAGAACTATAAACGACAAAGGGATACCATGAGGTGATACTATCACGACAAAGGGATACCATGAGGAGAACTATAAACGACAACGGGATACCATGAGGAGAACTATACACGACAAGGGATACCATGAGGTGAACTAATAAACGACAACGGGATACCATGAGGAGAACTATAAACGACAAAGGGATACCATGAGGAGAACTATAAACGCAAAGGGATACCATGAGGTGAACTATACACGACAAAGGGATACCATGAGGAGAACTATAAACGACAAAGGGATACCATGAGGAGAACTATAAACGACAACAAGGGATACCCATGAGGAGAACTATAAACGACAAAGGGATACCATGAGGAGAACTATAAACGACAAAGGGATTCCATGAGGAGAACTATACACGACAAAGGGATACTATGAGGAGAACTATAAACGACAAAGGGATACCATGAGGTGAACTATAAACGACAAAGGGATACCATGAGGTGAACTATAAACGACAACGGGATACCATGAGGAGAACTATACACGACAAAGGGATACCATGAGGTGAACTATAAACGACAACGGGATACCATGAGGAGAACTATAAACGACAAAGGGATACCATGAGGAGAACTATAAACGACAAAGGGATACCATGAGGTGAACTATACACGACAAAGGGATACCATGAGGAGAACTATAAACGACAAAGGGATACCATGAGGAGAACTATAAACGACAAAGGGATACCATGAGGAGAACATATAAACGACAAAGGGATACCATGAGGAGAACTATACACGACAAAGGGATACTATGAGGAGAACTATAAACGACAAAGGGATACCATGAGGAGAACTATAAACGACAAAGGGATACCATGAGGAGAACTATACACGACAAAGGAATACTATGAGGAGAACTATAAACGACAAAGGGATACCATGAGGTGAACTATAAACGACAAAGGGATACCATGAGGAGAACTATAAACGATAAAGGGATACCATGAGGAGAACTATAAACGACAACGGGATACCATGAGCAGAACTATACACGACAAAGGGATACCATGAGGTGAACTATAAACGACAACGGGATACCATGAGGAGAACTATAAACGACAAAGGGATACCATGAGGAGAACTATAAACGACAAAGGGATACCATGAGGTGAACTATACACGACAAAGGGATAACCATGAAGAGAACTATAAACGACAAAGGGATACCATGAGGGAGAACTATAAACGACAAAGGGATACCATGAGGAGAACTATAAACGACAAGGGATACCATGAGGAGAACTATAAACGACAAAGGGATACCATGAGGAGAACTATACACGACAAAGGGATACTATGAGGAGAACTATAAACGACAAAGGGATACCATGAGGTGAACTATAAACGACAAAGGGATACCATGAGAGAACTATAAACGAACAAAGGGATACCATGAGGAGAACTATAAACCACAAAGGGATACCATGAGGAGAACTATAAACGACAAAGGGATACCATGAGGAGAACTATAAACGACAAAGGGATACCATGAGGAGAACTATAAACGACAAAGGGATACCATGAGGAGAACTATACACGACAAAGGGATACTATGAGGAGAACTATAAACGACAAAGGGATACCATGAGGTGAACTATAAACGACAAAGGGATACCATGAGGAGAACTATAAACGAACAAAGGGATACCATGAGGAGAACTATAAACGACAACGGGATACCACTGAGGAGAACTATACACGACAAAGGATACCATGAGGTGAACTATAAACGACAACGGGATACCATGAGGAGAACTATAAACGACAAAGGGATACCATGAGGAGAACTATAAACGACAAAGGGATACCATGAGGTGAACTATGCACGACAAAGGGATACCATGAGGAGAACTATAAACGACAAAGGGATACCATGAGGAGAACTATAAACGACAAAGGGATACCATGAGGAGAACTATAAACGACAAAGGGATACCATGAGGAGAACTATAAACGACAAAGGGATACCATGAGGAGAACTATACACGACAAAGGGATACTATTAGGAGAACTATAAACGACAAAGGGATACCATGACGTGAACTATAAACGACAAAGGGATACCATGAGGAGAACTATAAACGACAAAGGGATACCATGAGGAGAACTATAAACGACAAAGGGATACCATGAGGAGAACTTATAAACGACAAAGGGATACCATGAGGAGAACTATAAACGACAAAGGGATACCATGAGGAGAACTATAAACGACAAAGGGATGCCATGAGGAGAACTATAAACGACAAAGGGATACCATGAGGAGAACTATAAACGACAAAGGGATACATGAGGAGAACTATAAACGACCAAAGGGATACCATGAGGAGAACTATACACGACAAGGGATACTATTAGGAGAACTATAAACGACAAGGGATACCATGACGTGAACTATAAACGACAAAGGGATACCATGAGGAGAACTATAAACGACAAAGGGATACCATGAGGAGAACTATAAACGACAAAGGGATACCATGAGGAGAAACTATACACGACAAAGGGATACCATGAGGAGAACTATAAACGACAAAGGGATACCATGAGGAGAACTATACACGACAAAGGATACCATGAGGAGAACTATAACGACAAAGGGATACCAT
>NC_069414.1:5941981-6022404 GCF_026875155.1 Cherax quadricarinatus
ATATATATATATAATATATATATATATATATATATATTATATATATATTTATATATATATATATATATATATATATATATATATATATATAATATATATATATATATATATATATATATATATATATATATTATATATATGTATATTATGTGGATTAAAGTAAAGGTTGGATGCGAAAAGTGGGTCATAATAAGCGTGTATGCACCTGGAGAAGAGAGGAATGTAGAGGAGAGAGAGAGATTTTGGGAGATGTTAAGTGAATGTATAGGAGCCTTTGAACCAAGTGAGAGAGTAATTGTGGAAGGGGACCTGAATGCTAAAGTAGGAGAAACTTTCAGAGAGGGTGTGATAGGTAAGTTTGGGGTGCCAGGTGTAAATGATAATGGGAGCCCTTTGACTTAACTTTGTATAGAAAGGGGTTTAGTTATAGGTAATACATATTTTATGAAAAAGAGGATAAATAAGTATACAAGATATGATGTAGGGCGAAATGACAGTAGTTTGTTGGATTATGTATTGGTAGATAAAAGACTGTTGAGTAGACTTCAGGATGTACATGTTTATAGAGGGGCCACGGATATATCAGATCACTTTCTAGTTGTAGCTACACTGAGAGTAAAAGGTAGATGGGATACAAGGAGAATAGAAGCATCAGGGAAGAGAGAGGTGAAGGTTTATAAACTAAAAGAGGAGGCAGTTAGGGTAAGATATAAACAGCTATTGGAGGATAGATGGGCTAATGAGAGCATAGGAAATGGGATCGAAGAGGTATGGGGTAGGTTTAAAAATGTAGTGTTAGAGTGTTCAGCAGAAGTTTGTGGGTTACCGGAAAGTGGGTGCGGGAGGGAAGAGGAGCGATTGCTGGAATGATGATGTAAAGAGAGTAGTAAGGGAGAAAAAGTTAGCATATGAGAACTTTTTACAAAGTAGAAGTGATGCAAGGAGGGAAGAGTATATGGAGAAAAAGAGAGAGGTTAAGAGAGTGGTGAAGCAATGTAAAAAGAGAGCAAATGAGAGAGTGTGGTGAGATGTTATCAACAAATTTTGTTGAAAATAAGAAAAAGTTTTGGAGTGAGATTAACAAGTTAAGAAAGCCTAGAAAACAAATGGATTTGTCAGTTAAAAATAGGAGAGGAGAGTTATTAAATGGAGAGTTAGAGGTATTGGGAAGATGGAGGGAATATTTTGAGGAATTGTTAAATGTTGATGAAGATAGGGAAGCTGTGATTTCGTGTATAGGACAAGGAGGAATAACATCTTGTAGGAGTGAGGAAGAGCCAGTTGTGAGTGTGGGGGAAGTTCGTGAGGCAGTAGGTAAAATGAAAAGGGGTAAGGCAGCCGGGATTGATGGGATAAAGATAGAAATGTTAAAAGCAGGTGGGGATATAGTTTTGGAGTGGTTTGGTGCAATTATTTAATAAATGTATGGAAGAGGGTAAGGTACCTAGGGATTGGCAGAGAGCATGCATAGTTCCTTTGTATAAAGGCAAAGGGGATAAAAGAGAGTGCAAAAATTATAGGGGGATAAGTCTGCTGAGTTAACCTGGTAAAGTGTATGGTAGAGTTATTATTGAAAGAATTAAGAGTAAGACGGAGAATAGGATAGCAGATGAACAAGGAGGCTTTAGGAAAGGTAGGGGGTGTGTGGACGAGGTGTTTACAGTGAAACATATAAGTGAACAGTATTTAGATAAGGCTAAAGAGGTCTTTGTGGCATTTATGGATTTGGAAAAGGCGTATGACAGGGTGGATAGGGGGGCAATGTGGCAGATGTTGCAAGTGTATGGTGTAGGAGGTAGGTTACTGAAAGCAGTGAAGAGTTTTTACGAGGATAGTGAGGCTCAAGTTAGAGTATGTAGGAAAGAGGGAAATTATTTCCCAGTAAAAGTAGGCCTTAGACAAGGATGTGTGATGTCACCGTGGTTGTTTAATATATTTATAGATGGGGTTGTAAGAGAAGTAAATGCGAGGGTCTTGGCAAGAGGCGTGGAGTTAAAAGATAAAGAATCACACACAAAGTGGGAGTTGTCACAGCTGCTCTTTGCTGATGACACTGTGCTCTTGGGAGATTCTGAAGAGAAGTGCAGAGATTGTGGATGAATTTGGTAGGGTGTGCAAAAGAAGAAAATTAAAGGTGAATACAGGAAAGAGTAAGGTTATGAGGATAACAAAAAGATTAGGTGATGAAAGATTGAATATCAGATTGGAGGGAGAGAGTATGGAGGAGGTGAATGTATTCAGATATTTGGGAGTGGACGTGTCAGCGGATGGGTCTATGAAAGATATGGTGAATCATAGAATTGATGAGGGGAAAAGAGTGAGTGGTGCACTTAGGAGTCTGTGGAGACAAAGAACTTTGTCCTTGGAGGCAAAGAGGGGAATGTATGAGAGTATAGTTTTACCAACGCTCTTATATGGGTGTGAAGCATGGGTGATGAATGTTGCAGCGAGGAGAAGGCTGGAGGCAGTGGAGATGTCATGTCTGAGGGCAATGTGTGGTGTGAATATAATGCAGAGAATTCGTAGTTTGGAAGTTAGGAGGAGGTGCGGGATTACCAAAACTGTTGTCCAGAGGGCTGAGGAAGGGTTGTTGAGGTGGTTCGGACATGTAGAGAGAATGGAGCGAAACAGAATGACTTCAAGAGTGTATCAGTCTGTAGTGGAAGGAAGGCGGGGTAGGGGTCGGCCTAGGAAAGTTTGGAGAGAGGGGGTAAAGGAGGTTTTGTGTGCGAGGGGCTTGGACTGCCAGCAGGCATGCGTGAGCGTGTTTGATAGGAGTGAATGGAGACAAATGGTTTTTTATACTTGACGTGCTGTTGGAGTGTGAGCAAAGTAACATTTATGAAGGGGTTCAGGGAAACCGGCAGGCCGGACTTGAGTCCTGGAGATGGGAAGTACAGTGCCTGCACTCTGAAGGAGGGGTGTTAATGTTGCAGTTTAAAAACTGTAGTGTAAAGCACCCTTCTGGCAAGACAGTAATGGAGTGAATGATGGTGAAAGTTTTTCTTTTTCCGGCCACCCTGCCTTGGTGGGAATCGGCCAGTGTGATAATAAATAATAAAATAATATAATATATATATATATATATATATATATATATATATATAATATATATATTATATATATATATATATATGTTATATATATATATATATATATATATATTATATATATATATATATATATATATATATATATATATATATATATATATATATATATATATATATATATATATATATATATATTTAAACACTGATCTCTGGCTGATCTCCTCCAGCCAGAGATCAGTGTATGTGTATATTTCGCATGCTCTCGCGAATTCCTTGCATATACATATATATATATATATATATATATATATATATATATATTATATATATATATATATATATATATATATATATATATATATATATATAGAAATATATATATGTGTCGTGTCGAATAGGTAAAACTGGTCAACTAACAAGAACTCATTTAAAATTAAGTCCTTTCTAAATTTTCTCTTATATGTTTCACGATATATTGTTAATTTCCGTTAATGTAAAAATTAATAATTTTGCATCTAAAGAACCTTGGAAAACTTACCTAACCTTATTATAACAAGCGCAATTTAATTTAGCCTAATTAAAATAAATAAATTTTAAATATGTTTACAGTAATTTAATAATAAACAAACACAATGAAATATATTTTTCTCGTTAGGTTCAGAAAGATTTTGCAAAAACATTATTGCATACACAAATTTTTGATTGCCTTATCCTTATTCGGCAAGATGAGGGTTGCAGTTTAAGCCAAAAATCACAAGTATTACCTATTCGGCTTGACACGCACACACACACACACACACATATATATATATAAATATATATAGCCAGGGAATCGAACCCAAGTTGTTTTAGCCCGCCTCACGGTGAGCGAAAATTCACGACACTCTAACCCATTGAACCATACAATCCTACAAGAATCACGGACCCAGTGACTCGAGGAGATACGATTGTGTGGGTGCCTCAGAGCTAATTTCATTCTACTCCCCGTTTGGTGCACTAGCCTCCACAAGCAGAATATATAGTATTGTAACCACGAACGAGTGGTATATAATCAATAACAACACTGTGACTAGCCGGGGGATCGAACACGTGTTGTTTAAGCCCGCTAGTGAGCGAAATTTAACGATGCTCTAACCCACTGGACCATACGCTCCTACAAGAATCACACATCCAGCAGATCTAGGTGTTGTGGTGTGAACCGAGGACATACGATGGTGTGAGTGCCTCAGAGCTGATTTCATTCTACCCCTTAAGTGGTGTACTAGCCTCCAGAAGCAGCATATACAGTATTGTAACCATGAATGAGTCATATTTATTCAAGAACAACACTGCGAATAGCCGGTGGATTGAATCCGTGTTGTTGAAGCCCACCTCATGGTGAGCGAAAATTAATGATGCTCTAACACACTGGACCATATAATCCTGTTATTGATTAAATACCACACATTCGTACAAAACTATATATACTGCTTGAGGAGGCTAGTACTCCAAACTGGGTGTGTGATTCTTGTAGGACTGTATGGTCCAGTCGGTTACAGTCGTGAATTTTTGCTCACCATGAGGCGGGCTATAACAACATGGTTTTGATCCCCTGGCTAATCGCAGTGGTATTATTGATTAAATAACACTCGTTCATGGTTACAATACTATATACACTACTTGTGGTGGCTAGAACACCAAATGGGGAGCAGAATAAAATTAGTTCTGAGGCAACCACACCATCGTATGTCCTTGGATCACGGTACAACACCTAGCTCTGCTGGATGCATTATGTTTGTAGGATTGGATGGTCCAGTGGGTTAGAGCGTCGTGAATTTTCGCTCACCATGAGGCGGGCTAAAACAACACGGATTTGAACCCCCGGCGACGAAAAGGCAGAACTTGCGATCTTGGCTTCAATAGCAACGCTCATCTTGCCATATAGGACAAGCGAAAATTTGTGTATGCAATAATTTCGCCAAAATCATTCTGAACCTCACGACAAAAATATATTTCACTATGTTAGTTTAGTATTAAATTATTGTAAACAAACCTGAAATATATATAGTTGGGTTAGGCTAAAATAAATTTTTCTTGTTATAATAAGGTTAGGTAAGTTTTCTAAGATTCTTTTGGTGGAAAATTAAAACGTTTTACATTAACATTAATGAAAAAAATATATCTTTAAACGTATATGAGAAAATTTTAGAAAGGACTTAATTTTAAATGAGTTCTTGCTTATTGACCACACCTCTTCATCACATCCCACAACAAAGCAACACCTGACACGCGACGGCACCCGACTCATAAGACAGGAACACAGCAGCAGGCCTGATGACCCAACTAGGTAGGTCCTTCACGATCCATCCCACTAACAAAATATTTGCCTAACCCTAGTAACCTACCCAAGTATTAACATTTATTATTTGTCCAATGTATTATTACATTCTTCCCAAATTTTATTAATTATAAATTAATCTATTTTTTTTATTTATTTATTATCACACTGGCCGATTCCCACCAAGGCAGGGTGGCCCGAAAAAGAAAAACTTTCACCATCATTCACTCCATCACTGTCTTGCCAGAAGGGTGTTTTACACTACAGATTATTAAACTGCAACATTAACACCCCTCCTTCAGAGTGCAGACACTGTACTTCCCATCTACAGGACTCAAGTCCGGCCTGCCGGTTTCCCTGAACCCCTTCATAAATGTTACTTTGCTCACACTCCAACAGCACGTCAAGTATTAAAAACCATTTGTCTCCATTCACTCCTATCAAACACGCTCACGCATGCCTGCTGGAAGTCCAAGCCCCTCGCACACAAAACCTCCTTTACCCCCTCTCTCCAACCTTTCCTAGGCCGACCCCTACCCCGCCTTCCTTCCACTACAGACTGATACACTCTTGAAGTCATTCTGCTTCGCTCCATTATCTCTACATGTCCGAACCACCTCAACAACTCTTCCTCAGCCCTCTGGACAACAGTTTTGGTAATCCCGCACCTCTTCGTAACTTCCAAACTACGAATTCTCTGCATTATATTCACACCACATATTGCCCTCAGACATGACATCTCCACTGCCTCCAGCCTTCTCCTCGCTGCAACATTCATCACCCATGCTTCACACCCATATAAGAGCATTGGTAAAACTATACTCTCATACATTCCCCTCTTTGCCTCCAAGGACAAAGTTCTTTGTCTCCACAGACTCCTAAGTGCACCACTCACTCTTTTCCCCTCATCAATTCTATGATTCACCTCATCTTTCATAGACCCATCGCTGACACGTCCACTCCCAAATATCTGAATACATTCACCTCCTCCATACTCTCTCCCTCCAATCTGATATTCAATCTTTCATCACCTAATCTTTTTGTTATCCTCATAACCTTACTCTTTCCTGTATTCACCTTTAATTTTCTTCTTTTGCACACCCTACCAAATTCATCCACTAATCTCTGCAACTTCTCTTCAGAATCTCCCAAGAGCACAGTGTCATCAGCAAAGAGCAGCTGTGACAACTCCCACTTTGTGTGTGATTCTTTATCTTTTAACTCCACGCCTCTTGCCAAGACCCTCGCATTTACTTCTCTTACAACCCCCATCTATAAAATATATTAAACAACTACGATGACATCACACATCCTTGTCTAAGGCCTACTTTTACTGGGAAATAATTTCCCTCTTTTCTACATACTCTAACTTGAGCCTTACTATCCTCGTAAAAACTCTTCACTGCTTTCAGTAACCTACCTCCTACACCATACACTTGCAACATCTGCCACATTGCCCCCCTATCCACCCTGTCATACGCCTTTTCCAAATCCATAAATGCAACAAAGACCTCTTTAGCCTTATCTAAATACTGTTCACTTATATGTTTCACTGTAAACACCTGGTCCACACACCCCCTACCTTTTCTAAAGCCTCCTTGTTCATCTGCTCTTAATTCTTACTCTTAATTCTTTCAATAATAACTCTACCATACACTTTACCAGGTATACTGAGCAGACTTATCCCCCTATAATTTTTGCACTCTCTTATATCCCCTTTGCCTTTATACAAAGGAACTACGCATGCTCTCCGCCAATCCCTAGGTACCTTACCCTCTTCCATACATTCATTAAATAATTGCACCAACCACTCCAAAACTATATCCCCACCTGCTTTTAACATTTCTATCTTTATCCCATCAATTCCGGCTGCCTTACCTAATTTATACAAACCAAAGGAAATATACATATCATTTTCAAAACAGCTTTTTATGAAACATGATGGAATAAAATTGAATTATGTTTCATGAAAAGCAGTTTTGAAAATAATGTGAATATTTCCTTAGGTTTATATAAATTAGATTTATTTATAACTAATAAAATTTGGGAAGAATTTAATAATACATTGGACCAGTAATAAATCTTAATTCTTGGGTAGAGTACTTCAGATAGGCAAATATTTTGTTAGTGGGATAGATCGTGAAGGACCTGCCTAGTTTGGTCAACAGGCCTGCTGGTGTGTTCCTTCTTTATTATGAGTCGGGTGTCGTCGCACGTCAGGTGTTGCTTTGTTGTGGGATGTGATGGTGAGGTGTGGTCTCTGCCCTTTATATGCCTTCCTTTGATGTATCCTTTTTAATAGTTCTTTGATAATGTGAGAAATAATGAAAGTATATATATATATATATATATATATATATATATATATATATTATATATATATATATATATATATATATATATATATATATATATATTTATATATATATATATATATATATATATATATATATATATATATATATATATATATATATATATATATATATGTCGTGCCGAATATGTAAAACTGGTCAATTAGCAAAAACTCATTTAAAATTAAGTCCTTTCTAAAATTTTCTCTTATACGTTTAAAGATATGTTTTTTTCATTAATGTTAATGTACAAATTTTTAATTTATATATATATATATATATATATATGTCGTGCCGAATAGGCAGAACTTGCTATCTTGGCTTAAATAGCAACACTCATATTGCCATATAGGACAAGTGAAAATTTGTGTATGCAATAATTTCGCCAGAATCATTCTGAAGCTAACGAAAAAAATATATTTCACTGTGTTTGTTTATTATTAAATTATTGTAAACAAATCTGAAATATATTTAGTTGGGTTAGGCTAAAATAAATTGCTCTTGTTATAATAAGGTTAGGTAAGTCTTCTAAGTTCCTTTTGGTGCAAAATTATAAATTTTTACTTCAACATTAATGAAAAAAATATATCTTTAAACGTATAAGAGAAAGTTTTAGAAAGGACTTAATTTTAAATGAGTTCTTGCTAATTGACCAGTTTTACATATTCGGCACGACAATATTATATATATATATATATATATATATATATATATATATATATATATATATATATATATATATATATATATATATATATATATATATATATATATTTGTATATATATATATATATATATATATATATATATATATATATATATATATATATATATATATATATATATATATGTCACGCCAAATAGGCAGAACTTGCGATCTTGGCTTAAATAGCAACGCTCATCTTGCCATATAGGACAAGTGAAAATTTGTGTATACAATAATTTTGCCAAAATCATTCTGAACCTAACGAGAAAAATATATTTCAATGTGTTTGTTTAGTATTAAATTATTGTAAACAAATCTAAAATATATTTAGTTGGGTTAGGCTAAAATAAATTGTTCTTGTTATAACAAGGTTAGGTAAGTTTTCTAAGATTCTTTTGTAGCAAAATTAAAAATTTTTACATTAACATTAATGAAAAATATATATCTTTAAACGTATAAGAGAAAATTTTAGAAAGGACTTAATTTTAAATGAGTTCTTGCTAACTGACCAGTTTTACATATTCGGCACGACATATATATATATATATATATATATATTATATATATATATATATATATATATATATATATATATATATATATATATATATATGTATATATATATTCAACAAGTTGGGCGTCTCCCACCGAGGCATGATAACCCAAAAAGAAAATACCCAAAAAGATAATACTCTCTTCATCATTCATCACTTTCACCTCACTCACACATAATCACTCTCTTTGCAGAGATGCTCAGATACGACAATTCAGAAGCCCCTCCAAACTGTTAATGTTTCTAAAGCCAGTAGATGTGTACCATTAGGTGTCCAGGTACCTACTGCTTAGATGCATACCCTGAGGAGTTCAGGTACTTAATGCTTCTAAAGCCAGTAGATGTGTACGATTAGGTGGTCAGATACCTACTGCTTAGATGCGCACCGTGAGGCACTCAGGTACTTAATGTTTCTAAAGCCAGTAGATGTGTATGATTAGGTGGTCAGGTACCTACTGCTTAGATGTGCACCATGAGGCACTCAGGTACTTAATGCTCTAAGGCCGGCTCAGCAGTCCCCACAATGGGTTTGATGATGTATCCAGTGGTACTGCCAGCAGGCAGGTTAACTATTTAACCGCTAGTTTGGCAGGGGGCCGTAACACCCCCACCACAAAAGGACCGACACACAAAGATCAATGTAATATGCATCCCGAACCGTCATCCAGGATATGATCATCCCAGAAATCATTCTTGATAATCATTATCCTCCCGGACAGGCCCCCATATATTACAAAAGTAATTTTTAAGGATGGTAAGTTTTTACTCCTTTTGTAATAAAGAGTTTGGGATACATAAATACACACATTAAAATCAATTAATCTTTAATATTATATAAAAATCAACTTTCTTTGGTCTAGAGGTATTTGAACTAACATCTGATAATATATACATGTTACAATAATAAATTATAATTAGCATTTTACTAAAATAATAAATAATTCCCGACCCTACACAGGGTACAACTCTCTTGACACTACTGTGTCACTATATATGTATCTCTATGCTAAAATAATAAATTAAGTAACATCTAAAATAATATATTACAATCAACTGTTTCTCACGACACTTATCCGAGTTGTGACGCTCTTTCTCCACCGTGTCACTTGACACCCTTTTCTCCGTGTAATACACACTTACACACTTTCGCAACCGTGTCACACTTGACACCCTTGTCTCTGCGTCGCACTACCCGCATAGCGTCTTTGTCGAGGCCAGTCACATGACACTATTCAATGTACACTACAACCAGGCCATCTTCAGTGTCACACGACACCCTTTTCGTCTCAGTGTTCCACTACGGTCCTGTGCACATCTCAGTGTTCCACTTCATCATACTTGCTTAAGTGTCACACTACGGACCTAGCCCAGTTCAGTGTAACACTCCAACCTTATCTTCATGTAATGTCCCACCAAACAGCATCCGATGACTCCGGCCCACAGTTGACCAGCGTAGACGGTGAGTCTACAGACATCACCGGTAGTCCAGTAAATACTCTCCAAAGTCGGTTGACACACCGCTAGCCGAACACCATGCTGCAAGCTCACTGAACGCGGCCGTCAAGTAACTGAGGCCAACAGACTCAGTGAGCTGCGGTGAGCGGTTCTTCTAACGCCAGTAGATGGGTACGATTAGGTGTTCAGGTACCTACTGCATAGATGCGTACCGTGAGGTGCTCATGTACTTAATGTTTCTAAAGCCAGTAGATGTCTACCATTAGGTGTCCAGGTACCTACTGCTTAGATGCGTACTGTGAGGTGTTCAGGTACTTAATGTTTCTAAAGCCAGTAGATGTGTACCATTAGGTGTCCAGGTACCTACTGCTTAGATGCATACCCTGAGGAGTTCAGGTACTTAATGCTTCTAAAGCCAGTAGATGTGTACGATTAGGTGGTCAGGTACCTACTGCTTAGATGCGCACCGTGAGGCACTCAGGAACTTAATGTTTCTAAAGCCAGTAGATGTGTACGATTAGGTGGTCAGGTACCTACTGCTTAGATGCGCACCATGAGGCACTCAGGTACTTAATGCTCTAAAGCCGGCTCAGCAGTCCCCACAATGGGTTTGATGGCGTATCCAGTGGTACTGCCGGCCGGCAGGTTAACTATTTAACCGCTAGTTTGGCAGGGGGCCGTAACACACATGTTATAGCTGCACTCTCTGACACCAGATGGGAGGCACATGTTATGGGAACACTCTCTGATACCAGGTGGGAGGCACATGTTATGGCAACACTCTTTGATACCAGATTTGAGGCACATGTTATGGCAACACTCTCTGATACCAAATGGGAGGCACATGTTATGGCAACACTCTCTGATACCAGATGGGAGGCACATGTTTTGGCAACACTCTC
The DNA here is from genome assembly GCF_026875155.1 of Cherax quadricarinatus. NCBI lineage: Eukaryota > Metazoa > Arthropoda > Malacostraca > Decapoda > Parastacidae > Cherax > Cherax quadricarinatus. The sequence continues at coordinate 5,953,322 of NC_069414.1, forward strand.
TGATACTAGATCGGAGGCACATGTTATGGCAACACTCTCTGATACCAAATGGGAGGCACATGTTATGGCAACACTCTCTGATACCAGATGGGAGGCACATGTTTTGGCAACACTCTCTGATACTAGATCGGAGGCACATGTTATGGCAACACTCTCTGATATCAGATGGGAGGAACATGTTATGGCAACACTCTCTGATACCAGATCATGGGAGGCACGTGTTATGACAACACTCTCTGATACCAGATGGGAGGCACATGTAATGGCAACACTCTCTGATGTCAGATAGGAGGCACATGTTATTTCAACACTCTCTGATACCACGTGGGAGGCACATGCTATGGCAACACTGATACCAGATGGGAGGCACATGTTACGGCAACACTCTCTGATACAAGTGGGTTGCACATGTTATGGCAACAGCAGCAATTTCGAAATCTTTCATTAAAATTTTAGAAACATTAGAATGTATAGCTGAACACCAGTCACACTAGAAGAAAAGCAAATCATACTGCAAATAATATGCGAGAAGTAGAATTCGCTTTTCTATTGAATTTTTGGGATGAGATTAAGCAAAATTTTCATAGAGTAAGGAAAGTTCTACAGAAAGTGAAAGTGAACTTAAAAACATGTTCAAATCCGAATGGATCATTAGCTGACCAACTGTGCACTTCACGAGATGATTTTGAAAGATGTGAAGCAGCTACATAGGAAATGCTACCAAATGTTGATTACAAGGGAGCTCAAACTCGCAAATGTATCAGAAAGAAGGTATAGATGCAACAGAAATATATCTCATTCCAGAGATTAATTTTGTATCACCACCTTTTACACAGTTCTTGACCAACTTGAAACTGAGATGAGAAGAAGTGGAGAGATATACAAAGAAATAACAGAAATTTTCTGTTTTAAGTGACATGCCACATAATGTCACTTCATTATCAACTGAAATTGAAAGGTTCGCAGTGTTGTCAAAAGCTGACTGATGCTGACCCTGAGGACTTGAACACTAATTTCTCAGCTAAGCCTAAGCAGTTTCACTCAAGTTCAGCGCATCAAAAAATGTGAAAACAAGATTCAGTCATTCTGAAAATTATCAAATAATTTTAGAAATCAATGTTAAATGTGCCTTTCAAAATGTATACATGCGATTTCTTATGTTTTTAACATTAATGGTCACAGATTGATCAGCCGAGCGTTCATTTTCTCAGTTGAATTATATTAAAAATGTCAGCAGAACAACTATACAACAAGGCAGCTGGATGCCTCATCCTTACTAAGTATAGAAACAGATGTGTTATCAGATTGGAGTGAGAGAGTATGGAGGTGAATGTGTTCAGATATTTGTGAGTTGACATGTCAGCAGATGAGTCTATGGAGGCGCATGTTATGGATGATGAGGTAATCATATAATTGATGTAGGAAAAAAGGTAAGTGGTGCGTTGAGGTATATGTGGAGACAAAAACGTTATCAATGGAGGCAAAGAATGGAATGTACGAAGGTATAGTGGTACCAACACTCTTACATGGGTCTGAAGTTTGGGTTGTCAATGCTGCAGCGAGGAGGTGGTTGGAGGCAGAGGAGATGTCCTGTCTAAGGGCAATGTGTGGTGTAAATATTATGCAGAGAATTCGGAGTGTGGAAATTAGGAGAAGGTGTGGAGTTAATAAAAGTATTAGTCAAGGGTTGAAGAGGGGTTGTTGAGGTGGTTTGGTCATTTAGAAAGATTGGATCAAAGTAGAATGACTTGTAGAGCGTATAAATCTGTAGCGGAAGGAAGGTGGGGTAGGGGTCGTCCTCGTAAAGGTTGGAGTGAGGGATAAAGCAGGTTTTGTGGGCGAGGGGCTTGGAATTCCAGCAAGCGTGTGTAAGCTTGGTAGATAAGAGAAAGTGGAGACGAATGGTTTTTGGGGCTTGACGAGCTGTTCAAGTGTGAGCAGGGTAATATTTAGTTAAGGAAATCAGAGAAACCGGACTTGAATCCTGTAAATGGGAAGTACAATGCCTTGACATTAAAGGAGAGGTCTGGGATATTAAGTACCTGAACACCTCACGGTATGCATCTAAGCAGTAGGTACCTGGACACCTAATGGTACACATCTACTGGCTTTAGAAACATTAAGTACCTGAGCACCTCACGGTACGCATCTACGCAGTAGGTACCTGAACACCTAATCGTACCCATCTACTGGCGTTAGAAGAACCGCTCACCGCAGCTCACTGAGTCTGTTGGCCTCAGTTACTTGACGGCCGCATTCAGTGAGCTTCCAGCATGGTGTTCGGCTAGCGGTGTGTCAACCGGCTTTGGAGAGTATTTACTGGACTACCGGTGATGTCTGTAGACTCACCGTCTACGCTGGTCAACTGTGGGCCGGAGTCATCGGATGCTGTTTGGTGGGACATTACATGAAGATAAGGTTGGAGTGTTACACTGAACTGGGCTAGGTCCGTAGTGTGACACTTAAGCAAGTATGATGGAGTGGAACACTGAGATATGCACAGGACCGTAGTGGAACACTGAGACGAAAAGGGTGTCGTGTGACACTGAAGATGGCCTGGTTGTAGTGTACATTGAATAGTGTCATGTGACTGGCCTCGACAAAGACGCTATGCGGGTAGTGTGACGCAGACACAAGGGTGTCAAGTGTGACACGGTTGCGAAAGTGTGTGTATTACACGGAGAAAAAGGTGTCAAGTGACACGGTGGAGAAAGAGCGTCACAACTCGGATAAGTGTCGTGAGAAACAGTTGATTGTAATATATTATTTTACATGTTACTTAATTTATTATATAAGCATAGAGATACATATATAGTGACACAGTAGTGTCAAGAGAGTTGTACCCTGTGTAGGGTCGGGAATTATTTATTATTTTAGTAAAATGCTAATTATAATTTATTATTGTAACATGTATATATTATCAGATGTTAGTTCAAATACCTCTAGACCAAAGAAAGTTGATTTTTATATAATATTAAAGATTAATTGATTTTAATGTGTGTATTTATGTATCCCGAACTCTTTATTACAAAAGGAGTAAAAACTTACCATCCTTAAAAATTACTTTTGTAATAATGTGCCTCCCATCTGTTATCAAAGAGTACTGCAATAACATATGTGTCACATCTGGTATCAGGGAATGTTGCCATAACAGGTGCCTCCCATCTAGTATCAGTGAGTGTTGCCATAACATGTGCCTCCGAACTAGTATCAGAAAGTGTTACTGTAACATGTGCCTCCCACCAGGTATCAGAGAGTGTTGTCATAACACGTGCCTCCTATCTGACATCAGAGAGTGTTCCCATTACATGTGCCTCCCATCTGGTATCAGAGAGTGTAGCCATAACACGTGCCTCCCATGATCTGGTATCAGAGAGTGTTGCCATAGCATGTTCCTCCCATCTGATATCAGAGAGTGTTGCCATAACATGTGTCCCCGATCTAGTATCAGAAAGTGTTGCCATAACATGTGCCTCCCACCAGGTATCAGAGAGTGTTGCCAAAGCATGTGCCTTCCATCTGGTATCAGAGAGTGTTTCCATAACATGTGCCTCCCACCTGGTATCAGAAAGTGTTGCCATAACATGTGCTTCCCATTTGGTATTAGAGAGTGTTGCTATAATATGAGACTCCCATATGGTATCAGATAGTGTTCCCATAACATGTGCCTCCTATCTGGCATCAGAGAGTGCTGCTATAACATGTGCCTCCCATCTGTTATCATAGAGTACTGCAATGACATATGTGTCATATCTTGTATCAGGGAGTGTTCCCATAACATGTGCCTCCCATCTGGTATCAGAGAGTGTTGCCATAACATGTGCCTCCGAACTAGTATCAGAAAGTGTTGCCATAACATGTGCCTCCCACCAGACATCAGGGACTTGCCAAAACATGTGCCTCTCAACTGGTATCAGAGAGTGTTGCCATAACATGTGCCTCCCATCAGGTATCAGAGAGTGTTGCCATAACATGTGCCTCCCATTTGGCATCAGAGAGTGTTGCCATAACAAGTGCCTCAAATCTGGTATCAAAGATTGTTGCCATAACATGTGCCTCCCACCGGGTATCAGAGAGTGTTGCCATAACATGTGCCTCCCATCTGGTATTTGAGAGTGTTGCTATAACATGAGTCTCCCATATGATATCAGAGTGTGTTCCAATAACATGTGCCTTCCATCTGGTATCAGAGAGTGCTGCAATAACATCTGGGTCACATCTGGTATCAGGGAGTGCTGCCATAACATGTGCCTCCCATCTGGTATCAGAGTGATGCCATAACATGTGTCTCCTATCTGGGATCAGAGAGTATTGCCGTAACATGTGTCTCCAACCTGGCATCAGAGAGTGTTCAGATAATATGTGCCTCCCATCTCGTATCTGTGAGTATTGCTATAACATGTGTCTCCCATCTGGTATCAAATTGTTGCCATAACATGTGTCTCTAATCTGGTATCAGAATTGCCATAACATGTGTCTCCTATCTGGTATCAGAGAGTGTTGCAATAACATGTGCCTCCCAACTGGTATCAGAGACTGTTACCATAACATATTCTTACCATCATCTGGTATCAGAAAGTGTTGCCATAACATCTGCTTCTCATCTCACATCAGACATTGTTGCCATAACATATGCCTCCCATCTGGTATCAGAGAGTGTTGTCATAATATGTCTCCCATCTGGTATCAGAGAGTGTTGCCATAACATGTGTCTCCCATCTGGTATCAGAGAGTATTGCAATAAGATGTCTCTCCCATCTGGTATCAGAGAGTGTTGCCCTAACATGTGCCTCGTATCTGGTATCAGAGAGTGTTGCCATAACATTTGCCTCCCAACTGGCATCAGAGAGTGTTGCCATAACATATGCCTCCTGTCATCTGGTATGTTACATTGTTGCCGAAACATGTGCTTCCCATCTGGTATCAGAGAGTATTACCAAAGTATGTGCCTCCCATCTGGTATCAGAAGGCGTTACCATAACTTGTGCCTACCATCTGGTATCAGAGAGTGTTGCCATAACATGTGCCTCCGAACTGGTATCAGAGAGTGTTGCCATAACATATGCCTCCCATCTGGTATCAGAGTGTTTTCATAATATGTCTCCCATCTGGTATCAGAGAGCGTTGCCATAACATGTGCCTCCCATCTGATATCAGTGTTGCCATAACATGTGTCTCCCATTTTTTACATATTAGTATTGCCATAAGATGGGTCTCTCATCTGGTATCAGAGAGTGTTGCCCTAACTTGTGCCTCCTATCTTGTATCAGAGAGTGTTGCCATAACATGTGCCTCCCAACTGGCATCAGAGAGTGTTGCCATAACATATGCCTCCCATCATCTGGTATCAGAGAGTGTTGCCTTAACATGTGCCTACCATCTGATATCAGAGAGTGTTGCCATAATATGCTTCTCCCATCTGGTATCAGAGAGTATTGCCAACAAATGTGTCTCCTAACTGATATCAGAGAGTGTTGCCATAACATGTGCCTCCTATCTGGTATCAGAGAGTGCTGCCATAACATGTGCCTCCGAACTTGTATCAGAGAGTGTTGCCATAACATATGCCTCCCATCTGGTATCAGAAAGTGTTGTCATAATATGTCTCCCATCTGGTATCAGAGAGTCTTGCCATAACATGTGCATATTTTCTGATATTAGAGTGTTACCATAACTTGCATCTCCCATCTGGTATGAGAGAGTATTGCCATATCATGTGCCTCTCATCCGGTATCAGTGTTAACGTAAAATGTGCCTCCCATCTGCTATCAGTGTTGGTATAACATGTGCCTCTCATCTGGTATCAGAGAGTGTTGCCATAAATGTGCCTTCCATCTGGTATCAGCGTTGCCATAACATGTGCTTCCAATCTGGTATCAGATTGTTCCCATAAAATGTGTCTCCCATCTGGTATCAGAGAGTATTGCCATAACATGTGTCTCCCATCAGGTATCAGAGAGTGTTCCTATAACATATCTTCCATCTGGTATCAGAGAGTGTTGCCATAACATGTGCCTCGCATCTATTATCAGAGAGTGTTGCCATAACATATGCCTCCGATTATCTGGTATTAGAGAGTGTTGCCATAACATTTGTCTCCAATCTGGCATCAGTGTTGCCATAACATGTTCCTCCCATCTGGTATTTGAGAGTGTTGGCTTGACATGTGCCTCCTATAATTTATCAATGTTAGCATAACATGTGCCTCCCATCTGGTATCAGTGTTCGTATTGAAATAAATGGTATAAAATACCGACACAATGGAAATATAAACACAAATGCAGTATAATGTGATCCTTTATTGACAACGTTTCACCCACAGAGTGGGCTTTTTCAAGTCACACACGGATCTACCTGGGGTTGGAAGGTACGGGAGTATTTATAGTCATGTTCAGAATGTTGAGGTCAGGTGGAGAATGCTGCATCTGATGATCTACTGGGTGGGGTTATAGAGTCTTGGGTAGCTAGGCAGGAGTATTGGACAAGTTGTGAGTAGACCTTCTGCAATGTTCTATGTTCTTATGTGGGATAGCGATGAAGAAGTTTCTTGGCGAGTGGTTCAGCTATGTTATAGAAGCCATTGTTCTGGTTGAAATTGTTGGTTATAAAGATAAGCGATGATTCCAGGATTCTTCTGTATTGAGTGTTGTCTTCTGTGGCTATAAGTCTTGAGTTTCTGTAGTTAATTAAATGGTTGTGTGAATTGCGATGTTGTACACAGGCATTCCTTGTATCGTCAGTCCTGCTTGCATATTGGTGTTCTGAAATAGGTGTTTGGAGGTCTCTTGATGTTTCGCCCACATATAATTTGTTGCAGTCATTACACGGGATTATGTATACCCCTGCAGAGGATGGAGGCTTGTCCTGTCTGCTACTGGTGATGTCCTTGATGGTCGTGGTTGTGGAGGTAGATACTTGGAATGATGTTTTGGCAAAGATGTTGGAAACATGTTTGGCAATGGAGTTGGTGGGAAGGACTATGTATCTCTTCTCGGCAGTGTCTTCTCTGGGTGTGTTGAAGATGTTTAATGAAGTGACGAGGATAGTGGAGTTTAGAAAATACTTGTTCAATTATAGTGCATTCTTCCTCAAGGAACTCATTGCTGCAGATTCTGAGTGCACGCAGGAAGAAGCCTATAATTACACCACGTTTGGTTTTGGTGTCATGGTGAGAGCAGAAGTGGAGAAGATCGTTTTGGTTGGTGGGTTTTCGATAGACTTTAAAACGAAGTTCGTGGTCAGCTTTGCAGAGCAGAACATCAAGGAAACAACACTCTTCCGGGCGGGCATTAAACATCTTCAACACACCCAGAGAAGTCACTGCCGAGAAGAGATACATAGTCCTTCCCACCAACTCCATTGCCAAACATGTTTCCAACATCTTTGCCAAAACATCATTCCAAGTATCTACCTCCACAACCACGACCATCAAGGACATCACCAGTAGCAGACAGGACAAGCCTCCATCCTCTGCAGGGGTATACATAATCCCGTGTAATGACTGCAACAAATTATATGTGGGCGAAACATCAAGAGACCTCCAAACACCTATTTCAGAACACCAATATGCAAGCAGGACTGACGATACAAGGAATGCCTGTGTACAACATCGCAATTCACACAACCATTTAATTAACTACAGAAACTCAAGACTTATAGCCACAGAAGGCAACACTCAATACAGAAGAATCCTGGAATCATCGCTTATCTCTATAACCAACAATTTCAACCAGAACAATGGCTTCTATAACATAGCTGAACCACTCGCCAAGAAACTTCTTCATCGCTATCCCACATAAGAACATAGAACACTGCAGAAGGTCTACTCACAACTTGTCCAATACCCCTGCCTAGCTACCCAAGACTCTATAACCCCACCCGGTAGATCATCAGATGCAGCATTCTCCACCTGACCTCAACATTCTGAACATGACTATAAATACTCCCGTACCTTCCAACCCCAGGTAGATCCGAGTGTGACTTGAAAAAGCCCACTGTGTGGGTGAAACGTTGTCAATAAAGGATCACATTATACTGCATTTGTGTTTATATTTCCAGTGTTGGTATAACATGTGTCTCAAATCTGGTATCAGCGTTGATATAACGTGCCTCCCATCTGGTAGTAGTGTTGCCATAACATGTGCCTACCATCTGGTATCAGAGAGTGTCGTAATAACATGTGCCTCCCACCTGGTATCAGTGTTGCTATAACATGTGTCTCACGTCTTGTATCAGAGTGTGTTGGCATCACATGTGACTCCCATCTGTTTTCAGACACTATTGCCATAACATGTGCCTCCAATCTGGTATCAGATTGTTCCCATAACATGTGTCTCTCGTTTGGTATCAGAGAGCATTGCCATAACAGGTGTCTCCTATCTGGTATCAGAGAGGCTTGCGATAACATATGCCTCTGATCTGGTATCAGAGATTGTTACCATAGCAGGTGCCTCCCATCTGTTATCAGAGAGTGTTGTCATAACATATGCCTCCCATCGTCTGGTATCATAGAGTGTTGCCATAACGTGTTCTTCCCCTCCAGTATCACAGTGTTGCGAAAACATGTGCCTCCCATCAGGTATCAGAGAGTGTTGCCATGACATGTGCCTCCAATCTGGTATCAGAGTGTGTTGCCTCAACATATGCCTCCCTCCAGGTATCAGAGAATTTTGCTTTAACATGTGCCTCCAGTCTGGTGTCAGGGAGTGTTGCCATAACATGTGCATTCCATCTGGGATCAGAGAGTGTTGCCATAACATATGCCTTCCATCATCTGGTATCAAACAGTGTTGCCAAAACATGCGCTTCCAATCTGCTATCAGAGAGTACTGCCAAAGCATGTGCCTCCCATCTGGTATATAAAAGTGCTGCCCTAACATGTTCCTCCCATATGGTTTTACAGAGTGTTGCCGTAACATGTGTCTCCCATCTGGTATCAGATTGTTGCCATAACATGTGTCTATAATATGGTATCAGAGAGAATTGCCATAACATGTGTCTCCAATCTGGTATCAGAGAGTGTTGCCAAAATACGTGCCTCCTATTTGGTGTTACAAAAAACGCGATTCTAAAAGCTTAGAGATCTCCAGTGAATACTAGAAAGGACTGCCCTTCTAGCATCCAGCCTGTTACTGGGTTTTCGTAACAAGTAGTCAGTATCCTTGTCCAATTATCCATTAGAATTCAGTATGATTCAATAGTGCTTCAGGATTACAACTGGTAGGCTACTAACTAGAGAAATTAAAATTTAATAAATTTATTAAGTATCGTCTAGAGGTATATCAAATTAAATTAAATCAATGTCAACAAAATAATAATAATCACTTATCTCGTATACAATAGTATTGTGCTGAAAGCACATGTCACATTTATAATTCTGAAGTACCGTCTGGTACATTAACATTTAATAAGATATTACAAATATGTACAAGTAAGTTTGTGTATGCGTGTAAGTGCTCTAAGTAGTTCGCTATGTCTCAAGACTCGACTAGACTTAAACAAGAGACTTACAAAGTCCTCACAAACTAACTTCTTGACCAACTGGCAATCAGAACAGTCTGCTTGAACAATAAAAGAATGCTAAACCCAATAGCAATATAACAAGCAACTGCGACACAGAATCAGGAACAAGGAGATAATATAACGACACTAAGTAGGGACCATCTGCAGATCCTCCACAAAAGTCACACATCTCCGATACTAATGAATTTAAGTTCAGCATAAGAAAATCCCGACTGTGACAGTACACAGAAACCAGTACAAATTTGGTCAGAAGCTACAGCTGAGGACCTGAGTTGTTTAGAATGTCTATGCGACACACAACCTCAGTACAACGTCGAAAATCACTAAGTCTATACAATGTTCTGTGAACAGAGTCTCCAGAACTAACAACAATAGTAAGAGAAGAGACGATCTTCCAACAAGAGCCTATAAGGGAGATCTAGGCTCTTGTCAGGGATACGTCCAACCAACAAGCGAGTCTAGACCAGGCTGAATACTTCAGGCGAGGTGAGGACACCCCCCCTCGATCAGGTGATAGCTCCGTGGACAGTTGCTCCTCAGTAACAGAACCCGGCAGAGTAACAAGCAAAGAGCGATAATTACAGTAGTTAGACAATCAAGACTTGAACTGAGCACATATGTTACATCCTACTTAACAACATGACTAAGTCAAATAATAATGTAAAGTCATATATTTACGATTTAGCTATTATCGCAAATATAAGCAATATAAAATTATATGAAAAGGTAATATACATTATATTCATAATATTCATTATATATATTGCAACCTATTCAGGGATTGCAACACTTGGTATCAGAGACTGTTGCCATAACATACTCCTACCATCATCTGGTATCAGAAAGTGATGCTATAACATTCGCTTCTCATCTCATATCAGTGAGTGTTGCCATAACATATGCCTCCCATCTGGTATCAAAGAGTGTTGCCATAACATATGCCTCCCATCTGGTATCAAAGAGTGTTGTCATAACATGTGCCTCCCATCTGCTATCAGTGTTGCCATAACATGTGTCTTCCATCTGGTATCAGAGAGTATTGTGAAAAGATGTGTCTCCCATCTGGTATCGGAGAGTGTTGCCCTAACATGTGCCTCATATCAGGAATCAGAGAGTGTTGCTATAACATGTACCTCCCATCTGGTATCAGAGAGTGTTGCCCTAACATGTGTCTCCCACTTGGTGTCACAGAGTGTTCCCATAACATGTGAATCCCATCTGTTATCAGTGTTGCCATAACATGTGCCTCTCATCTGGTATCAGAGAGTGTTGCCATCAATTTTCCTTCCATCTAGTATCAGTGTTGCCATAACATGTGCTTCCAATCTGGTATCAGATTGGTCCCATAACATGTGTCTCCCATCTGGTATCAGAGAGTATTGCCATAACATGTGTCTCCCATCAGGGATCAGAGAGTCTTCCCATAACATGTGTCTCCCATCTGGTATCAGAGTGGGGCCATAACATGTGCATCGAATCTATTATCAGAGAGTGTAGTAAAAATATGTGCCTCCCATTGTCTGGTTTTATAGAGTGTGGCCATAAATTTCTCTCATCTGCATCGTGTTCCTATTATAGAGCCTCCATTGGTATGAAAAGTGTTGCCATAACATGTGCCTCCCATTGTCTGGTTTTATAGAGTGTTGCCATAACATTTCTCTCCCATCTGGCATCAGTGTTGCCATAATATGTGCCTCCCATCTGGTATGAAAGAGTGTTGCCATAACATGTGCCTCCCATCCTTTATCAATGTTAACATAACATGTTCTTCCCATCTGGTATCAGTTTTGGTATAACATGAGTCTCAAATCTGGTATCAGTGTTTATATAACATGTGCATCCCATCTGGTATTAGTGTTGCCATAACATGTGCCTCCCATCTGGTATCAGAAAGTGTTGCAATAACATGTCTCCCATTTGGTATCAGGGATTGTTGCCCTAACATGTTCTTTTCATATTGTTTCAGAGAGTGTTGCCATAACATGTGTCTCTAATCTTGTATCAGAGAGAATTGCCATAACATGTGTCACCAATCTTGCATCAGAGAGTGTTGCCATAAAATGTGCCTCCTATCTGGCATCAGAGACTGTTGCCATAACATATTCCTCCCATCAAATGGTATCAGAAAGTGTTGCCATAAAATGTGTTTCTCATCTCATATCAGTGAGTGTTGCCACAACATATGCCTCCCATCTGGTATCAGAGAGTGTTATCATAATATGTCTCCCATCTTGTATCAGAGAGTGTTGCCCTAAAATGTGCCTCACATCTGGTATCAGAGAGTGTTGCCATAAGATGTGCCTCCCAACTGGCATCAGAGAGTGTTGCCAAAACATATGCCTCCCTCATCTGGTATCATACATTGTTGCCGAAACATGTGCTTCCCATCTGGTATCAGAGAGCATTACCAAACTATGTGCCTCACCTCTGGTATCAGAAAGTGTTGCCATAACATGTTGCTTATCATCTGATATCAGACAGTGTTGTCATAACATGTGTCTCCCATCTGGTATCAGAGAGTATTGCCACAAGATGTGTCTCCTATCTGGTATCAGATTATTATTATTATTATTATTATTATTATTGTTATAATCATACGAATCGTAAGCAAAAAGGGCTATACAGCACATCTGGTATCAGAGAGTGTTGCCCTAACATGTGCCTCCTATCTGGTATCAGAGAGTGTTGCCAAAACTTGCCTCCCATCTGGTATCAGAGAGTGTTGCCAAAACTTGCCTCCCATCTGGTATCAGAGAGTCTTGCCATAACATGTGCCTACCATTTGATATCAGAGAGTATTCCCATAACTTGCGTCTCCCATCTGGAATGAGAGAGCATTGCCATAACATGTGCCGCCCATCTGGTATCAGAGAGTGTTGCCATATCATGTGCCTCTCATCTGGTATCAGTGTTAACATAAAATGTGCCTCCCATCTGCTATCAGTGTTGACATAACATGTGTCTCAAATCTGGTATCAGTGATGCCATAACATGTGCCTTCCATCTGGCATCAGAGCCTGTTGCCGTAACATGTGTCTTGCATCTGGTATCAGTGTTGCCATAACATGTGCCTCTCATCTGGTATCAGAGAGTGTTGCCATAAATTTTCCTTCCATTTGGTATCAGTGTTGCCATAACATGTGCTTCCCATCTGGTTTCAGATTGTTCCCATAACATGTGTCTCCCATCAGGTATGAGAGAGTGTTAACATAACATGTCTCCCATCTGGTACCAGAGTGGGGCCATAACATGTTCCTCGCATCTATTATCAGAAAGTGTTGCCATAACATGTGCCTCCCATTGTCTGATTTTAGAGAGTGTTGCCATAACACTTGTCTCCCATCTGACATCAGTGTTGCCATAATATGTGCATCCAATCTGGTATGAGAGAGTGCTGCCATAACTTGTGCCTCCGTACTTTATCAATGATAACATAGCATGTGCCTCACATCTCGTATCAGAGAGTGTTGCCATAGCATGTGTCTCCCATCTGGTATCTTAGAGTGTTGCCATAACATATGTATCCCATCTGGAAACAGTGTTGCTATAACATGTGTCTCCCATCTGGTATCAGTGTTACAATAACATACCTCGCATCTGGTATCAGAGTGTGTTGCCATCACATGTGACTCCCATTTGGTGTCAGAGAGTGTTGCCATAACATGTGCCTCCAATCTGGTATCAGATTGTTTCCATAACATGTGTCTCCCATCTGGTATCTGAGAGTATTGCCATAACAGATGTCTCCCATCTGGTATCAGAGTGTTTCTGTAACATGTGCCTCCCATCTGGTATCAGTGTTGCCATAACATGTGTCTCCCATCTGGTATCAGAGAGTATTGTGATAAGATGTGTCTCCCATCTGGTATCAAAGTGTGTTCCCCAGGCATGTGCCTCATATCTGTAATCAGAGAGTGTTGCCGTAACATGTGCTTCCCATCTGGTATCAGAGAGTGTTGCCATAAGATGTGCCTCCCAAGTGGCATCAGAGAGTGTTTCCATAACATATGCCTCCCATCATCTGGTATCATACATTGTTGCCGAAACATGTGCTTCCCATCTGGTATCAGAGAGCATTACCAAAGTGTGTTCCTCGCATCTGGTATCAGAAAGTGTTGCCATAACATGTGCCTACCATCTCATATCAGAGAGTGTTGCCATAACATGTGTCTCCCATCTGGTATCAGAGTATTGCCGTAAGATGTGTCTCCTATCTGGTATCAGAGAGTGTTGCCCTAACATGTGCCTCCTATCTGGTATCAGAGAGTGATGTCATAATATGTCTCCCAGCTGGTATCAGAGAGTCTTGCCATAACATGTGCCTACCATCTTGTGTCAGAGAGTGTTCCTATAACATGTGTCTCCCATCTGGTATCAGAGAGTGTTGTCGTATCATGTGCCTCTCATCCAGTATCAGTGTTAACATAAAATGTGCCTACAATCTGCTATCAGTGTTGGCATAACATGTGTCTCTAATCTGGTATCAGATAGAATTGCCATAACATGTGTCTCCAATCTGGTATCAGAAAGTGTTCCCAAAACATGTGCTTCTTCTGTCATATCAAAGAGTGTTGCCACATGATGGCATATGATCCCAACTGGTATCAGAGAGTGTTGTCATAATGTTTCCCGTCTGGTATCAGAGAGTGTTACCACAACATGTGTCTCCCATCTGGTATCAGAGAGTATTGCAATGTGTCTCCCCTCTGGTATCAGAGAGTTTTGCCCTAACATGTGCCACATATCTGGTGTCAGAGAGTGTTGCTATAACATGTGCCTCCCATCTGGTATCAGAGAGTGTTGCCGTAACATGTGCCTCCCAACTGGCACCTGAGAGTGTTGCCATAACATGTGCCTCCCAACTGGTGCAGAGAGTGCTGCCATAACATGTGACTCCCATCTGGTATCAGAGTGATGCCATAACATGTGTCTCCTATCTGGGATAAGAGAGTATTTCCGTAACATGTGTATCCAACCTAGCATCAGAGAGTGTTCAGATAAAATGTGCCTCCCATCTTGTATCAGTGAGTATTGCCATAACATGTGTCTCCCATCTGGTATCAGATTGTTGCCATAACATGTGTCTCTAATCATGTATCAAAATTGCCATAACATGTGTCTCCAATCTTGTATCAGAGAGTGTTGCCATAACATGTGCCTCCCAACTGGTATCAGAGACTGTTGCCATAATATGTGCTTATCATCTCGTATCAGAGAGTGTTGCCACTACGTATGCCTCCCATCTGGTATCAGAGAGTGTTATAATATGTCTCCCATGTGGTATCAGAGAGTGTTGCCATGACACATGCCTCACATCTGGTATCAGTGTTGCCATAATATGTGTCTCCTATATGGTATCAGAGAGTATTGCGATAAGATGTCTCTCACATCTGGTATCAGAGAGTGTTGCCCTAACATGTGCCTCGTATCGGTATCGAGGTATTCCCTGCGGGCCCTCCCAATGGTCGAGAGTGTTCCAAACATTTGCCTCCGTCATCTGGTATTTTTGTTGCCGAAAATGTGTTTCCCCATCGGGTTCAGAGAGTATTCCAAAGTTTTCCCTCCCATTGGTATCAGAAGGTGTTCCCTAACTTGTGCCTACCTTGGTATCAGAGTGTTGCCAAACATTGTTCCAATGGTTCGAGAGTGTTCCCTAACTCATGCCTCATCTGGTAGTTTAGTTAGTTTTTATATGTTTATTATCCCCCACCATCCCATCCTGGGGGGGGCGGTAGTCAAAGGTTACAGAGGAATAATGGGTCCGGGATGGGCCTCAAAGTTTTGTAGTGAGCAATTACAGAGGTAATGAATTCACAATTTCAAGGTAATGAATCCAATTTACAAAGGTAATGAACCCGGGTGGGTTTAGTACTATTACAGTTACAAAGGTTTTACAGTTCAGAGGTACAAAATGGGCCCAGGGACGGGCCAAAGTTTTGAGGCGGGAACTGGTAAAAGGGTAATGAACTCACATTAAAAAGGTAATAAAACTCAAAAAGTTACAAAGGTAATGAATACTGAGAATGGTTCTTGTTTATAAAAGGCTGCAATCATGAACAAATTTTGGTAATGAGAAATTCCCCTTTCCCACCCCCCGGTCCACTGTAGTGGTTATTGGTGAAAGTTGATTGCTGATTTTCTTCCCCCACACCACACCCAAAAAAAAAACACACACAATAAACACACCACCACAAACCCCCAAAAACCCCCCACACAACCAACACACACACCACACACACACAACAACAACACACACAAACCCCCAAACAAAACAAAACACAACCAACACACCAACCACACACAAACCCCACATCTATCACACACACACAAACACCCCCCCCAAACACAACCCCAACCCCCCACACCCACACCCACCCCACACTAACCCAAAACAAAAACCCAAAACCCCCAAAAAAAAATAAAAAAACACCCCAAAAAGGCCCGGGGGGTAAAAAGTTGGAAGGGGGCCAGAATGGTCCCTTAATTTTAAAACCCGAAAAAAAAATTGGAAAGGGGGCAAAAAACAAAAATTATTTAAAACCAAAATGAAATAAAAAAAATCTTGGGGGAGTTAAAAGGTTTTCTCCGGGGGGAAATAAAAGAAATCCGGTTGGGGGGGAAAAAACCCGGTAGCTTTTTAAAATCTAATTTTTTTGGGCCTTTTAACCCTTACTCGGGATTAAATTTGGGGATGACACCGGTTTAAAACCCCCGCCTAAGAAATTAGGAAAAGGGGTTTTTCAAATTTTCCCCGGACGGGGGGTTTCCCCTAAAAAGGTTTTAAAAACGGGCAAAGGGGCCCAAAGGGGGGGGGGAAAGAAATTAAAAAAAAAAGCCGGAAAAGCGGGGGGCAAAAGGGGGTTTTTTAAATGGGGGCCCGGGAAAAAAAATCCATTTAATGGCTCCCAAAGAAACAAAGGGTGTTGAAAACCCCCAAAAAAAACCATAAAACCCCAAACCCAAACCCCTCAACCACAAATAATACAAAAGGGAACACCACACACCCACACACACACACACCACACTCACACACTCCCCCACAACACCAAACACACACACACACACACACACACCACAAACCACACACACACACACACACACACACACACACACACACACACACACACACACACATGCACATATGTGGTAATGCTTTATTTACAGCTAGCAAAGTCAGGGTATTTTCTCCAGAATGGTCTGTAATATACCACTGTGGATAAAATACTTAGCCATTTCTGAACACTTCTGAGTGAGTTGTTTCTAAATTCATTAATTTTATCGCACTCCAGTACATAATGACGCAGGGTGTGACAATAATCCATCTGGCAAAGTTTACATTTCGTTTGGTCTACATCTGGTGGTGGTGATTTAACCTGCCAAAGATACTTGTAACCCAGCCGGAGCCGGGCGGTAGTGACATCCAAGAGTCTGCTTATTTTGTTGGATGCACCATAGACATGTGGCTCCTCCTGCATGATAGAATGATGAGAGATGGACTCACTGGTGTCAATCTCCCTGAGCCTTAAGTCCATAAAAAATCTGGTATCAGAGAGTGTTTTCATAATATGTTTCCCATCTGGCAACAGAGAGTGTTGCCATAACATGTGCCTCCCATCTGGTGTCAGTGTTGCCATAACATGTGTCTCCCATCTTTTACCAGATAGTATTGCCTTAAGATGTGTCTCTGATCTGGTATCTGAGAGTGTTGCTCTAACTTGTGCCTCCTATCATGTATCAGAGAGTGTTGCCATACAATGTGCCTCCCAACTGGCATCAGAGAGTGTTGCCATAACATATTCCTCCCGTCATCTGGTATCATACGTTGTTGCCAAAAACATGTGCAACCCATCTGGTACCAGAATATTACCAAATAGGCCCCCATCGGGTATCATGAAGTGTTCCTTTAACATGTGCCTACCATCTATATCGAGATGTTCCAAAAAACATGTTTCCCCCATCTGGAAAATCAGAGAGTGTTATCAAAATTCCCTCCCACATGGTATCAGAAGTCTTGCCATAGCATGTGCCTCCCTTTCTGATATTAGAGAGTTTTCCCTAAACATGCATCCCCATCTGGTTAGAGAGTATTGCCAAACATGTCCTCCAATCTGGTATCGGAGTGTTGCCAATCATTTCCTCTCATCCGGGTATCAGTGTAAGTAAAATTCCCCCCCCATCTTTACATGTTGGCAAACATGTCTCAAATCGGTATCAGTGTTGCCATAACTTGCCTCTCACCTATATAAAGGGGTTTTGCCATAAATTGCCTTCCATCGGTAACATGTTGCCAAAACGTGCCTCCCACTGGAATAAAAGAGTGTTCCCCAAACAGGCCTCCCTCTGCTACAGTGTTGGCATAACTGTGTCTTCCACGGTACAGAGGGTATTGTGAAAAAGGGTTTCTCACATCTTATGGGAAGTTACCCTAACATTTCCCAAAGGAATCAGAGACTGTTGCTATAACAGAACCTCCCTTTTTGTATCAGAAGTTTTGCCCTAACATGTTCCCCCATTTGGTGTCACAGAGTGTTCCCTAACATGTGCCTTCCATCTGTTATCAGTGTTCCCCAAAACATGTGTCACACATCTAGTATCATATCGTGGCCTGGTGGTTAACGCTACTCGGCTTCACATCAGGTGAGGGTCTGGTTCATGTCCCCAGCCAGAGAGGAAACATTGACGTGTTTCTTTCCACCTGTTGTCTATGTTCCCCATCAGTAAAATGGTACCAGGGTTTAGTATCGACCTTGGTGAGGGTCCATCCTGGGCACACTGACCTAAGAGGCCTGGTCACAGACCCGGGCCGCGGGTGCGTTGACCCCCGGAACTCTACCTCAGATAACCCAGATTAAACATATGCCTCCATGTGGTATCAGAGAGTGTTGCCATACATTTGCCTCCATCTAGTATCAAGTGTTGCCATAACATGTGCTCCAATCAGGTATCAGATTGGTACGTAACAATGTGTCCCCATCTGTATCAAGAGTATTGCATAACATGTCCTCCCAATCAGGATCAGAATCTTGCCCATAACATGTGTCCTCCCCTCTGTAAATCAGAAAGTATTGCCATAACATGTGTCTCCCGTCTGGTATCAGAGTGGGGCCATAACATGTGCATCGAATCTATTATCAGAGAGTGTTGCCATAACATGTGCCTCCCATTGTCTGGTTTTATAGAGTGTTGCCATAACATTTCTCTCCCATCTGGCATCAGTGTTGCCATAATATGTGCCTCCCATCTGGTATGAAAGAGTGTTGCCATAACATGTGCCTCCCATACTTTATCAATGTTAACATAACATGTTCCTCCCATCTGGTATCAGTTTTGGTATAACATGAGTCTCAAATCTGGTATCAGTGTTTATTTAACATTTGCATCACATCTGGTATTAGTGTTGCCATAACATGTGCCTCCCACCTGGTATCAGAGAGTGTTGTGATAACATGTCTCCCATTTGGTATCAGGGAGTGTTTCCCTAACATGTTCTTTTCCTATAATTGGTTTCAGAGAGTGTTGCCATAACATGTGTCTCTAATCTTGTATCAGAGAGAGTTACCATAAAATATGCCTCCCATCTGGTATCAGAGACTGTTGCCATAACATATTCCTCCCATCAAATGGTATCAGAAAGTGTTGCCATAAAATATGCTTCTCATCTCGTATCAGTGAGTGTTGCCACAACATATGCGTCCCATCTGGTATCAGAGAGTGTTATCATAATATGTCTCCCATCTGGTATCAGAGAGTGTTGCCATAACATGTGCCTCCCATCTGGCATCAGTGTTGCCATAACATGTGTCTCCCATCTGATATCAGAGACTATTGTGATAAGATGTGTATCCCATCTTGTATCAGAGAGTGTTGCCATAAATTGCGCCTCACATCTGGTATCAGAGAGTGTTGCCATAAGATGTGCCTCCCAACTGGCATCAGAGAGTGTTGCCATAAATTGTGCCTCACATCTGGTATCAGAGAGTGTTGCCATAAGATGTGCCTCCCAACTGGCATCAGAGTGTGTTGCCATAACATATGTCTCCCGTCATCTGGTATCATACATTGTTGCAGAAACATGTGCTTCCCATCTGGTATCCGAGAGCATTACCAAAGTATGTTCCTCCCATCTGGTATCAGAAAGTGTTGCCATACATGTGCCTCCTATCTGGTATCAGAGAGTGTTGCCAAAACTTGCCTCCCATGTGGTATCAGAGAGTGTTGCCATAACATGTGCCTCCCAACTGGTATCAGAGAGTGTTGCCATAACATATGCCTCCTATCTGGTATGAGAGAGTGTTGTCATAATATGTCTCCCATCTGGTATCAGAGAGTCTTGCAATAACATGTGCCTACCATTTGTTATCAGAGAGTATTCCCATAACATGCATCTCCCATCTGGTATGAGAGAGTATTGCCATAACATGTGCCGCCCATCTGGTATCAGAGAGTGTTGCCATATCATGTGCCTCTCATCTGGTATCAGTGTTAACATAAAATGTGCCTCCCATCTGCTATCAGTGTTGACATAACATGTGTCTCAAATCTGGTATCAGTGATGCCATAACATGTGCCTCCCATCTGGTATCAGAGAGTGTTGCCATAACATGTGCCTTCCATCTGGCATCAGAGCCTGTTGCCATATCGTGTGTCTTGCATCTGGTATCAGTGTTGCCATAACATGTGCCTCTCATCTGGTATCAGAGAGTGTTGCCATAAATTTTCCTTCCATTTGGTATCAGTGTTGCCATAGCATGTGCTTCCCATCTGGTTTCAGATTGTTCCCATAACATGTGTCTCCCATCTGGTATCAGAGAGTATTGCCATAACATGTGTCTCCCATCAGGTATGAGAGAGTGTTAACATAACATGTCTCCCATCTGGTACCAGAGTGGGGCCATAACATGTTCCTCGCATCTATTATCAGAAAGTGTTGCCATAACATGTGCCTCCCATTGTCTGATTTTAGAGAGTGTTGCCATAACACTTGTCTCCCATCTGACATCAGTGTTGCCATAATATGTGCATCCCATCTGGAATGAAAGAGTGCTGCCACAACATGTGCATCCCATCCTTTCTCAATGATAACATAGCATGTGCCTTCCATCTGGTATCAGAGAGTGTTGCCATAGCATGTGTCTCCCATCTGGTATCTTAGAGTGTTGCCATAACACATGCATCCCATCTGGTAACAGTGTTGCTATAACATGTGTCTCCCATCTGGTATCAGTGTTAAATAACATACCTCGCATCTGGTATCAGAGTGTGTTGCCATCACATGTGACTCCCATTTGGCGTCAGAAGGTGTTGCCATAACATGTGCCTGCAATCTGGAATCAGATTGTTCCCATAACATGTGTCTCCCTTCTGGTATCAGAGAGTATTGCCATAACAGGTGTCTCCCATCTGGTATCAGTGTGTTTCTGTAACATGTGCCTCCCATCATGTATCAGTGTTGCCATAACATGTGTCTCCCATCTGGTATCAGAGAGTATTGTGATAAGATGTGTCTCCCATCTGGTATCAGAGAGTGTTGCTCAGGTATGTGCCTCATATCTGGAATCAGAGAGTGTTGCCATAACATGTGCCTCCCATCT
Organism: Cherax quadricarinatus; assembly: GCF_026875155.1. Taxonomy (NCBI): domain Eukaryota; kingdom Metazoa; phylum Arthropoda; class Malacostraca; order Decapoda; family Parastacidae; genus Cherax; species Cherax quadricarinatus. Next base: position 5,974,435 of record NC_069414.1, read on the forward strand.
GGTATCAGAGAGTGATGCCATAAGATGTGCCTCCAAACTGGCATCAGAGAGTGTTGCCATAACATATGCTTCCCGTCATCTGGTATCATACATTGTTGCCGAAACATGTGCTTCCCATCTGGTATCAGAGAGCATTACCATAGTATGTTCCTCCCATCTGGTACAGAAAGTGTTGCCATAACATGTGCCTACCATCCCATATCAGAGAGTGTTGCCATAACATGTGTCTCCCATCTGGTATCAGAGAGTATTACCATAAGATATGTCTCCTATCTGGTATCAGAGAGTGTTGCCCTAACATGTGCCTCCTATCTGGTATCAGAGAGTATTGTCATAATATGTCTCCCAGCTGGTATCAGAGAGTCTTGCCATAACATGTGCCTACCATCTTGTGTCAGAGAGTATTCCCATAACATGTGCCTCCCATCTGGTATCAGAGAGTGTTGTCGTATCATGTGCCTCTCATCCAGTATCAGTGTTAACATAAAATGTGCCTACAATCTGCTATCAGTGTTGGCATAACATGTGTCTCTAATCTGGTATCAGATAGAATTGCCATAACATGTGTCTCCAATCTGGTATCAGAAGGTGTTCCCATAACATGTGCTTCTTCTCTCATATCAAAGAGTGTTGCCACAAGATGGCATATGATCCCATCTGCTATCAGAGAGTGTTGTCATAATGTTTCCCATCTGGTATCAGAGAGTGTTACCACAACATGTGCCTCCCAACTGGTATCAAAGAGTGTTGCCATAACATATGTCTACCATCTGGTATCAGAGAGTATTGCCAAAGCATGTGCCTCCCATCTGGTATCAGAAAGTGTTGCCATAACATGTGCCTCCCAACTGGTATCCCAAGAGTGTTGCCGTAACACATGCCTACCATCTGGTATCAGAGAGTGTTGTCATATGTCTCCCATCTGGTATCGTAGAGAGTTGCCCTAACATGTGCCTCCTATCTGGTATCAGAGAGTGTTGCCCTAACATGTGCCTCCGATCTGGTGTCAGAGAGTGCTGCCATAACATGTGCCTCCCATCTGGTATCAGAGTGAAGCCATAACATGTGTTTCTACTCTGGTATCAGGATTGCCATAACATGTGTCTCCAATCTGGTATCAGAGAGTGTTGCCATAACATGTGCCTCCCAATTGGTATCAGAGACTGTTGCCATAACATATTCTTCCCATCAACTGGTATCAGAAAGTGTTGCCATAATATGTGTCTCCCATCTTTTACGAGATAGTATTGCCTTAAGATGTGTCTCTCATCTGGTATCTGAGAGTGTTGCCCTAACTTGTGCCTCATATCTGGTATCAGAGAGTGTTGCCATAACATGTGTCTCCCATCTTTCAGCAGAGAGTATGATGCGTCTCTCATCTGGTATCAGAGAGTGTTGCCATAACTTGTGCCTCCCAATTGACATCAGAGAGTGTTGCCATAACATATGCCTCCCGTCATCTGGTATCATACATTGTTGCCGAAACATGTGCAACCCATCTGGTACCAGAGAGTATTACCAAAGTATGTGCCTCCCATCTGGTATCAGAAAGTGTTGCCTTAACATGTGCCTACCATCTGATATCGGAGAGTGCTGCCATAACACGTGTCTCCCATCTGGTATCAGAGAGTGTTGTCATAATATGTCTCCCACCTGGTATCAGAGAGTCTTGCCATAACATGTGCCTACCTTCTGATATTAGAGAGTGTTGCCATAACATGCATCTCCCATCTGGTATGAGAGTGTATTGCCATAACATGTGCCTCCCATCTGGTATCAGGGAGTGTTGCCATATCATGTGCCTCTCATCCGGTATCAGTGTTAACGTAAAATGTGCCTCCCATCTGTTATCAGTGTTGCCATAACATGTCTCAAATCTGGTATCAGTGGTGCCATAACATGTGCCTCTCATCTGGTGTCAGAGAGTTTTGCCATAAATGTGCCTTCCATCTGGTATCAGTGTTGCCATAACATGTTCTTCCAATCTGGTATCAGATTGTTCCCATGAAATGTGTCTCCCATCTGGATCAGAGAGTTTTGCCATAACATGTGCCTCACATCTATTATTAGAGAGTGATGCCATAACATATGCCTCCAATTATCTGGCATTAGAGAGTGTTGCCATAATATTTGTTTCCAATCTGGCATCAGAGTTGCCATAACATGTTCCTCCCATCTGGTATGCTAGAGTGTTGCCATAACATGTGCCTCCTATCCTTTATCAATGTTAGCATAACATGTGCCTCTCATCTGGTATCAGTGTTGGTATAACATGGGTCTCAAATCTGATATCAGCGTTCATATAACGTGCCTCCCTTCTGGTATTTGTGTTTCCTAACATGTGACTCCCATCTGGTATCAGAGAGTGTTGCCATAACATGTGCCTAACATCTGGCATCAGAGAGTGTCGTAATAGCATATGCCTCCCATCTGGTATCAGTGTTGCTATAACACATGTCTCACATCTTGTCAGAGTGTGTTGACATCACATGTGACTCCCATCTGTTGTCAGACACTGTTGCCATAACATGTGCCTCCAATCTGGTATCAGATTGTTCCCATAACATGTGTCTCCCATTTGGTATCAGAGAGTATTGCCATAACAGGTGTCTCCTATCTGGTATCAGAGAGGCTTGCCATAACATGTGCCTCTGATCTGGTATCAGAGATTGTTGCCATTTCAGGTGCCTCCCATCTGTTATCAGAGAGTGTTGCCATAACATATGCCTCCCATCGTCTGGTATCATAGAGTGTTGCCATAACATGTTATTCCCCTCCAGTATCATAGTGTTGCGAAAACATGTGCCTCCCATCTGGTATCAGAGAGTGTTGCCATGACATGTGCCTCCAATCTGGTATCAGAGTGTTTTGCCTAAACATGTGCCTCCCTCCAGGTATCAGAGAATTTTGCCTTAACATGTGCCTCCAGTCTGGTGTCAGGGATTGTTGTCATAACATGTGCCTTCCATCTGGGATCAGAGAGTGTTGCCATAACATATGCCTTTCATCATCTGGTATCATACAGTGTTGCCAAAACATGCGCTTCCAATCTGGTATCAGAGAGTATTGCCAAAGCATGTGCCTCCCATCTGGTATATGAAAGTGTTGCCATAACATGTTCCTCCCAACTTGTATCAGCGAGCGTTGCAGCAGCATGTGTCTCCCATTTGGTATCAGGGAGCGTTGCCAAACATGTGCCTCCCATTTGGTATCAGAGACTATTGTAATAACATATTCCTCCCATCATCTGGTATCAGAAAGTGATGCTATAACATGTGCTTCTCATCTCGTATCAGTGAGTGTTGCCATAACATATGCCTCCCATCTGGTATCAAATAGTGTTGCCATAACATGTGCCTCCCATCTGGTATCAAAGAGTGTTGCCATAACATGTGCCTCCCATCTGGTATCAGTGTTGCCATAACATGTGTCTCTCTTCTGGTATCAGAGAGTATTGTGTTAAGATGTGTATCCCATCTGGTATCGGAGAGTATTGCCCTAACATGTGCCTCATATCTGGAATCAGAGAGTATTACTATAACATATACCTCCCATCTGGTATCAGAGAGTGTTCCCTTAATATGTGCCTCCCATCTGTTATCAGAGTGTTGCCATAACATGTATCGCACATCTGGTATCAGTGTTGCCATAACATGTGCCTCTTTTCTGGTATCAGAGAGTGTTGCCATAAATTTGCCTTCCATCTAGTATCAGTGTTGTCATAACATGTGCTTCCCATCTTGTATCAGATTGGTCCCATAACATATGTCTCCCATCTGGTATCAGACAGTATTGCCATAACATGTGTCTCCCATCAGGGATCAGAGATTGTTCCCATAAGATGTGTCTCCCGTCTCTTATCAGAGAGTATTGCCATAATATGTGCCTCCCATCTGGTATGAGAGAGTGTTGCCATAACATGTGCCTCCCATCCTTTATCAATGTTAACATAACATGTCCCTCCCATCTGGTATCAGTGTTGGTATAACATGTGTCTCAAATCTGGTATCAGTGTTTATATAACATGTGCATCCCATCTGGTATTAGTGTTGCCATAACATGTGCTTCTCATCTGGTATCAGTGAGTGTTGCGATAACATGTGTCTCACATTTGGTATCAGGGAGTGTTGCCCTAACATGTACTTTTCATATGGTTTCAGAGAGTGTTGCCATAACATGTGTCTCCCATCTGGTATTGGATTGTTGCCATAACATGTGTCACCAATCTGGTATCAGAGAGTGTTGCAATAACATGTGCTCCTCATCTGGTATCAGAGACTGTTGATATAACAGATTCCTCCCATCAACTGGTATCAGAAAGTGTTGCCATTAAATTAAATGTGCTTCTCATCTCGTATCAGTGAGTGTTGCCACAACATATGCCTCCCATCTGGTATCAGAGAGTGTTATCATACTATGTCTCACATCTCGATCAGAGAGAGTTGCCATAACATGTGCCTCCCATCTGGTAACAGTGATGCCATAACATGTGTTTCCCATCTGGTATCAGAGACTATTGTGATAAGATGTGTATCCCATCTTGTATCAGAGAGTGTTGCCATAAAATGTGCCTCCCATCTGGTATCAGAGAGTGTTGCCATAAGATGTGCCTCCCAACTGGCATCAGAGAGTGTTGCCATAACATATGCCTCCAGTCATCTGGTATCATACATTGCTGCCAAAACATGTGCTTCCCATCTGGTATCAGAGAGCATTACCAAAGTATGTGCCTCCCATCTGATATCAGAGAGTGTTGCCATAACATGTGTTTCCCATCTGATATCAGAGTGTTGCCATAACATGTGTTTCCCATCTGGTATCAGAGAGTATTGCCATAAGATGTGTCTACTATCTGGTATCAGATTATTATTATTATTATTATTGTTATAATCAAACGAAGCAGTAAGCCACAAAGGCTATACAGCGCATCTTGTATCATAGAGTGTTGTCCTAACATGTGCCTCCTATCTGGTATCAGAGAGTGTTGCCATAACATATGCCTCCCATCTGGTATCAGAGAGTGTAGCCATAACATATGCCTCCCATCTGGTATCAGAGAGTGTTGTCATAATATGTCTCCAATCTGGTATCAGAGAGTCTTGCCATAACATGTGCCTACCATCTGGTATCAGAGAGTGTTTCCGTATCATGTGCCTCTCATCCTGTATCAGTGTTAACATAAAATGTGCCTCCCATCTGCTATCAGTGTTGGCATAACATGTGTCTCAAACCTGGTATCAGTGTTGCCATAATATGTGCCTCCCATCTGGTATCAGAGAGTGTTGCCATAACATGTGCCTTCCATCTGGTATCAGAGAGTGTTGCCATAACATGTGTCTCCCATCTGGTATCAGAGAGTGTTGCCATAACACGTGCCTTCCATTTGGCATCAGAGCATATTGCCGTAACAAGTGTCTCGCATCTGGTATCAGTGTTGCCATAACATGTGCCTCTCATCTGTTATCAGAGAGTGTTGCCATAAATTTGCCTTCCATCTGGTATCAGTGTTGCCATAACATGTGTCTCCCATCAGGTATCAGAGAGTGTTCCCATAACATCTGTCCCATCTGGTACCAGAGTGGGCGCAATAACATGTGCCTCGCATCTATTATCAGAAAGTGTTGCCATAACATGTGCCTCCCATTGTCTGATTTTTGAGAGTGTTGCCATAACATATGTCTCCCATCTGACATCAGTGTTGCCATAGTATGTGCGTCCCATGTGGTATGAAAGAGTGCTGCCATAACATGTGCCTCCCATCCTTTATCAATTTTAACATAGCATGTGCCTCCCATCTGGTATCAGTGTTGGTAAAACATGTGTCTCAAATCTGGTATCAGTGTTGATATAACATGTGCCTCATATCCGGTATTAGTGTTGCCATAACATGTGCCTTCCATCTGGTATCAGTGTTGCCATAGCATGTGTCTCCCATCTGGTATCGTGTTGGAATAACATGTGTCTCAAATCTGGTATCAGTGTTGATATAACATGTGCTTCATATCCGGTATTAGTGTTGCCATAATATATGCACCCCATCTGGTATCAGTGTTGCTTTAACATGTGTCTCCCATCTGGTATCAGTGTTACCATGACATGTGCCTCGCATCTGGTATCAGAGTGTGTTGCCATCACATATGACTCCCATCTGGTGTCAGAGTGTGTTGCCATAACATGTGCCTCCAATCTGGTATCAGATTGTTCCCATAACATGTGTCTCCCATCTGTTATCAGAGAGTATTGCCATAACAGATGTCTCCCATCTGGTATCAGAGAGTCTTGCAATAACATGTGTCTCTGATGTCGTATCAGAGATAGTTGCCATAACAGGTGACTCCCATCTGTTATCAGAGAGTGTTGCCATATCATATGCCTCTCATCATCTGGTATCATAGAGTGTTGCCAAAACATGTGTCTCCCATCTGGTATCAGAGAGTGTTGATATAACATGTGCCTACATCTGATATAAGAGAGTGTTGCCATAATATATGCTTCCCGTCATCTGGTATCATACAGTGTTGCCAAAATATGCATTTCCCTTCTGATATCAGAGAGTATTGCCAAAGCATATGCCTCCCATCTGGTATCAGAGTGTTGCCATAACATGTTCGTCCCAAATGGTATCAGAGAGTGTTGCCATAACATGCGTCTCCCATTTGGTATCAGGGAGTGTTGCCATGACATGTTCCTTCCATATAGTTTTGGAGAGTGCTGCCATAATATGTGTCTCCCATCTGATATCTGATTGTTGCCACAACATGTGTCTCTAATCTGGTATAAGAGAGAATTGCCATAACATGTGTCTCCAATCTGGTATCAGTGTTGCCATAACATGTGCCTCCCATTTGTTATCAGAGACTGTTGCCATAACATATTCTTCCCATCACCTTGTACAAGAAAGTGTTTCCATAACATGTGCTTCTCATCTCGTATCAGAGTGTGTTGCCATAACATATGCCTTCCATCTGGTATCAGAGAGTGTTGCCATAACATGTGCCTCCCATCTGGTGTCAGTGTTGCCATAATATGTGTCTCCCATCTGGTATCAGAGTTTTGCGATGTGTCTCCCATCTGGTATCAGGGAGTGTTGCCCTAACATGTGCCACATATCTGGTATCAGAGAGTGTTGCTATAACATGTGCCTCCCATCTGGTATCATAGAGTGTAGCCATAACGTGTGCCTACCAAGTGGCATCTGAGAGTGTTGCCATAACATATGCCTCCCATTATCTGGTATCATACATTTTTGCCAAAACATGTGCTTCCCATCTGGTATCAGAGAGTATTACCAAAGCATGTGCTTCCCATCTGGTATCAGAAAGTGTTGCCATAACATGTGCCTCCCAACTGGTATCAGAGAGTGTTGCAATAACATATGCATCAAATCTGGTATCAGAGAGTGTTGTCATATGTCTCCCATGTGGTATCTGATGGTATTGCCATAACATGTGCATACCATGTGATATCAGAGTGTTGCCATAAGATGTGTCTCCCATTAGGTATCAGAGAGTGTTACCCTCACATGTGCCTTCTATCTTGTATCAGAGAGTGTTGCCATAACATGTACCTCCCATCTGGTATCAGAGAGTGTTGCCATAACATGTGATTCCCATCTGGTGTCAGAGTGTTGCCATAACATGTGTCTCTCATCTGGTATCAGGGAGTATTGCCATAACATGTGTCTCCCATCTTGTATAAGAGAGTGGTGCCTTAACATGTGAATTGCATATATTATCAGAGTGTGTTGCCATAACATATGCCTCCCATTATCTGGTATTAGAGTGTGTTGCCTTAACATTTGTCTCCCATCTGGCATCAGTGTTGCCATAACATGTGCCTCCTATCCTTTATCAATGTTAGCATAGCATGTGCCTCCCATCTGGTATCAGTGTTGCCATAAAATGTGCCTCACATCTTGTATGAGAGTGTGTTGCCATCACATGTGACTCCCATCTGGTGTCAGAGACTGTTGCCATAACATGTGCCTCCAATCTGGTATCAGATTGTTCACACAACATGTGTCTCCCATCCGGTATCACAGAGTATTGCCATAACAGGTGTCTCCCATCTGGTATCAGGGAGTCTTGCCATAACATGTGCCTCCAATCTGGTATCAGAGATTGTTAGCATAACAGGTGCCTCCCATCGGTTATCAGAAAGTTTTTCCATAACATATGCCTCCCATCGTTTGGTATCATAGACTGTTGCCATATGTTCTTCACTTCTAGCATCAAAGTGTTGCCAAAACATGTGCCTCCCATCTGGTATCAGAGAGTGTTGTCATAACATGTGCCTCCCATCTGGTGTCAGAGAATGTTGGTATAACATGTGCCTCCAATGTGGTATCAGGGAGTGTTGCCATAACATGTGCCTTCCATATAGGATCAGAAAATGTTCCCATAACATATGCCTCGCATCATCTGGTATCACACAGTGTTGCCAGAACATGAGCTTCCTATCTGGTTGGTATCAGAGAGCATTGCCAAAGCATGCACCTCCCATCTGGTATCAATAAGTGTTGCCATAATGTGTTCCTACCAACTGGTATCAGAGAGTGTTGCCATAACATGTGTCTCCCATTTGGTATCAGGGAGTGTTGCCCTAACTTGTTCCTCCCATATGGTTTCAGAGAGTGTTGCCATAACATGTGCCTCCCATCTGGTATCAGAGACTGTTGCCATAACAAATTCCTCCCATTATCTGATATCAGAAAGTGTTGCCATAACATGTGCTTCTCATCTGGTATCAGTGAGTGTTGACATAATATGTGCTTCCCATCTGGTATCAGTGTTGCCATAACATGTGTCTCCCATCTGGTATCAGAGAGTATTGTAAAAAGATGTGTCTCCCATCTGTTATCAGAGAGTGTTGCCCTAACATGTGCCTCCCATCTGGAATCAGAGAGTGTTGCCATAACATGTGCCTCCCATCTGGTATCAATGAGTGTTGCCATAAGATGTGCCTCCCAACTGGCATCAGAGAGTGTTGCCATAACATATGCCTCCCATCATCTGATATCACACATTGTTGCCGAAACATATACTTGCCATCTGGCATCAGAGAGCATTACCTAAGTATGTGCCTCTCATTTGGTATCAGAAAGTGTTGCCAGAACATGTGCCTACCATCTGATATCAGAGAGTGTTGCCATAACATTCTCCCATCTTGTATCAGACAGTACTGCCATTAGATATGTCTCCTATCTAGTGTATCAGAGAGTGTTGCCCTAACATGTGCCTCCTATATGGTATCAGAGAGTGTTGCCACAACATGTGCCTTTTATCTGGTATCAGAGAGTGTTGCCATAACATGTGCCTCCCAACTGGCATCAGAGAGTGTTGCCATAACATATGCCTCCAATCTGGTATCAGAGAGTGCTGTCATAATGTGACTCACATCTGGTATCAGAGAGTCTCGCCATAACATGTGCCTACCATCTGATATCAGAGAGTGTTCCCATAACATGTGTCTCCCATCTGGTGTGAGAGAGTATTGCCATAACATGTGCCTCCCATCTGGTATCAGAGAGTGTTTCCGTAACATGTGCCTCCCATCTGGTATCAGTGTTGCCATAACATGTGTCTCCCATCTGGTATCAGAGAGTATTGTGATAAGATGTGTCTCCCATGTGGTATCAGAGTGTTGCCCTGGCACGTGCCTCATATCTGGAATCAAAGAGTGTTGCCATAACATGTGCCTCCCATCTGGTATCAGAGAGTGATGCCATAAGATGTGCCTCCAAACTGGCATCAGAGAGTGTTGCCATAACATATGCTTCCCGTCATCTGGTATCATACATTGTTGCCGAAACATGTGCTTCCCATCTGGTATCAGAGAGCATTACCAAAGTATGTTCCTCCCATCTGGTATCAGAAAGTGTTGCCATAACATGTGCCTACCATCTGATATCAGAGAGTGTTGCCATAACATGTGTCTCCCATCTGGTATCAGAGAGTATTGCCATAAGATGTGTCACCTACCTGGTATCAGAGAGTGTTGCCCTAACATGTGCCTTCTATCTGGTGTCAGAGAGTGTTGTCATAATATGTCTCCCATCTGGTATCAGAGAGTCTTGCCATAACATGTGCATACCATCTTATGTCAGAGAGTGTTACCATAACATGTGTCTTCCATCTGGTATGAGAGAGTATTGCCATAACATGTGCCTCCCATCTGATATCAGAGAGTGTTGGCATATCATGTGCCTCTCATCCAGTATCAGTGTTAACATAAAATGTGCTACCATCTGCTATCTGTGTTGGCATAACATGTGTCTCCAATCTGGTATCAGAAAGTGTTGCCATAACATGTGCTTCTCCTCTCATATCAAAGAGTGTTGCCATAACATATACCTCCCATCTGGTATCAGAGAGTGTTGTCATAATGTTTCCCATCTGATATCAGAGAGTATTGCCGTAACATGTATCTCCCATCTGCTATCAGAGAGTATTGCGATAAGATGTGTTTCCCCTCTGGTATCTGAGAGTGTTGCCCTAACATGTGCCACATATCTGGTGTCAGAGAGCGTTGCTATAACATGTGCCTCCCATCTGGTATCAGAGAGTGTTGCCATAACATGTGCCTCCCAACTGGTATCTGAGAGTGTTGCCATAACATATGCCTCCCGTCATCTGGTATCATACATTGTTGCCAAAACATATGCTTCCCATCTGGTATCAAAGAGTATTGCCAAAGCATGTGCCTCCCATCTGGTATCAAAGAGCGTTGCAATAACATATGCCTAACATCTGGTATCAGAGAGTGTTGTCATATATCTCCCATCTGGTACCAGAGAGTCTTGCCATGACATGTGCCTACCATCTGATATCAGAGAGTGTTGCCATAAGATGAGTCTCCCATCTGGTATCATAGAGTGTTACTCTAACATGTGCCTCCGATCTGGTGTCAGAGTGTTGCCATAACAGGCGCCTCCCATCTGGTATCAGAGTGTTGCCATAACATGTCTCTCTCATCTGGTATCAGATAGTATTGCCAGAACATGTGTCTCCCATCTGGTATCAGAGAGTGTTGCAATAACATGTGCCTCACATCTGGTATCATAGAGTGTTGCCATAACATGTGCCTCCCATCTGGTATCAAAGAGTGTTGCCATAACATGTGTCTCTCATCTGGTATCGTAGAGTGTTTCCATAACATGTGCCTCCCATCTGTTATCAGAGTGTTGCCATAAATGTGCCTCCCCTCTGGTATCAGTGTTGCCATAACATGTGCTTCCCATCTGGTTTCAGACTGTTTCCATAACATGTGTCTCCCTTCTGGTATCAGATATTATTGCATTAACATGTGTCTCCCATCTGGTATCATATAGTGTTGCCACAACATATCCTTCCCATCTATTATCAGAGAGTGTTTCCAAAACATGTGCCTCCCACCTGGTATCTGAGAGTGTTCCTAAAACTTGTGCCTCCCATCTAGTATAAGAGAGTGTTGCTATAACATGTGCCTCCCAACTGGTATCAGACAGTGTTACCATAACATGTGCCTACCATCTTGTCTCAGAGTGTAGCCATAGCATATGCCTCCCATCTGGTATCAAAGAGTTTTGCCATAACATATGCCTCCCATCATCTGGTATCATACAGTGTTGCCATAACATGTGGTTCCCATCTGGTATCAGAGAGTGTTGTGATAACATGTGCCTCCCAACTGGTATCAGAGAGTGTTGCCATAACTGTTGTTTGGGTTATTGAGGCTAGGAGGGTTATTAAGGCTAGGAGGGTTATTGAGGCTAGGACGGATTGTTGTGGCTAGGATTTTGGGTAGTTTCAAATTTAGGTTGGATAAATATATGAGTGAGAGGCGTTGGATTTGAGTGGGACTTGCAAATGAGTGGATAGAGTAATCAGAGCTTATTTCTTGGGAAACATTGAAAATTGGGTTGGGCAAATGTTTTGTTAGTGGGATGGATTGTAAAGGACCTGCCTAATATGGGCCAACAGGCCTGCTGCAGTGATCCTACTTTCTTATGTTTCTTATGCTTCTTATGTGTCTCCCATTTGGTATCAAGGATTGTTGCCATATCATGTGCCTCCCATCTGGTATCAGAGAATGTTGCCATAACATGTGTCTCCCATCTGGTATCAGAGAGTGTTGCCATAACATTTGCCTCGCATCTTTTTATCAGAGTTTTGCAATTACATGTACCTCACATCTGATATCAGTGTTGGCATATCATGTGCCTACCATCTGGTATCATTGTTGCCATATCATGTGCCTCCCATCTGGTATCAGAGATTGTTGCCATAACATGTGCCTCCTATCTGATATCAGTGTTTCCATATCATGTGCCTCCCATCTGGTATCATTGTTGCTATAACATGTGGCTTCCATCTGGTATCAGAGAGGGATTTTTAAACACTTTAATTTCCAATGAAACCTTTAAGAAATTTCTTCGGGTTGGTTGAGACTTGAAAAATTATAAAACAACTGCACTGTACAAAAGAAATTTTGTTTTATTTTATTTAAAACATTGCGATACAAGGTGACAGAAATATATTAAAATGATACACGAGAAATGATTAATGCACAAGAATCCCAATAACTCTAACACATGGAAATATAAACACATATGCAGTTTAATGTGATCCTTTATTGACAAACGTTTCGCCCACACAGTGGGCTTTTTCAAGTCACAAACAGATCTACCTGGGGTGGAAGGTACCGGAGTATTTATAGTCAGGTTCAGAATGTTGAGGTCAGGTGGATCACATTGAACTGCATATGTGTTATGTTTCCATTGTGTCGGTATTTTATAAAATTTATTTTCAACTCTAACACATAATAACGACACCATACAGTTCAATGGTAATACACCGTCACACACAACACACAGTATATTACAGTGGTACTACACCCTCACACACAACACACCGTATATTACAGTGGTACTACACTCTCACACACAACACACCGTATATTACAGTGGTACTACACCTCTCACACACAACACACCGTATATTACAGTGGTACTACACCCTCACACACAACACACCGTATATTACAGTGGTACTACACCCACACACACAACACACCGTATATTACAGTGGTACTACACTCTCACACACAACACACCGTATATTACAGTGGTACTACACCCTCACACACAACACACCGTATATTACAGTGGTACTACACCCTCACACACAACACACCGTATATTACAGTGGTACACACTCTCACACACAACACACCGTATATTACAGTGGTACTACACCCTCACACACAACACACCGTATATTACAGTGGTACTACAACCCTCACACACAACACACCGTATATTACAGTGGTACTACACCCTCACACACAACACACCGTATATTACAGTGGTACTACACTCTCACACACAACACACCGTATATTACAGTGGTACTACACCCTCACACACAACACACCGTATATTACAGTGGTACTACACCCTCACACACAACACACCGTATATACAGTGGTACTACACCCTCACACACAACACACCGTATATTACAGTGGTACTACACTCTCACACACAACCACCGTATATTACAGTGGATACTACAACACCTCACACACAAAACACCGTTATTACAGTGGTTACTACACTCTCACACCAACACACCGTATATACAGTGGTACTACACTTTCCACACACACACACCCTATATTACAGTAGTACTACACCCTCACACACAAAACACCGTAATTTTTACAGTGGTTACTATACCCTCACACACAACACACCGTATATTACAGTGTACTACACCTCTCACACACAACACACCGTATATTACAGTGGTACTACACTCTCACACACAACACACCGTATATTACAGTGGTACTACACTCTCACACACAACACACCCTATATTACAGTTGGTACTACACCCTCACACACAACACACCGTATATTACAGTGGTACTACACTCTCACACACAACACACCGTATATTACAGTGGTACTACACTCTCACACACAACACACCCTATATTACAGTGGTACTACACTCTCACACACAACACACCGTATATTACAGTGGTACTACACTCTCACACACACACACACCGTATATTGCAGTGGTACTACACTCTCACACACAACACACCGTATATTACAGTGGTACTACACCCTCACACACAACACACGTAATATTAACAGTGGTACTACACCCTCACACACAACACACCGTATATTACAGTGGTACTACACTCTCACACACAACACACCGTATATTACAGTGGTACTACACTCTCACACACAACACACCGTATATTACAGTGGTACTACACTCTCACACACAACACACCGTATATTACAGTGGTACTACACCCTCACACACAACACACCGTATATACAGTGGTAACTACACCCTCACACACAAAACACCGTATATTACAGTGGTACATACACTCTCACACACAACACACCGTATATTACAGTGGTACAACACCCTCACACACAACAACACCGTATATTACAGTGGTACTACACTATCACACACAACACACCGTATATTACAGTGGTACTACGCTCTCACACACAACACACCGTATATTACAGTGGTACTACACTCTCACACACAACACACCGTATATTACAGTGGTACTACACCCTCACACACAACACACCGTATATTACAGTGGTACTACAACCCTCACACACAACACAACCGTATATTACAGTGGTACACACCCTCGCACACAACACACCGTATATTACAGTGGTACTACACTCTCACACACAACACACCGTATATTACAGTGGTACTACACCCTCACACACAACACACCGTATATTACAGTGGTACTACACCCTCACACACAACACACCGTATATTACAGTGGTACTACACTCTCAAACAAAACACACCGTATATTACAGTGGTACTACACTCTCACACACAACACACCGTATATTACAGTGGTACTACACTCTCACACACAACACACCGTATATTACCAGTGGTACTACACGCCCACACACAACACACCGTAATATTACAGTGGTACTACACTCTCACACACACACACACCGTATATTACAGTGGTACTACACTCTCACACACAACACACCGTATATTACAGTGGTACTACACCCTCACACACACACACCGTATATTAACAGTGGTACTACACCCTCACACACAACACACCGTATATTACAGTGGTACTACACTCTCACACACACACACCACCGTATATTACAGTGGTACTACACCCTCACACACAACACACCGTATATTACAGTGGTACTACACCCTCACACACAACACACCCGTAATATTATAGTGGTACTACACCCTCACACACAACACACCGTATATTACAGTGGTACTACACCCTCACACACAATACACCGTATAATACAGTGGTACTACACCCTCATACACAACACACCGTATATTACAGTGGTACTACACTCTCACACACAACACACCGATATATTACAGTGGTACTACACCCTCACACACAACACACCGTATATTACAGTGGTACTAACCCTCACACACAACACACCGTATATTACAGTGGTACTACACCCTCACACACAACACACCGTATATTACAGTGGTACTACACTCTCACACACAACACACCCTATATTACAGTGGTACTACACCCTCACACACAACACACCGTATATTACAGTGGTACTACACCCTCACACACAACACACCGTATATTACAGTGGTACTACACTCTCACACACAACACACCGTATATTACAGTGATACTACACCCTCACACACACAACACACCGTATATTACAGTGGTACTACACTCTCACACACAACACACCGCATATTACAGTGATACTACACTCTCACACACAACGCACCGTATATTACAGTGGTACTACACCCTCACACACAACACACCGTATATTTCAGTGGTACTACACTCTCACACACAACACACCGTATATTACAGTGGTACTACACCCTCACACACAACACACCGTATATTACAGTGGATACACACTCTCACACACAACACACCGTATATTACAGTGGTACTACACCCTCACACACAACACACCGTATATTTCAGTGGTACTACACTCTCACACACAACACACCGTATATTACAGTGGTACTACACCCTCACACACAACACACCGTATATTACAGTGGTACTACACCCTCACACACAACACACCGTATATTACAGTGGTACTACACCCTCACACACAACACAACCGTATATTACAGTGATACTACAACCCTCACACACAACACACCGTATATTACAGTGGTACTACACTCTCACACACAACACACCGTATATTACAGTGGTACTACACTCTCACACACAACACACCGTATATTACAGTGGTACTACACTCTCACACACAACACACCGTATATTACAGTGGTACTACACCCTCACACACAACAGACCGTATATTACAGTGGTACTACACCCTCACACACAACACACCGTATATTACAGTGGTACTACACTCTCACACACAACACACCGTATATTACAGTGGTACTACACCCTCACACACAAAACACCGTATATTACAGTGGTACTACACTCTCACACACAACACACACCGTATATTACAGTGGTACTACACTATCACACACACAACACACCGTATATTACAGTGGTACTACACCTCACACACAACACACCGTATATTACAGTGGTACTACACTCTCACACACAACACACCGTATATTACAGTGGTACTACACCCTCACACACAACACACCGTATATTACAGTGGTACTACACCCTCACACACAACACACCGTATATTACAGTGGTACTACACTCTCACACACAACACACCGTATATTACAGTGGTACTACACCCTCACACACAACACACCGTATATTACAGTGGTACTACACTCTCACACACAACACCACCGTATATTACAGTGGTACTACACCTCTCACACACAACACAACCGTATATTACAGTGGTACTACACTACTCACACACAACACACCCGTATATTAGTGGTACTACACTCTCACACACAACACACCGTATATTACAGTGGTACTACACCCTCACACACAACACACCGTATATTACAGTGGTACTACACTCTCACACACAACACACCGTATATTACAGTTGGTACTACACTCTCACACACAACACACCGTATATTACAGTGGTACTACACCCTCACACACAACACACCGTATATTACAGTGGTACTACACTCTCACACACAACACACGGTATATTACAGTGGTACTACACTCTCACACACAACACACCGTATAATACAGTGGTACTACACCCTCACACACAACACACCGTATATTACAGTGGTACTACACCCTCACACACAACACACCGTATATTACAGTGGTACTACACCCTCACGCACAACACACCGTATATTACAGTGGTACTACACTCTCACACACAACACACCGTATATTACAGTGGTACTACACCCTCACACACAACACCACCGTATATTACAGTGGTACTACACCCTCACACACAACACCACCGTATATTACAGTGGTACTACACCCTCACACACACACACACCGTATATTACAGTGGTACTACACTCTCACACACAACACACCGTATATTACAGTGGTACTTCACACCCTCACACACAACACACCGTATATTACAGTGGTACTACACCCTCACACACAACACACCGTATATTACAGTGGTACTACACCCTCACACACAACACACCGTATATTACAGTGGTACTACACCCTCACACACAACACACCGTATATTACAGTGGTACTACACCCTCACAACACAACACACCGTATATTACAGTGGTACTACACTCTCACACACAACACAACCGTATATTACAGTGGTACTACACCCTCACATACAACACACCGTATTTTACAGTGGTACTACATTCTCACACACAACACACCGTATATTACAGTGGTACTACACTCTCACACACAACACACCGTATATTACAGTGGTACTACACTCTCACACACAACACACCGTATATTACAGTGGTACTACACTCTCACACACAACACACCGTATATTACAGTGGTACTACACCCTCACACACAACACACCGTATATTACAGTGGTACTACATTCTCACACACAACACACCGTATATTACAGTGGTGCTACACTCTCACACACAACACACCGTATATTACAGTGGTACTACACTCTCACACACAACACACCGTATATTACAGTGGTACTACACTCTCACACACAACACACCGTATATTACAGTGGTACTACATTCTCACACACAACACACCGTATATTACAGTGGTACTACACTCTCACACACAACACACCGTATATTACAGTGGTACTACACTCTCACACACAACACACCGTATATTACAGTGGTACTACACTCTCACACACAACACACCGTATATTACAGTGATACTACACTCTCACACACAACACACCGTATATTACAGTGGTACTACACTCTCAAACACAACACACCGTATATTACAGTGGTACTACACTCTCACACACAACACACCGTATATTACAGTTTTACTACACTCTCACACACACACACACCGTATATTACAGTGGTACTACACTCTCACACACAACACACCCTATATTACTGTGGTACTACACTCTCCACACCACACACACACCGTATATTACAGTGGTACTACACTCTCACACACAACACACCGTATATTACAGTGGTACTACACCCCACACGCAACACACCGTATATTACAGTGGTACTACACCCTCACACACACACACCGTATATTACAGTGGTACTACACTCTCACACACAACACACCGTATATTACAGTGGTACTACACCCTCACACACAACACACCGTATATTACAGTGGTACTACACCCTCACACACAACACACCGTATATTACAGTGGTACTACACCCTCACACACAACACACCGTATATTACAGTGGTACTACACTCTCACACACAACACACCGTATATTACAGTGGTACTACACTCTCACACACAACACACCGTATATTACAGTGGTACTACACTCTCACACACAACACACCGTATATTACAGTGGTACTACACCCTCACACACAACACACCGTATATTTCAGTGGTACTACACCCCTCACACACAACACACCGTATATTACAGTGGTACTACACTCTCACACACAACACACCGTATATTACAGTGGTACTACACTCTCACACACAACACACCGTATATTACAGTGGTACTACACCCTCACACACAACACACCGTATATTTCAGTGGTACTACACCCTCACACACAACACACCGTATATTACAGTGGTACTACACCCTCACACACAACACACCGTATATTACAGTGGTACTACACTCTCACACACAACACACCGTATATTACAGTGGTACTACACCCTCACACACAACACACCGTATATTACAGTGGTACTACACCCTCACACACATCACACCGTATATTACAGTGGTACTACACTCTCACACACAACACCATATACATTACAAGGGTTTGAACAAGAGTATCCAAAAAAACAACATCAAACACAGGAAATTATAAAGAATGTACAAAAAACATGGTGATAAAAACAAACACACAGAGTGACGCACATACACAAGCAATGTCACAAAAATAAAAACATCCAATATAACGAAACAAATCTACGATGTGATATTTTACATCTCAAATAAAACAAAGAAAAATAATGCAATCTGTTATATTTAATATAAAATAATATTACTGAAAAGCACACTATAACTACGGCATAAAACATAAACATTATTACAAAAAATGTAATTTTTAAATATAAATGGTAAGATTTACTGCTTTTGTAATAAAGAGTTTGGGATACATAAATACACACATTAAAATCAATTAATCTTTAATATTATATAAAAATCAACTTTCTTTGGTCTAGAGGTATTTGAACTAACATATGATAATATATACATGTTACAATAATAAATTATAATTAGCATTTTACTAAAATAATAAATAATTCATAACCCTACACAGGGTACAACTCTCTTGACGCTACTGTGTCACTATATATATATATATATATATATATATATATATATATATATATATATATATATATATATATATATATATATATATATATCTATGCTAAAATAATAAATTAAGTAACATTTGTATAATAATAAATTACAATCAACTGCTTCTCACGACACTTATCCGGTCGAGCCAGTCACATGACACTATTCAGTGTACACTACAACCAGGCCATCTTCAGTGTCACACGACACCCTTTTCATCTCAGTGTTCCACTACGGTCCTGTGCACATCTCAGTGTTCCACTCCATCATACTTGCTTAAGTGTCACACTACGGTCCTTGCCCAGTTCAGTGTAACACTCCAACCTTATCTTCATGTAATGTCCCACCAAACAGCATCCGATGACTCCGGCCCACAGTTGACCAGCGTAGACGGTGAGTCTACAGACATCACCGGTAGTCCAGTAAATACTCTCCAAAGCCGGTTGACACACCGCTAGCCGAACACCATGCTGCAAGCTCACTGAATGCGGCCGTCAAGTTACTGAGGCCAACAGACTCAGTGAGCTGCGGTGAGCGGTTCTTCTAACGCCAGTAGATAGGTACGATTAGGTGTTCAGGTACCTACTGCGTAGATGTGTACCCTGAGAAGTTCAGGTACTTAATGTAACTGAAGCCAGTAGACGTGTACCCTTAGGTGTTCAGGTACCTACTGCTTAGGTGCGTACCGAGAGGCGCTCAGGTACTTAATGTTGCTGAAGCCAGTAGACGTGTACGATTAGGTGGTCAGGTACCTACTGCTTAGGTGCGTATCCTGAGGTGTTCAGGTACATACTACTGCGGTGCGTACCGTGAGGCGCTCAGGTACATACTGTTTCTAAAGCCAGTAGACGTGTACGATTAGGTGTCCAGGTACCTACTGCTTAGATGCGCACCGTGAGGCACCCAGGTACTTACTGTTTCTAAAGCCAGTAGACGTGTACCCTTAGGTGTTCTGGTACCTACTGCTTAGGTGCGTACAGTGAGGCGCTCAGGTACATAATGTTGCTAAAGCCAGTAGACTGTACCCTTAGGTGGTCAGGTACCTACTGCTTAGGTGCGTACCGAGAGGCGCTCAGGTACTTCATGTAGCTGAAGCCAGTAGACTGTACCCTTAGGTGGTCAGGTACCTACTGCTTAGATGCGCACCGTGAGGCACTCAGGAACTTACTGTTTCTAAAGCCAGTAGACGTGTACGATTAGGTGGTCAGGTACCTACTGCTTAGGTGCGTATCCTGAGGTGTTCAGGTACATACTACTGCGGTGCGTACCGTGAGGCGCTCAGGTACATAATGTTGCTAAAGCCAGTAGACTGTACGATTAGGTGGTCAGGTACCTACTGCTTAGGTGCGTACAGTGAAGCGCTCAGGTACATACTGTTTCTAAAGTCAGTAGACATGTACGATTAGGTGGTCAGGTACCTACTGCTTAGATGCGCACCGTGAGGCACTCAGGAACTTACTGCTCTAAGGCCGGCTCAGCAGTCCCCACATTGGGTTTGATGACGTACCCAGTGGTACTGCCGGCCGGCAGGTTAACTATTTAACCGCTAGTTTGGCAGGGGGCCGCAACAAACATCATATAAGAACCAATCACCTTTGCTAGGAAGCACATTATACAAATATACATCAATGACTTGTATCGAGAGATCAATAGCGGAAGACCTTTTAACTTCTGTACATACAAAGTCTTAACAAATATAGCGACGTTACCATCACATAGGAGACGTATATACACACGGAGACAACAAAACATTCACATAACTATTATACACAATTAGTCACAGCTGACCAGCCCGTTAGATTACCCACTGAACGCTCACAAACTATCTCAAATCTCTTAACTCCAAGTCTTTAAATTCAGACGGGAAGTCTTTCTCCCATCTCCCCTCATATACCAGCTTATTTCGACACTTTGTCCTATAAATAGCTCCTGCTAAAACCCAAATTCTACTATTACCTTCAACGTGCCTCATAGCCCATGACACATAAATATAATCGGCCACAACGTACGACACCGCACGTTGTACACGCATGTCAACCCCACCTACATCAAAACTCAATGCTCGGAGCGCCGACAAACATCCCCCCCCCACCAAGCGCAAAACCCTACTGAACCACTAACGTACCATGCCTAAAGTCTAACAGAAATACACAACATGAAAAGCAGATTCCTCCACCCCGCGCGCGGGACATCCCCAATCCTCCCCCAAATGCCTATTATACAACACCATCCCGGACGGCAAGATTCCATGCAAAAATTTAAAAACTTGAACAAGGAGACACAGCTGTTGAACCCACCTCCATATATCACTCCATGCGTATAAGGGGTACATTCCTTCAACTCGCACCACGACTCTCTTCATACCCGCCCTTTCCAAAGTACATAATTTAACACACCGCATGTCCCTCATGCGCAATAGCATGCGGAGCATCGACTGGCACCTAATTAAATCCATCTCTCACCTGAGCAGGTAGCGATACATATCAGTTAACCCACCATGCGTCCCACCCAGTCGGAGAAAACGACGCTTCACGTAACACGCCATGACACGAGCCTCTAGAGGAATGAGACCTAACCCTCCCTGATGCATTGGTGTCTTCCAGAGCTCTTGTGAGCCAATTACAACTGGAGCCCCAAAAAAATCTATAAACTGTATGCAGAAGACATTTGACATCCTCCTGCAACAGAGGATACAGTGCAGCAACATGCCATACTTTGCTATAAAGCAGAAGCATTAATGACCACTGCCCTTTGGTGCAGGGTTAAATGTCATGGCCATACACTATTTAAGTGCCTCAAGACACTGTGTACCACCCTCCCTGAATTACATGTCCTCGTCTGATCAACCTCACGCATATAGTGATACGATCAACCACCCTCCACCTCTATGGACCCACCCCATCCCCCACCCACTTTCCCAACTGCATAATCTTCGACTTTTCTCTATTAACATACATCCCCGTAGCCTTACCAAATACATCAACAAGTCTCCCAACAAAACCCAATTGCTCCCTCGTACATAATAGCACAGTAGTATCATCTACATAACCCACAAGGGCCGGTCGACCACTACTCGAACCCCACTATGAATCTACTCCCCGCCCACAAACAGCCCAGTAAAAAGGGTCCTGCATACATGCAAAAAGCATTTGAGACATGGGGCATCCCTGTCGAATGTCCCTGTTCAAGTGGACAAAGACACCTAACTTCCCATTAATTTGTACTTTAAAACTAGCGCCATTGTTCAACGAACGGGCCCACATGACAACCTCATTTCCAAAACCCTGCCATCTCATGAACTTCCATAGCACCTCCCTTTCCACACTATCGAAAGCAGCTTGCCAGTCTAAAGCCAAAACACCACCCCCACCCCTCGTTCCGCATTCCTCGACAAACTCCCTGATATTTCCATGACCATCATACATCGATTACCCGGCATGCCAAACTGACCCTTATGGATTACCTTTTCAAACACTTTCTTAATCCTATTCATCAAAATTTTTGCATATAGTTTATAGTCACTACACATTAACGATATGGGTCGATAGTCCTTAATCGCTAAGGGTATGTCACATTTTCTAACACCAAAACCGCCATATGCTGAGACAAACCTAACACCACCCCTCCTTCATCGCATTGAGTAAACGAACCATAAAAGTCTGTATTACCTCCCAATGTTGGATATAAAATTCACACAGGATGATATCAATGCCTGGCGCCTTCCCCTTGCTCAGTCCCTGCAACGCCTCCCACACCTCCGCCTCAGTTATAGGCCCGCCCATGAGAAGGCGATCATGATCATTCAACTTGCATCGTACACCCCACCTCAATTCCTGTATTGCATGCTCACTCACTTCTTTATTTTGCATTTGGAGTTTACACCATGTATAGACATAAAAACTTATTCCTTCAGTTGTTGTTAAGACCTGTCCCTCACTATACCCGTCAGCTCCATCCTGCACCATTAAACTTACAATTTCAGTCGCCTTTCGCCTTTGTGCCTGACTACGTAGGACACAAGTAGATGGCTTATCACCCCAGAAAACTTCCTCCACCCCACTCGAAATACACGCCCCATCAAAAACCTTATTTTTCAAAACATGAATTTGTTCCTTAAGATCGTCAGTCTCGTCCACTGGATAAATTCCAGACGCCTCTCCCTGTGTATAACAATGCTGTAAATAACCCTCCAGGTACCTCAGAAAACCATACCCCAAGTGAGAGGCCTCCTTACCCGATGCACATAAAAATCATTAATTCGAGGATTCACAACCTCATCCCATTGTCGCACTAAATCCCACCCTTCCCAGGAGTCTACTCCCATAGACGCCCATAAGTCTGTGAATAGTATCCT
Source organism: Cherax quadricarinatus (assembly GCF_026875155.1). NCBI lineage: Eukaryota > Metazoa > Arthropoda > Malacostraca > Decapoda > Parastacidae > Cherax > Cherax quadricarinatus. The sequence continues at coordinate 5,998,801 of NC_069414.1, forward strand.
ATCGATCTGCACTTTGTAGTAGCCACGTATTTAACTTCTAATATCCCTTAAAACGGTTCGGGAGACCCCCCAGTCAAGCTCCTCAAGAACTCCGCGATGGTCAGAGAAACAGACGTTTAACATGCACACATTGATTACAACCACCCGCCGATACATATACACCCTATCTAAGCGTGCCGCATAGGCCCTACACACGAAAGTATGCTCAATCCCCAAGTCACGTCTTCCATTTACATCCACCAACCCCAGCTCAGACAGCGAATCACCCAATATAAGTGAACAAAAACCCGCCCCCCTCGGCTCAACATCTTTACAGCGCACCACACAGATTCAGTCACCACTGACCACTGTAATATGCAGCAGGGACCTCAAATAGTACACTAGGACATCTCTACCATACCAACCCTTCTATTACCCCAATCTCCCATGACTCGCACCACCTGACCCTTCCCCCTTCCTCCCAGTGTTTCATCACAAGCACAGCCACTCCACCTTTCAGATGTCTCGAGTGAGTCATATAAATATCATAACCATCTATCTCAAACAAACTTCGTACTTGCAAAAAACACATCCACTGCAAAGCGATTCAACCGCTCACATACATGCACATACTTTCTGAGAGTTTTCAAACCATTAACATTAATAGTTACACACCTAACTGTGCCAAAGGTGGCTTTCCACTAGGGGCCACCACTCTCTTTTTCTCTTTGCGTCAGCAAGCACCTAAGGGAGTGCACAGGTGAAACATATCGACTTCTTTATTTTTCAACCGATTACATTCATTTTTGGTGTACTGTTAGAAGCTTATATCAAATATCCTGTGCTGAAGTTTCAATCATATCGGCCAAAAAGGAAATGAAATATGCAAAATTTATGAAAAATTGCATTTGGCAGGGAAGTCCTTCTCAGTGGTACTTAGAAAAGTGGTTTTGACACTTGCTGCTGATAGAACACCTCTGTGGAAAATTTTTTATTTTCTGAAGCTGTGGCGCCTGGTAGGTGTTTGATGTGTCGATGTGAGTCAAAAATGTATTTGACAATAGGGTAGAACCAAGAGTTCCCTTTGCGCATGCGCGGATGTGTGGGGGTTTGGGGCGACTCGGGCCATGGGGGAGGCGGGAGTGTTTTGAATGTGGTGAGAAGGCTGGGAAAGCATGGAACCACGAAATTGGCATTCACGGCGGCCTAAGGATTAATATAGGCCTCATTTCATAATAGGAAGTGTCGTAACTGTTCCTGGTGGAGAGTGAGGGAACGTGATTTACGGGACCACCATAATAAAGTGGTAAAATGAGTGAATAAGGGTAGGACCGGGTGACTGGCGCGTCATCATGGACTGTGTACTGAGGAAAATTACCCTTGGTTTAATCATCACTTATCGGTCTCAGATCTTAATGGAGTGATCTCTAATGTGTATACTAATTATGAGACATTAAATCGTCTTGTGAATTGTAATGTAATTAATGATAATAACGCTAAGTTAAGATAATGCGTGAAGGGAAATAAGTCGCCTTGCTCCGAGTGAACACGTTAGACCTCGTTGTTCCCGAGACGAGGAAAGTGAAATTCATTGAGTCACAACTTCTAAACCGGGACAAACCAATGGATACCTCGTCCTGCTGGAATGAGAACCGTGTCGGTGTAGCAGGACATCGAAATGAGATGGTGAATGGAGGAAATAAGGAGTATCAATCACCCACAGTTAAGTAACCCTTCTAGTTATAACAGACTGATGCTGGCAAGTTACGTATGTTGTAATTGGATAGGTTATGAGTGATCCAGCTACATCAAGTGACCACCAGAGAATATCTGGTAAGTGGAGAGATCATGTACAAGAGGTTTTCCTTGATGGATATATCCATGTGTAACCTACCCCCCCCCTTCATTCAGTTACACTAATATAATCTATACAGTCCACAATTAATTAGTACCACCGTACTTGTGGGTGCTATCCAATCCATACTGGTCTCGGATAGATATGGATAAGATTGTGAGGTCGAAGGAACCACTTGCCGCGACCAGGGGTGGTTAAGTTTTCTCACATGTCTACACGGGGTGACTACGGTAAACAATATGGTTGTCTCCCAATGAGATTACTGGTATGTATATAATGTTGAGGTACATACAGGTAAGCAATCTATAAAATTTTCCATAACCTCTAATTCCATCACTGTAAGTGTACCTATTCTAAAATAAACCTTATCTTCATGCTAAAAAAAATAAGTTTCATAGCTTTTTTGACATATTGGAAGATGTCGGTCTTGTTGCCCACATAAATCTAAAAATATTTGGGATAGTTCACAAAGGTACATGTAAACTTGTAAAGCAATCATTCTCCTATGTTTGTTGTGAAAATCAAGTCAATTCAATCATAAATAAAGATGGATTGCCCCTAAATAGGTAAATAAGTTACTTTCGAGATATAGGCCGAAGCGCGCGGCACCCCAGCTGCCCGGGAAATAATTTTTTTCCCCGAAAAATTCGCTTTATTTTACACTTTTTGCGTGACCTACGAGTGTTTATTACAGTTAACCATTGTAAATTCGTTTTCTCTCATCACTTGTAAGAGATAACGAAAATTCAGGGGATACACCGATAGAAATTTTTCCCTCTTGGGCATCATATTATGCTATATATTATTTTTTTCGGTGTGCTTTTTATGTTTATATGCTATTATTATATTGCATTATGTCATAATAGATCAATTGTGATAGATAAATAAGCCTTATAATTGATATTAGCGTGGGTATCTGGAGTTTATCTGGAGAGAGTTCCGGGGGTCAACGCCCCCGCGGCCCGGTCTGTGACCAGGCCTCCTTAGGTCAGTGTCCCAGGATGCGACCCACACCAGTCGACTAACACCCAGGTACCCATTTTACTGATGGGGAACATAGACAACAGGTGGAAAGAAACACGTCCAATGCTTCTACTCTGGCTGGGAATCGAACCCAGACCCTCACCGTGTGAAGCGAGAGCGTTAACCACCAGGCTGGAGGTGTCGGCCATTTTGGGTACTATACCCAGGGTACCTGACTGGTTACTTGACCATATTAGCTCCGCCCGCTTGGGCATGATCTCAGTGAATTTGTATTATATTAGACATAAAGATATACGAAAACGATAAAAATAACACGGGGAAAAAACGTAAACAAAGCCGCGTCAGCGCTTCTTACGCAATATGACGCGTCAGCGCTGTCACCATGCCTGTTATAAATGGCTGTAATTCCTTTTAGAAACATCGTACAAGGATAATAATTATACCAGAGTGTAGCCAGAAAGTTCAGCTATTTTTTGGTAACAATAACTCCATTTTCATATTGTTTCGAATTTTTTTTTTTGCTCCGCGTGCGTGAACCTTTGTGCTCCCTAAGGCACCTACTGTACCTTTGGCATCCATGGTATTACCTGCTGTCCTGGACCCGTGCAATCCCCCACCCGTGATTTCCGACCAAGTCTTCTTCCCTGAACGTTGTCCAGGGGTCAAGACGTCGTCGGAATCAGACGGGTAGCTGCACGCTTCCTAGAAACAGTATCCTCAGCTACATCAGTATCTTGGGTGTTCTCCTTGTGAATGTCAGCCTCAACAGTATGAACTCTCAGATCCTCCAAATCTCGCACGTTAGCTAACTGATCAACATCGTCCAATCGTACTCTCTCATCACCTGAACACTTCAACAAAGGCTCACACGGCACAGAATCATACTCATTCGACGCTAAAAGGTCCCTCAATGTAGATACAATATTGGCCTCCATGTCACCTACCTCTCTTGCTAGAGGCATCTTACTTCTCACATGTTCTGCCTCATCATGGGAGACAGTCCCAGGTAGAGTCACACAAGATGACTCTACTAGCATGGCCCGATGAACCTCAGCACTCCACGATATCAGGTGCAGCAAGTCCTCGACGACTTCGTCTTCTGGAGTCTGACGGGAAACCTCGCCATCCGGACGACGACCACGTCCCGAGGGCAGCTGGCACTGAACACGTTGTGCCGCGATGTGATCCAAAGAGCCACAGAGGTGGCAAGTTCGTCTCTGTCCAGGATACGAAATGTACATCTGGGAACGAAAATCCTCCAGGTGTGCGTATGAAGGAATCGGCTGGCGTAGGGACATTTTCAAAGTGAAGGACCCCTCCTGAAGACCAGCATAGAGGCCGTCAGACCACCGACCCATAGTAACCTGATGGATCTTCCCATAATGTTCAAAAGCATCACGAATGTCGACTTCATTCGCCTCAAAAGGCACGTTTCGCACACGTACCCACGTATAGTATCATGAAACGTCATGCAACTGAACAGTGACTGCTTGCTTATATCTTGGTACTGATTGACAATCTGCTCATAGGTCTGAGTATCACAAAACTTGACGAAAATCTGGGAAAGTCCATTCAAAGCCACGCCACACAGGGATTCACGTTGGATGCCATGTGTATCATGAATGATCGCTGGCACTAACACATTAATCAATACGCAAGTGATTGAGCCCCGTATGAGTTCAATGCAAACAGTATTAACTCCGGTGAAGCGCAGTCGCCATTGTTGTTGACGTATCAAAAACTCCTCCACCAGGTATTGGGACTGAGCAGAAGCAGCTGACAAACGCTCAGCACAACGTCTGAGCAGAGAATGAACAGAAGAAATTAACCGCCTCTTTACTGCAGTTAACAGCACTTGGGTCTTCCATATTTAATGAATGAGCTACACAAGGCACATATATAGCAAGCTTATTTGTTTCTAAATATTTTGCTGCATCCCCTTATAAGGCCGAGACATGTTAGCAGCGTTGTCGTAAGATTAACTCTTACATTTTGAAAAGTTTAGTTTACAAACTTCACGCAAGAACTTTTCTTTTTTTATATTTTTATTGAAAAACCTTACATAAGTACAAAAGAAACAAAAATAGTAAAAGAATACAAAAACATAGATTCCACTACTAGCACCAGGTAATTCCTGGAGATGACAAGTACTATTACAACAGGCACTGTAATAGACAGTACATGCAAAAAACTAACTCACTTGGTCATTACAGTCATTGATAGGTACCACCACGCAAATGTGTACAATAAAACTCCTAAGGAAACTTTGCTTGGTTTTACAGTAATTAGGAGTACCTTGTTTTAACTATTACAACATATACGTCATACAAATTGCACAACATCACAGGGTTACTATAGTAAAGGTAGTAACACTACTAAAGCCATAGCAACAATTGTCACACACAAAATATACTACAAAATCATGATAGTAAAGTATAATGACCCTAACTAAAGCTATCATAACAACTATAAAACACAGAAGACGAACATACCATCTAGAACAGGGTATAGGTTAAAGTTGTGTTATGTAATAGCATAACCAATAGTATTTCGGAAGGAAAGCACGGTTCCTTATTTATTATACTCTTATTAAAAACTTCAGTTGCATAACATAAAGTGATATAAAACAATGAAGGTCAATAGATCAACAGTACAATACAGGTTCCGGGTGTCTTAGACTACAATTGACAGAACACAACCTGCTCACCTCTGCACTGTACAGTGCTACAAAACCTACACTAAGTAACAAATCATTGCCGGACTTATAAGTTTTATTTGTAACCCACCAACATAAATTCAAAATAGTAAATCAACACATGGTAACAGGGTCCTTTACGAACACCAAGTATCCCCGGCCATACAGGAGACAACAAACATTAACAAAAGTACATTAAAAGGGACACAATACTTATAAGGTGTGCAGTCCTAGAGAAGATCCACAACACTGTAGTGGATGGCTAAACATACCAACAAGCGACAGAACATGGTTATTATAGTAACTAGGGAATGCCTGATCAACAGACGTTGCAAATATTACAACATACAAGGCACACACCATGAAGGTACGGAGAAATGACGGTATACAATACTATACTATCGCCTTTGCGGCACCTTGTTCTACACTCGATCAACCAAGAAATAGACACTAACCAACTTGACTGGTAGCAGTACACGTACTGTAACATACCTACCCTATACGTGACAGCCTGCTACAAGAGGCTGGCCTCCATAAGTCCCCACAAGTCATAAAAAGCCACCTCCCCCCCCTCCCTTGTGTCTCAGCCTAAAAGAATGCACACTGCACCTTGCTGGCGTCGCCATCACCTTCTACACATTCCCTGTCTCGGCAAGTATCATAGTCAATCATACATCCTAAGCACATGCCCATGCCATACAAGAACATCTACCTGAAAGTCTTGGTAAACCAATCCAGCATACGCCGGCATTCCCCCCCCCCCCAAGACACTGCCAGGCTGTACCAAGGAGACCTGAGATAAAAGAACCATTTACGGCCTGAACACACTCAGGAACACAGTAATGACTGGCATGATCGATGTTACACCCCCCTACCCATTTCACATCCAAGCCAACAACATCCATTAACCGTCACTCCCCCCTCCCTGCTACCACCCTTGACATACAACGACTAGTTCACTTGCACTCCCGATCATCGCTGTCCACCAGCCCCTTGCCGTCCTGTCCCAACCAATCAGCTAAGTTTTGCCACAGTCATACCGCGATAACCCTCAGGAAAACACTCGACCCACCTACTTCCATAGACAATTCTACGCATTGTCCCATAAAATCGTGCAGCCAACGCACTGACCCTACTGGTGCCCCGCACCTCTCACATTCCCCAAGACATGTACAAATAATCCACCATGATATATCTTAATGCACGTGTCACCTCTTGTGTCACCCCATCCACGTCAAGGAGTAACGCCCTTAAAGTGGTCACCTTCCCCCCCCCCCCCGAACATCCCGAATACTTCCCTCATCCACAAACTTACTGCTTCTAGAGTAGGGTAAAAATACACCACGTGAAATGCCGTTTCCTCATGGAAGTTGCATCCTGTACATAACCCATTTTCCATAACATCACCTTAGATGCCAGGATCCCCATTATGAATCAATACACCACCTCATGCACCTTAGCGGGTATATGAAGCCACCGGAATTCCTCCCATATCCTCTTCCAATTATATGTAGGATAAACCCCCACCCCTGACAATACTGCCTGCTGGGACCCTACACTCACCAGCCTCCCAATGCACATACCGTGTACATCCCTAACCCGTAACATATATCGCAGCAAGTCCTTGCACGCTTCCAGCTCCTTTCCATGCCACCAACACCAGACTTCTCTCGTGACCTCTCCCACCCTTCGCCCCTAGCCCCCCTAGTCTTAAGTAACATGCCCAGACATTAATTGCTCTCACCCTAGGTCCCAAAGCTTGCAAACCTAAACCCCCCGCGCATACTCCAGACATCACCGCCTCACGACCCAACCATGCCCGTCCATATCCCCAAATATACCTTAATGCCTTTCTCTGTATCTCCGTTACATCACAGGGCCGCAAAGGATATACAGCTGTCACTCCCCAGATCTTACTATACACTAGTGAATACACGACCATTACCCATTGCTCCAACGAGAATCCCCGGCTCATAGTCCCCGCAGTCTGCCCAGCACCTTGTCTTGTACTGCCACCGAATTAACCTCCCTGCTTGCCTGTTTGTTTGCCAAATACATAATCCCACATATCCTAATGCTATCCACACCAAACCCCTCACCTATTCTTCCCCCTACCCAGCTCCCCACCTCCAGCAACATCTACTAACGCCTGTTAACCCTCATACCCGTCGCAGCCCCAAACCTTTCAAAGACCTCTCCCATGTAACAAAATCCTCCCGTGCACTAATCAGAACCGTTGTATCATCGACATACCCCACTACACGCCCCAACTCATCATCACACCTCCTCCTCCACTCACGATCTACCAGCTCATAAAATGGATTCTGTACGCATGCGAACAAGATTTGGGAGAGTGGGCACCCCTGCCGCAAACCTCGTTCCATGCATATATTACCCCCCAGTCACTCATTCACCTGAACCCTCATCATTGCCCCGGAATACAATGCCTCCACCCATCCCACTACTTTTGCACCAAAACCCAAGACATGTAAACACTCCCTCATAAATCCCCTGTCCACACAATCGTATGCAGTTTCCTAGTCCAAACCGAGAGCCCCCCTCCCCCACCCCCTCCAGGAAATCCCAGATACAGCCATGCCCCTCCCTCATACCTCTCCCAGGAAATCCAAACTGTCCTTCATGCAAAACCAACCCCAGAACCCCCTTCAAATGATTGCCCAATATCTTCGTAAACACCTTGTAATCAGCACACATTAAAGAAATTGCTCTGAAAGCACTCAGAACATGCTCCCCTCCCTTCTTAGGAACCAGCACTACAACACCCTTTCGTTGAGAATCACCCATTCTTCCACCAGCCAACATATTATTTAGAACCCCAACAAAAACATTCCTGATGCATCCCCAATGTGTCCTGTAAAATTTAATTGGCAACCCATCAATGCCTGGCGTCTTGCCAGTCCGCATTCCAAAAATTGCTACAACCACGTCCTCCCCACAAATATCCTCTCTCTAACCTTCATCCCCAACACATCACGACCCCCCCTTCCCCTGTCAATCCCCGCGGATCGTTACTCACCCTCCCCTTTCATTTTTCCAGAAACCAAGCATCAGCGCAATAGCCCATGCTTTCTGTTGTGGCAAAGATCACGCCATCCTGGTATCCCCCCACCCCCGAACTTGCCACCAACTGCAGCATGGTTGTCACAGCATGACGTTCTCAGAACTAGCGTAACAAGAACCCAGATGGCTTGTCGCCCCATAGTAATGTCCTCCAACCCTGCTCGATAACATATCCCATCGAAAACTTCGTTGTGAATGTCAGCGAGTCTATTCCTTATGGATTCTGCTTCCTCACCCGCCCCACACCCCCTGTCATAACAATTCTTTAGCTGAGATTCCAAATAATTTTGCAAGCCATAACGCCATCTTGCTTCCTCCTTCCCCCTGCCTCGGAAATAGGTTGCAATGCAAGGCTTTGCTTATAACTCCCACCAGTCAACGAGCTGCAGTACCCTATCCCTTCCCTCCATGAACCTACCCCACCATTCCTCGAAACCCACACCCCTTCCTCACCCCTAAACAATCCTACATTCAACTTCCAATAATCAGCGTGAATTCTGACCCCTCCCTCCCACTGCAAAACAGCAATTACTGCTCTGTGGTTCGAAAAACCTACATCGACCATCTGCACATCCCTCACCTCTATAGCCCGCATTACATAAATCTTGTCTAGCCGCGCCACATATTCTCGCCTGACAAAAGTGTGCTCTGTCCCTAAGCCACCCCCCCCACACCATCCACAACACCGACATCCTGCAATGTGTCCCACAGAACCTTCAGAATGCACCCCGCCCCCCTCGGTTCCACATCCCTTTCGCGAATTACACAGTTCCAATCCCCGCCTATGATCATGACTGTCGGCAATGCCCGTAAATAACACAATAATTCATCCCTCACAAAATCTGCTTTTACCCGTATATTACCTGACGCTGGCATATATATACCTATGAGACATACACGTCTCTCACCCCATACCTCATCTACTCTCACAACTCTCTCCCCCCTCCTCCTAACCCGTGACACGCAAGGGGCTGGTGTCCTTGATTGCTATCGCCACCCCCCTTTTAACTGTCTGGCAGCACTAACATACACTTTATAGCCATCCAACCTCAAATCACATCCCAACCTTTGTAGGTACACCGTAGACGTCTCCGATGATGGTATGCAATAAAACATACATTGTTGCAGTACTAAGCGTGCCTCTGACCAACTCTATGCAGACGGTGTTTACACGGCGTCCCCTCCCTCTGCCATCTTGTACCTTTAAGTACCTAAGTGCAACACTTAACTGACCGATATGTAATACATCTGGTGTTGAATCAACTGACAAACTAAACTAACCAGAAGATTTTATTTCGTCAACGATGTGCAGGTGGACAGGTATTTCTTTTGCCAGAATTTCCATATTTTGAAATACGACTTGCTAAAAATAGATCACACTTACTTCAGCCCAAGCAGCCCTAAAAAAATCCCATTCTGCAATGATCCAAATCTTTCCTCTGTTCCTCTAAAATCCAAGCCACTTCAGATAACGTACGAATAGCAGCTATGACACGCCTCAAGACATGTTCCCAGTAATAACAGCTTAGACACACCTCAAGACATGTTCACAGTAATAACAGCTATGACACAACTCAAGACATGTTCCCAGTAATAACAGCTATGACACACCTCAAGACATGTTCCCAGTAATAACAGCTATGACACACCTCAAGACATGTTCCCAGTAATAACAGCTATGACACACCTCAAGACATGTTCCCAGTAATACAGCTATGACACATCCTCAAGACATGTTCCCAGTAATAACAGCTATGACACACCTCAAGACATATTCCCATGTAATACAGCTATGCACACCTCAATACATGTTCCCACTAATAACGCTGACACACCTCAGACATATCCCAGTAATAACAGCTATGACACACCTCAAGACATGTTCACAGTTCAGCTATGACACACCTCAGACATGTTCCAGTAATAACACTATACCACCTCAAGACGTGTTTACAGTAATAACACAACTCACCTCAAGACATGTTACACGTAATAACGCTATGACACACCTCAAGACGATTACAGTAAAAACAGCTATGACACTCTCAAACATGTACATAATAACACTAGACCACCCAAGACATGTTCACAGATATACAGCTAGACACACCTCAAACATTTCCCAGTAATACAGCTATGATCACCTAAGACAGTTACAGTAATAAACTAGATCACACTAGACATGTTACAGTATAAGCAGCCTATGACAACTCAAGACTAGTTCTCAGTATAACCTATGACACTATTCCTCTGTTACCTAATCAACAGCCTATGACCACCTTCAATACTGTTTACGAATAACAGCTATGACACACCTCAAGACGTGTTCCCAGTAATAACAGCTATGACACACCTCAAGACATGTTCACAGTAATAACAGCTATGACACACCTCAAACATGTTCCCATAATAACAGCTATGACACACCTCAATACATGTTCCCAGTAATAACAGCTATGACACACCTCAAGACATGTCACAGTAATAACAGCTATGACACACCTCAAGACATGTTCCAGTAATAACAGCTATGACACACCTCAAGACATGTTTCCAGTAATAACAGCTATGACACACCTCAAGACATGTTCCCAGTAATAACAGCTATGACACACCTCAAGACATGTTCCCAGTAATAACAGCTATGACACACCTCAAGACATGTTCCAGTAATAACAGCTATGACACACCTCAATACATGTTCCAGTAATAACAGCTATGACAACCTAAGACATGTTTACCAGTAATAACAGCTATGACACACCTTAAGACATGTTCACAGTAATAACAGCTATGACACACCTCAAGACATGTTTACAGTAATAACAGCTATGACATACCTTAAGACATGTTCCAGTAATAACAGCTATGACACACCTCAAGACATGTTCCCAGTAATAACAGCTATGACACACCTCAAGACATGTTCCCAGTAATAACAGCTATGACACACCTCAAGACATGTTTACAGTAATAACAGCTATGACGCACCTCAAGACATGTTCCCAGTAATAACAGCTATGACACACCTCAAGACATGTTTACAGTAATAACAGCTATGACACACCTCAAGACATGTTCACAGTAATAACAGCTATGACACACCTCAAGACATGTTTACAGTAATAACAGCTATGACACACCTCAAGACATGTTTACAGTAATAACAGCTATGACACACCTCAAGACATGTTTACAGTAATAACAGCTATGACGCACCTCAAGACATGTTTACAGTAATAACAGCTATGACACACCTCAAGACATGTTTACAGTAATAACAGCTATGACACACCTCAAGACATGTTCCCAGTAATCACACTTCCTGAATTAGTTTTTCCAACTATTGTACCAACCTCGCACCTTGTCTGCGAATTAAGTATGTTAGCACAGAGTCTCGGTGAGAAGTGCTTTTTTCATGATGATCATTTGCTATAGTGTTTTTAGTTGCAAACAGATTACAAACAAAACAGTGAACTCATCCTGTTGACGACGAATACAATAACTCTTCTTTCTTGTATTTTTCACCATTAGCTTTTGTCCCAACGAAAAGTTTTTGTGAACAGTATTTTGAAGGTTTCCCACTACTGAAATGCTGGTAAGACTTGTCAGATGGCCAGTTGTGGTGTTGACAGTCATTGTGGTGTTGACAGTCATTGTGGTGTTGACAGTCATTGTGGTGTTGACAGTCATTGTGGTGTTGACAGTCATTGTGGTGTTGACAGTCATTGTGGTGTTGAAGTCATTGGATCCATAAGTCCTGAAGCTACATCTTCAGGAGACAAATCAAGCCACAACCCTGGATCTTTTACTACATTTACTTCATCTTTTGCAGACTGAATCATTTCACCTTTATCACCATGGTTCACTAAACTTGAATCAACATTTGCAGTACAGGTGTTAAGAGAATTTACAGGTAAAGTGAGATCAGTAGTGAGACATGTGCTAGATGAACCTACTTGTGACACCTCGGTGATTCCATCGTCATCGCATTTTGATTTTGAAGTCATCAAAGTGGTATTTGTGTCCATTTCTGATGACGGAGATCGGTTTTGATCCGGAATCAGTATATCATGTTTCACATGTGAAACTTGTGTGAAAAAATCAATCAGCTTTGCAGTCTTGGACACTAAATCCGAAGCTTTCTCTAGTTTCTTTTTTAATAGTTTTCATTTTTTCCGCCACTTAACTGAAAACGTTTCATTTTCTCTCTTGGGGTCTGTAATAAAAAGAATATTTTGCTTGAGTATTATGTGGTAATTACCATATTTCCACATATCACAGGCAGAACCTTGATATGAAGAATTTAATTACTAGCTTACAGCTGAATCTTGCACTTTCATGCACAAGAAAAGTTATCTGCAATATTCTCTCCAAGACCTTTAAAAACCTCCAAATTTCGAGAAAAAACCCATCTGGCAACACTGTATTTACTCTCAGTGGACGACTGAATGGGACAGCCGACATGACCAAGACAAGAACAATATGTGAGGTTCGGTGGACTGTGTGGCAGTTTACCAGTTACCAGATTCTAATTTTTTGTATTCCCAAAATTAATGTATGTCATAACCTCTGTTATTACTATTTAATTATTATTATTATTATTATTATTATTATTATTATTATTATTATTATTATTATTATTATTATTATTATATACATTAAGGCATCCACGAAAAAGTGTTTTTTAAGCAAATAAGAACTGCACTGGCCGAGCCTCTAACCCTCGATCTTTAACACGCCACCCGGGTAACCTGTTGAAACTCCAGACAACCCTAAACCACTGGACCACCAATGTCACATACAACAGGCGTCTAGTAGCACTAGACGTCACTCCTGTTGCAGACACGTACGTGATTGTAGCAATCTAAGGACGTTCATGAATGCATTAATATGTAAACTGCTTGTGTAACTAGTATTCCAAACGGAAAGAGAAAGAATTTAGTCTTTAGAATGCCACAGCCACGTAGGTGTTCGCCAAAGGAGGTGTCGTCTAGTGTTACTCGATCGCTAGTACACTCAGTTCACACACTGAGGTCCGGAGTTCGAATTTCCTCCAGTATGGATGGAAAACATTAGGGACGTGTTTCCATAAGACACCTGCCGTCCATGTTCACCCATCAGTATAAAATGGGTACCTGGGTGTTAGTCGACTGGTGTGGGTCGCATCCTGGGACAAAACTGGCCTAATTTGCCCGAAATGCTCAGCATAACAAGCGGCTTTCTGTATAGTATTATGTCATTGATGTTAGCTAGGCCTGTATACCTTGTACATGTACTTGTAGTAAATAAATACATTATTATTATTATTATTATTATTATTATTATTATTATTATTATTATTATTATTATTATTGATAAATTAGACACATGTGCAACTCAATAAAGATACCCAAGAGTTGCATATGTGTCTAATTTATCAACATGTCGGTTCTCTGAACCATTCATCTATTATTATTATTATTATTACATTGGTGGTCCAGTGGATTAAGGCGTCTGGAGTTTTAGCAGGTTACCTGGATGGCGTGTTAAAACTCGAGAGTTCGAGGTTCGGTCAGTGAACCTGTTATATGTATGTATATATGTAGTATTTTCATTTAATGAGGGGAGCCTTTTTTTGTGGAACCTGGTTCAGCTGCACCATCTGCAGTTTTGTATCACAAGGTCCTTCCCTGGATGCCCTAAGCACGTGTTAATCCAACCCTGCTTAGCATCATTCCATCTCCTTTATATCCTTGTGGAACCTTTCACTTTTCTCTCCAACAAATGCTACGAATTGCAGCATATTTTAGTTTATATAGCATTAGAGCCACCCAACTCAGGTTATGTATAACATTCTCTCCCAGGGAGGCGTGAAGGCGGTAGTGTACACTGACGTGCTGCAGACATCTGTTATGTTCCTGGGAGTGGCTGTGGTGGTAGTGATCTCCTGCGTCGACCTGGGAGGTGCGGGAGCAGTCTGGAACAAGGCGCTTCAAGGATCTAGGGTAGAATTCTTCAAGTGAGGCCATGAATTACTCAACACCAATTATTTACAATCTCGTTATAGTTTAGAGAAATATACAGTCATGAGCAAAATAAGTTACAGTACAGTTGCTGGAACAATAATAGGAAACCCACAACTCAGAGAGAAAAATTTAGACAATGTTTTGATTCATCGTGACCTCAGGATGGCCAAGGACAGACAGAAACGTTGTCTAAACTTTCCTTACCGAACTGTCGATTCGTCGCGAAATACAGTCTTGTCTGAATAATATATCACAATATACCTCAAGAGAAAATTAAAGTCACAATATCTCGTTTGGAACAAACCGACAAACTTATTAATAAGATACTTGTGCAAGACGGGTATCTTTACTGTGAAAACGTTTCGCCAGCCAGTGGTTTCATAAGTCCAAAACAGAGAGGAACGGTGGAAGATGAACAGGAGTTTGGGATAATCAGTCCCTCAGCCTGGAGTCGATGTATTCGACTCCATCCTGAAGGACTGATTACCTCAGACTCTAACTCATCGTTCTCCGTTCTTTCTATGCTTGACTGATGAATCCACTGGCTGGCGAAACGTTTCTCCCATGAAGACACATAAGTGCTGCATAAGTGTCTCAATCATCAATCCCCGATAACCCTAACCAAGGAGAGGAACTCTTTGACGATGTTTCGGTCCATCTTAGACCAGTACTAAATTACAACTGAAGTGAGAAAAATAAAGGCCTGAAGTCACTACGAAAGGAGGCGACGAAGAAGAGGCTGATAGTATTAGTAGTAATAGTTGTTGCACAAATTGTAGTGTAATATTGGTTGCAGAAGCTGTGCTGGTAACAGTAGTAGACACGGTGATGGCCGTCGAATTAGCGACAGTCGTAGTAGTAGAAGTAGTAGTCATAGCAGTAGTAGCAGTAAAGGTAACAGTAGTGGGATTGACAATATTGCAGTAAAGTCATTGTTGTAGTATTTATAGAAATAGAAGTTAAGTATAGACTGTAGTAGCATTGAAAGAATTTGTTGTAGTAGTAGAAATAGTAACAGTATATTAGTAGAACTGGTACTATTATAGTAGTAGAAGTAATAATAATATTAATAATAATGAGAGAAGTATTAGTAGCAACAAGATAAGATTTGTTCAGATTTTTAACTCTGAGGGTTAGCCACACAGAATAACCCAAGAATATAAGTTCATCATCGAGGACTGTCGACTAGCATCCTGGTACCTACTTACTGCTACGTGAACACCAACAACAGGTGTATGAAATATGCCCACTGTTTCTATCCGGCCAGGGATTGAACCATCACGATTACCACAGGTGGCCCGTGGCCACCTGTGGTAGTCATGATGGTAGTAGTAGTAGAATAGTAGTAGTAGTAATAGTAGTAATAGTAGTAGTAGTAGTAGAAGTAGTAATAGTAGTAGTAGTAGAATAGTAGTAGTAGTAGTAATAGTAGTAGTAGTAGTAGTAGTAGAAGTAGTAATAGTAGTAGTAGTAGTAGTAGTAGAATAGTAGTAGTAGTAATAGTAGTAGTAGTAGTAGTAGTAGAAGTAGTAGAAGTATTTAAGTAGTAGAAAGTAGTAAGTAGTAGTAATGTAGTAGTAGAATAGTAGTAGTAGTAATAGTAGTAGTAGTAGTAGAAGTAGTAGAAGTAGTAATAGTAGTAGTAGTAGAATAGTAGTAGTAGTAATAGTAGTAGTAGTAGTAGTAGAAGTAGTAGAAGTAGTAATAGCAGTAGTAGTAGTAGTAGTAGAATAGTAGTAGTAGTAATAGTAGTAGTAGTAGTAGTAGTAGTAGAAGTAGTAGAAGTAGTAATAGTAGTAGTAGTAGTAGTAGAATAGTAGTAGTAATAGTAGTAGTAGTAGTAGTAGTAGAAGTAGTAGAAGTAGTAATAGTAGTAGTAGTAGTAGAATAGTAGTAGTAGTAGTAATAGTAGTAGTAGTAGTAGAAGTAGTAGAAGTAGTAATAGTAGTAGTAGTAGAATAGTAGTAGTAGTAATAGTAGTAGTAGTAGAAGTAGTAGAAGTAGTAATAGTAGTAGTAGAATAGTAGTAGTAGTAGTAATAGTAGTAGTAGTAGTAGTAGTAGTAGAAGTAGTAATAGTAGTAATAGTAGTAGATGTAGTAGCATTTGTAATAGTAGTAGACGTAGTAGTAGTAGTAGTAGTAGTAGTAGTAGTCGTAGTAGTAGTAGTAGTAGTAGTAGTAGTCGTAGTAGTAGTAGTAGTAGTAGTAGTAGTAGTAGTCGTAGTAGTAGTAGTAGTAGTAGTAGTAGTCGTAGTAGTAGTAGTAGTAGTAGTAGTAGTAGTAGTCGTAGTAGTAGTAGTAGTCGTAGTAGTAGTAGTAGTAGTAGTAGTAGTAGTAGTAGTAGTAGTAGTAGTAGTAGTAGTCGTAGTAGTAGTAGTAGTCGTAGTAGTAGAGAAATTTAGTAGTAGTAGTAGTGTAGTAGTAGTAGGTAGTAGTAGTAGTAGTAGTCGTATAGTAGTAGTAGTAGTAGTAGTAGTAGTAGTAGTAGTAGTCGTAGTAGTAGTAGTAGTCGTAGTAGTAGTAGTAGTAGTAGTAGTAGTAGTAGTAGTAGTAGTAGTAGTTGTAGTAGTAGTAGTAGTCGTAGTAGTAGTAGTAGTAGTATAGTAGTAGTAGTAGTAGTAGTAGTCGTAGTAGTAGTAGTAGTAGTAGTAGTAGTAGTAGTCGTAGTAGTAGTAGTAGTAGTCGTAGTAGTAGTAGTAGTAGTAGTAGTTAGTAGTGTGAGTAGTAGAATATAGTAAAGTAGTAATAGTAAGTAATAGTAGTAGATGTAGTAGCATTTGTAATAGTAGTAGACGTAGTAGTAGTAGTAGTAGTTGTAGTAGTAGTAGTAGTAGTAGTAGTAGTAGTAGAAGTAGTAATAGGAGTAATAGTAGTAGATGTAGTAGCATTTGTAATAGTAGTAGACGTAGTATTGTAGTAGTAGTAGTAGTAGTAGAAGTAGTAGTAGTAGTAGTAGTAGTCGTAGTAGTAGTAGTAGTAGTAGTAGTAGTAGGTAGTAGTAGTAGTAGTAGTCGTAGTAGTAGTAATTGGTTGTAACTTGATACCGTGGTTCATTGTTTTGAGAACTCTGTAAAAACTTTCATTTGTGGTCACAGTGGTGCCTGTGCTAACCTCTCTGTGGTGTATATATATATATCTAGTTAGATGAATCTTATTGTAGCCAGCTGGCCCAGTGGCTTGTGTGCTGGAAGGGAATTTTACGACTCACTCGCCACGAGTTCAATTCCCCCCCCCCTCCCACGTGGTATGGTTTGGTTACAACTGTGTCATTACCCACTGTTGTGTGCTGAGGAGCTTATAAGCTCCTCAGCACACAACAGTGGGAGACAGACAAATACTCAGGCGCATCAATGGAGAGAAAAAGGATTTCTCCAGTCTCTTCACCTCCGAAGTAAAGTTAATCAAAACCTTAATCTGCCACTTCCTCCCAAAGATTTATTTGGCCTCATTAACTGATTTTCTATAAACAAGAGGCTTTACAGTAAATATAAGGAATGGGAATGGTCTCTCCCACCAGCGCCGTCTTAGCAAACTTGTATATGGAACACGTAGAAGTTGAACGCTTCGCAAACATCATCCCAACCAACGTCCCATAGTTACGTTATGACCAGTCTACAAATATGTAGACTGGTCATTCAAGCCGTTCATCATTTTGGTGTCGTTATCGCTAGTCAACTTGCAGACTGGCCCTCACATTTCTTGCGCTTTCGAAGGTTTCCTAATCAATTTTAGAGAGTTCCTCGGAGCATTCGGTTAAGTACGCTTGGGAAACTGGAGAGAATAGGTGTCTGGAGTTGAAGAGCTGTGTAGTAGTAGTAGACTTAGGGTGATTTCGTTGACCTTACTGAACTCTGCATTAAATTCAACTGCTTTTCTTTCAACAACTGGCTCTACAAACAAGCGTATGGGGTTTCTTATCAAAGCAGTCCTATCAAACTTGTATATGGAGCACTGAAATTGTGAACGCTTCGCCATCTTCATCCTAATAATCTACGTTACATGCCAATTCCCAAACGTTTTGGCATGCAAAATCTTCAGAGAATGGTCAACACAGCTGAACCGACCATCCAGCTCACACTTCAAGAAGAGTGTAGATAAATGGTTCAGAGAACCGACAAGTTGATAAATTAGACACATCAGCAACACTTGGGTATCTTTACTGAGGTAATGCTTCGCAACACAGTGACTTTGTATTGGACTGATGAAGCAACTGTGTGGCGAATCGTTTCCTCAATAAAGATACCGAAGTGTTGCACATGTGTCTTATTTATTAACTGTGGGAAGAGACCAATGACAGCTTACCTTTTCTCGACGCCCTCATTTACAAAACAGAAATAAGAGCACTCAAAGATCCCAAGTTTACAGGAATCATACATATAAAAACGATCGTACACTTCTATTTTAGTCAGGGTACTAAGACCAAACGGAACATCATCGTTGGATTATTCCTAAGGGTATACCGAATTCGAAGTCCAGAGATTCTTGACGAGGACAGAGTACTCGCACAAGCTGGTACTAGACTCTTCACTGATTCCTGACCATGGCCAAGCTGAAGAACCTTGAACAAATCAATGCAGAGGATTACACAATCCCTGTGGTAGTTGTGACAAGGTTTACGTCGGTGAAACGGCACTTGGCCAATAGTTACCTCCACTACTAGTACTACTACTACTACTACAACCACTGTAGTAGTAGTAGTAGTGGTAGTAGTGGTAGTAGCAGTAGCAAATTCTTTCAATACTACTACTCCACTATACTTTTGCATTTACCTCTACTACTGTCATTACCGCATTACTGCCACTCCCACTGCGGCTACATATACTACTACTACCACTACTATGTTATTAATGCTTCTATTATTACTACTACTACGCCACTACCACCATCATTACTACAACTACTTCTACTACCACTCCTATCTTCCCCCACCCCCCCTACCGTAATGGCATGAGACCTTTCCTACCTTTTCTCAACCCGTTTGTGA
The DNA here is from genome assembly GCF_026875155.1 of Cherax quadricarinatus. Taxonomy (NCBI): domain Eukaryota; kingdom Metazoa; phylum Arthropoda; class Malacostraca; order Decapoda; family Parastacidae; genus Cherax; species Cherax quadricarinatus. The sequence goes on from NC_069414.1 coordinate 6,018,388, forward strand.
CTTGACACTCTGTCCAGGACCGACCGAAACGTCGTCATAAAGTTCCTCTCATAAATGTGAGTTTCTGCTGAGTGCCTGTAGTGTTTAATATAGGTAAAATCTTCCTGAAGGTATTTATATATATATATATATTTCATTTATTTAGATTTTGAAATCTGTGTGGGGTCATTCATCGCAAGGAATGGTGGAGGCTTGATCTTTTGTGCACTTATTTCAGGGACAGAGTTTCATAAGTCACTTCATGGTGAGGACTGTCAAGATCCTTGAACTTGCAACACCATCCATATCTCACCTTTATCGGAGATAGTCTCGAACCTTCACCAGATCTTGTGACAAATAACCAAAGTGGATTTAATATTTCATATAAAAAATAATAACCAGTTTTATTTGTCCACAGTCTCGACCCCAGCCCACTGATTCGTCATACCTTTTGGTCGTCAGCAGCAATGGGCCTCCACTTATGCCTATATACGCTGGCTTTCAGCCAGTCATCTTTCCAGAGGCTTGTGTCTGTCAGTAACCTTCAAACATCAAAGAGGCAAGTAAATATCAACCTGATCAGGAAAAACCCTGAGTGCAAGAGTAGGTGGAGAATCGAACGTTCTTGAGTTTTGTGCTAAATGTCCCATATGGTTTTGCAATTCACATTAAAATCTGTGTGAGGGAAAAGTTCAATAGATAGGAGTAGCGAGGGAGTATATAGTAACAACAGTTTCATTGCCGGCTACTTGTTAAGGTAGGGTAAGTCAAGCTCCCGCTATTCCCGCCTTTTTTTCCCCTTCACCGAAAGTGATAGTTTCATTGCCGGCTACTTGTTAAGGTAGGGTAAGTCAAGCTCCCGCTATTCCTGCCTTTTTCCCCCACCCCGAAAGTAATAGTTTGACTGCCGGCTGCTAGTTAAGGTAGGGTCAGTCTAGCTCCCACTATCCCTTCCCCTCCTCCTTCCCCCCCCTCCGAAAGGTGACTTGTGGGGCTCTGGTCCAAACAGTAATCACTAGACTCACAGCTCCCAGCACTACTGTGAGTACATACCTGCCTTGTATTCTAGTGGATTTATGGGTTGAAAGCTTCACTTTTGACCAATAATAAACTTAGTCTTTTCAGCCTTGCTTAATGTTGACTGTTGTAATAATCACCACATCTTTTAGGTATTGTACTTATCATGGAGAGTGATTATTTAAGCAGTGGGTAACCTGTCTATCTTTTCAGCTTGGATGACAGAGAGGGTCACCTGTCAATCAACGAGAAGAACTGGTGGAGATGGACTAACGTCCTGAGACTTCCCCTTTTTGGATTTAATTCCCTGTGCACCTGTATGAAATTGCAGGACGTAACCCATCATCATTACAGTGGTAAAGAACCTGTTTTCCTTTCATTAGGATAGAATACTCAAGGCTATACTGTGAAGAACTAGCCAGTGGGTCGTAACCAACACCTGCGACCCCCCCCCTATCATCAGCAACGGCTACGATTTCAACAACACAGTGTCACCAACATCAGACATCCCTATATATATTAGCGCTGAATTCAGTTATCATTTATATTTTTCATTTTTCATTTTCTTTAATGTAGGATTAATATTTCATATTTAAGTGTTTTATATTTTATACTTTCTATATAATAAAGTGTTTATGTTTGGCTGTTATTATTTCTTTTTCTATTCATTAATTTTCCTGAGGAGGAGCCAACCTTGGTAATACTGTCTGAAGTTATTACAGGGCTGAGTAAGCCTTCACAATCTGAAATTAGACTAAAAGCTCATCCTAGCCTCTACCAGTCAATCACTTTATGTAATTCTAAAGTAAAAGTGGAACTGCGGGGGCGTTTACCCCTGGAACACCCTCCAGGTATCTACAAATACGGATACAAATGTGGTGACAATTAACCCAGTTCTGGAGAACCAACTTTAAATTAAGTCTTGCTGTATATTGCTATAATCTGTGGTGGTTACTAACATAACCCATGATTTGCGTACGTAAAAAGGCAAATAGATTACTGGGATTTATATCATGAAGTGTAAGCAACAGAAGTCCAGAGGTCATACTGCAGCTTTATACATCATTAGTAAGGCCTCACCTAGATTATGCAGCTCAATTCTGTTCTCCATGTTACAGAATGGACATAAATTCGTTAGAAAACATTCAGCGTAGGATGACTAAATTAATACATAGCATTAGAAATCTTCCTTATGAAGAAAGATTGAAGACTCTTAAGTTACATTCACTTGTTAGACGAAGAATGAGGGGAGACTTGATCGAAGTGTATAAGTGGAAGATAGGTATTAATAAAGGGGATATTAACAAGGTCTTGAGGATATCTCTCCAAGAGAGAACCCGCAGAAATGGATTTAAATTAGATAAGCTAAGATTTAAGAACATAAGAACAGTGGTGGCCTGTACTTAACTCAGTGGTGACCTGTACTTAACTCAGTGGTGACCTGTACTTAACTCAGTGGTGACCTGTACTTAACTCTGTGAAGAAGTGTCTTGTTTGCGCCCGTGGACTGAACCAAGATGCCCTCCATCGAGCAGCTTTACCAGCAACTTAAGGAAGAATTGAGGGCAGCGAAGATGGAGATACGGCGATTGACCGAGGAAAACAAGAGGATTCGTAGTAGTCCTCCTGTTTCGAGTCCTCAGGTCAAGAAGGGATCGTGGTCAGTGGCTGGACAGCAGGGGACGACGAAGTTGACGATCAAGAAGACGAATGGAAAGCCAGAAACGATGAAGAAGAAAGAGACTGCTGTGGAAACTCCTGTGGAAACCTCCAACGCATTCTCGGTGCTACCTGACGAATGTGAGTCGACTACTGGGATCGTCACGACGAACGACAACAAGGAAGGTAAGAATGTTGTTGTTGGGGATAGCCAGGTTAGATACATGGATAGGGCATTCTGCTTGAAGGACAGGGGAAGGAGACAAAGGGTATGCTTTCCTGGGGCTGGGATGGAGGACATTGTTAGCTGGCTTGACAACATCATGAACGGTAATGGGATCAATCCTATTATTTGCCTCAGTGCTGGAGGCAATGATGTAGGCAAGCGTAGAAGTGAGGATTTAGTTAGAAAGTTCAGGACAGCTATAGACATAATTAGGAAGAAGGGGGGGCACCCTGTTATATGTGGCATCTTGCCAAGAAGAGGTGTTGGTAATGAATGGTTGTCCAGAGCAATTGGTATTAATTGTTGGCTGGATAAACACTGTAAGGATAAAGCAGTACCATTCATTGACAACTGGGACAACTTCTATGGCCGAAATGACATGTATGCCAGGGATGGGGTTCACTTATCCAGGGCAGGTGTGGGTTTTCTTGCTAACTCAGTTGACGGGGTTGTTAGGACTTTAAACTAGGATTAGTTAGAGGTATGGGTTTAGAAATGATTAATAATGAGTATGGATATATTGACTTATGTTCTGATGTTAAGAATCTTAATAGTAACTGTCATGGAGTAACTCTGGGTAATGATAATTTCAGAAATTGTGTAAAAACAAAGATGAATAGCAAAAATGTGCAGAAGAAAAAACATATGATGGTATTTTATACTAACAGTCGAAGTGCAAGAAATAAAATTAATGAACTACGTTTGGTAGCATGTGCTGGGAACTTTGATATCATTGCATTAACTGAAACGTGGTATGATTTAAAGAGTCGGGATATGACTGCTGAGTGTAATATTCAGGGATTTAAGTTGTTCAATGTGGATAGATCTAATGGGAAGGGGGGAGGAGTTGCATTGTATGTTCGAGAAAATATTAATTGTTGCATAAAAACAGGTATAAAAATAGATGGAGCAGTAACAGAGTCTGTTTGGGTAGAGTTCGTGGAGGGTTAAGAAAAACTAATTCTAGGTGTAATATACCGACCTCCAGGCTTGGATCACGATAGAGGTAAACTTCTTTGGGACGAAATTGTTAGGGTTTCTGGACACAGTAACATAGTCATAGTAGGGGACTTTAACTTTAGTCAAATTGACTGGAATTCTTTGACAGGTAATCGAGAGTCCAGTGACTTTATGGA
>NC_069414.1:6022904-6037904 GCF_026875155.1 Cherax quadricarinatus
GCCAGAAATCGTACCAAATCCAGTATTCCTGGAGTGGAACCACAGTCGATGGCCTCCACTCCAAACCAACAGATACAGATACTAATGCCGGAAAAAAAATCCCCCCCAGTACCAACAATACCACCAGTCCGATAACATTCTTCTTTGCAAATATACAGGGTCTAAAGCCAGCAACAAACAACAAAATACCTTTCATCCGTGGACTGCTTGCAGAGGCAAAGGCAATGTTCGCGGCTTTCACTGAGACCCACATAAAGGATCACTTGGACAACGAAATATGGATCCCAGGTTACAACCTATACAGATGTGACAGAGTGAACAGGCAAAAGGGGGGGGGGTTGGCCTGTACATTGCAGAGTCACTTGTTTGCACAGAACTACTAAATGCCTCAAATGATGTAGTGGAAGTTTTAGCAGTAAAGGTCGAGAACAAAAACCTAGTCATTGTGGTAGTCTACAAGCCTCCGGATGCAACATCCCAGCAATTCCAGGAACAGCTGTTAAAAATTGACCACTGTCTGGAAAATCTTCCAGCTCCTGCACCCAACATCTTGCTCCTGGGGGATTTCAACTTAAGGCACCTAAAATGGAGGAATATAGCAAATAATATTGTTGAAGTAATAACACCAGGAGGCCAGCTCTGATGAAAACTCACACTCACACGAGCTTTTAAATCTCTGCACAAAATTCAATTTAAACCAGCAAATAATAGAGCCTACTAGACTGGAGAATACACTAGACCTCATCTTCACTAACAATGATGATCTGATAAGAAATGTCACCATATCAAAAACAATAATACTCAGATCACAACATAATTGAGGTTCAGACATGTATGCGTGGAGCCCCCAGACCGACAAAATGAGACTAGTCACGAGGGAGCATTCACCAAATTCAACTTCAATAACAAAAACATAAAGTGGACCAAGTAAACCAAGTCCTAACCGATATAAGCTGGGAAGATATACTAAGCAACACAGACCCCAACTTATGCCTAGAACAGATTAACTCGGTGGCACTCGATGTATGCACAAGGCTTATTCCTCTAAGAAAAAGGAGGAGTAGATGTAAAATAGAAGAGACAGGCGCTCCCTTTACAGGGGACGGAAAAGAATAACAGAGCGGCTAAAAGAGGTCAATATATCTGAAAAAGCGTTTGGGAGACACTGGTCAGAGAAATAGCAAGCATCGAACTTGCTAAAAGAATCCTTTAGGAGTCAGGAATCGCGGGAAGAACTAAAAGCCATAAATGAAATCGAAAGAAACCCAAAGTATTTCTTCTCCCATGCCAAATCAAAATCGAGAAACGTCCAGTATTGGGGGCCCCCACTTAAAACAAGATGGGTCCTACACAGATGACAGCAAGGAAATGAGTGACCTACTCAAGTCCCAATATGACTCAGTTTTTAGCAAGCCGCTAACCAGACTGAGAGTCGAAGATCAAAATTAATTTTTTATGAGAGAGCCACAAAATTTGATTAACCCCAAGCCTATCCCATGTTATCCTGACGCCAAATGACTTCGAACAGGCGATAAATGACATGCCCCTGCACTCTGCCCCCGGGCCAGACTCATGGAAATCTGTGTTCATCAAGAACTGCAAGAAGCCCCTATCACGAGCCTTTTCCATCCTATGGAGAGGGAGCATGGACACGGGGGTCGTCCCTCAGTTACTAAAAACAACAGACATAGCCCCACTCCACAAAGGGGGCAGTAAAGCAACAGCAAAGAACTACAGACCAATAGCACTAACATCCCATATCATAAAAAATCTTTGAAAGGGTCCTAAGGAGCAAGATTCACCCCACCCATCTAGAAACCCAACAGTTACACAACCAGGGCAACATGGGTAAGACAAGGTCGCTCTAAATGCACTAGAGACAAAAGAATAGCAGATGTAATATATACAGACTTAGCAAAAGCCTTCGACAAGTGTGACCATGGCGTATAGCGCACAAAATGGCGTGCTAAAGAATAACAGGAAAAGTCGGTCGATGGAAGTCTATAATTTCCTTCACTAACAGAACACAGAGAGTAGTCGTCAACAGAGTAAAGTCCGAGGCAGCTACAGTGAAAAGCTCTGTTCCACAAGGACCGTACTAGCTCCCATCTTGTTCTAACCTCATAACCCTCTTTAGACAAGGATGTCAGCCACAGCACCGTGTCTTCCTTTGCAGATGACACCCGAATCTGCCATGACTGTGTCTTCCATTGCAAGACACTGCAAGGCTCCCAGGGGGCATCAACCAAAATCTTTCACTGGGCTGCAGAAAACATATGAAGTTCAACGATGAGAAATTTCAATTACTCGATATGGTAAAACATGAGGAAATTAAAATCTTCATCAGGAGTAACAAAACAAATAATGGCACCAAATAGAGCGAAACACCAACGTCAAAGACCTGGGAGTGTTTATGTCGGAGGATCTCAACTTAAAGGACCATAACATTGTATCAATCGCATCTGCTAGAAAAAATGACAGGATGGATAATGATGAACTTCAAATCGGGAGGCCAAAGCCCATGATGACACTCTTCAGGTCACTTGTTCTATCTAGGCTGGAATATTGCTGCACTCTAACAGCCACCTTTCAAGGCAGGTGAATTGCGACCTCGAAAGTGTACAGAGAACTTTCACGGCGCGCATAACGGCGATAAACACCTCAATTCTGGGAGCGCTGAGGTTTCTAAACCTAGTATTTTTTTCCCTGGACGCAGGAGGGAGAGATACTGAATATATACACCTGGAAAAATCCTAGAGGGACTAGTTACCGAACTTGCACATGGAAAATTCACACACTTACGAAAGCAAAAGATTGGCAGACGCGAAGCCCATCCCCCAATGAAAAGAGGGGTGTCACTAGCACGTTTAAGAGGACCATACAATTAAGTGTCAGGGGCCCGAGACTGTTCAAATGCCTCCCAGCACACATAGGAGGGAATTACCAACAGGACCCTGGCAGTCTTCAAGCTGGCATGGACAAGCACCTAAAGTCAGTTCCTGATCAGCCGGGCTGTGGCTCGAACGGTTGGTTTGCGTGCAGCCAGCAGCAAAGCCTGAGTTGATCAGGCGCTGATCACCAGGGAGGGACTGGTCACAGACCGGGCGCGGGGGCGTTGACCCCGAAACTCTCTCCAGGTAAACTCCAGGTAACGCAGATGTGAGCAGCCGTTTAGCGAGCCAGAGAACATTTTATTTTAAGTTACGACATCAAAAGTCGTAACTGCATATTCGTCCCGAATTTACACCGACTGATTGTCTGTGTAGAATGCATCCAAATTATGAACTTGTGTCGTCGCCCTTGAGTCATCTGTATCTCCATCTTGTGTTGTCATAGTGTCAGTTGTTAAAACAACGCTCTACATGCCCTCCATCATTCAATCCTACGAATTCTTTTGATATTCATTCGGACATACAACTTCGCATGAAGAAGCCTCTGTGGGTTAAATAAAAATAACCAACCCCCCTCCTCCCCCCCCCCCCCCCCACCCCCCCCCCCCCCCCTAAGGCGAAACGTTTCCTCTGGAAGTAAAGCTTGCCTCACTGTTGCCGCCATATGTATACCATTTTAATATTCAATAGTTGCTTATATGTCTTACCACTTAACTGCCCTCATCATTTAGTTTTATAAACCTCACTTCTCTCTTACTTGCGTGCCTTCGATCTATTCTCCATTCGTACAGCGTCGATCTACATGGTCTATCTCTCACTGTAAGCTACAACTAAAAAAATGATCTGATATTTAACTGTGGCCCTTTTATATAACATGCACCAGTCTTTGAGTCTACTCATCAGTCTAGTATCTACGAATATATAATCAATAAAACTATTGTTCATTACGCCCTATATCAATATCTAGTACACTTTATCATTTTTTTTCTTAAAGTATATATTACTATTACCAAAAAACTCTTTTCTTCACAAAGACAGTCAAAGGGGCCCCCCATTATAATTACACTGGCACCCCAAACTTACGTAACCACACCATCTCAACCCTTTCGCCACTTTAGCATTTGCTCCCCTACAACAATTACTTCCTCACTTGGTTAAAAGTGCCTAAACACTTCGCATAAACATCTCCTGAATCTCTTCCTCTTCTCTACATCCCTCTCTTTACCAGATGCATATACACTTATGATTGCCCCTTATTTTAATCCACATAATCCTTGAATTAATACATTTATATTTCCACTTCTCATTCCATAACTGATCTTTCAACATTATTTATTGCTAACCCTTCTTTAGCTCTAACTCTGTCAGATACTCCTAACTTAATCCCATTTATTCCTCCCCACTGAAACTCTCCTACCCCTTCAGGTTTGCTTCACTTACAGCTAGAACATCCAACGTCTTTTCATCCATAACATTTGCAATCGTCTCTTTTTCATCATCTGCACTACATCCACGCTTTACAGTTTTTCTTCTTAAGACACGCATGTGTTACGGAGTGAAGATTCTTTTCCACTTCCCGTGGAGATGAAAGGAAATAAAAGAACGAGAACTATTTAGAAAAATAGGAAAAAATTCAGAAAGTGTATACATATATGTGTACATGTATATGTAGTGTGCATAATTGTATGTAGCAAGACATACCTGTTTTCTTGCATGTTTATGAGATAAAAAAAGAGACACCAGCATTCCTATCATTGTGTAAAACAACTGCAGCTTTCCATTTCACACGCATTTGTCAAGACGGTAGTACCTTCCTGGGTAGTTGCTGTCTACCTGTCTACTACCACAGGACCTTAGTACCTCCCTGGGTAGTTGCTGTCTAGCTTGTCACTACCACAGGGAGGTAGTACCTTCCAGGGTAGTTGCGGTTTTACTGTTCTACTACCACAGGACCTTAGTACCTCCCTGGGTAGTTGCTGTCTACCTGTCTACTACCACAGGACCTTAGTACCTCCCTGGGTAGTTGCTGTCTACCTGTCTACTACCACAGGACCTTAGTACCTCCCTGGGTAGTTGCTGTCTACCTGTGTACTACCACAGGACCTTAGTACCTCCCTGGGTAGTTGCTGTCTACCTGTCTACTACCACAGGACCTTAGTACCTCCCTGGGTAGTTTGCTGTTCTACCGTCCTACTACCCAGGACGGTAGTACCTCCATGGGTACTTGCTGTCTCTACCACAGGACCTTAGTACCTCCCCGCCCCCCCGGGTAGTTGCTGTCTACTACCACAGGAACCTTAGTACCCTCCCTGGGGTAGTTGCTGGTCTACTGTCTACTACCACAGGACCTTAGTACCTCCCTGGGTAGTTGCTGTCTACTACCACAGGACCTTAGTACCTCCCTGGGTAGGTGCTGTCTACCTGTCTACTAACCACAGGACCTTAGTACTCCTGGGTCGTTGCTGTTCTACCTGTTCCTACACAGGACTAGTACCTCCCTGGGTAGTTGCTGTCTACTACCACAGGACAGTAGTACCTCCATGGTGGTTGCAGTCTACCTGTTACTACCACAGGGACCTTAGTTACCTCCCTGGGGTAGTTGCTGTCCTATACCAGAGGAGGACCTTAGTACCTCCCTGGGTAGTAGCTGTCTACTGATGTACTACACAGGACCTTAGTACCTCCCTGGGTAGTTGCTGTCAACCTGTGTACTACCACTGGACCTTAGTACCTCCTGGGTGGTGCTGTCTACCAGTTCCACTACCACAGGACGGTAGACCTCACTGGGTGTTGCTGTATACCGTCTACTACCACAGGACCTTAGTACCTCCCTGGGTAGTTGCTGTCTACCTGTCTACTACCACAGGACCTTAGTACCTCCCTGGGTGGTTGCTGTCTACCTGTCTACTACCATAGGACCTTAGTACCTCCCTGGGTAGTTGCTGTCTACCAGTCTACTACCACAGGACCTTAGTAACTCCCTGGGTGGTTGCTGTCTCCTGTCTACTACCACAGGACCTTAGTACCCTGGGTGGTTGCTGTCTACAGTACCACTACCACAGGACGGAGTTACCTCCCTGGGTAGTTGCTGTCTAACATGCCTAACTACAACGGACCTTAGTACTCCCTGGGATAGTTGCTGTCTACTACCAGGACCTTAGTTACCTCTGGATTGGTTGCTGTTACCAGTCCACTACCACAGGACGGTAGTACCTCCCTGGGTAGTTGCTGTCTACCTGTCTACTACCACAGGACCTTAGTACCTCCCTGGGTAGTTGCTGTCTACCTGTCTACTACCACAGGACCTTAGTACCTCCCTGGGTAGTTGCTGTCTACCTGTCTACTACCACAGGACCTTAGTACCTCCCTGGGTGGTTGCTGTCTACCCGTTCACTACCACAGGACGGTATCCCCCTGGGTGGTTGCTGTCGACCAGTCCACTACCCACAGGGACGGTGTACCTCCCTGGGTGGTTGCTGCCTACCAGTCCACTACCACAGGACGGTAGTACCTCCCTGGGTAGTTGCTGTCTACCCGTTCACTACCACAGGACCTTAGTACCTCCCTGGGTGGTTGCTGTCTACCCGTCCACTACCACAGGACGGTAGTACCTCCCTGGGTGGTTGCTGTCTACCAGTCCACTACCACAGGACGGTAGTACCTCCCTGGGTGGTTGCTGTCTACCCGTTCACTACCACAGGACCTTAGTACCTCCCTGGGTGGTTGCTGTCTCCCGTCACTACCAACAGGACGGTAGTACCTCCCTGGGTGGTTGCTGTCTACTACACAGGGACCTTCTTTTTTTTTTTTTTTTTTTTTGTACCTCCCTGGGTGGTTGCTGTCTACCCGTCCACTACCACAGGACGGTAGTACCTCCCTGGGTAGTTGCTGTCTACTCCCACAGGACCTTAGTACCTCCCTGGGTGGTTGCTGTCTACCCGTCCACTACTACAGGACGGTAGTACCTCCCTGGGTAGTTGCTGTCTACTACCACAGGACCTTAGTACCTCCCTGGGTAGTTGATGTCTACCTGTCTACTACCACAGGACCTTAGTACCTCCCTGGGTAGTTGCTGTCTACTACCACAGGACCTTAGTACCTCCCTGGGTGGTTGCTGTCTACCCGTCCACTACCACAGGACGGTAGTACCTCCCTGGGTAGTTGCTGTCTACTACCACAGGACCTTAGTACCTCCCTGGGTAGTTGCTGTCTGCCCGTCCACTACCACAGGACCTTAGTACCTCCCTGGGTAGTTGCTGTCTACTACCACAGGACCTTAGTACCTCCCTGGGTAGTTGCTGTCTACTACCACAGGACCTTAGTACCTCCCTGGGTAGTTGCTGTCTACCTGTGTACTACCACAGGACCTTAGTACCTCCCTGGGTAGTTGCTGTCTACCTGTCTACTACCACAGGACCTTAGTCCTCCCTGGGTTGATTGCTGTCTACCTGTCTACTACCACTGGACCCTTAGTACTCCATGGGTAGTTGCTGTCTACTTACCACAGGACCTTAGTACCTCCCCCCCTGGGTAGTTGCTGTCTACCTGTCTACTACCACAGGACCTTAGTACCTCCCTGGGTAGTTGCTGTCTACCTGTCTACTACCACAGGACCTTAGTACCTCCCTGGGTAGTTGCTGTCTACCTGTCTACTACCACAGGACCTTAGTACCTCCCTGGGTAGTTTGCCTGTCTACTACCACAGGACCTTAGTAATCCTGGGTAGTTGCTGTCTACCTGTCTACTACCACAGGACCTTAGTACCTCCCTGGGTAGTTGGTGTCTACCTGTCTACTACCACAGGACCTTAGTACCTCCCAGGGTAGTTGCTGTCTACTACCACAGGACCTTAATACCTCCCTGGGTAGTTGCTGTCTACCTGTCTACTACCACAGGACCTTAGTACCTCCCTGGGTAGTTGCTGTCTACTACCACAGGACCTTAGTACCTCCCTGGGTAGTTGCTGTCTACCTGTCTACTACCACAGGACCTTAGTACCTCCCTGGGTAGTTGCTGTCTACTACCACAGGACCTTAGTACCTCCCTGGGTAGTTGCTGTCTACCTGTCTACTACCACAGGACCTTAGTACCTCCCTGGGTAGTTGCTGTCTACCTGTCTACTACCACAGGACCTTAGTACCTCCTGGGTAGTTGGCTGTCACTGTGTACTACCACTGGCCTTTGTACCTCCCGCGGTAGTTGCTGTTTACCGGTTTTACTACACAGAGACCTTAGTACCTCCATGGGTAGTTGCTGTTTAATACCACAGGACCTTAGTACCTCCCTGGGTAGTTGCTGTCTACTACCACAGGACCTTAGTACCTCCCTGGGTAGTTGCTGTCTACTACCACAGGACCTTAGTACTCCCTGGGTAAATGCTGTCTACTACCACAGGACCTTAGTACCTCCCTGGGTAGTTGCTGTTTACTACAACAGGACCTTAGTACCTCCCTGGGTAGTTGCTGTCTACCTGTCTACTACCACAGGACCTTAGTACCTCCCTGGGTAGTTGCTGTCTACCTGTCTACTACCACAGGACCTTAGTACCTCCCTGGGTAGTTGCTGTCTACCTGTGTACTACCACAGGACCTTAGTACCTCCCTGGGTAGTTGCTGTCTACTACCACAGGACCTTATTACCTGCCTGGGTAGTTGCTGTCTACTACCACAGGACCTTAGTACCTCCCTGGGTAGTTGCTGTCTACTACCACAGGACCTTAGTACCTCCCTGGGTAGTTGCTGTCTACTACCACAGGACCTTAGTACCTCCCTGGGTAGTGCTGTCTACTACCACAGGACCTTAGTACCTCCCTGGGTAGTGGCTGTCTAAGACCACAGGACCTTTAGTCCTCCCTGGGTAGTTGCGGTCTTACTACACAGGACCCTAGTACCTCCCTGAGGTAGTGCTCGTCTACTACAAGGACCTTAGTTCCATCTGGGTAGTTGCTGTCTACCTGTCTACTATACACAGGGACCTTAGTACCTCCTGGGTAGTTGCTGTCTACCTGTCTACTACCACAGGACCTTAGTACCTCCCTGGGTAGTTGCTGTCTACCTGTCTACTACCACAGGACCTTAGTACCTCCCTGGGTAGTTGCTGTTACCTGTCTATACCAACAGGACCTTAGTACCTCCCTGGGTAGTTGCTGTCTACCTGTCTACTACCACAGGACCTTAGTACCTCCCTGGGTGGTTGCTGTCTACCTGTCTACTACCACAGGACCTTAGTACCTCCCTGGGTGGTTGCTGTCTACCAGTCCACTACCACAGGAGGGTAGTACCTCCCTGGGTAGTTGCTGTCTACCTGTCTACTACCACAGGACCTTAGTACCTCCCTGGGTGGTTGCTGTCTACCCGTCCACTACCACAAGACGGTAGTACCTCCCTGGGTGGTTGCTGTCTACCAGTCCACTACCACAGACGGTAGTACCTCCCTGGGTGGTTGCTGTCTACCAGTCCACTACCACAGGACGGTAGTACCTCCCTGGGTAGTTGCTGTCTACCTGTCTACTACCACAGGACCTTAGTACCTCCCTGGGTAGTTGCTGTCTACCTGTCTACTACCACAGGACCTTAGTACCTCCCTGGGTGGTTGCTGTCTACCAGTCCACTACCACAGGACGGTAGTACCTCCCTGGGTAGTTGCTGTCTACCTGTCTACTACCACAGGACCTTAGTACCTCCCTGGGTAGTTGCTGTCTACTACCACAGGACCTTAGTACCTCCCTGGGTGGTTGCTGTCTACCAGTCCACTACCACAGGACGGTAGTACCTCCCTGGGTAGTTGCTGTCTACCTGTCTACTACACAGGACTTAGTCCTCCCCCCCCCTTGGGTTGTTGCTGTCTACCTGTCTACTACCACAGGACCTTAGTACCTCCCTGGGTAGTTGCTGTCTACCTGTCTACTACCATAGGACCTTAGTACCTCCCTGGGTGGTTGCTGTCTACCCGTTCACTACCACAGGACGGTAGTACCTCCCTGGGTGGTTGCTGTCTACCAGTCCACTACCACAGGACGGTAGTACCTCCCTGGGTGGTTGCTGCCTACCAGTCCACTACCACAGGACGGTAGTACCTCCCTGGGTAGTTGCTGTCTACCCGTTCACTACCACAGGACCTTAGTACCTCCCTGGGTGGTTGCTGTCTACCCGTCCACTACCACAGGACGGTAGTACCTCCCTGGGTGGTTGCTGTCTACCAGTCCACTACCACAGGACGGTAGTACCTCCCTGGGTGGTTGCTGTCTACCAGTTCACAACACAGGACCATTAGTACCTCCCTGGCGTCGGTTGCTGTCTCACCCGTCCACTACCACAGGACGGTAGTACCTCCCTGGGTGGTTGCTGTCTACTACCACAGGACCTTAGTACCTCCCTGGGTGGTTGCTGTCTACCCGTCCACTACCACAGGACGGTAGTACCTCCCTGGGTAGTTGCTGTCTACTCCCACAGGACCTTAGTACCTCCCTGGGTGGTTGCTGTCTACCCGTCCACTACTACAGGACGGTAGGTACCTCCCTGGGTAGTTGCTGTCTACTACACAGGGACTTAGTAACCTCCCTGGGTAGTTGAGGTCACCTGGTCTACTACCACAGGGACCTTAGTACCCTCCTGGGTGTTGATGGTCTACTTACCACAGGGACCTTAGTACCTCCTGGGTGGTTGCTTGTCTACCGTCCACTACCCAGGACGGTAGTACCTCCCTGGTAGTTGCTTGTCTACTACCACGGACCTTAGTACCTTCCTGGGTAGTTGCTGTCTGCCCGTCCACTACCACAGGACCTTAGTACCTCCCTGGGTAGTTGCTGTCTACTACCACAGGACCTTAGTACCTCCCTGGGTAGTTGCTGTCTACTACCACAGGACCTTAGTACCTCCCTGGGTAGTTGCTGTCTACCTGTCTACTACCACAGGACCTTAGTACCTCCCTGGGTAGTTGCTGTCTACCTGTCTACTACCACAGGACCTAGTACCTCCTGGGTAGTTGACAGTCTACTGTCTACTACCACAGGACTTAGTACCTCCTGGGTAGTTGCTGTCTACTAACCACAGGACCTTAGTAACCTCCCTGGGGTAGTTGCTGTCTACCTGGCTACTTACCACAGGACCTTAGTACCTCCCCTGGGTAGTTGCTGCCTACCGTCTAATACCACAGGACCTTAGTACCTCCCTGGGTAGTTGCTGTCTACCTGTCTACTACCACAGGACCTTAGTACCTCCCTGGGTAGTTGCGTCTACTACCACAAGGACCTTAGTACCTCCCTGGGTAGTGCTGTATACCTGTTACTACACAGGACCAAGTACCTCCTGGGTAGTTGGTGTCTACCTGTGACTCCACAGGACCTTTGTACCTCCCAGGGTCCCCGATAGTTGCTGGTTCTACTAACACAGGACCTTAATACCTCCCTGGGTAGTTTGCTGTCTACCTGTCTACTACCCACAGGACCTTGTTACCTCCTGGGTAGATGGCTGTCTATACCACAGGGACCTTTTACCTCCCTGGGTAGTTGCCTGTTAACTGTCTTACTACCAAGGACCTTAGTACCTCCCTGGGTAGTTGCTGTCTACTACCACAGGACCTTAGTACCTCCCTGGGTAGTTGCTGTCTACCTGTCTACTACCACAGGACCTTAGTACCTCCCTGGGTAGTTGCTGTCTACCTGTCTACTACCACAGGACCTTAGTACCTCCCTGGGTAGTTGCTGTCTACCTGTGTACTACCACAGGACCTTAGTACCTCCCTGGGTAGTTGCTGTCTACCTGTGTACTACCACAGGACCTTAGTACCTCCCTGGGTAGTTGCTGTTTACTACCACAGGACCTTAGTACCTCCCTGGGTAGTTGCTGTCTACTACCACAGGACCTTAGTACCTCCCTGGGTAGTTGCTGTCTACTACCACAGGACCTTAGTCCCTCCCTGGGTAAATGCTGTCTACTACCACAGGACCTTAGTACCTCCCTGGGTAGTTGCTGTTTACTACAACAGGACCTTAGTACCTCCCTGGGTAGTTGCTGTCTACCTGTCTACTACCACAGGACCTTAGTACCTCCCTGGGTAGTTGCTGTCTACCTGTCTACTACCACAGGACCTTAGTACCTCCCTGGGTAGTTGCTGTCTACCTGTGTACTACCACAGGACCTTAGTACCTCCCTGGGTAGTTGCTGTCTACTACCACAGGACCTTATTACCTGCCTGGGTAGTTGCTGTCTACTACCACAGGACCTTAGTACCTCCCTGGGTAGTTGCTGTCTACTACCACAGGACCTTAGTACCTCCCTGGGTAGTTGCTGTCTACTACCACAGGACCTTAGTACCTCCCTGGGTAGTTGCTGTCTACTACCACAGGACCTTAGGTACCTCCCCTGGGTAGTTGCTGGTCTACTACCACAGGACCTTAGTACCTCCCTGGAACGGTAGTTGCTGTTACTACCACAGGACCTTCAGTACCTCCTGCGGTAGTTGCTGTCTACTACCACTAGGCTTAG
Source organism: Cherax quadricarinatus (assembly GCF_026875155.1). Taxonomy (NCBI): domain Eukaryota; kingdom Metazoa; phylum Arthropoda; class Malacostraca; order Decapoda; family Parastacidae; genus Cherax; species Cherax quadricarinatus. The sequence continues at coordinate 6,035,281 of NC_069414.1, forward strand.
TACCATCCTGGCCGGTAGTTGCTGTTTACTGTTTTACAAGGACCTTAGTAATCCCTGGGTAGTTGCTGTCTACATGTCTACTACCACAGGACCTTAGTACCTCCCTGGGGTAGTTGCTGTTACCTGTCTACTACCACAGGGACCTTTAGTCACCTCCCTGGGTAGTTGCTGTCTACTGTCTATACCACAGGACCATAGTACCTCCCGGGTAGTATGCTGTCAACCTGTCTACTACCTCAGGACCTTAGTTACCTCCTGGGTGGTTGCTGTCTTACCTGTCTACTACCACAGGGACTTAGTACCTCCCTGGTTGGTTGCTGTCTACCAGTCACTACCACCGGAGGGGAAGTCCCTCCTGGGTAGATGCTGTCTACCTGTCTACTAAAAGGCCCTTAGTCCTCCATGGTGGTTGCTGTCTTACCCGTCCAAATACAACAGGACGGAAGTACCTCCTGGGTGGATGCTGTCTACAGTCCAACTACACAGGACGGTAGTAACCTCCCTGGGGTGGTTGCTGTCTACCAGTCCACTACCGCTGGACGTGTAGTACCTCCCTGGGTAGTGCTGTCTACCTGTTTACTACCCACAGGACCTAGTACATCCCTGGGTAGTTGCTGTCTACCTGTTCTCCTACCACAGGACCTTAGTACTCCCGGGGTGTGTTGATGTCTACCCATTCACTACCCAGGGACGGTAGTACCTCCCTGGGTGGTTGCTGTCTACCAGCCACTTACACAGGACGGTAGTACCTCCCTGGGTGGTTCGCTGTCTACCATCCACTACCACAGGACCTTAGTACCTCCATGGGTAGTTGCTGTTCTTACTGTCTTACTACACAGGACCCTTAGTACCTCCCCCCCCCTGGGTGGTTGCTGTCTACCGTCCAATACCACAGACGGTAGTACCTCCTGGGTAGTTGCTGTCTAACCGGTCTACTACACAGGACCTTAGTACCTCCCTGGGTGGTTGATGTCTTACCCGTTCACTACCACAGGGACGGGATAGTACCTCCTGGGTGGTTGCTGTCTACCAGTCACTACGCAGGACGGTAGAACTCCTGGGGTGGTTGCTGTTTATACCAGTCCAACCTACCACAGGACGGTAGGACCTCCTGGTAGTTGCTGTCTACCTGTCTACTACCACAGGACCTTAGTACCTCCCTGGGTGGTTGCTGTCTACCGTCCACTACCACGAGACGGTAGTATCCTCCTGGGTGGATGCTGTCTACCAGTCCACTAACCACAGGGTCGGTAGTACCTCCGGGTGGTGGTTTTTCTACCAGTCACTACCACAGGCGGAGTACCTTCCTGGGTAGTTGCGTCTACCTGTTACTACCACAGGACCTTAGTACCTCCCTGGGTAGTTGCTGTTCTACCTGTCTACTACCTACAGGACCTTAGTACTCCCTGGGTGTTGCTGTCTACCATTTCACTACCACAGGACGGTATTACCTCCTGGGTAGTTGCTGTTTACATGTCTACTACCCAAAGGACCTTAGTCCTCCTTGGGAGGTGATGTCTACCCGTTCACTACCCACTGGACCGTAGTACCTCCCTGGGTGGTTGCTGTCTACCAGTCCACTACCACAGGACGGTAGTACCTCCCTGGGTGGTTGCTGTCTACCAGTCCACTACCACAGGGCGGTAGTACCTCCCTGGTTGGTTGCTGTCTACCAGTCCACTACCACAGGACGGTAGTACCTCCCTGGGTGGTTGCTGTCTACCAGCCTACTACCTCAATCATATCCTTAATTCTACGCCTTTATAGAGAGTGCAGATTCAGGGCCCACAGTCTGTCCTAATAGGAAAGATTTCTGATACATTTGATCAACTTTGTCTTCGTCCTTTGTTTGTTTTCCAGTGCCTTTATACATTCTGTAATATGGTGACCAGACCTGTGCAGCACAATCTATATGAGGCCTAATCAAAGACATATACAGTTGTTGAATAACCTGAGGACTTCTGTTATTTATACTTCTTGATATGAAGCCAAGAATTCTATTCGCTTTATTGCAAACACTTACTCACTATTGACTTGGTTTTAGATTACTGCTATCTAAAACTCCAAAATCTTTATTGTAATCAGTAATATTAAGATCTACATTATTTAGTTTATATGTGGCACAGTTATTTTCCTTTCCAACACTTAGAACTTTGCCTGTATTAAACTGTATCTACATGAAGCATTCTGATAAATTAGACACATGTGCAACTCTTGGTTATCTTTATTGAGGAAACGTTTCGCCACACAGTGGCTTCATCAGTCCATACGTAGGAGAAACTTGAGGAACAGGAGGAGAATGAGGTAATCAGTCCCTCAACCTTGAGTCGATGTGTTCAGTCCATCAATCGCTTGCCTAATTCTTGGGCACGACCTACTTCCACATTGAACAAATGTGAGGCGACCTATGACTGCTGCACCTCTCCTGCCATACGGTTTATAAGCTGCTTCTCCGCTGATATGCCGTATTCTATTCAAGATTGATGGACTGAACACATCGACTCAAGGTTGAGGGACTGATTACCTCATTCTCCTCCTGTTCCTCAAGTTTCTCCTACGTATGGACTGATGAAGCCACTGTGTGGCGAAACGTTTCCTCAATAAAGATAACCAAGAGTTGCACA
>NC_069414.1:6040404-6049964 GCF_026875155.1 Cherax quadricarinatus
AATAGATCAGGGAATGCCTGTCAGGAAGACAACAGCAAGTTAAGGTACGTGGTGAGGTGTCAGGGTGGGTGCCTGTAGCGAACAGGGTGCCACAAGGATCAATCCTATGACAGGTACTGTTTCTTTTATTTGTGAATGACACGACGGAAGGAATAAACTCTGAAGTGTCCCTGTCTGCAAATGATGTGAAGTTGATGAGAAGAATTCAGTTGAACGAGAACCAGGCAGAAATACAGAGGGTTCTAGATAGGCTGCAGGAATGGTCCAGCAATTGGCTTCTGGAGTTCAACCCCACCAAGTGCAAAGCCATGAAGACGACCACTGACAGAGAACAGTTTAGGGGGCCAGAGACTACAAGCCTCACTCAAGGAAGAAGATCTTGGGGTGAGTAAATACCTTGCACATCTCCTGAGGAGGTGCACATCAACTAAATAACTGCGGCAGCATACGGACGATTGGCAAACCTTTAAACAACATTCCGACATTTTAATAAGGAGTCATTCAGGATCCTGTACACTGTGTACATTAGGCTTATACTGAAGTATGCAGTGCCAGTTTGGAACCCTCACCTAGCCAAGCATGTAAGGAAACTAGATAATATGCAAAGGTTTGAAACAAGACTAGTCCCGGAGCTATAGGGTATGTCCTACAAGGACACAACTGCTGCAGATAACTGCTGCAGCATATAGGTTGCAAGACTCTTTGCACCGTGTACGTCAGGTCCATACTGGAATATGCAGCACCAGTATTTTGTCAAAGGTTATTGTTGGTTTTCTAAGTTCCTTTGTTTCACAGGTTTTGGGAACTCTGCCCTCATGAGGTCGTCCTTAAGAGAGTTGTCTTTCTCCCAGGCCAACATCGGTGGGGACCCTGGGAAGTAGTCAAACCATGAGGCAGGTTCAAATTCTTGTTCTAGCCAGGTCCGGGACTAGTCTTGTTGCAAAGGCTTGCAACAAGACTAGTCCCGGAGTTATAGGGTATGTCCTACAAGGAGAGGGTAAGGGAAATTAACCTGACGACACTGGAAGACAGGGGAAATAGGGGGGATATGATAACGACATATAAAATATTGAGAGGCATAGACAAGGTGGATAGACACAATATTCTGGAGATGGGACTCAGCAACAAGGGGAAGTTGAAGACTCAGATAAACCACAGGGATGTCAGGAAGCGTTTCTTCATTCACAGAGTTGTCAGGAAGTGGAACAGTCTGGGAAGTGATGCAGTTGAGGCAGGATCCATGCATAGCTTTAAGAAGAGATATGATAAAGCTCATGGAGTGGGTATAGTGACTGAGTAGCGGCCAGTGAAAAGGCGGGCCCAGGAGCTGAGACTCGACCCCTGCAACCACAACTAGGTGAGTACACACATACACACACAGTGGGCGCCTATGACGGGCGGGGCCCCACAGGGGGTCAGTCCCAGGACCAGTGCTATATATGGTATATGTGAATGACATGATGGAAGGAACAATTGGCTCCTCGAATTTAATCCGGCCAAATGCAAAATGATGGAGATCGGGGAAGGGCAAAGATGACTGCAGACAGAGTACAGGCTAGGCAGCCGAAGACTGCAAACCTCACTCAAGGAGAAAGATTTTAGGGTGAGTATAATACCGAGCACGTCTCCAGAAGCACACATCAACCAGATAACTGCTGCAGCATATAGGCTGCAAGACTCTTTGCACCGTGCACGTCAGGTCTATACTGGAATATGCAGCACCAGTTTGGAACCTACACCTGTTCAAGCACGTCAAGAAATTAGAGAAAGTGCAAGGTTTGAAAGAAGATTAGTCCCAGAGTCAAGGGGATTAACCTATAAAGAAAGGTTAAGGGAAGTCGGTCTGATAACACTGGAGGACAGGAGGGTTAGGGGAGACATGATAACGACATACAACATTCTGCGAGAAATAGATAAGGTGGACAGAGTCAGGATGTTCCAGAGAGGGGGCATAGACACAAAGGGTCACAATTGGAAGTTGAAGACTCAGATGAGTCAAAGGAATGTTAGGAAGTATTTCTTCAGTAGTAGAGTTGTCAGGAAGTGGAATAGTCTGGCAAATGAGGGAGTGGAGGCAGGAACCATATATAGTTTTAAGACAAGGTATTGTAAAGTTCGTGGAGCAGGTAGAGAGAGGGCCTAGTAGCGACCAGTGAAGAGGTGGGGCCAGGAACTGAGTCTCGGCCCCTGAAACCACAATTAGATGAGTACAAATATCTGAGTACACACACACCCACCCACACGGTGGTAGAGTGTTGTGGGTCACAAGGCTCCGACAATCTTAGTGTTTTCAGGACATGCATTAGCTGCTAGCAGCAACCAGTGGTAGTGACGGACTTAGTGAACAACCCTCAAATGAAAAACCCAAAAGGTTATTAGTTAAAAAAAGCTAGAGGGAAGCCTGAAATTATACACCAAAATTTGAAATTGCCACATCATTAGAGGCCTAGTAGGCACCTGTTGCCACACAGTTACAAATATACAAAGTGAGTGACAAAAGACAAAAGGTCAAAAATTAAGAGAGGTTGGTTAACGAGCAAACTGTGAGGTAGCATACAACAAGTGTGAGAAAGTTAACGAGAAAAGGAAGATAACGAAATATATAACCAGAGAAAGTGGCAGGCAGTAGGCCTCCAGGAAGTGGAGCCACCATAGCAGGTTGTGTGCCATTACAAATAAGAAGTGTAACCTTGGTATAAACCTTGGTAATAAATACCGACAAGTTGGTTTAGAAAGACACGTAAGCAAACACTATAACATATTTATTAGAAAACGTTTCGGTCCTGGAACCTTGATCACTTCTAACATACAGAGAACGAACGAACGAACGAAAGTTCAGGTAAGATCCCAAATGGGATGAGCGGGGAAGACGGGACAGACGAAGAATAGTGCTGGAGAGGAGTGTTCTTAGTCGTAGAAATAGAGCGAGGGCTTAACCCAGCAGCAAAGGCGATCGTGGGACAGATATTGAAAAGAGAAATTCCGGTTCTTCTGATGGGACTCCGGTGGGGTGAGCTGGGAGTAAGGGACTTGGGACCTTTAGAGCTAGAGAGGAGTGCAGAACTGAGTCATGTCTTAACCCAAAAAAGCTAAGGCGAACGTGGGTCAGAGAATGTACCTGTCTTAGAAGGTACCTGTCAGCGGATCCAAGGTTATTTGTAAGTAGGGTTAGGAGCAGATCATGCAAGGAGTAAAAGGTTGTGTTGGTTTGTGGGTCTGCGAATGTCTTCGTCAAGGAGAGAGGTCCAGTAGTCATGTCGTGTCTCAAGTTTGTCTATCTGTCTGTCACTGAGCCTCTTCCAGTACAGATTCAGCGCAGGGACGTCTAACTGGGCATGGAGAGACTCGCTTGTGGCGAAGTCCTCCCATCTGACATCAAGCACCCAGCGCAGCGCCTTGTTCTGGACACGCTGCAGTTTAAGCAAGTTTGTTTTTGCTGCAAGAGAGAGGGCTAGAGGAGAGTAAGTTATCAGAGGACGTATTAGGGATTTGTAGAGGTGTAGTTTGGTGCGTTGAGAGGCATGTTTCAGCTTCCCTCCCTTTTTACCACAAACACAGGTGATTTGTACATTACGCATCAGGTGTCATCCATCCCGATGCTGACTGTACAATGACTCTCCTGCTGTGATGAATGGTTTTGAAAACCGACAAGTTGAAGAATTGAGACACATATGCAACACATGGGAATCTTTAATAAAGATTTCCATGTGTTGCATATGTGTCTCAAAACTCTCCTGCTTCTTGCTCTTCCACCTTTGTCCATCTCTTCAATTATTCTATTATCATTACCCATTGAGTCCTTATTTATCACACTTATCACTTGTATATTGCTACTTTTCGTAAATTACACTTCACTTTTGGAAAGGTTACACTTGGTTTAGAAAGACACGTAAGCAAACACTATAACATATTTATTAGAAAACGTTTCGGTCCTGGGACCTTGATCAGTTCTAACATACAGAGGTAGAAAGACATTATATATATAGGCGGAGAGTGAGATTGACGCACGTGACCTGAGGAATGTCATAAGAACATAAGAATGGAGGAACACTGTAGAAGGCCTACTGGCCCATGCGAGGCAGGTCCTTATCAAAACAACCTCTGCCTATGATGAGGACGGGTAGACGATGAAATCATGTGACTCCTGTGTTGTTGGGTTGGTGCTGCTTAAGTATCATATATGCCAATGTTTTTGAAATTTTGTAGTTTCCAGTATTGCGTTCTATAGTGTCGGTGACGGTGATTAGTGAGGCTTCTAGGCACCGTCGGCGTCTGAGGTCTGGTTCGGTGAGAACGAGTTGTGCCTCGTTCCAGTTCATCAAATGCCCCGTGGAGTCTCTGTGGAGGACACAGGCGTACCTTACATCGTCTCTGTTAGAGGCATTTCGATGGGCGGTTTGTTGAGGATAGCTTGTGCCTTGAGTCTGCAATCTCGGATGAAGAAAGATGGGAACTGAAGACGTGTAAAGGCTTGTGTTATGTAAGTGCATTCAGTAAGTGCATTCAGTTCCCATCTTTCTTCATCCGAGATTGCAGACTCAAGGCATAAGCTATCCTCAACAAACCGCCCATGGAACAGCCCCCTAAATAGTTCATAGTACTCCCATGTGGCGATGTTGCCACGAATACTCGCCGGGCACTTGCTATGAGTAACATCAACGTTTCCACCATAAACACATCCTCTATCAAAGACCTCACTACTAAACGCAGCCCCACACCTCTAACTTCTACAGCAGGCGTCTACACTATCCCCTGTGGGTTCTGTCCCAAGAAATATGTAGGCGAGACAGGCAGAGATCTTGCAGTCCGCCTGAATGAGCATCGAAATGCCTCTAACAGAGACGATGTAAGGTACGCCTGTGTCCTCCACAGAGACTCCACGGGGCATTTGATGAACTGGAACGAGGCACAACTCGTTCTCACCGAACCAGACCTCAGACGCCGACGTGCCTAGAAGCCTCACTAATCACCGTCACCGACACTATAGAACGCAATACTGGAAACTACAAAATTTCAAAAACATTGGCATATATGATACTTAAGCAGCACCAACCCAACAACACAGGAGTCACATGATTTCATCGTCTACCCGTCCTCATCATAGGCAGAGGTTGTTTTGATAAGGACCTGCCTCGCATGGCCCAGTAGGCCTTCTACAGTGTTCCTCCATTCTTATGTTCTTATGACATTCCTCAGGTCACGTGCGTCACATCTCACTCTCCGCCTATATATATAATGTCTTTCTACCTCTGTATGTTAGAACTGATCAAGGTCCCAGGACCGAAACGTTTTCTAATAAATATGTTATAGTGTTTGCTTACGTGTCTTTCTAAACCAAGTGTAACCTTACCAAAAGTGAAGTGTAATTTACGAAAAGTAGCAATATACAAGTGATAAGTGTGATAAATAAGGACTCAAATGGGTAATGATAATAGAATAATTGAAGAGATGGACAAAGGTGGAAGAGCAAGAAGCAGGAGAGTTTTGAGACACATATGCAACACATGGAAATCTTTATTAAAGATTCCCATGTGTTGCATATGTGTCTCAATTCTTCAACTTGTCGGTTTTCAAAACCATTCATCACAGCAGGAGAGTCATTGTACAGTCAGCATCGGGATGGATGACACCTGATGCGTAATGTACAAATCACCTGTGTTTGTGGTAAAAAGGGAGGGAAGTTGAGTGGTAGAGGCGGCACTACAATAGCTGGTAGCTGGCTGTCACAAACCCTGCTCTGGTGTGATTATCATACATACAGCACCTAGCATTTAGTAGGAAGATAAAATTGGCTGGAGCAAGGAACAGATGACCTTGTAAGGGCATGCTTGTGCAGAGTAAGTGTAGGCCAATAGGACTACAGACTGACACCAATTTAAGAGATAAATTTAAGCACACAAAAATAGTGCAATCGGCGAACCAAGTTATTGGGTACACAGCAGTACAAATGTAGTACATTCGTGGCATGCAAAGGACTCGTGAACACACACACACGTATACGTGTTCAGGCATGTAGAAACTGACTGGTAGTACTATAGTATAGTGATATTAGTATTATTGGTATTACTATTGTTAGGTTACTACTATTAATATTACTATTAGTATGTTATAGTATATTGCTATACGTGGGTATATGAAGGACTATAAACAAACACACACAGTATAGTGTTCAGACTTGTAGAAGCTGAGTATTGGGAAAATTATTAGTATATTATGTTATTGTTAGTATTATTGTATTACTATTAATACAATGTTAGTATATTAATACATAGAAGGGTGAGGCACAGTTTATTTCTGGAACACACAACATAAAACGCTGTCTCAGTAACACCCCGCCCCCCCCCCTTTCTAAAGGGTTTTCCCCATCCTCACAGTCCCCCCCACTAACAACTACTCTGGCCCACAAGAGACCCCCACTCCAACCACTCGGGCATTCCCCCACACCCCGAATCCCACCCCCCGACGGACCACTCTACCCCTCTCGACCTTCTGCCACTAAAGTAGGTGAGTACTAACACACACACACACAACACACACTCACTCTCTCTCTCTGTCTGTCTGTCTGTCTGTCTGGTCTGGGCTGTCTCTCTCTCTCCTTCTCCCTCCCCTCTCTCTCTCTCCTCTCTCTCTCTCCTCTCCCTCTCTCCTCTCTCTCTCTCTCTCTCTCTCTCTCTCTCCCTCTCTCTCTCTCTCCATCTCTCTCTCTCTCTCCCCTCTACTTCTCCCTTCTCTCTCACTCTTTCCCCTCTCCCTTTTCTCTCCAACCTCCCCACATCCCCTCCTCTTTTCCTTCCTCCCTTCCACCCCCTTTTCTCTCTAGAAAAAAAATAATAGCTCAGAGGGGGACTGGAAGACCCCAGGGATCAGAGGAGAATGGTTCTGGTAAGGAAGAATGGATGAAAGAGCAATGCCAAAGAATGGAACACGAGTGGGAGAGAACACTAGGAGAGCTTTCTGCTAAATGGAGACAGAGCTTTCTGTGAAATTGGAAAAGAGGTTGGGGGAGGAGAAAAGGAATTGGGAGTCCCATGTCGAAGCTGCAGTAGCCAGGATAAGGGTCCTAGAATATGAGGTAAATAGGCTGAAGTGAGCTACAGAGGTACTGACCAGAGGGGACACAGCAACTGAAGCTGGTACACCCCTATTGAACAGGGGGCCCAACGGGAAGGAAGGAGACTTAAGTTATGCTAAGACCCTATCAGCCGTATCATCTCGCCAAGTATGGCCAAGGAATGAAGAAGGAGAGCAGGTGGGTGCAGGTGGTGAAGGGGACAGGTCAGATGCAGAGGCCCAACCATGCCACCAAGATCTAGACTCTAGAGGAAAAACAATGGAAAAAATGGCCATGTGCAGATAGGAACCAGAGACACAGAGGGAAAGGCAATGAGAGGAGGAGAGGGCTAAGTTAGTGTCTATTCATGGGCTTCAGGAGAGTGAGGGAAGGACACACACTGAAAGATGGCAGGCAGAAAGACAGGAGATTGAGAACATCATCAAAGAAATAGGTGAAGAGGACATGTCCGAGATTGTAAATTTTCAGATTATAGAGGGGTACTTGAAGGGTAGAAAATGACCAGTGAAGCTGATTTTCAGGACAGAAACAATGTAAAACAGGATCCTCCAAGAGACACCACAGTTGAAAGAATTGGCAGCATACAAGAGGGTGTTCCTAGATTGAGACAGAACAAAACAGAAAGACAGCAGCTGAGGGAGAGGACACAAAAGCGAAAGGAGCTAGAAGGAGAGACAAGGACAGAATCAGCAGAGGACAACCAGAGCAGGGCAGAGCAGCAAGTGCAAGCACACACAGAACCACCCCAGAACCCCCACAACCAATCATGCTGTCCCAACACAGACCACAGTCCACACTCACAGACCCCCAAAAACACAGTGTTGGAGAGGAAGTTGAAATATGGTACACCAACTCTGATGGAATAACAAATAAGTGGAAGGAGTGGCACAAAAGGTTAAAGAGGCATCACCGGACATCATAGCCCTCAAAAGAAAACCAAGCTCACAGGGATGATAACAGATGTCATCTTTCCAATGGGATATCAGATCCTAAGGAAAGACAGAAGGAACAGAGGGGGGTGGGGGAGTGACACTGCTGGTCAAAAACCGATGGGATTTGGATAAGCTGGAGAGAGGAGACAGAGGAGGAGCAAAAGATTACATAGTACTAACGCTTCAGTCTGGAGGTTCCAAGGTGGTAATTGTAGTGATGTATAACCCACAAACAGCAGAAGGCCAAGGCAAGAGTATGATGAAAGTAATAGAGCGATGGTTGACACACTGGCTGAGGTGGCCAGAAGAGCTCATGGAAGCAGGGCAAAGTTACTGATCATGGGTTACTTCAATCACAAGGAAATCGATTGGGAGAACTTGGGACCAAGAAATGTAGAGGGCTAAGATGATGGAGGTGGTATATGGAAACCCATGTACCACACTTAAGGGACACTACCAGAAAGAGAGGAGAGGATGAACCACGAGAGTGGTCCTAGTATTTACCTAGATTAGTACAGTATTGAGAATAATCACATATGAAATACCCTTGGAGGCCAGTGATCATGTGGGGAGCAGGAAGGGCCGGATGAATGAAGCCAAACTACAAGAAAGAGGACTACACAAACATGAAGACCTTACTGAACGGGGTTCAGTGGGACAGAGAACGGCAGGAAAAAATCAAAGAACGAGATGATGGAATGTGACAACAATAAGCAAGAAGCTGAGGAGAGGTTTGCACCCAGAGGTAACAGGAATAATGAAAAAAAAACAGGGAGGCCAAAACCAAGTGTGCCAGGGAATGGAAGAAGTATAGTAGGCAAAGGACCAGAAGAATAAGGAGAACAATCAAAGAGCCAGAAATGAATACACACAGATAAGACGGGAGGCCCAAAGGCAACAAGACAATTATATAGCAGCGAAAGCCAAATATGACCTGAAGCTGTTGTACAGCCACATTAGGAAAGGGAAAACAATAGCCAAGACCAGTTAATCAGGCTGAGGAAGGGAAAGGGGTGGAGGTCACAAAACACGACTGCAAAGTATATGAGGACCCAAACATGAGATTCAAAGAAGTGTTTTACTGAGTGAGACAGAAGGGGCCCCCAGAAAGGGAGAGAGGAAGGGTACACCATCAAGTGTTGGAAAACAATACATACAACCAGCAAGAAGTGAAGAGGCTGTTAAGCGAGCTAGAAACTCAAAGGCGATAGGGCTGGATAACATCTCTCCATGGGTCCTGAAGAGGGAGCAGAGGGACTTTGTGTACCACTAAACAACTGCTTCAACACATTAAAAAACAGACAACTAACCCGATGAATGGAAGACAGTAAATGTAGCCCCAATTTTTTAAAAAAAGGAGACAGACACGAAGCATTAAACTACAGACCAAAGTCACTGATGTGTAAGTATGTAAGGTCATGCAGAAAATTATCAGGAAAGAGTGATGCAGCACCTAGAAAGGAATGAGCTTATCAATGACAGCCAGTACTGTTTCCCGGATGGAAAATCCTGTATCACAAACCTACTGGAGTTCTTTGACAGGGTGACAGCAGTAA
>NC_069414.1:6050464-6116234 GCF_026875155.1 Cherax quadricarinatus
TTTTTGGAAAAAAAGGGACCTAGGATTCTATTCCTTCTGTCAGTGTTAAAAAATCCCAGAAACACCTGTGTTAGAACTGACCCCTGGGCACCCCGCCCTTCAGGCACCACTCTGACACCTCGCCAGATACCATGACTTACTGTTATCTTCCTGACTGATGTTCCCTGTTCCATTGTAGTGCCTTCCCTGTTATCCCTGACTGGTCTTCCAGCTTCTGCACTAATCTCTTCCGTGGAACTGTGTCAAACACCTTCTTACAGTCTAAGAAAATGCAATCTACTCACCCTTCTCTTTTCGTCTTACTGCTGTCACCCTGTCAAAGAACTCCAGTAGGTTTGTGATACAGGATTTTCCATCCCTGAAACAGTGCTGGCTGTCATTGATAAGCTCATTCCTTTCTAGGTGCTGCATCACTCTTCTCCTGATAATTTTCTGCATGACCTTACATACTCTACACATCAGTGACATTGGTCTGTAGTTTAATGCTTCGTGTCTGTCTCCTTTTTTTAAAAAATTGGGGCTACATTTACTGTCTTCCATTCATCTGGTAGTTGTCCTGTTTTGATAAATGTGTTGAAGACAGTTGCTAGTGGTACACAAAGTGCCTCTGCTCCCTCTCTCAGGACCCATGGAGAGATGTTATCCAGCCCTATCGCCTTTGAGTTATCTAGCTCGCTTAACAGCCTCTTCACTTCTTGCTCGGTTGTATGTATTGTTTCCAACACTTGATGGTGTACCCTTCCTCTCTGCCTTTCTGGAGGCCCTTCTGTCTCCTCAGTAAACACTTCTTTGAATCTCATGTTTAGGTCCTCATATACTTTGCAGTCGTGTTTTGTGACCTCCACTCCTTCCTTCCTCAGCCTGATTAACTGGTCCTTGGCTATTGTTTTCCTCCTAATGTGGCTGTACAACAGCTTCAGGTCATATTTGGCTTTCGCTGCTATATAATTGTCATGTTGCCTTTGGGCCTCCCGTCTTATCTGTGTGTATTCATTTCTGGCTGTATGATTGTTCTCCTTATTCTTCTGGGTCCCTTGCCTTCTATACTTCTTCCATTCCCTGGCACACTTGGTTTTGGCCTCCCTGTTTTTTTTCATTATTCCTGTTACCTCTGGGTGCAAACCTCTCCTCAGCTTCCTTGCATATTGTTGTCACATTCCATCATCTCGTTCTTTGATTTTCCTGCCAGTTCTCTGTCCCACAGAACCCCGTTCAGTAAGGTCTTCATGCTTGTGTAGTCCTCTTTCTTGTAATTTGGCTTCATTCATCCGGCCCTTCCTGCTCCCCACATGATCACTGGCCTCCAAGGGTATTTCATATGTGATATTCTCAATACCTGTACTAATCTAGGTAAATACTAGGACCACTCTCGCTGGTTCATCCTCTCCTCTCTCTCTGGTAGTGTCCCTTAAGTGTTGGTACATGAGGTTTCCAGTACCACCTCCATCATCTTAGCCCTCTACATTTCTTGGTCCCAAGTTCTCCCAATCGATTTCCTTGTGATTGAAGTAACCCATGATCAGTAACTTTGCCCTGCTTCCATGAGCTCTTCTGGCCACCTCAGCCAGTGTGTCAACCATCGCTCTATTACTTTCATCATACTCTTGCCTTGGCCTTCTGCTGTTTGGTGGGTTATACATCACTACAATTACCACCTTGGAACCTCCAGACTGAAGCGTTAGTACTATGTAAACTTTTGCTCCTCCTCTGTCTCCTCTCTCCAGCTTATCCAAATCCCATCGGTTTTTGACCAGCAGTGTCACTCCCCCACCCCCCTCTGTTCCTTCTGTCTTTCCTTAGGATCTGATATCCCATTGGAAAGATGACATCTGTTATCATCCCTGTGAGCTTGGTTTTCTATGAGGGCTATGATGTCCGGTGATGCCTCTTTAACTCTTTTGTGCCACTCCTTCCACTTATTTGTTATTCCATCAGCGTTGGTGTACCATACTTCAACTTCCTCTCCAACACTGTGTTTTGGGGGGTCTGTGAGTGTGGACTGTGGTCTGTGTTGGGACAGCATGATTGGTTGTGGGGTTCTGGGGGTGGTTCTGTGTGTGCTTGCACTTGCTGCTCTGCCCTGCTCTGGTTGTCCTCTGCTGATTCTGTCCTTGTCTCTCCTTCTAGCTCCTTTCGCTTTTGTGTCCTCTCCCTCAGCTGCTGTCTTTCTGTTTTGTTCTGTCTCAATCTAGGAACATCCTCTTGTATGCTGCCAATTCTTTCAACTGTGGTGTCTCTTGGAGGATCCTGTTTTACATTGTTTCTGTCCTGAAAATCAGCTTCACTGGTCATTTTCTACCCTTCAAGTACCCCCCCCTATTCTCTGAAAATTTACAATCTCGGACATGTCCTCTTCACCTATTTCTTTGATGATGTTCTCAATCTCCTGTCTTTCTGCCTGCCATCTTTCAGTGTGTGTCCTTCCCTCACTCTCCTGAAGCCCATGAATAGACACTAACTTAGCCCTCTCCTCCTCTCATTGCCTTTCCCTCTGTGTCTCTGGTTCCTATCTGCACATGGCCATTTTTTCCATTGTTTTTCCTCTAGAGTCTAGATCTTGGTGGCATGGTTGGGCCTCTGCATCTGACCTGTCCCCTTCACCACCTGCACCCACCTGCTCTCCTCTTCATTCCTTGGCCATACTTGGCGAGATGATACGGCTGATAGGGTCTTAGCATAACTTAAGTCTCCTTCCTTCCCGTTGGGCCCCCTGTTCAATTGGGGTGTACCAGCTTCAGTTGCTGTGTCCCCTCTGGTCAGTACCTCTGTAGCTCACTTCAGCCTATTTACCTCATATTCTAGGACCCTTAATCCTGGCTACTGCAGCTTCGACATGGGACTCCCAATTCCTTTTCTCCTCCCCCAACCTCTTTTCCAATTTCACAGAAAGCTCTGTCTCCATTTAGCAGAAAGCTCTCCTAGTGTTCTCTCCCACTCGTGTTCCATTCTTTGGCATTGCTCTTTCATCCATTCTTCCTTACCAGAACCATTCTCCTCTGATCCCTGGGGTCTTCCAGTCCCCCTCTGAGCTATTAATTTTTTTTCTAGAGAGAAAAGGGGTGGAAGGGAGGAAGGAAAAGAGGAGGGGATGTGGGGAGGTTGGAGAGAAAAGGGAGAGGGGAAAGAGTGAGAGAGAAGGGGAGAAGTATAGGGGAGAGAGAGAGAGAGATGGAGAAGAGAGAGAGAGAGAGAGAGAGAGAAGAGAGAGAGAGAGAGAGAGAGAGAGAGAGAGAGAGAGAGAGAGAGAGAGAGAGAGAGAGAGAGAGACAGACAGACAGACAGACAGACAGACAGACAGAGAGAGAGAGAGAGTGAGTGTGTGTGTGTGTGTGTGTGTGTGTGTGTGTTTAGTACTCACCTACTTTTAGTGGCAGAAGGTCGAGAGGGGTAGAGTGGTCCGTCGGTGGGTGGGATTCGGGGGTGTGGGGGAATGCCTGAGTGGTTGGAGTGGGGGTCTCTTGTGGGCCAGAGTAGTGGTTAGTGGGGGGAGACTGTGAGGATGGGAAACCTTGAGAAGGGTGGGGGGCGGGGTGTTACTGAGACAGCGTTTTATGCTTGTGTGTCCAGAAATAATCTGTGCCTCACCCTTCTATGTATTAATATACTAACATTGTATTAATAGTAATACTAATAATACTAACAATAACAATAATATACTAATAATTCCAATACTCAGCTTCTACAAGTCTGAACACTATACTGTGTGTGTATGTTTATAGTCCTTCATATACCCACGTATAGCAATATACTATAACATACTAATAGTAATACTAATAGTAGTAACCCTAACAATAGTAATACCAATAATACTAATATCACTATACTAATAGTACTACCAGTCAGTTTCTACATGCCTGAACACGTATACGTGTGTGTGTTCACGAGTCCTTTGCATGCCCACGAATGTACTACATTTGTACTACCTGTGTACCCAATAACTTGGTTCGCCGATTGCACTATTTTTGTGTGCTTAAATCTTATCTCTTAAAATTGGTGTCAGTCTGTAGTCCTTTTGGCCTACACTTACTCCTGCACAAGCATGCCCCTTACCAAGGTCATCTGTTCCTTGCTCCAGCCAATTTTATCTTCCTACTAAATGCTAGGTGCTGTATGTATGATAATCACACCAGAGCAGGGTTTGTGACAGCCAGCTACCAACTATTGTAGTGCCGCCTCTACCACTCAACTTCCCTCCCTTTTTACCACAAACACAGGTGATTTGTACATTACGCATCAGGTGTCATCCATCCCGATGCTGACTGTACAATGACTCTCCTGCTGTGATGAATGGTTTTGAAAACCGACAAGTTGAAGAATTGAGACACATATGCAACACATGGGAATCTTTAATAAAGATTTCCATGTGTTGCATATGTGTCTCAAAACTCTCCTGCTTCTTGCTCTTCCACCTTTGTCCATCTCTTCAATTATTCTATTATCATTACCCATTTGAGTCCTTATTTACCACACTTATCACTTGTATATTGCTACTTTTCGTAAATTACACTTCACTTTTGGTAAGGTTACACTTCTTATTTGTAATGGCACACAACCTGCTATGGTGGCTCCACTTCCTGGAGGCCTACTGCCTGCCACTTTCTCTGGTTATATATTTCGTTATCTTCCTTTTCTCGTTAACTTTCTCACACTTGTTGTATGCTACCTCACAGTTTGCTCGTTAACCAACCTCTCTTAATTTTTGACCTTTTGTCTTTTGTCACTCACTTTGTATATTTGTAACTGTGTGGCAACAGGTGCCTACTAGGCCTCTAATGATGTGGCAATTTCAAATTTTGGTGTATAATTTCAGGCTTCATCTAGGCTTTTTTTAACTAATAACTTTGGTTATCATTTGTAGGGTTGTTCACTAACGTCGTCACTACCACTGGTTGCTGCTAGCAGCTAATGCATGTCCTGAAAACACTAAGATTGTCGGAGCCTTGTGACCCACAACACTCTACCACCATGTGGGTGGGTGTGTATGTACTCAGATATTTGTACTCATCTAATTGTGGTTTCAGGGGCCGAGACTCAGTTCCTGGCCCCGCCTCTTCACTGGTCGCTACTAGGCCCTCTCTCTACCTGCTCCACGAACTTTACAATACCTTGTCTTAAAACTATATATGGTTCCTGCCTCCACTCCCTCACTTGCCAGACTATTCCACTTCCTGACAACTCTACTACTGAAGAAATACTTCCTAACATTCCTTTGACTCATCTGAGTCTTCAACTTCCAATTGTGACCCTTTGTGTCTATGCCCCCTCTCTGGAACATCCTGACTCTGTCCACCTTATCTATTTCTCGCAGAATGTTGTATGTCGTTATCATGTCTTCCCTAACCCTCCTGTCCTCCAGTGTTATCAGACCGACTTCCCTTAACCTTTCTTTATAGGTTAATCCCCTTAGCTCTGGGACTAATCTTCTTGCAAACCTTGCACTTTCTCTAATTTCTTGACGTGCTTGAACAGGTGTAGGTTCCAAACTGGTGCTGCATAATTCCAGTATATAGACCTGACGTACACGGTGCAAAGAGTCTTGCAGCCTATATGCTGCAGCAGTTATCTGGTTGATGTGTGCTTCTGGAGACGTGCTCGGTATTATACTCACCCTAAAATCTTTCTCCTTGAGTGAGGTTTGCAGTCTTCGGCTGCCTAGCCTGTACTCTGTCTGCAGTCATCTTTGCCCTTCCCCGATCTTCATCATTTTGCATTTGGCCGGAATAAATTCGAGGAGCCAATTGTTCCTTCCATCATGTCATTCCCATATACCATATATAGCACTGGTCCTGGGACTGACCCCCTGTGGGGCCCCGCCCGTCATAGGCGCCCACTGTGTGTGTTTTGTGTGTACTCACCTAGTTGTGGTTGCAGGGGTCGAGTCTCAGCTCCTGGGCCCGCCTTTTCATGGCCGCTACTCAGTCACTATACCCACTCCATGAGCTTTATCATATCTCTTCTTAAAGCTATGCATGGATCCTGCCTCAACTGCATCACTTCCCCAGACTGTTCCACTTCCTGACAACTCTGTGAATGAAAGAAACGCTTCCTGACATCCCTGTGGTTTATTCTGGGGTCTTCAACTTCCCCTTGTTGCTGAGTCCCATCTCCAGAATATTGTGTCTATCCACCTTGTCTATGCCTCTCAATATTTTATATGTCGTTATCATATCCCCCCTATTTCCCCTGTCTTCCAGTGTCGTCAGGTTAATTTCCCTTACCCTCTCCTTGTAGGACATACCCTATAACTCCGGGACTAGTCTTGTTGCAAGCCTTTGCAACAAGACTAGTCCCCGGACCTGGCTAGAAACAAGAATTTGAACCAGCCTCATGGTTTGACTACTTCCCAGGGTCCCCACCGATGTTGGCCTGGGAGAAAGACAACTCTCTTAAGGACGACCTCATGAGGGCAGAGTTCCCAAAACCTGTGAAACAAAGGAACTTAGAAAACCAACAATAACCTTTGACAAAAATACTGGTGCTGCATATTCCAGTATGGACCTGACGTACACGGTGCAAAGAGTCTTGCAACCTATATGCTGCAGCAGTTATCTGCAGCAGTTGTGTCCTTGTAGGACATACCCTATAGCTCCGGGACTAGTCTTGTTTCAAACCTTTGCATATTCTCTAGTTTCCTTACATGCTTGGCTAGGTGAGGGTTCCAAACTGGCACTGCATACTTCAGTATAAGCCTAATGTACACAGTGTACAGGATCCTGAATGACTCCTTATTAAGATGTCGGAATGTTGTTTAAAGGTTTGCCAATCGTCCGTATGCTGCCGCAGTTATTTAGTTGATGTGCACCTCAGGAGATGTGCAAGGTATTTACTCACCCCAAGATCTTTTTCCTTGAGTGAGGCTTGTAGTCTCTGGCCCCCTAAACTGTTCTCTGTCAGTGGTCGTCTTCATGGCTTTGCACTTGGTGGGGTTGAACTCCAGAAGCCAATTGCTGGACCAGTCCTGCAGCCTATCTAGAACCCTCTGTATTTCTGCCTGGTTCTCGTTCAACTGAATTCTTCTCATCAACTTCACATCATTTGCAGACAGGGACACTTCAGAGTTTATTCCTTCCGTCGTGTCATTCACAAATAAAAGAAACAGTACCTGTCATAGGATTGATCCTTGTGGCACCCCGTTCGCTACAGGCACCCACCCTGACACCTCACCACGTACCTTAACTTGCTGTTGTCTTCCTGACAGGCATTCCCTGATCTATTGTAGTGCCTTCCCTGTTATCCCTGCCAGGTCCTCCACCTTTTGCACTAATCTCTTGTGTGGAACTTTGTCAAACGCCTTCTTACAGTCCATGAAAACGCAATCTACCCACCCATCTCTCTCTTGTCTTACTGCCATTACACTGTCATAGAACTCTAGTAGGTTTGTGATGCAGGATTTCCCATACCTGAAACAGTGCTGACTGTCTTTGATAAGCTCATTCCTTTCTAGGTGCTCCACCACTCTTCTCCTGATAATCTTCTCCATATCGTGCATACTATACATGTCAGTGACACTGGTCTGTAATATAATGCTTGGTGTCTGTCTCAGGTTTTAAAAATAGGTACTACATTTGCTGTCTTCCATACATCAGGAAATCGCCCTCTTTCGATAGATTTTGTTGAAGATTGTTGTTTTGTGGTACATATAGCGCCTCTGCTCCTTCTCTCAGGAGGTGTGTGGGGTGTGTGTGTGTGTGTGTGTGTGTGTGTGTGTGTGGGGTGTGTGTGTGTGTGTGTGAGTGTGTGTGTGTGTGTTTTGTGTGTGTGTGTGTGTGTGTGTGTGTGTGTGTGTGTGTTGTGTGGTGTGTGTGGTGTGTGTGTGGTGTGTGTATCTGACAATGTCTAATATTTCTCTGTATTTCCCTGTACCCAGGCTGTGCGTCGCCTTTGGTGTGGGAGTGAGCTGTTTCTTTCTGCTCTTTTACTATGCTGGTTTAGTAGCATATGCCACCTACATGGAGTGTGACCCGCTTACCTCTGGAAGAATCACCATACCAGACCAGATCCTGCCGTTGTTAGTGATGGACAAGATGAATCACCTCACTGGGCTGTGTGGACTCTTCGTGGCTGCTGTCTATGGTGGTGTACTTAGGTATGCTCTCTTTATGCAATGTGTGTGTGTGTGTGTGTGTGTGTGTGTGTGTGTGTGTGTGTGTGTGTGTGTGTGTGTGTGTGTGTGTGTGTGTGTGTGTGTGTGTGTGTGTGTGTGTGTGTGTGTCTGTGTGTCCTGTGTGTATGGGGTGTGTGTGTATACTACTCAGCTTTTTTGTGATTTCAGGGCGATCATAGCTCCTGGCCCTGCCTCGTCACTGGTAGCTGCGGTGTTCTCTCTCCCGCCCTGCTTATTGAGCATTAAACAAACATCAAAAATCTTGAAACTATGTATGGTTCCTGCCTTCACTACATCACATTACCAACTAATCCACTTCCTGACAACTCTAGGACTTGGTGTTGTATCCACTTGAACCCATCTTGTCGCTGTCAACCCTTTCAATTTCTTCTCGCAGCATTTTGTATGTCCTCGCCTTACAAAGTTATAACTTTTTTCATTAAGGTATTTATCAGGGAGGTAGATCCTGGTATAGTAAAATAATATGTTTATGATGCGGACTTCGGTAAGGGGCTTTTGATAGAGTTCGCATCGGTGGCTATTGAGGAAAATTAAGCACACGGACAAGAGGAGGAATTTTTCTTCTGGGGATGGAGGGCGTAGTTGACAGATACGCAAACCAAGTTTGTACATAAATTGGGAGAAAACAGAGTGAGGGCGCATTACACGTGTGTTCCACAGGATCAGTTAGGCCCATGTTTGTTTCCTAATTTACATCTATGACATAGATAGGAAATAATAACAGACATACGCAAGTTTGCCGAATACACCGAAAAAGGCCGTGAATCATTCGGAAGAGGCACTAGAATGCTTCATGTAGATACAGTTTAATACAGGCAAAGTTTCTAAGTGTTTGGAAAGGAAAATAGCTGTGCCACATATAATCAAATTTAATGTAGATCTTAATATTACTGATTACAATAAAGATTTTGGAGTTTAGATAGCAGTAATCTAAAACCAAGTCATATGAGTAAGTGTTTGAGCAATAAAGCGAATAGAATTTCTTTGGCTTACAATCAGAAGTATAAATAACAGCAAGGTCCTCAGTTTATAACAACAACTGGGTATATGTCTTTGATTAGGCCTCAAATAGATTGTGGGCCTGCACAGTCTGGTCCAGCCACCATATTACAGAATGTATAAAGGCACGGAAAAACAAACAATAGGACGAAGACAAAGTGATCAATGTACAGAAATCTTCCCCCTATTAGACAGAATGTGAGCCCTGAATCTGGCACTCTCTATAAAGGCGTAGAATTAGAGGATATGATTGAGGTAGTAGGCTGGTAGACAGCAACCACCCAGGGAGGTACTACCGTCCTGTGGTAGTGGACTGGTAGACAGCAACCAACCAGGGAGGTACTACCGCCCTGTGGTAGTGGACTGGTAGACAGCAACCACCCAGGGAGGTACTACCGTCCTGTGGTAGTGGACTGGTAGACAGCTACCACCAGGGAGGTAACTACCGCCCTGTGTAGTGGGGACTGGTAGCCAGCAACCACCCAGGGAGGTACTACCGTCCTGTGGTAGTGGACGGTAAGACAGCAACCACCCAGGGAGTACTAACCGTCCCAGTGGTAGTGAAACGGGTAGACAGCATCCACCCAGGGAGGTACTAAAGGGTCCTGTGGTAGTAGACAGTAACAGAACTACCCCGGGAGGTACAAGACCTGTGTAGTGAGCTGGTGACAGCAACCACCCAGGGAGGTACTACCGTCTGTGGTAGTGGACTAGGTAAGACAGCAACCAACCAGGGAGGTACTACCGTCCAGTGGTAGTAGAACGGTCGACATCAACCACCCAAGGAGGTACTAAGGTCCTGTGGTAGTAGACAGGTAGACAGCAACTACCCAGGGAGGTACTACCGTCCTGTGGTAGTGGACTGGTAGACAGCACCTCCCAGGGAGGTACTAAGGTCCAGTGGTATAGACAGGTAGAACAGCAACGACCAGGAGGTACGAAGGTCTGTGGAGAGACAGGTAGACAGCAACTACCCAGGAATGGTAACTACCGTCCTGATGGTAGTGGGACTGGAAACCAGCAACCACCCCAGGGAGGTACTACCGTCCCCTGTGGTAGTGGACTGGTAGACAGCAACCACCCAGGGAGGTACTACCGTCCTGTGGTAGTGACGGGTAGACAGCAACCACCCAGGGAGGTACTAAGGTCCTGTGGTAGTAGACAGGTAGACAGCAACTACCCAGGGAGGTACTACCGTCCTGTGGTAGTGGACTGGTAGACAGCAACCACCCAGGAGGTACTACTATACCGTCCCTGCGGTAGTGACTGGTAGACATCAACCACCCCAGGGAGTACTACCGTCCTGTGGTAGTGAACGGGTAAGACATCAACCACGCCAGGGAGGTACTAAGTCCTGTGTAGTAGACAGGTAGACACAATACCAGGGAGGTACTACCGTCCTGAGGTAGTGACTGGTAGACAGCAACCACACAGGGAGTGAAACTAAGGTCCTGTGGTAGTAGACAGGTAGACAGCAACTACCCAGGGAGGTACTAAGGTCCTGTGGTAGTGGACTGGTAGACAGCAACCACCCAGGGAGGTACTACCGTCCTGTGGTAGTGGACTGGTAGACAGCAACCACCCAGGGAGGTACTACTGTCCAGTGGTAGTGAACGGGTAGACATCAACCACCCAGGGAGGTACTAAGGTCCTGTGGTATTGAGACAGTAGACACAACTACCCAGGGAGGTACTAAGGTCCTGTGGTAGTAGACAGGTAGACAGCAACTACCCAGGGAGGTACTACCGTCCTGTGGTAGTGGACTGGTAGACAGCAACCACCCAGGGAGGTACTACCGTCCTGTGGTAGTGGACTGGTAGACAGCAACCACCCAGGGAGGTACTACCGTCTTGTGGTAGTGGACGGGAGACAGCAACCACCCCGGGAGGTACTAAGGCCTGTGGTAGAAACAGGTAAGACGCAACTACCCAGGAGGTTTACCCTCCTGTGGTAGTTGACTGGTGAGACAGCAACCACCCAGGAGGTACTAAGGTCCTGTGGTAAGTATACAAAGGTAGACCAGCAACCACCCAAGGGAGAATAACTAAGGTCCTGGTGGTAGAGACAGGTAACAGCACCTACCCAGGGAGGTACTAAGGTCCTGTGGTAGTAGACAGGTAGACAGCAACTACCCAGGGAGGTACTAAGGTCCTGTGGTAGTAGACAGGTAGACAGCAACTACCCAGGGAGGTACTAAGGTCCTGTTGTAGTAGACAGTCACAGCACTACCCAGGGAGGTACTAATGTCCTGTGGTAGTAACAGGTAGACAGGCAACTACCCAGGATGGTACAAAGGTCCCTGTGGTAGATAGACAAGCAACTACCCAGGGAGGTACCTAAAGGACCCTGTGGTAGTAGACAGCAAACTACCCAGGAGGTACTAAGGTCCCCTGTGGTAGTAGACAGCAAACTACCCCGGGAGGTACTAAGGTCCTGTGGGTAGTAGACAAGCAACTACCCCCGGTGGTACTAAGGGTCCTTGTTAGTAGACAGCAACTCCCGCAGGAGGTACAAGGTCCTGTGTAGTAGACAGGCAACTACCCAGGGAGGTACTAAGGTCCTGTGTAGTATGAACAGCAACTCCCCAGGCAGGTAATAAGGTCCCTGTGTAGTAGACAGCAACTACCCAGGAGTTACTAAGGTCTGTGGTAGTACACAGGTGACAGCAAACTAAAACCCAGGGAGGTACTAAGGTCCTGTGGATAGGAGCACAGGTAGACAGCAACTACCGCAGAGGGACTAAGGTCCTGTGGTAGTAGAAGACGCAGGAAGACAGCAACTACCCAGGGAGGAACTAAGGTCCTGATGGTAATAGACAGCAACTACCCAGGGAGGTACTAGGTCCTGTGGGTAGGTAGACAGCATTTATACCCAGGGAGGGACTAATCGTCCTGTGGTATGTAGACAGCACTACCCAGGGAGGTACTAAGGGTCCTGGTGGTCGTAGACAGCAACAACCCAGGGGAGTACTAAAGGTCCTGTGGTAATTAACAGCACTACCCAGGGAGGTACAAGGATCCTGTGGTAGTACAACAGGTAACCGCAACTAACCCAGGGAGGTACTAAAAAGGACCTGTGTAGTACACAGTAGACAGCACTACCCCAGGGATTTACTAAGGTCATGTGGTAGTAGACAGGTCGACAGCAACTACCCAAGGGGGGTACTAAGTCCTGTGGTAGGTAGACAGTAGACGAGCAACTACCCAGGGAGTACTAAGGTCCTGTGGTAGTAGACAGCAACTACCCAGGGAGGTACTAAGGTCCTGTGGTAGTAGACAGGTAGACAGCAACTACCCAGGGAGGTACTAAGGTCCTGTGGTAGTAGACAGCAACTACCCAGGGAGGTACTAAGGTCCTGTGGTAGTAGACAGGTAGACAGCAACTACCCAGGGAGGTACTAAGGTCCTGTGGTAAGTAGACAGCAACTACCCCTGGGAGGTACTAAGGTCCGTGGTAGTAGACAGGTAAGAACACCCCAACTACCCAAGGGAAGGTACTAAGGTCCTGGGTAGTAGACAGGTAACAGCAACTACCTAACCCAGGGAGTACTAAGGTCCTGTGGTAGTAACAGCACTACCCCGGAGTACTAAGGCCTGGTGGTAGTAACAGGTAACAGCAACTACCCAGGAGGTACAAAGGTCCTGTGGTAGTAACAGGTAAGACCGCAAACTACCCAGAGGTACATAAGGTCCTGTGGTAGTAGACCAGTAGAACAGGCCACCTACCCAGGGAGTACTAAGGCCTGTGGTAAGTAGACAGCAACTACCCAGGGCAGGTACTAGGTCCTGAGGTAGTAGACGTAGACAGCAACTACCCAGGGAGGTAACTAAGGCCCCTGTGGTAGTAGAACAGGTAGACCAAGCAAATACCCAGGAGGATACTAAGGCCAGTGGTAGTACACAGGTAGACAGTCAACTACCCAGGGAGGTACTAAGGTCCTGTGGTAGTAGACAGCAACTACCCAGGGAGGTACTAAGGTCCTGTGGTAGTAGACAGCAACTACCCAGAGTGAGGTTACTCAAAGGTCCGGTGGTAGTGGACGGGCCGACCGCCCCTACCCAGGGAGTACAAGGTCCCGGTGTAAGTAGACGAGCAACTTACCCAGGGAGGATACTAACTCTCCTGTGGGAAGTGGACGGGTAGACAGCAACCACCCAGGGAGGTACTAAGTCCTGTGGTATAGACAGCAACTACCAGGGAGGTACTAAGGTCCTTGGTAGTAGACAGTAGACATCAACTACCAGGGAGGACTAAGTCCTGTGGTAGTAGACAGCAACTACCCCAGGGAGTACAACCGTCCTGTCGAGTGGACGTGTAGACATCAAACCACCCAGGGAGGCTACTAAGGTCCTGTGGAGTAGACAGCAACTACCCAGGGAGACTAACCGTCCTTGGTTAGTGGACGGGTAGACAGCAACCACCCAGGGAGGAACTACGGTCCTGTGTGAATTAGACAGCAACCACCCAGGGAGTCCTAACCGACCTGTTGTAGAGGAACGGGTAGACAGCAAACAACCCAGGAGGTACTAAGGTCCTGTGGTAGTGAACGGGGTAGACCAGCAACCAACCCAGGAGGTACTAAACTAACCGTCCTGTGGTAGTGGACTGGTAGAACAGCAAACCTCCCAGGAGGTATCTACCGTCTGTGGTAGTGGACGGGGTAGATGGCGCATCCACCCAGGAGGTACTAAGGGCCTGTGGGGTAGTGAACGGGTAGACAGCAACTACCCAGGGAGGTACTACCGTCCTGGGTAAGTGGACTGTAGCAGAACCACCCAGTAGGTACTACCGTTCCTGTGTAGTGGACCTGGTAGAACAGCAACCACCCAGGGAGGGTACTAACCGCCTGTTGGTAGTGAACGGGTAGACAGCAACCACCCAGGGAGGTACTAAGGTCCTGTGGTAGTAGACAGGTAGACAGCAACTACCCAGGGAGGTACTAAGGTCCTGTGGTAGTAGACAGGTAGACACAACTAACCCAGGAGGTACTAAGCCCTGTGGTAGTAGACAGGTAGACAGCAACTACCCAGGGAGGTACTACCGTCCTGTGGTAGTGGACTGGTAGACAGCAACCACCCAGGGAGGTACTAAGGTCCTGTGGTAGTAGACAGCAACACCCAGGAGTTACTAAGTCCTGGGTAAGTAGACAGGTAGACACAAACAACCAGGGAGGTAACTACCGTCCTGTGTAGTGGACGGTAACAGCAACCACCCAGGAGGTACTACAGGTCCTGTGGGTAGTAGACCAGGTAGACTGCACCACCCAGGAGGTACTAAGCTCCTGTGGGTAGTAGAACAGTATACAGCAACTACCCAGGAGGTACGTAAGGTCCCTATGGAGTGACAGTAGACAGCATCACCCAGGGAGGTACTAAGTCCTGTGGTAGTGACAGGTAGACAGCAACTACACTACCCAGGCAGGTACTAAGGCCTGTGGTATAGACAGGTAACAGCAACTACCCAGGGAGGTTACACTACCGTCCTGTGGTAGTGGACTGGTAGACAGCAACCACCCAGGGAGGTACTAAGGTCCTGTGGTAGTACACAGGTAGACAGCAACTACCCAGGGAGGTACTAAGGTCCTGTGGTAGTACACAGGTAGACAGCAACCTACCCAGTGGAGGTACCACGTCCGTGGTAGTACACAGGAGACAAGACAACTACCCAGGGAGGTACAGTCGCTGTGTAGTAGACCAGGTAGAACAGCAACTACTCCAGAAGGTACTACCGTCCTGTGGTAGTAGACAGGTAGACAGCAACTACCCAGGAAGGTACTACCGTCTTGACAAATGCGTGTGAAATGGAAAGCTGCAGTTGTTGTTAAACCACAAAGATAAGGAAAGCTGTGTCTCCTTTTTTATATCTCTTAAACATGCCAAGAAAACAGGTAATGTCCTTGCTACATACAATTATCACACTACCTATACATGTACACAATATGTAAACACTTTCTGAAATTTTTTCCTATTTTTCTCTAAATAGTTCTCGTTCTTTTATTCTTTCAATCTCCACGGGCAGTGGAAAAGAATCTTCACTCACTCACCTCCGTAACACATGCGGTGTCTGAAGAAGAAAAATCTGTAAAGCGTGGATGTAGTGCAGATATGAAAAAGAGACATTGCAAATGTTAAGGATGAAAAGACGTAGGCTGTTTTAGCTTATGTGAAGGCAAACCTGAAGGGGTAGGAGAGTTTCAGTGGGGAGGAATAAATGGGATTAAGTTAGGAGTATCTGACAGAGTTAGAGCTAAAGAAGGGTTAGCAATAAATAATGTTGAAAGATCAGTTATGGAATGAGAAGTGGAAATATAAATGTATTAATTCAAGGATTATGTGGATTAAAATAAGGGGCAATCATAAGTGTATATGCATCTGGTAAAGAGAGGGATGTAGAGAAGAGGAAGAGATTCTGGGAGATGTTATGCGAGTGTTTAGGCACTTTTTAACCAAGTGAGAGAGTAATTGTGGTAGGGGACTCAAATGCTAAAGTGGGCGAAAGGGTTAGAGATTAAAGGTGTGTACGTAAGTTTTTGGGGTGCCAAGTGTAAATGATAATGGGGGGCCCCTTGACTGAACTTTGTGAAGAAAAGAGTTTGGTAATAGGTAATATATACTTTAAGAAAAAAAATGATAAGTGTACTAGATTTGATATAGGGCGTAATGACAGTAGTTTATTGGATTATATATTGGTAGATACTAGACTGATGAGTAGACTTCAGAATGTGCATGTTTATAAAAGGGCCACCAGATATATCAATCATTTTAATTAGAGAAGTAGCTACCGGAGAGTATAAGGTAGATCAGGTACAAGGAGAATAGCATCAGCAAGTAAGAGAGAGGTGAAGGTTTATAAACTAAATGATGAGGCAGTTAGGGTAAGATATAAGCAACTATTGAATATTAAAATGGTATACATATGGGCAACAGTTAGGCAACTTTATTCCGAAACGTTTCGCCTACACACTAGGCTTCTTCAGTACGAAGTAGTATGTCGAATGAATATCAAAAGAAATTCGTAGGCTTGAATGAGAGCGGCAATGTAGAAGCGGTTTGTTTACACTGCCCCCATGACAACACAAGATGGAGATACAGATGCCACAAGGGCCGACGACCAAGTTCATATAGTTGGATGCATTCCTTCACACACAGTCGTGAATCTGGGACCGAATTATTGCAGTTAACGACTTTGGATGTCGAACTTAAATAAAAGTGATCCTGGCTCCTAAAGGCTGCTCACACTGCTGCTTACCTGGATTTACCTGGAGAGAGTTTCGGGGTCACGCCCTCCTCGGCCCCCGGTCTGTGACCAGGCCTCACTGGTGATCAGCGCCTGAATCAACCAGGCTGTTGCTGCTGGGCTGCACGCAAACCATCGGACGAGGCACAGCCCGGCTGATCGGAACTGACTTTAGGTGCTTGTCCAGTGCCAGCTTGAAACGCCAGGGGTCTGTGGTAAATCCCCCTCATGTGTGCAGGGGAGGCAGTTGAAACAGTCGCGGGCACCCTGACACTATTGTATGGTCTCTTAACGTGCTAAGTGACACCCCTCTTATCCATTGGGGGGAGGGGCATCGTCTTGCCAAGGCCTTTTGCTTTCGTAGTCGAGGTGATATTTTCGGTGTGCAAGTTCGGGGTACTAGTCCCTCAGGATTTTCCAGGTGTATATAATCATGTATCTCTCCTCCTGCGTTCCAGGGAATACAGTTAGAAACCTCAAGCGCTCTCCATAATTGATGATTTATCTCCTTATGCGCGCCGTGAAAGTTCTCTGTACCATTTTCGAGGTCGGCATTTCATTCACCTGCCTTGAAAGGTGCTAGTTAGAGTGCAGGGCAATATGCCAGCCTAGATTAGAACAATGCCCTGAAAGAGTGTCATCATGGGCATGGCCTCCCTAGTTTGAAGGTTCTCATATCCAGCCTGTCATTTTTCGAGCAGATAGCGATTGATACAATGTTATGGTCCGTGAAGGTGATATCCTCCGAAATAATCACTCCCCAGGTCTTTGACGTTGGTGTTCGCTCTATTTGTGGCCAGTATTTTTGTTTTGTACTCTGATGAAGATTTAAATTTCCCATCTTTACCATATCTGAGTAATTGAAATTGTCCATCGTTTTAACTTCATATGTTTTTCTGCAGCCGCGTGAAAGGATATTGGTTGATGTCCGCCTGGAGCCTATGTTGCAGTGTCTGCAACGGAAGACACTGTCATGCAGAATTCGGGTGTCCCATCTGCAAAGGAAGACACGTTCTGTGGCTGACACCTTGTCTATGAGGCGACTTGAGGTGAGGAACAAGATGGGATCTAGTACTGTCCTTGTGGAACAGAGCTTTTCACTGTAGCGCCCCGGAACTTTTACTCTGTTGACCGGACTACTCCTGTTTCTGTTAGTGAGGAAATTAAGAATCCATCGACCGACGTTTCCTGTTATTTCCTTTAGCACGCATTTTGTGCGCTATACGCCATGGTCACAATTGTCGAAAGGCTTTTGCAAAGTCCTGATATAATACATCTGCATTCTTTTTGTCTTCTAGTGCATTTAGGAGCGACCTGTTCTACACCCCTGTTTTGTGCCTGGGTTTGTGTAACTGATGGAGTTTCCTAGATGGGTGATGACTGCTTCCTTAGGACCCTTTCAAAGATTTATATGAGATGGGATGTTAGTGCTATTGTTTCCTGTAGTTCTTTGCTGTTGCTTTACGCCCCCGTTGTGGAGTGGGGCTATGTCCGGTTTGTTTTTAGTATCTGAGGGAACGACCCCCTTGTCCCCATGCTCCCTCTCCATAGGATGGAAAAGGCTCGTGATAGAGCCATCTTGCAGTTCTTGATGAACACAGAGTTTCCATGAGCGTCTGGCCCGGGCAGAGATGCATGGGCAAGTCATTATCGCCTGTTCGGAAGTCATTTGGCGTCAGTGATAACATCGGATAGGCCTTGTTGTTAAACAAATTTTGTGGCCTCTCATAAAAAATTAATTTTTGATCTTCGACTCTCAGTCCTGTTATGAGCGGCTTGCTAAAAACTGATCATATTGGGACTTGAGTAATGTCACTCATTTCCTTGCTGTCATCTGTGTAAGACCCGAGTCATTGTTTAAGTAGGGGCCCAATCTGGGACCCGTTGTTCTCTGATTTTGATTGCATGGAGAAGAAATAATTTGGGTTTCTTTCGATTTCATTTTAGGGCTTTGTAGTTCTTTATTCCGCGATTCCTGCCTCCTAAAGGATATCTTTTTAAGCTTAAGTTCGATGCTTGCTATTCGCTGACCAGTTCCTCCCGACGCATTATCAATATATTGACCTCTTTAGCCGCGTCTGTTGATTCTTTTCCGTCGCCTGTAAAGGGAGCGCCTGTCTCTATCTATTTTACATCTACTCCTCCTTTGTTTCTTAGAGGAATAAAGCCTTGTGCATACTATCGAGTGCCACCGAGTTAATCTGTTTCTAGGCATAAGGTTGGGGTCTGTGTTTTGCTAGTATATCCTTCCCAGCTTTAATATCGGTAGGACTTGTTTACTGTCCCAACTTTATGTTTTTTGTTATTGAAGTTGAATTTGGTGATTGCTCCCTCGTGACTATTTCTCATTTTGTCGGTCCTGGGCTCCACGCATACATGTCTGAACCTCAATTATGTTGTGATCTAAAGTATATTGTTTTTGATATGGTGACATTTTTTTATCAATCATCATTGTTAGTGAAGATGAGGTCTATGTTTTCTCCAGTCTAGTAGGCTCTTATTATTTGCTGGTTTAAATTGAATTTTGGCAGAGATTTAAAAGCTCGTGTGAGTGTGAGTTTTCATCAGACTGCCTCCTGGTTTTAAATTACTTCAACAATATTATTTGCTATATTCCTCCATTTTAGGTGCCTTAAGTTAAATCCCCCAGGAGCAAGATGTTGGGTGCAGGAGCTGGAAGATTTCCAGACAGTGGTCAATTTTTAACAGCTGTTCCTGGAATTGCTGGGATGTTTCTTTCCCGGGGGCTTGTAGACTACCACAATGACTAGGTTTTGGTTCTCGACCTTTACTGCTAAAACTTCCACTACATCATTTGAGGCATTTAGTAGTTCTGTGCAAACAAGTGACTCTGCAATGTACAGGCCAACCCCCCCCCCTTTTGCCTGTTCACTCTGTCACACTGATAGGTTGTAACCTGGGGTCCATATTTCGTTGTCCAAGTGATCCCCTTTTTGTGGGTCTCAGTGAAAGCCCCGAAACATTGCCTTTGCCTCTGCAAGCAGTCCACGGATGAAAGGTATTTTGTTGTTTGTTGCTGGCTTAAGACCCTGTAAATTTGCAAAGAAGAAGTTATCGGACTGGTGGTATTGTTGGAAATGGGGGGGATTTTTTTTTCCGGCATTTGTATCTGTATCTGTTTGGTTTGGAGTGGAGGCCATCGACTGTGGTTCCACTCCAGGAATGACTGGGTTTGGTGTACGATTTCTGCCATTTCCTGCCAGTTTTTTTCCTTCCTGGCACTAAAAAACCTCTCCCTCTTGAGTGGCTGTGGCTACCCAGGTTTTTCCCATGGCCTGGATGTTTTGTATCTTTTTTTCCCCTTTAGATGGTATGCCTGGCAATTTAAGTTATAGCACAGTCTTTCCTGTACTGAAGAGGTACACATTTCAGGGTGAAAAAGCTTACAGGAAGGGAGTTTGCATTTTCCTGTTGTCATATGGGCATTGCATTTTCTAGGGTGGTCATAGTTGCATGTCCCATCCGTTTTTTCCAGATTTCCCATGCCAGCAATACCAAGTGCATAGTATGTGCACAGGCTTGGTTTCCGCTTGCCTTGGGTTTCTGTTGCTGTATTCCCTGTTGGTGCATGTTTCCCTGTCTTACTTCTATCCTCCCTAGCACCAACAATGGAGCTCCCACCAGTTGTTTTTTGGTAAGTATTATCCTCACTATTGCTATTGGAGTCCTCTTGTTTGCTATTTCCTGCGGTATTTCTAGTTTGCAATATTGGTTTTATCTTTTCTTTGACTACACTTGTTTCCCTACTATGGCTCCTGTCCCCTATGAGGTCATTTATATGTATTCCTTCCTGCGTATAATTCCCGACTACCTGGACAAAATCTCCAGCTTCACCATTACTGTCTCCCAGGACAGTATCTCCAGCTTCACCATTTCTGTCTCCCAGGACAGCACCTCCAGCTTCACCATTACTGTCTCCCAGGACAGCACTATCAGCCCCACATTTACTGACTACCAGGACATCACCTCCAGCCTTACAGTTTCTGACTACATGGCCAGTATCAAGGGCAGTACCATTCAGCCCCAGACTTTTTATGTTCCCATCTGTTGTAGAAAGCTTCCAGGTTTTCTATGAAAGCAGCTTTGATGTTGTCCTCTTTTAATACCCTTGTGATTTTAGTCCACAGATTTTCCTCATTTGGGCATACCCAAAAACACTTCTCTGTTTTAATACTGCTTGTAGCTAGTTCTTGAATATCTGCACAAGGAGCGTGACACCAATTTCCACAAAAATGACAATTTATCCATGTGGAAGCCCGTTTGTTTGACTGACCACAGACTACACACAGCTTCATAATGATTTGAATGGTTGATTTACTGCAATTCTACTAGCAATCTCTTGAATATTCTATTAATAACCTTAAATGAAGCTCTAGCTATTTGTATTTCTGTTTCTAACTGTTTTTGTATATTGGACAGCTTACCGTCACGTTCCTGATTTTTAATGTTTGTGTTTATAAGGGCTCCTACAACCCCATCCGTTTACAGGCTGCTTTATTGTCCAACGAAACCGTTTGAAACCAGTCCCGGGTTCGGACCAGTCAAGGGTTCGGACCAGTCAAGGGTTCGGACCAGTCAAGGGTTCGGACCAGTCGATCTGATCTGATCAGTGGGTCACTTATTTAAAACATACTGGTCGGTGATTTGAGCTAACACATGAAGGATCTACTGGAAATTAATCTACCCGAGTAATATGTGATTTGACTGATACAAAAGTATAACTTGCGTGTTGAAGAGCCGGTGATATCTGGCAGCTCTTACAGTGACGAACGGTCGACCTCAACCCTTGTTTATCAATCGCTGTATCTAGCTTTTCTATTTTTTTTTTCCGTCTCCACCACAATAAATGCTATATTATCACTATAGTTGACTGGTGCAAATTTTGGAGGAAGGACGCTTTTTCTGTAGTAATAATTTCTCTCGTTGTGTATATTGCGAGCGCTGGTAACTACAGGTTATATGAAATTCACAGTAACGTCTGGTATTTCAAGAAAAAGAAACTAATGAAAGTCACTCCACTCCACTAAGTACACTATAATACTGGTTGTTGCTACTACAACACTGTATTCTGCTAATCACTGGTATGACTAGATTATATGCGAGTACACTAGCAGGCCAGGAAGATTATTAAAACAGCTGACCTGTGGTAAGTTTCTGGCGACTTCTGGCACCTGCCTCTATAGGCTTATCACTTCATTTACAAATTCACCTGTTTTCAAATGACACTTTAGCCTTTATCATCAATATACTAGGGAGCCACTGTAGTATACACTATACACTATGTATACTCAATGTTATCAGGGAGACTTTCTTTCCTCTGACACGAAAAGTTCAATTATTATTATTTTGTCACACGGGACACAGGCCTATGATTCCCCTCTGGCAGTAAACTCTGCTAGGTAGTGCACACTAATTCTCCTTTTTTGACTCAGTATATAATGTTTTCCGCCCAAGATTGGTTCCAGGCGCTAGAGGGATGTATCGTATAGGATTGATGACACAAATTAAAGTTCTAGCACGTAAGAGTCTGGGGGTTATAAAACTACACTGAAAGACACAGCAATTTTTGGGCCAGCATGTACTCATATATTAAACAATATTAATTATTATTAGGAAGGAAGGACAAAAACTCACCTACATAAAAATATATCTATATTAATAATAGTAACTTATTTACAAAAAACCACCACACTCCAGTTCACATTAGCTCACTAGCACACTGCTACTAGTGACA
The DNA here is from genome assembly GCF_026875155.1 of Cherax quadricarinatus. Lineage (NCBI taxonomy): Eukaryota > Metazoa > Arthropoda > Malacostraca > Decapoda > Parastacidae > Cherax > Cherax quadricarinatus. The sequence continues at coordinate 6,072,580 of NC_069414.1, forward strand.
CAAAATTGTATATACTTTTATAACCAGGGAGGCTTTATGACCCCCCCCCCGCCCCAGCCTTCCTTCTTCCTGTCCGCTACTTAGCTTACAGTTAAAATATTAAATGCTCTCCAAAACACAGGCCCATGTACACACTAGGACTTTACAAATAAATGAGAGCACCAGAATATATATAGCTTCGAGTCTCCTTCAGCCAGAGATCAGTGTTTGTGTATATTTCGCCTGCTCTTGCGAATTCCTTGCATTGTTAATACCTCTAGTAAGGCTAATGCATGCAGGGGATGAGATGAAAAGCTGTAAGCCTTCTCCTTGAAAGCTGGCTGCCTTGGATCAAAGTCTAGCGCAAGCTGGACTCCAAGGTATTGGTCCAGTGTGGTGAGTTTGGTATAGCACTACGTACCTTATTCCAAGGTTCGTAGGTTCGAGTCTCCTTCTGCCAGAGATCAGTGTTTGTGTATATTTCGCCTGCTCTTGCGAATTCCTTATATATATATATATATATATATATATATATATATATATATATATATATATATATATATATATATATATGAGCGAAAATTCACGATGATCTAAACCACTGGACCATACAATCCCACAAACAACTTGAGCCTAGGGAACTAGGCATGATTCAAGTTGCGAGAACATACGATGCAATCACACCGTCGTATATCCCGGCAACTTGAAGCAAGTCTAGTTCACTAGGGTCCAGTTGTTTGCAGGATTGTATGGTACAGTGGTTTAGAGCGTCGTGAATTTTCGCTCGCTATGAAGCAGGCTAAAACAACAAGGGTTCGATCCTCCGACTATCCGCAGTGTTCTTATTGGTGTGTGTGTGTGTGTGTGTGTGTGTGTGTGTGTGTTTGTGTTTCTTTATGTCTGTGTACTCACCTAATTGTGGTTGCAGGAGTCGATTCATAGCTATTGGCCGGTCTTTTCGCTGGTCGTATGATGGAACTCCATGAGCCCCATCATACCTCTTCTTAAAGCTATGTATGGTTGCTGCCTCCACCGCATCACTTTTCGGACTGTTCCACTTCCTGACAAATTTGTGACTGAAAAAATACTTCCTAACATCTCTGTGACTCATATGAGTCTTCAACATCCAATTGTGACCCCTTGTTGCTGTGTCCAATCTCAGGAACATCTTGTCTCTGTCCATCTTGTCAATTTAAATTAGTCATATATCTTAAATTACCAGATTTTATGTTACATGTGCAGTGTTCTTTTCTCGTTATAATGAGGTTTATTTCTGGTATACAGCAGTGTGTCAAGTGCTGGGAACTCAGCTGCCTGCTTACTCTGGGAGGATGTCATTAAGTTCCTTCCATACTTCAGGAACATTGATGATCAAGGAGCAACAAAACCTCTGAAAGTCATTAGTAAGTAATTTAAACTGTAATTTGGTATTATTAGCAGAAACGATTCCATAATGAAGCATTATCCATTCACAGTCTCAAAACTTCTTGCTTGTCTTTAGCATCTTTTCAAAAATATTATTTCTAATATTTTTACATTGATTTTTTTTTGTCTCAACGTTCGTTCTTTACATTAAGCATAAATAAAGCGAGTATACATACTGCATATTGTATGATGGTAAACATGTATATGCCACGATAGGTCACACAGCAGTTGTTAGGTGTCACTGATCGGGTGATGAATTATGTTTTCTTGAAAGGGAGACATTGAGGTGGTTCTCTTATTTTATATTTCTCCAGCAATTGTTTTTTATTTCGTTTATAAAGAGAGAAGCTTCCTCCAGTCACCTTCAACTTATCAGTTTCGCTTTACGGTAATTATTACAAAATTCCTACAACTATTGGTATGTAGATGTTGTGACCAATATTGAAGAATCCATTACATTGCTTCACAAAGCCTCTGCTGTTTGGCTTTAAATAGTCAACAACGATGTTTCCTACTTCGACTGTGACGCTGAGTCAAAATGAAGTGTTTAGGTTAACATTTACATTTTTAAGAGTAAAATAATGTGTAAAATCATGTTAAATAAATTACGTAAAGTTTATCTCTTGTGAAACACTTAAATTTTTGATCACTGATGCATCTCACAGACAGAAATATTCATTTTGTTTATAAGAAGGAAAAGTTGTTACCTGGAGTATACCAGGAGAGGGTTTCAGGGGTCAATGTCAGGCGGCCAGGTCTGGGACCAGGCCTCGTGGTGGATCAGGGACTGATCAACCATGCTGTTTTTGCTGGCCACATGCAAACTTACATACGAACCACAGACCGGCTGGTCAAATATTGACTTTAGGTGCCTGGCCAGCGCCTTCTTGAAGACAGCCAAGGGTCATAGACCCCTGACCAGTCGTCACGTGAGGTCACAGACCCTGAGCTGCTTTGAGGATTAGTGTGGACGGTTACAAAGCCATGACTTGCTTTTGCAATATTTTAAAATCTGAGGTTGGAGTGTTGAAAGAGGAAGTCCTGCTTCTCCAGGAGGAAATTAGGAGGCTGAAGGTTCACCTCAGTGGGTCTAGGAGTGAGTGTGAGGTGGCTGGAGTGGTTGAGGGGAATGAGGCTTCTAGCAGTGAGATGCAGTCTGTCACTCGCTGCTAGTGACAGACTGGTAGACGGACAGAAGGTAGAAACGCCTACCAAGTGAGGAGCAGTCCAGCACCTGCTACAAGTGACGAATGGTTCCTAGTAATGGGAGGAGCATCAAAATAAGGAAAGTAAAGAGAGAAGATTTGAAGGTAGGAAATCGCTTCTCTGTTCTTCAGGATGAGTGTACTTCAGTGGCCAGTGGAGGTAAGGTACTACTTCCCCTGCTAATAGAGGTAAGCGAATTGTTGTTGTTGGTGACTCACAGGTAAGATATATGGACCGTGCTTTCTGCAATAGGAATAAGAAGATGAGAAATAGAGAGTGCTTCCCTGGAGCTGGTGTTGGTGACATAGTCAACAGGTTGGATAATATCATGTCAGGTAATAGGAACAAGCCCATTGTCTGTCTCAGTGCTAGTGGAAATGATATTGGGATTTGTAGGAGAGAAGAGATGCTAGATAAGTACAGGTCAGCAATAAATTTAATTAAGTCTAAGGGAGAGGTACCAGTCATATGTAGCATCTCGCCTAGAAGGGGAGTGGGCAATGGATGGATGTCTAGGGCAATTGGTGTAAATTGCTGGCTATACAGATACTGCAAGGAACTTGCAATCCCATTCATTGACAACTGGGACAATTGTTATGGCAAAGATGATGTGTATGCAAGGGATGGGGTACATCTCTCTGGGGCAGGGGTGGTACCACATGCAAACTCAATCGAGAGGGCCATTGCTGACATGCCTAGGATTTTAAACTGATAGAAGATAGAGGTATGGGTATGTGTAGGGAACAGGCAGGCTACAACACTAGGGCTGAAGACAGTAAATGTATAAAAGACATTCATCATGAAGTTATAAATAAAGACAATGGATCAGGTCAGCAAATGAAGGGAGACAGCAGATGGCAGCAAGGGACTAGCTCCTTTAAGGTTTACTATACTAATAGCAGGAGTGTAAGAAATAAGATGGATGAGCTAAGATTAATTGGAAGTGCAGGAAACATAGATATTATTGCTAAAACAGAAAGATAGAGAGATGCCTTCTGAATGTTACATACAAGGCTATAAATTATTACACACTGACAGGGTCAACAGGAAGGGTGGTGGAGTAGCGATGTATGTCAGAGACAATTTAAATTGTTGTGTTAGATAGGATATAAAATTTGAAGCGTCAGCCACTGAATCTGTTTGGTTACAGCTTCTCGAGGGCCGTAAAAAGCTAATCTTGGGGGTGATTTACAGGTCCCCAAATCTTGATAGGGAGTGCAGTAAACTTCTATGGGATGAAATTCGTAAGGCAACTACATGTAAAAATGTTGTGCTAATGGGAGATTTCAAGTATAGATGGATTGACTGGAGCAATTATCAAGTGACTTTCTTGATAAGATTCAGGATTGTTTTTTGAGACAGTTTGTGACAGAATCAACTAGAGGAAATAACCTGCTTGACTTGGTTCTTGCCAGCAGGGAATCGTTAATTAATAATATTGGGTTTAATGATGAGCTTGGGGAAAATGATCACAAATCACTCAGTTTTAATATATCATGGAATTACCTTAAAATGGCAATCAAGTCTCTGTCCCTAACTTCCACTTGGATGATTTCATAGGGCTGAAAAATTACCTGGGTGGGCTGAACTGGAATGACCTGACTATGGGTTAGGTAGGAGGTGATGATTGCCGATATGACGTTTCCCAGAGCATAGTTCTAGCTGCTCAGACAACTTGTTTCGAATAGGGAAATCAGATAATAAAACATCTCTATGGTCAAAAGAGAGGCATATATAGGCGAATCAAAAGAGGAGAGGGCAATTAAGAAATCAGTATATTCAATAAAAGAGAGAAATAAAAAAAGTGGATTAAGAAAAGAAAAAATTGTTATAACGTTAAAGTTGCAAGAGAATCAAAGATTAACCCAAAAGGATTCTTTCAGGTATACAGAAGTAAGATTAATTGCTGAGGCAATCTGTAGCCATCTTGAAAAGCATAGATTAATCAATGAATCTCAACACAGTTTTACAAAAGGGCGTTCTTGCCTTACGAATTTGTTAACTTATTTTACTAAGGTATTTGAGGAGGTAGATCATGGTAATGAGAATGATATTGTGAATATGGACTTCAGTAAGGCTTTTGATAGAGTCCCACATCAGAGACTATTGAGGAAAATTAAGGCACACGGAAACGGAGGAGAATTTTTTTCCTGGACAGAGGCATGGTTGACAAATAGGCAGCAAAGAGTTTGCATAAATGGGTAGAAATCAGAGTGGGGAAGCGTCACGAGCAGTGTTCCTCAGGGGTCAGTGTTGGACCCGTTGTTGTTCACAGTTTACATAAACGACAAACATGAGGAAATAAATAGCGACATAAGCAAATTTGCTGATGACACCAAAATAGGCCGCCTAATTCATTCTGACGAGAACATTAGAGCACTCAAGGAAGATTTGAATAGACTGATGCAATGGTCAGAGAAGTAGATCTTAATATTATGTAGATCTTAATATTACTGATTACGAAAAAGATTTGGGAATTCTGGTTAGCGGTTAACAGTGCATAAGTGTTCGCAATAAAGCGAACAGAATCCTTGGCTTCATATCAAGAAGCACAAATAATACGAGTCCTCAGGTTGTTCTTCAACTCTATATATCCTTGGTTAGGCCTCATCTAAATTACGCTGCTAAGTTTTGGTCACCGTATTACCGAATGGATATAAATGGGTGTGAGCTGGACCAGACTAGCTTGTGCTACTAGGTCAGATGCAGTGCTCCTTCCTTAGGTGAATGTAACCTGACCTGACTAGGTTGGGGCATTGGCTTAAGCCGGTAGGAGACTTGAACCTGCCTCTCATTGGGCAGTGGGCCTGTTGTAGTGTTCCTTCTTTCTTATGTTCTTATGTTCTAATCCTCCTTATGTATGCTTGGGGGCATTTCAACAGTCTTGGGTCCCTGACACTTACTGTTTTGTCTCTCAGTGTACTCGTGGCGCCCCTGCTTTTCATTGGGGAAAGGTTACATCTCCTGCCAAGTCTTTTGCTTTCATAGGAAGTGATTTTCGTGTGAAAGTTTGCTACCAATTCCTCTAGAATTTTCAAAGTGTAAATTATCATGTATCTTTCTCGCCTGCATTCCAGGTAAAACAAATGAAAGGACTTCAACCGTTCCCAGTAACTTAGGTGCTTTATCATACTTATGTATGCCGTGAAAGTTCTATGTACACTTTCCAGGTCAACAATTTCGCCTGGCTTAGGTGGCACTTATTGTACAACAATATTCCAGCCTATAGATAAGAAGTGATTTGAAGAGAATCATCATGGGCTTGGAGTTCCTAGTTTTGAAAGGTCGCATTATCCTTCCTATCATTTTTCAAGCACATGAGGTAGATATATTGTTGTGGTCTTTGAAGGTGAGATCCTCTGACATTATCCCTCCCAGGTCCTTCACATTGCTTTTTCGCTTTATCGCACGATTAGAATTTGTTGTATACCTTGATTCAATTTTAATTTCCTCAGATTTTCCATATGTGAGAAATTGAAATTTCACGTTATTGAACTTCATATTGTTTTGGGTGTCCCATTTGAAGATTTGGTTGATGTCCGCTTGGAGTATTGCGGTGTCTTCGATGGAGGACACTGTCTTGGCAATTCGGGTATCATCTGCAAAGGAAGACACAGAGCTATGGCTTACATCTCTGTATATGTCAGATATAAGGATGAGTAATAGGATGGGAGCGAGTACTGTGCCTTGTGGAACATTGCTTTTCACGTAGCTGCCTCAGACTTTACTCTGTTTACTATTACTCTTTTGTGTTATACTTGTTAGAAACTTATAGATCCATCTACCAACTTTTCCTGTTATTCCTTTACCACGCATATGGTGCACTATTACACCGTGGTCACACTTGTCGAAGGCTTTCACAAAGTCTGTGTATAGTACGTTAGCATTTTGTTTATCCTCTATAGCAGTGGTTCCCAAACTGGGGGTAAATTACCCCCTGGGGGTAATTTAACCATTTTTGGGGGGTAATGGAGGGGTGACAGAAAAAAAGTTATGAATTCTGAAAATCCAGAAAACAATGCGGTACCCGGTATGAGGATTATTGTTAACTTTGTCTTAGTATATAAAGTTGTAAAGTAAACCTATTATAAGTAAGTAATAAAGTTAAACCAAATAACAATAAACATCAAAAACTAATATACAGTATTAGAAAAGAAGAAATATATAGCTAAGTGTGTGGAAACCCAAAAGTATTTTGACAAGTATGCTTCAGGACAAAAGTCACTCAGTAGCCCAGATCGACCTGTCCAGTACGCGTCACTCACTTCCTGGACAAAAGTCACTCAGTAGCCCAGATCGACCTGTCCAGTACGCGTCACTCACTTCCTGAGGCTGCCTCTATTTCACACTGTCAGTTTATCTGTGAGCATCAGCCGAGGTAGACATAAGCTGGTATGAAGCCAAGAATTCCTAAACTAGCTTCAAGTATGCAACTCCATCCATCCCACTGATGTTCTTGACATCTTTGGTAATAGTCATTAGAGATGCACAATGTTCAAATACAATAAATAAAAGAAAATATCTCAAGTGTTTTAATTTAGCCATATATATCAATAATAACAACATTTTGTGAAAGGGGTAACATGCTTTATGTGGCATGTTAAATTGGGTAACAAGCTGAAAAAGTTTGGGAACCACTGCTCTATAGCATCCAGGACCTTGTCATAGTGGTCCAATAGCTGGGACAGGTAGGAGCAACCTGCTCTAAACCCATGTTGCCCTGGGTTGTGTAACTGTTGGGTATCTAGATGGTCTGCGATCTTGCTTCTTAGAACCCTTTCTGTAATTTTTATAACATGGGATGTTAGTGCTATCTGTTTGTAGTTCTTTTGCAATTGCTTTACTGCCATTTTTGTAGAGTAGGGCTATGTCTGTTGGTTTTACTGAGTGTGGGATGATCCCTGCGTCCATGCTTCCTCTCCATAGAATGTTGAAGGCACGTGACAGGGGCTTCTTGCCCTTCTTAATAAACGCAGAGTTCCATGAGTCCGGGCCTGAGGCAGAGTTCAGTTGCATGTCATTTATTGCCTTTTCAAAGTCTTGTGGTGTTAGTATAATATCATAGATTTTGAGACTACCAACTTTTGGGTCTCAGTCATAAATAATTTATTGAGATTGTCGACCCTTAGTCTGGTTAACGGCTTGCTTTAAACTGAATCATATTGTGACTTTAGTATTTCACTCATTTCTTTGTTGTCTCTGTGTAGGTCCTTTCTCGCCTAAGCAGGGACCCGATACTGGATGTTGTTTTACCCTTAGAATTGGCAAAAGAGAAGTATTTTTTTTCAGTTTCCTTTATGGCTTTTAGTTCTTCCTGAGATTCTTGTCTCCTGTAAGATTCCTTAAGCTTAAGTTTGACATTTGCTATTTCTCTGACCAGTGCCTCCTTTCATATTACAAATTTATTGGCCCCTCTCTGGAGCTCTGTGATTCTTCGCCTTCGCTTGTATAGGGAGCGTCTCTTTTTAGTTTACATCTTCTCTTTCTTTTTCTTAATGGAATGTGCCTTGAGCAGACCTCAAGTTCCACAGAGTTAATTTTTTCTAGGCAAAGGTTCGGATCCATGTTATTTAGGATATCTTCCCAGCTTGTTTCATTAAGGACATGGTTGACTTGTTCCCATTGTATATTTTTTGCTATTGAAATTTAATTTTGTGAAGGCACCCTCATAACTGATCACATTTTGCTGGTCAGAAGCCCAGAGCACATATGTCTGTACCTCTATCATGCTGTGATCTGAGTGAACTGTCTTTGATATGGCTATATCACGATCGTCGTTGTTAGTGAAGATGAGGTCCAGCATATTTTCTAGTCTTGTAGGCTCTAATATTTGCTTATTTAAGGTGAATTTGGTGCAGAGATTTAATAGTTCGTGTGTGTGTGAATTTTCATATGAGCTGCCTTTTGGGGTGATATCTGCTAAATTATTAATTGCTACACCCCTCCATTTCAGGTGTTTCAAGTTGAAATCTCCCAGTAGCAAGATGTTTGGGGCAGGCGTTGGGACATTTTCCAGACAGTGGTCAATTTTCAAAAGCTGTTCCTGGAATTGCTGAGAAGTTTCATTCGGAAGCTTGTATACAACAATAATAACAAGGCTTTGCTTTTCTATCTTTACTGCCCAAACTTCAACTACATCATTTGAGGTGTTTAGTAGATCTGAGCGAATGAACGACTCTTTGACATACAAACCAACCCTCCTCTCCCCTCCCTTGGTGCCTGTTTAGTCTGTCGCACATGAAAAGGTTATAACCTGGAATCCATATTTGTTTGTCAAAATGATCCTTCATGTGGGTCTCTGTGAAATCTGTAAACATTGTATTTGGCTCCATAAGCAGGTCCTTGATGTAAGGAATTTTGTTGTTTGTTGATGGCTTTAGACCCTGTGTGTTTGCTAAGATAAATGTCGTTAAATTCATGGAATTTAGGGGGGGGGTTATTTTCTGGCATTAATGTCTGTTGTTCTGGAGCAAAGGTCAATGACTGAGTCTCTGTCCCAGAAGTGTTTTCAGTAGGAGTAAGATTTCTGTCATTTCTAGCCAGTCTTTTTTTCCTTTCTGGCATTAAAATACCTCATTAGATTTATCATAAGAGAGAAAATATTTCGTTGTTATTTTTCAGTTTCCATTGGAAACTTCTTTTGTTTCCAATGGTCCGGCTGGTCTGAGTTCTTGTCCACTTTAGATGATGTGCCTGGCAGCATACGTTGTATCATGGACTGACGAGTGACACATTCCGAGGTGAAATAAGTTTTGTTTTTTTTTATTTAAAACATCTAGTACAACAGTTCAGGTACAGAAAACAGAATAACGCTCCACTAATAAAGAATTTGTTTTTATTATTCTATCATATAATATAACATGGAACCAATTGAAAGTCAACCAAACCCACTTCCAATCATCATGATCACCCATAGGTTTATGGATCATAATGACTAACTTGGTATAGCCTTGACATATACAAGACAGTCTAAACACCTACCCATTGGAAGCTTTAAAAAAGAGTACATTAACACATAATGAAATCAGGCTGTAAATTCCAGTGTTCAACCATTACTGGTATAGAACTTAAGTAATAATGTTACAGTGGTATATAGAATTATTAAAACAATAACTTCCATGAAACTTGAAAATGAATCATGGTATTCTCTTTTTTTCCTTTTTAATTGAAACCAAAATATGCCAGAAAGCCCCTAATAATGGATATTAGACTTTTACAGAGCTAGAATGAACGATCACATACAAATGAAAACCACAAACACCTAAGACACCGACCAACCGCCTACCTAACATCTAAACCAATTATAAACCCACAAAAGTATACCTTTGCCTGTATACAATGATATTGGTAAGAGGTGCATAGTATACATCAACGGACTATATACACCATAAGGGATAAAAAAATTAAAATTTTTATACCCCTGGATGAAAAAAGCAACTTGAATGCCCAAGGGTTACAATAAGGACAAAATATTTTCCCCCCCCCCTCACAGCAGGGGACCGCTACTACATACACAAAAAAAAAGGGAAACCCCCCTTTGGGAACCGGACATAATGGGGCAATATCCCCAAGAAAAACTAGGGGAACTTGTTCCAATCTTAGGAAACGGGAAACCTCTGTGCCCTTCATCAAGGGGCGAACAAACAAACCTCATGGGGTACCCGTTGTAAAAAAGGGAAACAGAAAAAAAATTTTTCATCACCACAAAAAGAAAACTGTCAGTATAACGTTGTACTCCCAACGGGGGTTTTCAGCATGACACCTGCTTACATAAAACAAAAACAAAACCCCAATAGGAACCCCGAAAAAACCCCAAAGAAAAAACATTTAGTAAATTTATAAAGTTCCCCAACAGCCTACTTGAAACACTTGAAATCCCTTTTCAAAAATTTTTCATGGGTTTTTGGTCATTTAAATTAACTTAGAAATGGTTTCCCCATTAACCTGTTGTAAACTCTCGGGAAATAGAGAACCTTTTGGGCATAAAAACAGTCCCCTTTGAAAAAGGGTTTTGAAACAAAATTCCGAAATTTTTGCTTTTTACCCGTATTATCGGGACGAAATTTCCCAAAATTTTAGTTTAAAATCCAAGATTTTCGGGTTCCCACACATCCCCACATCCTACTAAATTTTTCAGGGGCACGAAACCAACCAAAAATACATACACCCAACCACTAAAACCCGTCCCCACCTTAAGCCCCAACATCCCCTTTTTAAATTCTACCAGGGTGGGAGTCCAGCCCCTCTTTTCCTTTACCCCACCCCCCCAGTTGCGGGAAACCCTTTTAAACGCAAACTCCGATATCTTGCAAGAAAACTTTATCCCACTTCCAAAACCATAAAAGATTTTTTTTAAAAAACAAGACTTTTCCGGGTAGAGGCCTCCCCACAATCGCCTTGACACAATTGACCCCTGGGTTTCCCCCACAAAACCCCACAGATATAGAGGAAATCACCCAACCACAAAACATTTTTGCTTTTCGTATGTCCCTTGACACCCGCTAAAAATTTAAGAAAAGAAAAGATTTCGTTCGTTTTTTAAACCCCGGGGGGTTAAGCCACCCGGGATAACCCAAGAAAGTCATGCGTCATCGGGACTGCTAACTTTTTTCCCCTTGGGGTTCCTTAATTTTGTCCCCCGGGGTTGCAAACCCACACCAGTCGACTAACACCCAGGTACCTATTTGCTGCAAAGGTAACAGGACAACAGGTTTAAGGAAACGTGCGAAATTTTTTCCCCCCCCCGGGGAATCAAACCCCGGGGCCCTCCGTGTGTGAAGCGGGAGCTTTAGCCACCAGGCCCCCCGGGCCACCCTCCAATGTTGGGGTCCATAGGGTTAAAGATACTTCCCCCACTAAGAAAACCGGAAACCCCCCCCAACCACAACGAAATTTTTCCCCAAAGTATCACAAAATAGATGCAAAGAAAAGCGGTTTTTTTCCAACCACAATTAAGCAATCTGCCTCCTTTTCCAAACCCCTCCTTTCTTAAGCCTGATTTTGAAAGCTCAAATCCCCATACAATTCTGTACACTAATTCACAACCCTCGGTGCCAACTTTTTTTTTACTTTAACCCCCCCCATATTTCCCCCCACTTACAGCAAAAAAAAAGACAACCACTGGGAACCCGTTTTCCCCTACAGAAACATGCGCAGACCAAATTTGCCCCACCAAAGGGTCCGGGCCCCGTTTCTCACTTTAACAACAAACGCAACATGTCCTTTACACTCGGTTAAAACACCTGCCCCCCCACCATTTGCGCATTTTCCCAAACCCTTTCCTGACCCCCCTGGAGCCCCTCTCACCGCCCGGGCCCCGAGGAACCACTGCTTTACGTGATCCTTTCGCCCATGGCCCCCAAAAGCCCCCAAAAACCAAAACCCCCCCCTGCAAAAATGATCATGACAACCCCCGACTTTAAACCCAAACTTCCTGAAACCCCAAACATAACATAAGACTCCCCCCTTTGGGAGTTTTCCCGAATATCCACGTCTCTTAAATGGTATTTCCCCAGCCCCCACCTTTAAAACCCACTATAAACAAAATTTTTAAACCCTGCCCTCTGTTGCAATAATAAAAATTCCCCAGCTCTAAACCCCCAAGTCGTCCCAAAGCCTTTTTTACCACCAATTCAGAATTTACCTTTTTGTCCCTCCTTCCACCGCCATTACACGATACCACAAAATTTTAAGTTTTTGGGCCCCTACTTGACCACCCATACCTTTCGCCCCAAAACCCCCCCCCCCACGTACCCCCCTACAATAATTTTCGATTTCGCCCTGGGGTTTACACACAGGGCCCTCTCTGCTTTCCAAAAAAAATCAACCCAACCCCTCCCCCGGGCTGCAAATCTTTCCCCCCCTTTTAAAAAAATCATGGTATTGTCATGTAAAACCCGACCACATTGCTGGGATGGTCACTGCCCAGCGCCCCAGCCCCAAAACCCCCACCCCCATTTTTAAAAGGGGTTTTGCATAAAAAGGGAAAAAGTAGCTGGGGAGGGGGCCTCTTGCCTAAACCTCCCTTTCCCTACTACCGGCTGCCCCCAACTTAAAACCCTTTACCTGTACTCATACCACTGCCGAGGCATACAAAGTATCAACCCATCTTACAACCCCTCTCCAAAACTCTGCTTCAATAAAATAATCCTAAATAAATCCCGATCAACACAGTCATAAGCATTTTGCCAGTCAAGCTAGAGGACACACCCCCCCTTGACATTCCCCCAAAACTCCCTAATACGTACATGTCCTTCCCTCATGCTCCTACCTGGTATGCCCAGCTGTCCCTCGTGAATAACCGACCCCATGACTTCCCTCATCCTATTTCCCAAGACTATTGCAAAGATTTTATAGTCCGAACACATAAGAGATATTGCTCTATCCCCTCAGACCCGTCCCCCCTCCTTTTTTGGGCACCAACACAACTACCCTCGTACTCTTTGTCGTACCCAACCTTCCCTCCATGAGCATGCAATTCAATACATCAACCAAACAGTGCTTAATACTTCCCCAATGTGCCCTATAAAATTCATTCACATTGTCATCTATATCTGGTGCCTATCCTTTACTCATCCTAAAAATCGCCTCCTCTACTTCCTCCACTCGAATTCTACCTTCTAGTACCAGCCGATCCTTGTCACTTATAACTTTTCTGAAATCCCCCCCGCCAGGCCACCTGCATGAATCCTCCAAATGCCCCACCGGAGCTTTTCCCCAAACCAAAGATCAGCATAAAAACTCATGCTGTCTGTGGTGGGGAGTATCTGACCCGGCAGGTAACCATCCAAACCCCTGCATACTTCCAATTGCAAGAGGGATGTTGCCTGTTGTCTGACTCTAAATTTTCGCAAAACACAACCCGAAGGTTTGTCACCCCATAGCACCTCTTCCATACCCACTCTGACTCTAACCACATTGAAACGCTCATTGTGAATTTCTGCAAGTCATCTACAGAGATGTTCAATGTCTTCATACCTACTACTCCCACCCCCCCACATAATAATCATTCAGCTGCCCCTCCAGATAATTTTGCAGCCCATACCTCCACCTCGCCTCCTCCCTTCCCCGACATCTATAGTAATTCGCTATCCCGGGCTTGGCACTCCTTTCCCACCATTCTAACAAACATTCACATGCCCTCCGAGCTTCCCAGAGAGTCGTCCACCAATCCTGAAAAGAGGACCCCTTCCCCTTCCCCACCAAGAGCTGCACGTTTAGTTTCCAATAACCTGGATAAAGCTGGATCATCCCATCCCAGTTCAAGTCTGCTAGCACTGCACGTTGGTCTGAAAATCTCACATCAAACGTTTGAACATGCCTTACCCAAATTCCTTGCATTACGTACAGTCTATCCAGATGAGCCACATAGCCTCTTTGTAGAAATGTATGTTCCACCCTCACACTTCCTGCACTACCACATCATTGACCCCCAACATTCCCCAGCAGATTCCATAAGACAGGCAAAATGCACCCAGTCCCCCTCGGCTCAACATCGCCATGTCATATAAGGCAATTCCAAGCCCCACCCATGACCGTTATTAAAGGCAAGCCCCGAGTGTGATACATTAAAACATTCCTCACGAAATTCACTTTAACTTTTGTGTTGCTGTCTGTGGGCATATAAACTCCAAGAAAACAAACTCTAACCCCACCCCAATACGCATCCACAATTCCCACCCTCCCACCTCCTCTCATCCCAAGACATGCCAAGGGCTGGACTCCTTCACTGCTATAGCTACCCAACCCTTAAATTTTAAAGAATTACTTACATACATTCGGTAGCTTTTTAACCATAACTTTCTACCAAACCTGTAATTGTGTTCTTGTATAAAACATACATCCACAGTGTAACGTCACAAAAACCACTCCATCAGCCCGCAGGCCATTGGCATTGATAGCTACATACCTGAATTTACAAAAATGGTGGCTTTCCTCTATGTTTTTGGGTCTTTCCCATTCCCACTCATACATTACACTGACCTTCTTTGGCATTCGACTCCTCAAGACCCCTCACCCCAACGTGGCCTACCCGTATGCTGGGCACATGCAAGTACCACTTCCGTGAGAAGCAGTTCAGCCACTTTCGCCCATGATTTCTTCTCCGGACATAAGAACATAAGAAAGAAGGAACACTGCAACAGGCCTACTGACCCATGTGGAGCAGATCCATGTCCCCTCGGATTAGCCCAATGACCCACCCAGTCTGGTCACCTCGACTCAAGGATGGAGCATGGCACCAGACCTAGCAGCACAAATTAATCAGGTCCAACTCACATCCACCCACGCCCACTCATGTATTTATCTAACCTATTTTTAAAACTACACAACGTTTTAGCTTGAATAACTGTACTCGGGAGTTTGTTCCACTCATCCACGACTCTATTACCAAACCAGTGCTTTCCTATCTCCTTCCTGAATCTGAATTTTTCCAACTTGAAACCATTGCTGCGAGCCCTGTCTTGGCTGGAAATTTTCGGCACGCTATTTACATTCCCTTTATTTATTCCTGTTTTCCATTTATACACCTCGATCATATCCCCCCTAATTCTACGCCTTTCGAGAGAGTGCAGATTCAGGGCCCTCAGTCTATCCTCATAGGGAAGATTTCTGATACATGGGATCATCTTTGTCATCCTCCTCTGTACGTTTTCCAGAGCATTTATATCCATTCTGTAATACGGTGACCAGAACTGAGCAGCATAGTCTAAATGAGGCCTAACCAAGGATATATAGAGTTGAAGAACAACCTGAGGACTTCTATTATTCATAGTTCTAGATATGAAGCCAAGAATTCTGTTAGCTTTACTGCGAACACTAATGCACTGTTGTCTTGGTTTCAGATTACTGCTGACCAGAACTCCTAAATCCTTTTCGCAATCAGTAGTATTAAGATCTATATTATTTAGTTTATATGTGGCATGGTTACTTAACTGTCCAACATTTAGAACTTTTCATTTGTCAATATTAAACTGCATCTGCCACTTCTCCGACTATTGCATCAGTCTATTCAAATCATCCTGGAGTGCTCTAGTGCCCTCATTAGAATGAATTGGATGGCCTATTTTGGTGTCATCAGCAAATTTGCTTATGTTGATGTTTATTCCCTCATCTATGTCATTTATGTAAATTGTGAACAACAACGGGCCCAACACTGATCCCTGAGGAACGCCGCTTGTGACATGCCCCCATTCTGATTTCTCCCCATTTATGCAAACTCTCTGGTGCCTATTTGTCAGCCATGCCTCAACCCAAGAAAAATTTCTCCTCCTATTCCGTGTGCCTTAAGTTTCCTCAATAGCCTCTGGTGTGGAACTCTATCGACGCCGGACGCTGTCCTGGTGTCAAGATCTCGTCAATATCTGATGCTCCCGCCAATCGTTTGCGGGAGCCACCATCCACATGCATCTCCATCAGGCCCCACAGGCCCCACAGGAAGCACTGGCACGGTCGTGGCATCCACCAACAGGGTGGCACACATCGTAGACTGCTTTTCCTCTTGTTGCATCTCTTCACTCCAAAGCTTGGTACCTTGCCCAGCCGAGGGACCAGATTCAGGCTAGAAGGCCTCAGTTTGTAGGCCTGCAGGTGAATGGTCCCAGGTGCGGACAACCAGGCGACGGGAGCACTGAGCAGCCATATGGTCATATGAGCTGCATAACCTGCATGTCTTCCGTTGGCCTGCATAATGAACAAACACCTGGGTTCTTTATGTCTCCAGACGTACGTAAGATGGAATTGGCTGTTTTAACATCATCTTGATGGTGAAGGAGCCCTCCGGGAGTCCCTCATATGGGCCCTCTTTCCACACTCCCTTGGCTGCTGCATGCACCGTTCCGTATCTGCCAAAAACTTTCCGAAGATCGTACTCCTCAGCCTCGAAAGGCACGTTCCTCACCTTGATCCGGGTAACATATGTGGATACGTCAAGTAGACAAACCTCTACAGCTGAATTCACCTCCACAATCTTGGTGTAAAAGCCGGCATTCGCGAATTTCACAAATATCCTCGACATCCCATTGAGAGCTACGCCATATAATTCCTCGTTGGGGATGCCGTAGACATCACGAATAATGTACGGCAATAATACGTGCATGGTAGCACTACTGAGGGAATCACGGATGAACTCAACACAGACCGTGTTTACTCTCTGACCTTGACTGTCCGCCATCTTGTATATTGTAGTACATGGGCCGCCACCAGGTGTATGCAGGAGCAGGCTCAGAAAAGCGTCCTCCCAGCCCGCAGGTTGAGAGACAAATGTTGAAATAAGTTACAGGAAGGAGAGCTGCACCCTCCTGTTGTCGTGTGGGTGAGGCATTTTTTGGGATGGTCAAACGTGCATGTTCCACCTGTTTTTCCAGATATACCATGCCTGCAGGTACCCAAGGCATAGAATTTGCATAGATTGGAATT
Organism: Cherax quadricarinatus; assembly: GCF_026875155.1. Taxonomy (NCBI): domain Eukaryota; kingdom Metazoa; phylum Arthropoda; class Malacostraca; order Decapoda; family Parastacidae; genus Cherax; species Cherax quadricarinatus. The sequence goes on from NC_069414.1 coordinate 6,089,605, forward strand.
TTGTTTGCTAGGATTTTTTGTGAATGCATTCCCTGCTGGTGCATTTTTACTAAATTAGTACAAAAACTTGCCATCATTGTAATCATTGTGATAATTATTGTATGTCTTTTTTGATCAGCTCTGATTTTATAACCTTGTTGTATTTTCCAAAAAGAAAGATTCACATTGTTATTGGGATACATAAGTCACAAATTTTCTGTTTTATTTAATAAATTGGGATATTGATCTCCATTCAAAAATTAATTAAAGAATGCCTATTCTGATCAGCTTAAAAATATTAACGTATTCCTACATATTCCTAATTAAGCTAAATAATTTTCGTTCAGCAGTGCATCAACATTTACCAGGTGCAAAATATACATCTAATATTCATGTTTCGTTTCTCCAGCGCTGATAATTGGGCTAATTGGCACCGGCGTAGGAATACTGATGGAAAAGTTGGGAGGTGTGCTGCAAGTGGTGGTTATGTTCAGTGGGATCATATGTGGACCGCTAAATGGCATTTTTCTTGCTGGCATCTTGACCCCGTGGGTCAACGCCAAGGTAAGGGAACGTAGTGTGATTACTATCATTAGTAATAGTCATGATATTTTCTGATTTCTGAGAGTGTTTTTGCAATATATTTCTGTAGAAAATATTTATTCTCAGGAAGTTGTTCTTATATTTATGGTAACACAGGGCGCCATGGCTGGAGGACTCACCGCATTTGTTTTGAGTGCGTGGGTAGTTGCAGGCAATTATATGTATGGATCAGCGCCACGGTACCTGCCATTATCTACCTCGGGTTGTCCTGTAAACCTGGCTTCTCTTGACAACTTCACTGTTATCTCCTTCAGTAAACTTTTCAGCTACAGACTCTTTCATAAATAAGACAGTGACGAGGAGTACCTACAGACCAATTCAACGCTGAGTGACATTTTCACACCCACCACCGTCCAAGGGTTCGTATCATTTTGCAAGTACTTTCTCTATATTGCAACATGAATTCAGACATATTCATTTGTATGAGTTCAGATGTTGATCATTTCTTCATTTGGGAAAGTAAATCCAATCACATTACTTTCAACTGCTGTTTAAGATAGTTTAAGCAGAAGAATTTTCATTTCAATGTACACTGCAATGCTCATTTTCTTTGTTGTTATTCATTACCATTATAATTTTCTTGATCATTATAATCGACAAGTTACAAACAAATGTTACACAACTACAAGAACTTACAAGGATGAGATCCTTAGACCCGCATTACTGCAGGAGATTACTGTTTATATGAGGTACATCTTCTTTATGGAAGAAATCGTGTTGCTAGCGAAGGACACTTAACTGAGGAAATTGGAACTACCTTCTTGCTTTCTTCCCATTTCCCAGGAGCTGCATAACCCTTGTTGGGTTAACTCTCCTAATAAAAATAATAATATTCTAAGGAACAACATTAAATAACTCTCGGAACAGATTCATGGCTATTTAAGTGCTACTTATATTTATGACAAGCAGGTGTAGCAATCAGATATTGGAACAAGGTGCTGCGTAGAGGTAAATTGTTTCTGCTTCTAATGAACTTTGTTGAATAAAACAGTAATATAAAAAACATAATTGAGTCTAACTTGGATACTTTCGATCGTTGGGTTGAGTGAGCGAGTATTATGCTTCAATATGTATTTATGTTACAAAGCAAGTAATGTAAGTACAGAACTACAGCAAGAAGTGTTATTACTACAGTTGGTACCAGAGTTAAGTAGCAACACACAAGAAGAACACTAGATCAATGTACTTATCATGCTGCTCTACATCACAGTATTTACTTCCAAGTCATTACTTACATGGTGCATCAGTCATGCGCAAATATGATCTTAAACTAATAAATTAAAAAAATATTTTTTAGTCTTAATTTGTTCAATTTGAAAGTTCTGCTGCACATTCTGCTTTAGTAATTTGTAGCTATGCTAATGTTATTTATCAAGTCATTCTTCATCATTCTCTAAATTATGAGTTAAGTATTCTTAATATAACTTCCTTTGATTCATTATACTACAGTTGTTTTTTTAATCATCATTCACTAAATGTTTCCCAGTAAATTTTTTACTATATATATATATATAAATATATATATATATATATATATATATATATATATATATATATATATATATATATATATATATATATATATATATATATATATATATATATATATATATATATATATATATATATGTCGTGCCGAATAGGCAGAACTTGCGATCTTGGTTTAAATAGCAACGTTCATCTTGCCATATAGGACAAGTGAAAATTTGTGTATGCAATAATTTCGCCAATATCATTCTGAACCTAACGAAAAAAATATATTTCACTGTGTTTGTTTAGTATTAAATTATTGTAAACAAATCTAAAATATATTTAATTGCGCTAGGCTAAGATAAATTGTTCTTGTTATAATAAGGTTAGGTAAGTTTTCTAAGATTCTTTTGGTGAAAAATTATAAATTTTTACGTCAATATTAATGAAAAAAATATATCTTCAAACGTATAAGAGAAAATTTTAGAAAGGACATAATTTTAAATGACTTATTGCTAATTGACCAGTTTTACATATTCGGCACGACATTATATATATATATATATATATATATATATATATATATATATATATATATATATATATATATATATATATATATATATATATATATATATATAATGAGAGCATAGGCAATGGGTCGAAGAGGATGGGTAGGTTTAAAAAATGTAGTGTTAGGTGTTCAGCAGAAGTTTGTGGTTACAGGAAAGTGGGTGCAGGAGGGAAGAGGAGCGATTGTGGAATGATGATGTAAAGAGAGTAGTAAGGGAGAAAAAGTTAGCATATGAGAAGTTTTTACAAAGTAGAAGTGATGCAAGGAGGGAAGGTATATGGAGAAAAAGAGAGAGGTTAAGAGAGTGGTGAAGCAATGTAAAAAGAGAGCAAATGAGAGAGTGGGTGAGCTGTTATCAACAAATTTTTGTTGAAAATAAGAAAAAGTTTTGGAGTGAGATTAACAAGTTAAGGAAGCCTAGAGAACAAATGGATTTGTCAGTTAAAAATAGGAGAGGAGAGTTATTAAATGGAGAGTTAGAGGTATTGGAAGATGGAGGGAATATTTTGAGGAATTGTTAAATGTTGATGAAGATAGGAAAGCTGTGATTTCGTGTATAGGGCAAGGAGGAATAACATCTTGTAGGAGTGAGGAAGAGCCAGTTGTGAGGTGGTGGGGAAGTTCGTGAGGCAGTAGGTAAAATGAAAGGGGGTAAGGCAGCCGGGATTGATGGGATAAAGATAGAAATGTTAAAAGCAGGTGGGGATATAGTTTTGGAGTGGTTGGTGCAATTATTTAATAAATGTATGGAAGATGGTAAGGTACCTAGGGATTGGCAGAGAGCATGCATAGTTCCTTTGTATAAAGGCAAAGGGATAAAAGAGAGTGCAAAAATTATAGGGGATAAGTCTGTTGAGTGTACCTGGTAAAGTGTATGGTAGAGTTATAATTGAAAGAATTAAGAGTAAGACGGAGAATAGGATAGCAGATGAACAAGGAGGCTTTAGGAAAGGTAGGGGGTGTGTGGACCCAGGTGTTTACAGTGAAACATATAAGTGAACAGTATTTAGATAAGGCTAAAGAGATCTTTGTGGCATTTATGGATTTGGAAAAGGCGTATGACAGGGTGGATAGGGGGGCAATGTGGCAGATGTTGCAAGTGTATGGTGTAGGAGGTAGGTTACTGAAAGCAGTGAAGAGTTTTTACGAGGATAGTGAGGCTCAAGTTAGAGTATGTAGAAAAGAGGGAAATTTTTTCCCAGTAAAAGTAGGCCTTAGACAAGGATGTGTGATGTCACCGTGGTTGTTTAATATATTTATAGATGGGGTTGTAAAGAAGTAAATGCGAGGGTCTGGCAAGAGGCGTGGAGTTAAAAGATAAAGAATCACACACAGGGGGGGGAGTTGTCACAGCTGCTCTTTGCTGATGACACTGTGCTTTTGGGAGATTCTGAAGAGAAGCTGCAGAGATTGGTGGATGAATTTGGTAGGGTGTGCAAAAGAAGAAAATTAAGGTGAATACAGGAAAGAGAAAGGTTATGAGGATAACAAAAAGATTAGGTGATGAAAGATTGAATATCAGATTGGAGGGAGAGAGTATGGAGGAGGTGAACGTATTCAGATATTTGGGAGTGGACGTGTCAGCGGATGGGTCTATGAAAGATGAGGTGAATCATAAAATTTGGGATGAGGGAAAAAGAGTGAGGGGTGCACTTAGGATTTCTGTGGAGACAGAGAACTTTGTCCTTGGAGGCAAAGAGGGGAATGTATGAGATATAGTTTTACCAATGCTCTTAAAAGGGGTGTAAGCATGGGTGATGAATGTTGCAGCGAGGAAAGAAGGCTGGAGGCAGTGGAGATGTCATGTCTGAGGGCAATGTGTGGTGTGAATATAATGCAGAGAATTCGTAGTTTGGAAGTTAGGAGGAGGTGCGGGATTACCAAAACTGTTGTCCAGAGGGCTGAGGAAGGGATGTTGAGGTGGTTGGGACTTTGTAGAGAGAATGGAGCGAAACAGAATAACTTCAAGATTTGTATCAGTCTGTAGTGGAAGGAAGGCGGGGTGGGGGTCGGCCTAGGAAGGGTTGGAGGGAGGGGGTAAAGGAGGTTTTGTGTGCGAGGGGCTTGGACTTCCGGCAGGCATGCGTGAGCGTGTTTGTAGGAGTGAATGGAGACAAATGGTTTTTTAATACTTGACGTGCTTGTTGGAGTGTGAGCAAAGTAACATTTATGAAAGGGATTCAGGGAAACCGGCAGGCCGGACTTGAGTCCTGGGATGGAAGTACAGTGCCTGCACTCTGAAGGAGGGGTGTTAATGTTGTAGTTTTAAAAACTGTAGTGTAAAGCACCCTCTGGCAAGACAGTGATGGAGTAAATGATGGTGAAAGTTTTTCTTTTTCGGCCACCCTGCCTTGGTGGGAATCGGCCAGTGTGATAATAAAAATATATATATATTATATATATTTTATATATAAAATATATATATATATATAAAATATATATATATATATATATTATAATATATATATATAAAATTATATAATATATATTTTACCAAACTGCAGCCTGCCAGGATTAGATCCTGCGACACATTCTCCCGCCTCAAGAAACAGAACATCACTCACACCACTCAACCAGCGATCCTTCAAAGACCATGCAGCCACCAGAGTTAGGTGTTAATTTTCCGAGGTGGATAATGAACAACACCTAACTGAAACAATTAATGGAAAATAAAATACATGAATTAATTTCTTGGAAGTCAAGTAATGTAAAGGTGCCTGGAGAGTCCCGTGTTAACTCTCACTGGGTGAAGAAGAGGGAGGTGGGTAGAGATGTAACCATACATCCCCAATGCCAAACAAGCATTAAGTTAATTATACTACCAATCATTCAGGCTTCCACTCTTCACTCAAGAAAGAGCGTAATCTGGAATTGTTGAAAATTCTGGTCTTGTTTTAGTGTGGAAATAAATGGTATAAAATACCGACACAATGGAAATATAAACACATATGCAGTATAATGTGATCCTTTATTGATAACTTTTCGCCCACACAGTGGGCTTTTTCAAGTCACAAACAGATCTACCTGGGGTGTATGTATGTATAATGTTCGCCAAGACCGTAGTCCTGGCACGGGTCTCAATCTTGCGATGACCCGTCTCCTAGTTGCCTGCGGAGTGTCTCATTAACTTCGCACTCCAGAAGATAGTGTGTTAGGGGCCGCTGGACAACGTGCTGACAGTACTGGCACATCTCCTCCTCAGCCTTGTCTACCATCATCTTGGCTGTGGGAAAGCCCAAACGAAGCCGATGGATGGCGGTACACTGCGCTCTGGACCAGCTTCTATCATAGGGAGGTGGCTCTCCCTGATTCGCTGCTCGGTACCACTGAGATGGGGTATCACCTAAGACCTCCCCCATAAGTTTCGTGGCTCTGGCAGCCACCAGTTTGGTCTGTCGTAGGCTGATTGGGACAGTAATCCCAACATGTGGATAGTCTGTTGCTGCAGTGGCTGCATCATCTGCCGCCTCATTTCCCCGGATGCCAGCATGGCTGGGGATCCAGTTCAATGTCGATCTGTTACCCTGAACTTCTAAGGCTGTCATTATGCTCAGGATCGATGTGATGAGGTGAACATTGTCCTGTGGTTGAGGATGGGAGAGGGCATTGATTGCAGAGGTGGAGAATGCTGCATCTGAGGATCCACTTGGGTAGCTTGGCAGGGGTATTGGACAAGTTGCGAGTAGACCTTCTGCAGTGTTCTATTTTCTTATGAGGGATAGCGATGAAGAAGTTTCTTGGCAAGTGGTTCAGCTATATTATAGAAGCCATTGTTCTGGCTGAAATTGTTGGTTATAGAGATAAGCGATGATTCCAGGATTCTTCGGTATTGAGTGTTGTCTTCTGTGGCGATAAGTCTTGAGTTTCTGTAGTTAATTAAATTGACAACTGGGACCTCTTTTATGGCAGAAATGATATGTATGCTAGGGATGGGGTTCACTTATCTAGGTGTGGGGTGGGAGCACTGGCCAATGCAGTGGAGGGAGCTGTTAGGTCTTTAAACTAGGAATAGTTAGTGGTATGGGTTTTGGCGGGAAAACAGTGAAGTCGCAGTGTAGTAATATGAGTACTAGGAGAACTAGTAATAGGCAAAATGAGGTGGATATTGGAAAGCCAGTGGCACTAATTGACAAGGACAGTAATAGGTTTAGTGGAATAACAGAAAGGAGCAGGAAGGGTAAAGACAGAGGAGGGTCTTTAAATATATATTACACAAATAGTCGCAGTGCTAGGAATAAGATGGACGAGTTGAGACTAGTTGCTAGTGCAGGTAACATTGATGTATTTGCCTTAACTGAGACGTGGTTTAATTAAAAAAGTCGGGACATGCCTGCGGAATGTCACATTCGGGGTTTTAAATTGTTCCAAGTAGGTAGAAGTGTCGGGAAGTGGGGTGGGGTGGCATTGTATGTCCGAGATCGCTTGAACTGTTGCATAAAAACGGGTATTAAGTCTGAAGCAACACATACAGAGTCTGTTTGGATAGAATTTTCAGAGGGGCATGAAAAATTAATTTTAGGTGTGATATACCGTCCCCCAAACTTAGATAGGGACCAGGGGAGACTACTATGGGAGGAAATTGTTAGGGCCACAAGGCACGATAATGTAGTAATTCTAGGAGACTTTAGCTTTAGTCATATTGATTGGAATTTCTTGACTGGGAATTTAGATTTATACGACTTCTTAGAAGTAGTTCAGGATTGTTTTTTGAAGCAGTTTGTGACAGAACCTACAAGGGGTAATAACCTGCTTGACTTAGTTCTGGCAAACAATGAATCCCTTGTTAATAATTTAGAAGTTTCAGAGGAACTGGGTGCTAGCGACCACAAATCAATTACATTTAGCATTGAATGGAAGTATGATAGTAGGGATAACTCAGTAACAGTCCCAGATTTTCGCTTAGCAGATTACGATGGGCTTAGAGAACACTTTTCATCTGTTGACTGGGGTAACAAAGAGAGCTATCAATATGACAGTTTTCTGAACACTATGGTATTTTATACCATTTTAATGTTCAATTTGTCAGACACTGCAACACAAGGGTATCTTGGTACAGACCTGGAATCAACTTCGAAAACCTCTACTAGTGAGAGCGGCTGGATTTGAGAGGGACCTGACCTCCCAAAATCTGCGTTCTACTAGTGACCTATATCTCACCTCCTGGCGCTATATAAGGCTCCATCCTGTCACTTCAACTCCATATTGTTTCAGACTGAGGGACTGACTACCTCAAAACTTTACATCATCTTCAAGTCTCTTCTGCTTCTATCAACTTTTCTGTACTCGACTGAAGAAGCCTACTGTGTAGGCGAAACGTTTCGAAATAAAGATACCTAAGTGTTGCATATGTGTCTTACCTAACAACACTATATATGAGGCTCAAAGAACGTTTATCCCGTATAAAGAAATTAGATCAAATAGAAATGACCCAAAATGGATGAATAATAGGCTGAAATATCTATTAGGGCATAAGAAAGGAATTTATAGGCGTATCAAAAGAGGTGAGGTCATCTTATGAATCAGTATATTGACATTAAGAGGGACATTAAAAAGGGGATAAGAAAAGGTAAAAGGGACTATTAAATTAAAGTTGCTAGTGATTCTAAAACTAACCCAAAAAGTTTTTTCCAGGTATATAGAACAAAAGTCAGAGATAAGATAGGTCCCCTTAAAATTAACTATGGGCATCTTACTGACAAAGAGAATGAAATGTGCTCGATTTTAAATAATTATTTTCTCTTGGTTTTTACACAGGAAGACACTAATAATATTCCAGTAATTAATTTTTATAGTGGGCCAGAAGAAGAAAAATTATGTAACATCACAGTCACTAGTGAAATGGTTGTGAAGCAGATAGACCGACTGAAGCAAAATAAGTCACCGGGTCCTGATGAGGTTTTTTCAAGGGTTCTTAAGGAATGGAAATAAATTGTATAAAATACCGACACAATGGAAATATAAACACATATGCAGTATAATGTGATCCTTTATTGACTACGTTTCGCCCAAACAGTGGGCTTTTTCAAGTCACAAACAGATCTACCTGGGGTGGAAGGGACGCGAGTATTTATAGTCAGGTTCAGAATGCTGAGGTCAGGTGGAGAATGCTGCATCTGATGATGTACCAAGTGGGGTTATAGAGTCTAAAATCTTGGGTAGCTTGGAAAGGAGATTGGATAAGTTTGTGAGCAGACCTTCTACAGTGTTCTTCCATTCCTGTGTTCTTATGTGGGATAGCGATGAAGAAGTTTCTTGGCAAGTGGATCAGCTATGTTATAGAAGCCACTATTCTGGTTGAAGTTGTCGGATATAGAAATAAGTGATGATTCCATGATTCTTCGGTATTGATTGTTGTCTTCTGTGGCTATAAGTCTTTAGTTTCTGTAGTTTATCTAGTGGTTGTGTGAATTACGGTGTTGTACACAGGCATTCCTTGTATCGTCAGTCCTGCTTACGTATTGGTGTTCTGAAATACGTGTTTGGAGATCTCTTGATGTTTCGCCCACGTATAATTTGTTGCAGTCATTACAAGGGGTTATGTATGCCCCTGCAGAGGATGGAAGCTTGTCCTGTCTATTACTGGTAATGTTCTTGATGGTCGTGGTTGTGGAGGTAGATACTTGGAATGAGGTATTGGAAAAGATGTTGGAAACGTGTTTGGAAATGGAGTTGGTGGGGAGGACTATGTATCTCTTCTCGGCAGTGTCTTCTCTGGTTGTGTTGAAGATGTTTAATGCCCGTCGTCTGCAGTCTCTGTTGAAGTGACGAGGATAGTGGAGTTTCTTCATCAGAGACTGCAGACGACGAGCATTAAACATCTTCAACACACCCAGAGAAGACACTGCCGAGACATAGACTCATTAGAGAACATACAGAGAAGAATGACTAAAATGATTTACTGTGTAAGGAACCTCCCGCATGAAGATAGACTTAAAGCCTTAAATCTCCACTCTCTGGAGAGGCGTCGAATGAGGGGAGATATCATTGAAGTGTGTAAGTGGATGACGGGCATAAACAAGGGAGACATTAATAAAGTACTGAGGGTGTCGAACCAGGTAAGAACCAGGAATAATGGATTTAAGTTGGATAAATTTAGATTTAGAAAGGACATAGGTAAGTACTGGTTTTCTAACAGAGTTGTAGATGCGTGGAACAGTCTTCCCAGTGGGGTGATAGAGGTTAGGACCTTGGGTAGCTTTAAGAAGAGACTGGACAAATATATGAGTGGGAGGGGCTTGGTTTGATTGGTGTCAATGGGTACGGGAGTTATTTCTTGAGTAGCTTTAGGTAGATGTCGTTTTGATAAGGACCTGCCTCGTATGGGCCAGTAGGCCTTCTGCAGTGTTCCTACATTCTTATGTTCTTATAGTCCTCCCCACCAACTCCATTGCCAAACACGTTTCCAACATCTTTTCCAATAGCTAATTCCAAGTATCTACCTCCACAACCACGACCATCAAGGACATTACCAGTAATAGACAGGACAAGCTTCCCTCCTCTGCAAGGGTATACATAATCCCTTGTAATGATTGCAGCAAATTATACGTGGGCGAAACATCAAGGGACCTCCTAACACGTATTTCAGAACACCAATACGCAAGCATGTCTGACGATACTAGGAATGCCTGTGTACCACACCGTAATTCACACAACCATTTAATAAACTACAGAAACTCAAGACTTATCGCCACAGCAGACAACACTCAATACCGAAGAATCCTGGAATCATCGCTTATCTCTATATCCGACAACTTCAACCAGAATAATGGCTTCTATTACATAACTGAACAACTTGCCAAGAAACTTCTTCATCGCTATCCCACATAAGAGCATAGGAATGGAAGAACACTGCAAAAGGTCTGCTCACAAACTTATCCAATCTCCCTTCCAAGCTACCCAAGATTTTAGATTCTATAACCCCACTCGGTACATCATCAAATGCAGCATTCTCCACCTGACCTCAGCATTCTGAACCTGACTATAAATACTCACGTACCTTCCACCCCAGGTCACGCTATACGGCCAGTGTTGCCTCTTCTCGCCGTTGTCTGAAGTCTCCACGCCTCAGCCTGTATGTGAAGTCTGCTCGCCATTCAGCTAGTGTTGGCTCTCCTCATCGCTCACAGCCAGAGTTGCTCTCTTCACCGAGTGGTGGTTACTGGACCTTCGTCTTCACCATCAGGATTTGTGCGTTGGTGGCTGCCTACCCAAGGGCATGAAGCCTCCCACTGGACTCCTGTTGCTGTCTGAAGTCTCCACGCCTCAGCCTGTACGTGTGGTCTGCACGCCATACAGCCAGTGTTGCCTCTCCTCACCGTTCAGGGCATACAGTGCTCCATCAAGCTTCAGCTCACCTCCTAAGTGTCCTGTGCCTCCAGAGATAGACTCCACAAGAAACTTTAAAGTTATTGCCAGGCAAGTACGTGTGTCTACTTCACACATACTTGCCTAGCCAATTACTCTCACAGATTTGGCCGCCACATCTAATTTACGATGCCTTCAATGCCTTCCACTTCCTTGCCCCTTACCACTCCTCCTCTACTGTCAACACCTGCCTCTACTCTGTCTACTCCTACCTCTAAGGCCTACCCTGCCTCTACCTCTTCCAAACCCAATTCTTTCTCGCTTAACCTCAAATACTCTAAATCTGATCATGCCACTATCTGTCCTGGAAATTTATTGTACCAGATCACTGGCGCTCTTCAGCTGAAAGTCTTTAAAACCAACTCAGGCTTCAAACTACTTCTTGACAGACAATCTTACGAAACGTACACCTCAACCGAGACCAGACAAAAACTTCTCAATGCAGGCTTCACTATTATTTGGACTCCTGAGCATTGCCCCAAATGCACAGTGATCGCAAAACATGTAGACTATGTTCTCCTGACTGCCTATGACACAGACAAAGAAGACTTAATCAAAGACATTAGTACTAAGAACAAAGTCTCTGTTGACGATATTTATAGACCTGAAACTCTACCATCCTCAAAATACGCTGTTCAACTCCTTCTGACGCCTCTACACTCTTCAATCAAGGAATCCTTGCCAAGACCATCCGCATTCCTCCAAACACCCTCTTCACTTTAAACTTTCACCCCATAACACAATGTCTGAAATGCTACAAATTCGGCCACGACAAAATCTCATGCACTTCCACACAAACCTGTTCCAGATGTTCAGCAACTGGCCACTTCTGGAACACTTGCAACCTCCCCGTTAAATGTTCTAACTGCGGCGGGTCACACACCACAGTTGCAAATTCCTGCCCTACTAGAAAAGACATTCTCTCCACCCTCAGAGCAAGCCAACCTCCCTCCCTCCCCAAACCCTTCCCTGCACCTCCCCCCCAACCATACCTTCCTCCCCTACCCCAATGCCTGGGTTACTCCACGCACTTGGTTTACCTCTCCTACTCTACACACTTCAAACACCAACACACAGACTACAATCACCTCTTCTTCTACACCTACACCCACACTAGACTTCAAAACTAACTGCCAACTCGCCACTGCTGCCCACTCTGCGATGGTAATCTCTCAAGCTTACCAATCAGACTACTCACATGTCCTTAACCTAATCTTGTCTGCTAACAATCTTTTCCCTTTAATTATCCCTCCTTCCTGCTTCTCTTCTAAGCCCCCTATAACCTCTACCCTCCCTCTCTCCTACCCCCCCACTTCCTACAACCCACAACTCGCCTCCTCCCTACCCCTCTTCACTACTTCCACCCTCCCACCAACACCCCTACTGCTGCTGCTATGACCACCCCCTACTACCTCCTTAACCACTTCCTCATCCCCAACCAAAGCTTCCACTTTTCATCCATTATCATAGATTCCACTTCCTCTCCCTACCAAAGCTTCCACTTCCTCTAGCATCTACCTTCGCCCACTCCTCCACCACAACCAAATCTTCATCCAGGTCCACTCCACCTCCTCCAGACAAAATCCACTCAAACCTAAAACCTGCCCCCAACTTCTGACAGACAGACAAAAGAACATAAAAACAGATCCATCTTCTTCCTCCCCTCCAGGAAACAGGTCCGTTAGCACCTACAAACACACATCCACTGATGGCACCACTATCACGGGCTTTAATCCAAACTCCTCCCCCGACATTAACTTTGCTATGACGAAACCATTAAATCATGTTTAAAGTGATTCAGTTCAATGTACGTTCTTACTTTACAATTAGCACCCTACTGGCCGAGCTCCTTGAAGCAGAGAGGCCAGATATTGTTTTGCTAAACAGTACCTACCTCAAAGCCCCTCAACGTATCCGCCATTATGGTTATACTGCACTACAGTCCCCCTATGATCCCTACGATGGGGTTGCCATCCTTGTCAAATCCAACATAAAACACGAATTTCTCCCAATCCCTTTTATTCACCAACACTGTCTTGCAGTCAGAATACACACCCACCTTGGCCCCTTTATCTTTTTCACCACCTATGCTCGCCCAAACACTATTCTCAACATTCACGATCTTTCCTTAGTCTTCAACTACACCAACACACCAACATACCTACTAGCTGACATGAATGCCAAACACACCGACTTTCATCACACCAGTAACAACCACCTTGGTCACCAATTACTCAACTTCACAAACCATAAACACCTAATTCATCTCGGCCCACTTCTATCAACCAACACCTCACAAATGACCTCGTTGCACCTACTACTACAATACAGCAGGACACCACCTCAGTCACTGCCTTGCTGGCCGACTCCAGGTGAGCAACCAACCTCCATCGAATGCCCGGCAACCCTCGCCTGCATTCTATGCAGTATGCATCCTTCCAATTCAATGATGCACTGGTATAACACAATATAGCATTGCGAAATTGATGGGCAGGAGGTATACCCTACTCATATAACCAACCTCTTCATAAATCACTCAATATGCACACACGCAGATTCAAATTACACCAAAGTGGATAGGCCACTACCCTTTTATAACCCCACCTACCCCTCCTCCCCCCAACCTTTCCCAAACTTCCATCCTTACCCATCCTTCTTCCCCCCCTCCCCTCTTACCAAAGCTCTGGTCAGAACCTCAAACCTCGATCTCGGCCCAGACTTCAATACCTTCTACAACAACACGGGCCAAGGCAAACCAGACATCATTCTGGCAAACTGGGCCAGCTCTTTATTTCAACACTACATCTCACCTGGCCCTATTACAGGCTCTGATCACATTCCAGTCATCTTACACATCTCTTCCAACCCTATCCTCATTCCAACCACACCTTCCTTCTCCTACAAGAACGCTGACTGGGATGCTTTCAAACAACACATAGACAATATTAACCTCACCTATGACTACAACAACAAACCTATCTCTGACATCGATACTCAACTTGCTCTCATCCAGGACACCATTACACAAGCAGCCAACATCGCAATACCAAAGAAAACTCACACCACTCGTTATTCCTTCAAACCATCACTCAGAACAAGAAGACTAATTATCTGCTACCACAACCGCTTCCTCTACAACACACATAGTTTTTAATAAAGTTCGATTAGATCTCACTTATTTTAAGAAACAACATTTTACACAGCCTAGACCAAGACCACAACAATCACTGGTCACAACTCTTCAACAAGCAGACAAACAGCGTATTAAAACACTAAACCTTCTGGAACTTCATCAAAAAAAAATCAGAGGCACAACTCCACCAACAAATTCAAACACATCACCCACAACAAACAACACATCTCAGACCCGCAGGCTTCTACCCAATATCTTCAAACACATCTGGGAGAACATCTCCCCCCTCACCCACCTCACCCTAACGTTATTCAACACATTCAGAACATAGAACACTGGAACACTGCACACACACAAGAAACAACACCAGATAGCCACATACATCTAGACTCTCTTACCTCCTCCCAAGAACTCGACACTCCTTTCACCAACACAGACATTAAAACTCTCCTCAGACACCTTCCTCCCAAGGCTCCTGGTGCCTCTGGCTTAAACCATATTATCCTAAAACACATTCCTGACTCTATCATTACTGCCTACACAAACCTCCTCAATGCCTCCCTTGCCTCTGGATACTTCCCTTCCCTCTTCAAAGCTGCTACTGCTATCCTCCTTCCTAAACCCAATAAAGACCACTCTGACCCTAGAAACCATCGCCCTATCAACCTCCTCGAAACTTTAGGAAAACTCTTTGAAAAACTCATTAATCATCGCCTTCGCAGATATCTGGAACACAATTCTCTACTTTCTGCTGGCCAGTTTGGCTTCAGAACACACAGATTCACACAGATTGCCATTAACATCATTCTCAACTACATCCACATCAACACAAAACAAAGAAACAGGACAGCCCTGGTTGCAAAAGACGTTGAAAAAGCTTCTGACACTGGCACGAAGGGCCCAAGTACAAACTCTGCATTAACTTTAACCTGCCTCTCAATACTCGTAAACTCCTCTGCAACTTCCTAGACGGCCGTACCATGAGAATAAAATTCCAAGGCTGTTACTCTGACTACTTAACACTAAATGCCGGAGTACCCCAGGGATCTGTCCTCTCCCCTACCCTCTATACACTAACGACATTCCAACACCTGTATACCACAACTCCATCACACTAGCTTATTGAGACGACATTACACAACTTATCACTCATGCCAATATAGATACATCCACACACAAAACACAAAATGAGGTCTACAGGATAGCCATCTGGGAACAAAAATGGAGGATCAAAACCAATGCAGCTAAATCCAGCATTACGTATTTTAACTACAGGAAACGTGATCCTCCACTACCTGTCGAGCTCAGAACAGCTGACACCCGCACTTACATCCCCATCACACAATCTGTCACTGTCCTTGGCGTTAATCTTGACTACCTTCTTCGTTTACACGGACACATTCACTCAAGGCATGCAATAGCTAGTAAGGCCCTTGCGGGCCTCTACAAGCTGAAACATGCCTCTCAACGCACCAAACTACACCTCAACAAATCCCTAATACGTTCCTCTGATAACTTACCTCCTCTAGCCCTTTTCTCTTGCAGCAAAAACAACTTACTTGAACTGCAGCGTGTCCAGAACAAGGCGCTGCGCTGGTGCTTGATGTCAGATGGAAGGGCTTCGGCACAAGCGAGTCTCTCCATCCCAAATTAGATATCCCTGCGCTGAATCTGTACTGGAAGACGCTCAGTGACAGACAGATAGACAAACTTGAGACACGACATTACTACTGGACCTCTCTCCTTGACGAAGACATTCGCAGACCCACAAACCAACACAACCTTTTCTACTCCTTGCATGATCCTGCTCCTAACTCTATTTGCAAATAACCTTGGATTCGCTGACAGTACCTTCTATGACAGGTACCTTTCTGTGACCCACCTTCGCCTTAGCTTTTGGGTTAAGACATGGCTTAGTTCTACGCTCCTCTCTAGCGCTAAACGTCGCATGTCCCTTCCTCCCCGCTCACCCCACCGAAGTCCCAACAGAAGAGACTGAATTTCTCTTCTCAATATCTGTCACACGATCGCCTTCGCCTGGCTCATTTTTCTACGACTAAGAACACTCCTCTCCAGCACTATTCTGTGTCTGTCCCGTATTCCCCGCTCATCCCATTTGGGATCTTACGTGAACTTTCGTTCGTTCGTTTCGTTCACCCCATGTAGATCTTTTTTGTGACTTGAAAAAGCCCACTGTGTGGGCAAAACTTTGTCAATAAAGGATCACATTATATAAGTATTTACATTTCCCTTGTTTTAGTGTTTTGTACTAGAATTCTTTTCTATGGGAACTCGGGGTCTTTTGAAAACCCTTTGGGTTTTGTTTTCTTAACACATTATAGTCAAAAAATAATATCGTGAGATAAGTGGCATAGATATTTAAGGCAGAACCAGAAAACAACAAACATAATGTGGTAGTCCAGGTGTCATTCCAGAGCGCATAGCATTCTCAAACTTTATGATGTAAAAAGTTTTTTCTATATTAATTTAAAACTTCATGCACAAAAAACAAAAGGTACAATCAATAAAACATTGCAGTAGCCAAGAATGAAATTAGCCTAGAGTCATCCACACCATCATGTGCCCCTTGGGTAGCGGTACAAAACCAGTTGTGCTGGATGCACTACTCTAAGGATCGTAGGGTCCAGTGGATTAAGAGCGGATGTGTTTTCGCCCACCATGAGGCAATCCAAAGCAGCATGGGTTCGAGTCCTTGGCTATGCAGTGTTTTATTGATCAATACCATTCGTTCGTGGTCACAATTATATAAATTCTGCTCGTTGAACTAGTACACCAAACAGGGACTAGAATGAAATTAGCCTAGATCATCCACACTATCGTTTGTCCTTGGGTAGCGGGTACAACATTCAGTGCTGCTGGATGCCCTACTCTAAGGATTGTATGGTCCAGTGGATTAGGGCGTCATGTGTTTTCGCCCACCAGAGGCGGGCAAAGCAGCATGGGTTCGAGTCCTTGGCTAGTGCAGTGTTGTTATATATATATATATATATATATATATATATATATATAATATATAAATATAATATATATATATATATCAAGTTAGCCGTCTCCACCGAGGCAGGGTGACCAAAAAAGAAAGAAATCCCCCAAAAAAAAAAATACTTTCATCATCATTCAACACTTTCACCTCACTCACACATAATCACTGTTTTTGCAGAGGTGCTCAGAAACAACAGCTTAGAAGCATATATGAAATAAAGATACAAAACATATCCCTCCAAACGTTAATATCCCGAACCCCTCCTTTAGAGTGCAGGCATTGTACTTCCCATTTCCAGGACTCAAGTTCGGCTATATAAAAAACCGGTTTCCTGAATCCCTTCACTAAATATTACCCCTGCTCACACTCCAACAGATTTGTCAGGTCCCAAGTACATTCGTTTCCATTCACTCCTATCGAACACGCTCTAGCACGCCTGCTGGAACCCAAACCCCTCGCCCACAAAACCTCCCTTCCAGCTTCCTTCCATCCTTCTCGAGGACGAACCCTACCCCGCCTTCCTTCCCTACAGATTTATACGCTCTCCATGTCATTCTACTTTGATCCATTCTCTCTAAATGGCCAAACCACATCAACACCCCTCTTCAAGCCTCTGACTAATACTTTATTAACTCCACACCTTCTCCTAATTTTCATACTCCGAATTTTCTGCATAATATTTACACCACACATTGCCCTTAGACAGGACATCTCCACTGCCTCCAACCGCCTCCTCGCTGCTGCATTCACAACCCAAGCTTCCCCACCCATATAAGAGTGTTGGTATACTATAAAATTTCATTTCATTCCCTTCTCTGCCTCCATAGATAACGTTTTTTTTCTCCACAATACCTCAAAGCACTACTCACCTTTTTTCCCCCATCAATTCTATGATTAACCACATCCTTCATAAATCCATTCCCGCCGTCACCGTCAACTCCCAAGTATCTGAAAACATTCACTTCTTCCATACTCCTCCCCAATTTGATATCTAATTTTTCTTTATCTAAATCATTTGGTACCATCATTTCTTTCTCTTTTCTGTTCACTTTCAACTTTTTTTCTATCATCAGCAAAAAGTAACTGTGTCAATTCCCATTTTGTAATTGATTCCCCTAATTTAATCCCACCCCTCTCCCAAACACCCTAGATTTTCTTCTTTTACAACCCATCTATAAATATATTAAACATTCATTGTGACATTAAACTTCCAAGTATAAGACTTACTTTTCCTGGTAAGTAGTCTCCCTTTTCCACACACCCTAACCCGAGCTTCACTATCCTCATAAAAACTATTTACAGCATTTAGTAACTTACCCCCCTATTCCATATACTTGCAACATCTGCCACATTGCTTTTCCCCATCCACTCTATCAAATGCCTTTTTTTAAATCCTTAAATGCAATAAAAACTTCCCTACCTTTATCAAATACTGTTCACATATATGCTTCAATGTAAACCCCTTGATCTACACATCCGCTACCACTCTGAAACCTCCTTGCTCATCCGCAATCCTACATTCTGTCTTACCTCTAATTCTTTCAATTATAACCCTCCGTACACTTTTCCTGGTATCTCAGTAAACTTATTCCTCTATAATTTTTACAATCTCTTTTGTCCCCCTTCCCCTTTTTATAAAGGGACTATAAATCTCTCTGTCAATCCCCAGGGACCTTCCCCTCTTTCATACATTTATTATACAAAAAAAACCAACCACTCCTCACTGTATCCCCCCCTGCTTTTAACATTTTTGTGCTGATCCCATCATTTCCAGCTACTTTACCCTCTTTCATTCTACGTAATGCCTCACGCACCTCCCCCACACTCACCAACCTGTTCTTCTTCACTCCTACAAGATGGTATACCTCCCTGGCCAGTGCATGAATTACCTCTTCCCCTTCGTCGACATTTTAAAAAATTCCTCAAAATATACTCACCATCTACCCAAAACCTCCACCTCCCATCTACTAACTCTCCTACTCTGTTTTTAACTGACAATCCATTCGTTCTCTAGGCTTTCTTGCTTAACCCAATTTTTTTTCTTATTTTCATTTTAAAATTTCTTGACAGTGTCTTCTCCCACTCTATCATCTGCCTCCTTTGCACTCTCTCGCCACTCTCTTCCCCCTTTCTTTTTACTCTCCATATACTCTACTCTTCTTATAACACTTCTGGTTTGTAAAAACCTCTCCTAAGGTAACTTTTTTTCCCTTTCTCACACCCTTTTTCTTCATCATTCCACCATCACTCCTCTTTCCTCCTGCACCCACCTTCCTTTTACCACAAACTTCTGCCCCACATTCTAATACTGCATTTTTTTAAAAATATTCCAACTCTCTTCAAAACCCCCCCCAACTCATACCTGAAACTGTCCACCTTCCTGCCAATAGTTGCTTATATTTCACCGAACTTCCTCCTCCCTTAGTTTTAACACTTTTATCTCCCTCTTACTTGTTGTTGCCATTTTCCTCTTTTCCCATCTAAACCCCTTACTCTAACTGTAACTACAACTAAATAATGATCCGATATATCAGTTTCTCCTCTATAAACTGTGCAATCCTGGAGCCTACCCATCAAACTTTTATCCACCCGTACATAATCTAAAAAACTACTTTCATTACGTGCTGTATCATACTTTGTATATTTATTTATCCTCTTCTTCATAAAATATGCATTATTTATTACCAAACCCTTTTCTACATACAGCTCAATTAAAGGCCCCATTTTCATTTACCCCTGGCACCCCAAATTTACCTACCTACTCCCTCCACAACATTTTTGCCCACTTTAGCATTGAAATCTCCAACCACCATTACTCTCACACTTGGTACAAAACTCCCCCACACGTTCACTTTTAACATTTCCCAAAATCTCTCTCCCTCATTACATTTATCTCTTTTCCAGGTGCATATACGCTTACTTAACCCACTTTTCACATCCAATCTTTATTTTACTCCACATAATCCTTGAATTAATACATTTATAGTCCCTCTTTTCCTGCCATAACTTATCCTTCAACATTATTGCTACTCCTTCTTTAGCTCTAACTCTATTTGAAACCCCTGACCTAATCCCATTTATTCCTCTCCACTGAAACTCTCCTACCCCCTTCAGCTTTGTTTCACTTAAAGCCAGGACATCCAGTTTCATCTCATTCATAACATCCACAAACATTTCTTTCTTATCATTTGCACAACATCCAAAGCATTCAGACTTCCCACTTTGAACAATTTTTTCTTATTCTTTTTAGTAATTTTTACAGGAAAAGAGGTTACTAGCCCATCGTTCCCGGCATTTTAGTTGACTTTCACAACACGCCTGGCTTACGGACGAAAGATTCTTATCCCACTTCCACATGGATATAAAAGGAAAAGTAATAAGACCAAGAACTATTAAGATAAAATCAAAGAAAACTCAGATGAGTGTGTATAACTAAACATGTACATGCATGTGTTGTGTGACCTAATTGTGTGTATGTATGTAAGCATATATAAACATTGTCTCAGTGTCAACACCAGGACTCGAACCTGCTTACTCTGTATCAGAGTCCACAGTACTTTACCACGGAGCTAGACCCAAGATAAGCATGGGCGCTTAGCCGAAGCTGAGGGATGTTACCCCATACTACGGAGCACCAAGCTCGTTTTGAAAGTTATTTCATCGAATCCTGCCACATGCAGCGGTCAACAAAAGAGATTTGAAATGCTTAACAATTCGCAAACAGGTGAAATTTACAAACATTGTCTCTACGTCCACAGCAGGACTCGAACCTGCCAACTCAGTATCAGAGTCCACAGTACTTTACCATTGAGCTAGACCCAAGATAAGTATGGGTGCTTAGCCTAAGTTAAACGATGTTACCCCATATCCCCGGGCATCAAGCTCGTTTTGAAAGTTATTTCATCGAATCTTGCCACATGCACTCAATTTCCCTTTTCATATAATATATATATTATTTTATATATATTTATTTATATATAATATATTTATATATATATTTATTAATATATATATATATATATATATATATATATATATATATATATAATAAAAAGAATAAGAAAAAAAAACTGTCAAAGTGGGAAAATCTGATGCATGCAGGGGATGAGATGAAAAGCTGTAAGCCTACTCCATGAAAGCTGGCTGCCTTGGATCAAAGCCTAGCGCAAGCTGGACTCCAAGGTACTGTCCAGTGTGGGTAGATTGTAAAGCACTGCGTACCTTGTTCCAAGGTTCGTAGGTTCGAGTCTCCTTCAGCCAGAGATCATGTTTGGGTATATTTCGTCAGCTCTTGCGAATTCTCTCTCTCTCTTTTCCTCTCTCTCTCTCTATATATATATATATATATATATATATTATATATATATATAATATTATAATTTTAATAAAAAGAATAAGAAAAAAACTGTCAAAGCGGGAGGTCTGAATGTGCGTGGATGTTGTACGAATGATAAGAGATGATTGTGGATGTTATGAATGAGAAGCTGGATGTCCTGGCTTTAAGTGAAACAAAGCTGAATGGGGTGGGTGAGTTTCAGTGGAGAGGAATAAATGGGATTAGGTCAGGATAAGTTATGGCAAGAAAAGAGGGACTATAAATGTATTAATTCAAGGATTATGTGGAGTAAAATAAAAGTTGGATGTGAGAAGTGGTTTATAGTAAGCGTATATGCACCTGGGGAAGAGAGAAGTATAGAGGAGAGAGAGAGTTTTTGGGAAATGTTGAGTGAATGTGTGGGGAGTTTTGAACCAAGTGTGAGAGTACTTGTAGTTGGGGATTTTAATGCTAAAGTGGGTAAAAATTTTGTGAAGGGAGAAGTAGGTAAATTTTGGGTGCCAGGGGCAAATGAAAATGGGAAGCCTTTAATTGAGCTATGTGTAGAAAGAGGTTTGGTAATAAGTAAATCCATATTTTATGAAAAAAGAGATAAATAAATATACAAGGGTATGATTAGCCTGTAATGAAGAGTAGTTTGTTAGATTATGAATTGGTGGGTAAAAGTTGATGGGTGCTCCAGGATGTACACGTTTAATAGAGGGGCAACTGATAATCGGATCATTATTTAGTATAAGCTACATTTAGAGTAAGAGGTAGCTTGGATAAGAGGAAAATGGCAACGCCAAGTAAGAGTGGAGGTGAAAGTGTATAAACTAAGGAGGAGGAAGTTCGGGTGATATATAAGCAACAATGGCTGAAAGGTTGGGCTGTTTCAGTTATGAGTAGTGGGGTTTGAAGAGGGTTGGAACAGTTTTAAATGCAGTATTAGAATGTGGGACATAAGTTTGTGGTTTATAGTAGGGTGGTGCAGGAGAAGAAGAGTGATTAATGGTAATGATGAAGTAAAGGGTGTGAACAAAAGAGAGAAAGGAAGCTTTTTAGTGGAAATTACGAAGCAGAGTGTTATAAAAGAGCAGAGTATATGGAGAGTAAAAGAAAGTGAAGAGAGAGGGTTGAGAGAGTGCAAGCGGAGAGCAAGAGATAGAGTGGGAGAGGATACTGTCAAGAAAAATTGGGTAGTTAAACATGTTAAGAAAGCCTAGGGGACCAAAAGGATTTGTAAGCTAAAACAGAGTAGGGGAGTTAGTAGATGGGGAGATGGAGGTTTTTGGAAGATGGGAGAATATTTTGAGGAACTTTTAAATCGACAAAGAAAGGGAGCGGTAATTTCATGCACTGAACAGGGAGGTATATCACCTTTTAGGAGTGAGAAAGAGCAGGATGTGAGTGAGGGGGAGGTGCGTGAGGCATTACATAGAATGGAAGGGGGGTAAAGCAGCTGTACTGAACGGAACAAGACAGAAATGATAAAAGCAGGGGATGTAAGTGTTTGTAGTAGTTTGGTATTTTTTGTTTAATAAATGTATGAAAGAGGGGAAGGTACCTGTAGGGATTGACAGAGAGCATTTATAGTCCCTCTATATAAGGGAAGGGGACAAAAGAGATTGTAAAAATTATAGAGTAATAAGTTACTGATATACCAGGAAAAGTGTACGGTAGGGTTATTATTGAAAGAATTAGAAGGTAAAGACATGAATGTGGAATTGCGATAGCAAGGGAGGTTTTAGAGTGGGTAGCGGATGTGTATCAGTGTTTACACTGAAGCATATATGTGAACAGTATTTAGATAAAGGCAGGAAGTTTTTATTGCATTTATGGATTTCGATAGACATATGATAGAGTGGCTGGGGAAGCACTTGGCCAGCTGTTGCACGTATATGGAATCCGTGGTAGATACTAAATGCCAGTCAAGAGTTTTTTATGGGATACAGAGGATCAAGATTAGGAGTGTAGAAGAGAGGGAGACTATTCCCGGTAAAAGTAGGTCTTTAACAGGGATATGTAATGTCACTATGGTTGTTTACTAGATTTATAGATTGGGTGTAAAAGAAGTAAATGCTAGGGTGCGGACAGGGATGGGATTAAATTATGGAAATTAAATGCAATTGGAAGTGACATAAGGGTGGAAAGAAAGGCAGTTACATTTTGCTGATGATACTGTGGTTATGGTGATTCTAAAGAAAAATTGCAAAGGTTAGTGGAACGAATTTGGAGTATGTGTAAAGGTAGAAGTTGAAGGAACATATAATAGAGTAAGGTGATTAGAAGTATCAAATGATTTAGATAAAGAAAACTGGGATTCAAATTGTGGGAGGAAAGTAATGGAAGAAGGTGAATGGTTTTTCAGATATTTGGGAGTTGATGCGTCTACAGATGGATAAATGAAGGATGAGGTTACTCATAGATTGAAAGAAGGGAAAAAAGGTGAGTGGTACTTTGAGGTATATGTGGAGGGCAAAAAATGTTATTCAGGTGAAGGCAAAGAATGGAATGTATGAAAAGTATATTAGAGCCAATACACTATATGGGTGTGAAGCTTGGGTTGTAAATGCTGCAGCGAGGAGGCGGTTGTAGGTAGTGGAGATGTCCAGTCTACGACAATGTGTGGTATAAATATTATGTAGAAAATTCGGAGTGTGGAAATTAGGAGGTGTGGAGTTAATAAAAGTATTAGTCGGAGGGCTGAAAAGGGTTTGTTGATGTGGTTTGATCGTTTAGAGAGAATGAATCAAAGTAAAATGACATGGAGAGCGTATAAATCTGTAGGGGAAAGAAGGCGGGGTAGGGCTCGTCCTCGAGAAGGTTGGAGGGAAGGGGTAAAGGATGTGTTGTGGGCGAGGGGTTTGGACTTCCAGCAAGCGTGCGTGGATCGAGTTAATAGGAGTGAATGGAGACGAATGGTTTTTTGGGACCTTACGACTGATTGGAGTGAGCAGGATAATATTTAATGAAGGGGATTCCAGTGAAACAGGTTCTTTTTATATAACCGGACCTTTAGTCCCTGGAAAATGGAAGTACACTGGCTGCACTCTAAAGAGGATTTGAGATAATGGCAGAATTGAGTACTATGTAGTGTATTTTTATGATATATCTTATAAACTGTTTGTATTCTGGGCACATCTGCAAAAGCAGTGATTATGTGTGAGTTAGGTGAAAGTGTTGAATAAGAAGAAATAATACTTTTTGGGGATTTTTCCGTTCTTTTTGGTCACCCTGCCACGGTGGAGACGGCCGACAAGTTGAAAAAAAAAAATATATAATTTTATACATATAAATAAATGTAGGTATGACATCAAAACTTCCTGGGGACCCCTCCAATATATAAATATATATATATATATATAATATATATATTAAATAAATAAATATATATATATATATATATATATAGATACATTTCTATATATATATATATAATATATATATATATATATAATTATAGATATATATACATATATATATATATATATATATATAAATATATATAAATATCTATATATATATATATATATATATGTATATTATATATATATATATATATATATTATAAATAAAAATTATATATATATAAATATATATAATATATATATATATATATACATTATATATATAAATAATAAATATAATATATATATATATATATATAATATATATATATATATAATATATATATATATATATTAAAAAACCATTGTCTCCATTCACACCTATCAACACGCTCACGCATGCCTGCTGGAAGTCCAACCCCTCGCACACAAAACCTCCTTTAAACCCCCCTCCTCCAACCTATTTTTTTGTTTTCCTAGGGCGAAACACCTACCCCGCCACCTTCCACTACAGACTGATACACTCTTCACTTCGCGATTGTAATCAGTCTGTAGCGGAAGGAAGGCGGGTAGGGGTCGGCCTAGAAAGGTTGGAGGGAGGGGGTAAAAGGAGATTTTGTGAGGCAAGGGCTGGACTTCCACAGGCATGCGTGAGCATGTTGATAGGAGTGAATGGAGCAAAGGGTTTTTTTTACTTGACGTCTTTGGAGTGTGAGCAAAGTAACATTTATGAAGGGGATCAGGGAAACCGGCAGGGCCGGATTGAGTCCTGGAGAGGGAAGTACAGTGCCCGCACTCTGAAGGAGGGGTTTAAAGTTGCAGTTTAAAACTGGGGTTTTTAAAGCACCCCTTCGGGAAGACAAATGGAAAGGGAAAGATTGAAAAGTTTTTTTTTTCGGGGCCCCCCTGCCCTTTGGGAATCGGCCATGTGATAAAAATATAAATATATTATATATATATATATATTATAATATTATATATATAATATATATAATAAATATATATATATATTATATTATATTATTATATTTAAATTTTTTTAAAAATTAAAAATTCTATATATATTAATAATAAAATATAATATTATATTAAAATATTTATAATAAAAAATTATTAAATATATATATATTAAATAAATTTATATATATAAATATATATATATTAAAAAATATTTGTAATTATATATTATATATATAAAAATAATATATAAATATATCTGGGACCTTCCAGGAAAAGGCTGTGGGCATCCTGCCTGTTTTTGGCACAATATCTCATAATCAAGAACCCTACCAAGGATTATCACAACAGGTGTGTGTGAATATCTGCGCTCGGTTGGGAAAGGGGCAGAAGACAATGCGTTTCGTCTCTTCCTTTAGAATCAAGAAAAGTGTTTGTTGTGAATTCAGGGGAGGGAACATAATTCACCATGGGAAGGGGGGGTCATAAGGGGGAAAGGCTAAGGAGGGGAGGGGGGAGGCGGGGTTGAGGGGGAAAAAGTTCCCCTCCTTCCCCAAAACAGGCCGCATACACCTGTGCTCGTGTTCAAAACATGGGGGTGGGGTTTTTTCACCCTTGTAAGTGTTAGTGTTGTGCGTAGTGGGGCATTGGGATGCGTACACCAGTGTTAAAGCGGTGTGTCGTTATAGAGGGGGTGTGCAAGAGCTTTTGGGGGTATAGTAACAGGGCATAAGGGATAGTGGTGAATAAAAAAGGGGGCACGAGCAAGTGTGTATATAACAGGGCCCGAGCAAAGTGTGTTTTTAACAGGGGCACAGAGCATAGTGGGAAAAACAGGGGCACAGGCACAGGGTGTATAGTAACAGGTCACAAGCATTTGG
>NC_069414.1:6116734-6185170 GCF_026875155.1 Cherax quadricarinatus
GGGATAGTCCCTTGTGCCCTCTCTGTCTCCCTTTGTTTGCTGACCTGATCTATTGTTTTTATTTATAACTTCATGCTGAATGCCTTTTATACATTTACTGTTTCCACCTAATGTTGCAACCTGCTTTTTTTCCCACACACACCCATACCTCTATCTTCCATCAGTTTAAAATCATAGGCATTTCACCAATGGCCTTCTCAATCGAGTCTGCAGTGCTCCCCACCCCTCCCCCAGGAGAGGGTCCCCCTTTCCCTTGCAAAAAATTATCATGTTTGCCATAAAAGCTGTTAAAGTTGTCAATGAATGGGATTGAAAGTTCCTTGCAGTATCTGTCTAGCCAGCAATTTACACCAATTGCCCTAGACACCATTCATTTCCTACTCCCCTTCTAGGCAAGATGCTACATTTTGATTGGGATCCCTCCTTAGACTTGATAAAAATCTATAGCTGACCTGTACTTATCTAGCAGCTCTTCTCTCCTACCCTTCCAATTTATTTTTTCCCACCAGCACTGAGACAGATAATGGGCTTTTTCCCCAAATTACCTGACATGATATTATCCAGCTGTTGACAATGTCCCCAACACCAGCTCCAGGGAAGCACACTCTATCTCTCATCTTTTAGTCCTATTACAAAAAGCACGGTCAATATATCTTACCTGAGAGTCACCAACCACAAGAATGCGCTTACCTCCATTAGCAGGGGCAGTAGTATCCTTACCTTCACTGGTCATGAAGTACATTCATCTGAAGAACAGAGAAGCGATTTCCTACCTTCAGATTTCACTCTTAACTTTCCTTACTCTGATCGGCCCCCCATTACTGTGAAACCACTCGCCACTTGTAGCAGGTGCTGGGCTGCACCTCACTGCTGGTAGCCGTTGCTACCTCCCCAACTACAGCCTCCTCATAGCGAGAGACAGACTGCACCTCACTGCTAGAAGCCTCATTCCCCACAACTCCAGCCACCTCACACTCTCTCCCAGACCCATTGAGGTGGACCTTCAGCCTCCTAATCTCCTCCTGGAGAAGCAAGACCTCCTCCTTCAACTCTCCAACCTCAATTTTTAAAACACTGCAGAAGCAAGCCATGCTTTGTAACCGTCCACGGTAATCCCCAAAGCAGCTCAGGGTCTGTGACCTCACGTGACGACTGACCACGCAACTGACAGATGTATAATGCCATTATACATAAATTCCATTAAAACAAAATAAAACTGTGCAAGTAATACAAATTAAAGACAATCGTCTTACCCCTTCCCATCTGCTAATTACTTAAGAACATAAAAAAGAAGGAACACTGCAACAGGCCTACTGACCCATGCGGAGCAGGTCCACAACCCCCCTTCCCCGGAATTAGCCCAATGACCCACCCAGTCTGGTCACCTCCACTCAAGGATGAAACACGGCACCAGACCCAGCAGCACAAGCTAGTCAGGTCCAACTCACATCCACCCACACCTACTCATGTATTTATCTAACCTATTTTTAAAACTACACAACGTTATAGCCTGAATAACTGTACATGGGAGTTTGTTCCACTCATCCACAACTCTATTACCAAACCAGTGCTTTCCTATATCCTTCTTGAATCTGAATTTTTCCAGCTTGAAACCATTGCTGCGAGTCCTGTCTTGGCTGGAAATTTTCAGCACGCTATTTACATCCTCTTTATTTATTCCTGTTTTCCATTTATACACCTCAATCTGCGCCTTTCGAGAGAGTGCAGATTCAGGGCCCTCAGTCTATCCTCATAGGGAAGATTTCTGATACATGGGATCATCTTTGTCATCCTCCTCTGTACATTTTCCAGAGCATTTATATCCATTCTGTAATACGGTGACCAGAACTGAGCAGCAGTCTAAATGAGGCCTAACGAAGGATATATAGAGTTGAAGAACAACCTGAGGTCTTCTATTATTTATACTTCTAGATATGAAGCCAATAATTCTGTTAGCTTTATTGCGAACACTAATGCACTGTTGTCTTGGTTTTTAGATTACTGCTAACCAGAACTCCTAAATCCTTTTTGCAATCAGTAGTATTAAGATCTACATTATTTAGTTTATATGTGGCATGGGTATTTAACTGTCCAACATTTAGAACTTTGCATTTGTCAATATTAAACTGCATCTGCCACATCTCCGACCATTGCGTCAGTCTATTCAAATCATTCTGGAGTGCTCTAGTGTCCTCATTAGAATGAATTGGACGGCCTATTTTGGTGTCATCAGCAAATTTGCTTATGTCGCTATTTATTCCCTCATCTATGTCATTTATGTAAATTGTGAACAACGACGGGTCCAACACTGACACCTGAGGAACACCGCTTGTAACTCGCCCCCATTTTGATTTCTCCCCAATTATGCAAACTCTCTGCTGTCTATTTGTCAGCCATGTCTCTACCCAGGAAAAAATTTCTCCTCCTATTTCGTGTGCCTTAAGTTTTCTCAATAGCCTCTGGTGTGGAACTATATCGAAAGCCTTACTGAACTCACGAAATCGTAATGACACGATTGCGACAAACCATACCACGGACAGGGATAGAACCCGCGATCAGAGTCTCAAAACTCCAGACCGTCGCGTTAGCTACAATAAGATTCATCCAACTAGGTATATACCTAGTTGGATGAATCTTATTGTGGCTAGCTGGTCCAGTGGCTAACGCGACGGTCTGGAGTTTTGAGACTCTTTGATCGCGGGTTCTATCCCCGTCCGTGGTATGGTAAGCCTTACTGAAGTCCATATACACAATATCATATTCATTAACATAATCTACCTCCTCAAACACCTTAGTGAAAAATGTTAGTAAATTCGTAAGACAGGAACGCCACTTTGTAAAACCATGTTGAGATTCATTAATCAATCTGTGCCTGTCAAGTTGGCTACGAATTGCCTCGGCAATTATTGATTCCATATATTTTCCCACTATGGAGGTAAGGCTTATTGGTCTATAGTTCGAAGCCAAGGACCTGTCACCTGCCTTGTAAATAGGTATTACATTTGCCATTTTCCACTTATCAGGCACTATGCCAGTTTGTAGTGAATAATTACATTCAGTAAATATTCAAGCAGAATAACTAAACCACCCCATTTACCCCAGTTCACCATATTGTACATCTCACCGTTGTTCATTTAACTTACAAACTAATAACCAACATTATTTAAACCTATGAACATATTATATTGATGACAATAACAACTCTGCAATAGTGAAAAATGTCAACTGCTATCCTAACATTACAATTAATATTAATAAATGAACACAGTATCGGATCTTCCACATACAATATAACAGCAAGTGTCACAAAAAACTCACTGCACATTTAACTCTGCACTGACACAAAAAATTCCTCAGCACCTGAACACATTGTCCCGTTACATCGAAGTCAAATACTGAAGTATACAATTTTAAACATTACATCAATCAAATAATATACATGGCAATATGCTTTAATAGGCAATTAAATACATGTCACTTCACAGGTAGATGTGTAATGCCACTATACAGAAATCCGATACGACTACTTTATAAGTAATACAAAAAAAAGAGACAATCCCCAAACCCCTTCTCATCTGCTAATTACAAAGTACACAGACAAGTACTTGAGTAAAGATCCAAACATTATAACCATCAACCCCCCCCCCCCCCCCCCCGTCCCCCATTTTTTCCCCAGTGTACCATATTTCACAACATCTGACGGTTGTTCAAACAACTTAAAAAATAATAAATAACATAATTTAAACTGAAGGAAATAGTATTATAACTATAAACAAAAGCCCTACAATAGTTAAGAATGCCATCGGGCATAACATTACACTTGATATAGACACGCAGTCACTTTATACTTATACCCATATTTAAAGAAGTTGACACATAATATCACATGAAATATGATTTAAAAATATATTTACAAGATTTATAGCATTATCATACTTGCTCGGTAACATACATAATAATATAAAAATACCCAACCGATCTGATAAGCCTCCTCGCTTCCCCATGACCACCCATTACATAACACGTTAACAGATCAACACCATGCCTTGCCCTTCTAGGGCAGGGTAGGTGCCTGAGCCAGAGCTTACAACTCACAAGACTGTCATTCCCATTAGCCCCCTTGGGGCGGGGATGGCAGACCAGAGAGGCCTAGCTTGTGGCTAGGCCTGGGGACAGTTGGTCCCAAAGATGAGGGGGTACTTGTGCCTCCTCCCATGGGAGACTTAGGTCTCAGACACTCCCTGAAGAGGGAGCCAAGGCCGGTCCACCACTTGGAAAAGGCCCGGGCCGGGAGAATACCGGCGAATCTTTAATAATAATAATAACAACACATCAACAATTAAAGCTTTGCTCTATCAAAAGAGTATACGATCAAAAATTTATGCCAGGTATACACTCCCCCTCCCTGTATTGCAGAGACCAATCCTATCCATCCATTACACAAATAATTCGCGTAACCCTCTCACATTCAATACCCTATACGGGCCTGGAAAATCTATAACCCATCTTCGTCCATACACTACCTCATTCCTACACTTTGTTTTATAGAAATGCCCGGCCAAAGCCCGTATTCTCTCTTCCCCCTCCTCCCACATTGCCCACGATATAGAAATATAATCCACCACTAAATACTTCTTTTGCACCAACCGCACATCATTCATCATCAACGGATAAACCATTGCCACATGCCACAATTTAGGATAAATGATTGTGTTTATAACTATGTCCCTCTGATGGATAGTCAGCCCACTCGACCATATGCCCCCCAACCTCCTCAATACTCCCTTACAGAATTGGCTTCCCTAGCTTCTTGCCATGCCCTTCTGTACAATACCCTACAGAAATAACAAAAAGGCACAATACCGTGACTGGAACGATACACAAATAACCCGCACATAAAAGACAGAAGCTTACGACGACGTTTCGGTCCGACTTGGACCATTGACAAAGTCACACTAACAGAGGTGGAGCAGGACGGCTATATATAGGCAGGAAGAGGTGGAGGTAGTAGTAGTGGTAGTAGTAGTAGTAGTAGTAGTACAAGAATAGTATATAATACCGACAGGATGAAATGACACATGCACAACACCCGGGCATCCCCACCGTAGACGTTTCGCCATCCAGCCAGCCACTGGATGGCGAAACGTCCACAACAAAGACAACCAGACGCCGCACATGTGTCTAATTTCATCAGTAGATGTAGTAGAAGAAGAAGAGGTAGTAGTAGTGGTAGTGGTAGAAGTGGGAAATAAGGAAGACGAGCCAGACAAATACAAAGGAAGGGGAGCACTGCAAGAGAGCTAGAAACCCACAGAGGGAGAGCAAGCGCACCGAGGTGCGTGAAAGGGGAAGTGGTGAAATAAAATAAAGAAGGAACAGAAACACGAGACAGGAGAGAGAAAGACAACCCAGAGGAGAAAAGGAGAGAGGAAAGGGGAAGAGGAAGAAGAAAAAGAAGGAGAAGAAGAAAAAATGAGGATTCAGGTTAAGTCAGGTTAAGTCAGAGATTATAGCCATCCTATTGACTGGTCTTCTGCTAAAACTGTCTTCCCTACTTCCAACTCGAACAGTCGCCGTTTAGTTGAATCCTCTCTTATACACAACTTTCCTTGTATGAACCTTAGCCCTGGCTTCGTCTCTGTAGATGCCTTCCTCTCCCACTACATTGTAAAATGCTCCAAACTTCAGAACACCCGTGACTTAACCTGAATCCTCATTTTTTCTTCTTCTTCTTTTTCTTCTTCCTCTTCCCCTTTCCTCTCTCCTTTTCTCCTCTGGGTTGTCTTTCTCTCTCCTGTCTCGTGTTTCTGTTCCTTCTTTATTTTATTTCACCACTTCCCCTTTCACGCACCTCGGTGCGCTTGCTCTCCCTCTGTGGGTTTCTAGCTCTCTTGCAGTGCTCCCCTTCCTTTGTATTTGACTGGCTCGTCTTCCTTATTTCCACTTCTACCACTACCACTACTACTACCTCTTCTTCTTCTACTATATCTACTGATAAAATTAGACACATGTGCGGCGTCTGGTTGTCTTTGTTGTGGACGTTTCGCCATCCAGTGGCTGGCTGGATGGCGAAACGTCTACGGTGGGGATGCCCGGGAGTTGTGCATGTGTCATTTCATCCTGTCGGTATTATGTACTATTCTTGTACTACTACTACTACTACTACTACCACTACTACTACCTCCACCTCTTCCTGCCTATATATAGCCGTCCTGCTCCACCTCTGTTAGTGTGACTTTGTCAATGGTCCAAGTCGGACCGAAACGTCGTCGTAAGCTTCTGTCTTTTATGTGCGGGTTATTTGTGTATAATACCCTACAGACTTTAATCTGGTCTACCACCTGCCAACCATACTTTTGTCCCAAGTTCCTTCCCACCCATGAACCAGCCTCTAACAATTTAGACTTAACTCCATTAAGACACATACCTGTTGCCCCACTAAATATCTCAAGGATGCGGCCTATATTCCTTAATCCCTTCTCTCCCCCAACTGAAACCGTCATGTCGTCAACATACCCAACTAATCCAGTAGCACCCCGATTCCTTACCCTTCCTTCACCCACCCCGACATTAATCATCCTATTTAGAGGATCTTGCAGACATGCAAATGGGATCTGAGACACGGGGCATCCCTGTCTCAGTCCCCTACCCATACTAACTACCAACCCCACCCATCCATTGATTTGCACCCGTATTTCTGCGCCTTTGGATAATGTCTCCTCCCATCGGACAATTTCCTCACCAAAACCCATGCACCTCATTATCATCCATAACGTCTCTCACTCTACACAGTCATAAGCAGCCTTCCAATCCAAAGCAAGAATACCCCTTCCACCCTTCCTATGATCATCTATATTGTCCTTTATCCTCCCATGCCCACTAAACACTGACCACCCCGGCACACCCTTCTGTCCCTTATCTATAATCCTCCCAATAATACTGCATAACCTATTACCTAAAACTCCTGCAAACAATTTATAATCACGGCACATTAAAGATAAACCTCTATAATCTAGGATGCTATTCTGCACTTTGCCCTTCGGAATCATGACAACGACCCCTGTTCATTGCATCATACCCATACATCCATTTACCTTCATTACACCCAACAAACACACCAAGCATTCCTTCAGGACCTCCCAGTTACTTAAGTAAAAATCATTTGGAATGCCATCAATCCCAGGCGTCTTCCCTATACTCATCCCCTTTAATGTCATCAACACCTCCTCTTGACATACGGGGCCCCTCTATCTCCACCCTGTCATCTGATTCCAGGGTTCGTGATATCTCTCTCTCCAAAATATGCAAGTCCCCCATCTTCCTATTACCCCCTCTCATATATATCTCAAACCATTTATCCGAAAACCACTCATACCTTCAGTCGTTACTAACCACTGACCCACCGTGTACCCTCCCACGTCCTGATGTGTTTCAAACTTTAACATATTCATTATATTTTACCAGATCTTTAATCACTGCAGAATCCAAGCTGACGGTTTATCACCCCATAAAACCTCCTCCAACACACCCGTTAATCTCTCACCATCAAATCTTGCATTCTGCATCTCCAGCAATTGCGTCTTTATACCCTCAATCACCGAAACCAGATATACTCCACGACAACCTTCATAACACTGTTTTAACTGCTCCTCCAAATGCATCTGTAATCCATATTTCCACTGTCCAGCCTCCCTTTCTTTCCTCATATAAAAACTACGGATTCCCACTTTAGCACATTGCTCCCACCACAGTAATATATCATCTCCCAGCTTTCCTTTGTTCCATTCATTTTTCCACCATTCCGCAAAACTAAGTCCACTCTCCATATCCTCTAACAAGCTCACATTTAGTTTCCAATAACTCATAAAACGTTTCGGCAACTCACCCCATCCCACGTCCACAACCACCCTTCTATGATCCGAAAATACAACATTTACAGTTTCCATATTATTAACTTGTATCCCAGGAGAGCCATAAATGCAGTCCAAGCGTGCCGCATTACCACTCCTCACATAAGTATGCTAAACCACCCACCCCTCCCCGCTCACTACATCCACTAAGCCGACTCCCATTAATACATCCCATAGGACTCCCAGCACACACCCACTCCTCTTGGCTCCACATCCTTTCTACGTATCACACAATTCCAATCCCCCCCCCCATAAATAATGCAAAAACAGGAAGTCCTCACATATGATAAATAAGAACATCCCTCACAAAATCTTCTTTAATTAACGCGCCTATTGCTATCTCCAGGCATGTAAACACTTACAAAACACACACGAACCCCACCCCATGTCTCATCCACCCTTACTAGTCTCCCGTCCCTCCCTTCTCCCCAGTGTAACATTTGAAATGGACTAGTCTCCGCTATTAAAACAGCTGCACCTCCCATGAGTTTACCCATATACCCAGTATAAACTTTGTACCCGTCAACCAAAAAATCCCGACCAAACTTAAAATTATGTTCTTGTAAGAGAGACCTGTACCCCATAGCACCTTAAAAAGGCACAGAACATCCTTCTCTTCACTTCGACCCTTAGGCCATTTATATTCAATGTTAAGCACTTAAAAATGCTGTCGGGGGCTTACCAATCGATCTCTTACCATGTGCTTCTTTACGATTTTGCTCAATATACTTTTCACTATGCGCAGTCCTTGTCACCTCTATCCCCTTCCCCTTCCCCCTCTCCCCCGTGACTTTCCTAGCCACATCCACTGAGTGCTTTTTACCCAATCGTTGTGTTGGCATAAGGATATCGTCACTGTCTGAGGCAACTGCTTCCCTCTTACGTGAAGCTTCAACAGTGATCATCTTTTCATTTGGATTGCATCCCTTGTGAATGTCAGCCACAGTTTCACAAAGCCCCTGTGGTTGCCCATCCCTTCTACCCTCATTCTATCCCTCATAAACTCCTCCCTGATCCATTTGTTGCCCATCAAAGCCTATTTTCAGCGTTCCTTCCTCATGCTGATCACCCAAAAATTGCTGTATTACATTGTTTATGGCATCTGACACTTCATTAACCAAATCCACTTGTCCCACCTTTTCCTCCATACATATTTTCTCAACGTCCTGTGTCACCTCCGGTAATGTAATACACTTCACCGGATTGTCATCCACAATCTCACTCCACGTCCTACTCGCCCGAAGCTGCTCTCCTAAAACTGGGACAGTATCACTCTCTCCTTTACCACTCCTGTCCCTGCTCCCTGTGTCCCGGTCGACGAACGTCGTGGACACTGTGCAGCCACATGTTCAAACGCACCAAACAGTCGACAGGTTCTCCTTTGCTCGGCATATGTGACATATACCTGAGTTTTAAAATCACTCAAAGCTACAAATGAAGGTATGGATCGCCACAAGGACATTTTGAGGGTGAAAGATCCCTCACACAGTCCCGCATACATACCATCTGACCATCTTCCAATCATTGCTTGATGTATGACTCCATATTCGTCGAACGATGCTTTGATGTCATCTTCATCCACCTCAAAGGGGATAGTCCGTAATTTTACCCAAGAATAATACGTTCCTCATTCACACTTCCAAACCAGGGTTCGCCGTCATACACACATCCTGGCACTGGTCCATCACCTTGTCATATATCAAAATCGTCACGAATTTCACGAATATCCTCGTTGAACCATTTAAGACAATGCCATACAGATCTTCGTTGTTGATTCCGTATATATCTCTTAAGATAGCAGGCAGTAGAACAGATGCATTTGTGTTATACACTGCACCTTTCATCACCTCTATGCACACAGTGTTGACATGTCTCCTGACAGTCTGCGCCATCTTGAGAAAATCTCACAGTGCTACCAACAGACAGAAGCAAAACAGCCAACGTCCGCTCTCCACCAAGGGTGTGTGACGAATGGAAGAGCTAACGTGCAGCACAATCTCCCGGCCCAAAAGCGAAGAGGTCAACGATACTACTTATTCAGTGTTTTTTTTTATTAACACATTGGCCGTTTCCCGCCAAGGTAGGGTGGTCCGAAAGGCATGCTTAAACTAAAGTTATAAAACTGTAAAGTTATAAAACTCCTTCAGCTAACTTCCCATTACTCGCACTGCTTATTCAGTATGTACCATTATATTTTGTGTGTCTGGCATTTTATATTGTCCTTTGCAGTGTCTCATTCTTCTTGATTTTTACAGACTGTGTATCATTATTATTTCAAGCAAGATTATTTATCAGTGTAGTGAGTGATCCCTTGATTGATTATTTGTGTTCTCTGCAATTATTTTGAGTTATTATTATGTGAGTAAATTACCTGCATGAGATTTACAGGGTATTTCCTGAATTATTACCTGCAAGTAATTTGGGTGAAGTAAGTGGGACTTAGACACAGAAGGTCGCCAAACTGCAATTCCCTCGAAGCCCATTCTTTACCATTCTCACAAAAAGCTAGACATAACATTAAATTAATAATTATAATATTAAAACCAGCTACTGTGTAGACAAATACATTTACTCTGGTGAATCTTTTAATATTTTGCCAAGGTTTGTTTAATGCTATTCGTAATAAAGCAAACAATGCTGCTGGATGTAAAACATCAGAAGAAACCATTGTTAGACTTGCAATAAACAGTCTTGCCAGATCATCCTCGCCTGGAGAAATCGGTCGGATCATCAGTACCCGTGATATTAAAATTTTTAAGACATGGTCATAATACGAGAAATTGTTTTTTTCTTATCTTTTCCCAAAGACAACTTCAGACTCTTATGTCATTCTTAGTGAATTCGTGAACGGGACATCTATTGCAGGTGAAAAATAAAGTGTTTTGCAGTTCGACTCTCTAAGCTGCTTCGATAAGGCAGTAAACGTTTCATCCTTTATTCCTGAAAGTAGTAATGACGCCACTCTGCATTCTGATAATTTAGCAGCCTTTGCCTCTATGAAATCAGTATAACCTTCCTTCTTGTATGCATACACAGCTACTACTCCTCCGACCGTATATATGAAATCTTTAGCAGTCCTAGTGCATACTTTCCCTTACACCAACCCTAAGTTAAACAGTTCTACAACTCCTTCACTGTGAATAGCCAGTCATGTCACTCGTCTAGGGCTAGCTTAAAGAGTAGTCGTTGTGTTCGTAGTGCAAGAAGTGCACTCAGCAACCATTGTATGAGAACCTGTTATAATTGCGTAAGCAGAGGTCATATTGCTGTAAATTGCACGGTTGTCCAAAGTCGTACTCCAGGTAGCGCACCCAGCTCACGCACTGAGGTCCGGAGGTCGATCCCCTGTATGGGTGCCTCCTTAAGACACCTACTGTCGATATTCATCTATCAGTAAAATGGGTACCTGGGTGTTTGTCGACTGGAGTGGGTCGCATCTTGGGACAAAATTGACCTATTTGCACGAAATGCTCTGCATAAGTAAGGTCTGTATAGCAGTATGTCACCTAGGCCTGAACATCTTTTAAAGGTACTTGTAGAAATAAATATTATGATCATCATTATTATTATTATTATTATTATTATTATTATTATTATTATTAACCATACTGTAGTTTTCATAGAGTTCGTGGACATGACACATCTGAGTGTATCAGTCATCAAGCAAGTATTATAGATCCTTCCATGGTCGTCCAAACCATAGACACAAAGAGGTCTTAAGAGGATATGGTTCATAGAACAAACAGAATCCGTCTCTAGCTTTGGGTCA
Source organism: Cherax quadricarinatus (assembly GCF_026875155.1). NCBI lineage: Eukaryota > Metazoa > Arthropoda > Malacostraca > Decapoda > Parastacidae > Cherax > Cherax quadricarinatus. The sequence goes on from NC_069414.1 coordinate 6,128,414, forward strand.
ACCCGAGCGCCCAAATCTAAACATTCCATGCTGACAGTATGGACAATATTCCATTCCTCTTCAAAATTCCTTTGATGCCTCATGCAGTCTAGAGGAAGAATGCCTCGTTCATGATGTTGGTTCACATGTTTTCGACGAACTCATTTTTGGGGATGCGATCAAAAATACCTTCTCTGATAGCGACTCACATTGTTTGCATCTTCATTCCAATGCAACAATAAATTCCTTAGTACTAACTTCTGTGCTCAATGAGCCTGTTCCTGCATTTGTGGACTCTAGTGCACAAGTTAATAAAGTAAGATAAAGCCTGTTTAAGAATAAGCAGTTACCTTGTGTCCTCTGAGTAGAACCAACTCTTGTAACTACCCTTTGAAGAGTGATTGCTTCTAGTCTGCTTGTCCGAGATCAGACTTCCCTCACCTTCTCCATCCAAGGTAGAGACTTTTCTTCCTCCTTTACTGTTGCAGACCACATTAATTTCCCTGGTGATCTTCAGGGATATGCATCGATGTGAGACTTTCATATCGTGCTTGATTCTTACCAGTGGCATGCCCAAACTGACGGCATGATCATACCATTCTGGAGATACCAGCTTGGATCCAAGATCCGATTTGTGCTTTCTCTAGTAATGTAACCAAGTGGTCAGACACTAGCAATCTTGTTATTCCTGTCTGGAATCCTATTCCTAGTGTGTAGTCGCCTTAGGTGTTAGAGGAGCCTCAGACACCTTTGGGTACTAAGAATATCATTGTGACGGCTACTTGCCCAAGTAGTAGTTCCTCCACAGAGGATGCCTTGTCGGAAAATGACTACTTGCAACAAGCCATGCCATCTCTTGAAGATGCCACAGGCAGTCTGTACAGAGATGCTTCTGTCTTGGCAAGTGCACTCCCTAGGGTGTCTGTTCTTATACCTCGTGTTCGAGATGGTGATAACGTCCTAGTTGACAGTGATTCTTGTAAGGTAAAGGGGTTTGTTTGTCGAACCATCCTTACATAATGTAAGAGATAGCAAGATCCATTTTTTCCTTGCAAATACCGCTGGTCAGTATCTGCCTCAGAGGGAACACCACCATCGTTGACCTTGTTCACTATTCATATCCTGTTCGGGTAGAGAAAGAGTTGTCACCTGTGGCATGCAAAGAGTATGTAACCTTTATTCGGCGCATGTACACACCCTCATTTACAGGCTATCTCCCCCAACCAGCGAACCAGGTTGCTAAGAGTTGATGATGGGGCCCCGTCGTTCAACTAGTGACCAGGTTCTAGCCAATAAGAAGATGGTTTTGGCAATCGCAGAGGCTATGTGGGTACCACTCTCCTGTCTGCCCTTGTCATTCCCATTCTAGAGCTGGTTGAAGCACGGTCTGCTATTATGTGGCTTCTATTTCTGCCTTGCTTACCGTGGAGTGCACTATACTTATCACTGTAAATAGTGTACATATTGCTGTTCTAAATTGGTGAAGGATAATATAAGTCTAACCTTTTTCTGCTGTGTTTATTTTGCTCCCATTACACCCGGGACAACAGGCCATTTTGAATCCTGGGTTGTAATATCACCTGACCAGTGGGTCAGTGCTATTTCAAGCAAGAATAGTCCATCCACTCACCAGTAGAGGAGAAAGATGTTGCTCCCACTGATTTCTCAAACGAAGTTACGAGTTTGTTGCAATTGTTTAACAAATGTCATAGAGCTGTTTCTTTACCAGGTGAGATGGCTTTAACAAACCTACTGTCCCACTGTATTCCACCTGAACCTGGCACTAGACGTAATTATGTACCTCCATACAGTATGCCTCATTTACAAGTTGCTGTCGCAGAGGAACTAGTCATTAAGATGCTTGACAGGTACTGCAAGGAACTTGCGATCCAATTCATTGATAACTGAGACAAATTCTATGGCAAACATGATATGTATGCAAGGGATGGGGTTCACCTCTCTGGGACTGGAGTGGTTGCATTGGCCATTTCGATTGAAGGGGTAATTGATGACTTGTCTAGGACTTTAAACTGATGTATTATAGAGGTATGGGTATTTGTGTGGAAACAATCAGGCTGCAGTATTTTGTTCGTAACAGCAGATATTGTCAGGACACCTCAGGGATATGTTTAAAAGACAATATTCAAAATAAAGTTCCTAATAAAGGCAAAGCAACTGATCAACAAACAGAGATAGTAGATGGCAACTAGTGACTAACTCCCTTAAGGTTTACTATACAATTAGTAGGAGTCTAAGAAATAAGATAGATGAGCTAAAATTGCTCGAAAGGCAGGTAATATAGATATTATTGCTATAACTGAGACATGGTTCAACTTGAAGGATAGAGAAATGCCTTCTGAATGAAGCATAAAGGATTATAAACTATTCCACACTGACAGGGTCAACAGGAAGGGTGGTGGAGTGGCGATGTATGTCAGAGATAATTTAAATTGTTGTGTTAGATATGATATAAGAATAGAAACATCGGACACAGAATCTGTTTGGCTACAGTTTCTCGAGGGGAATGAAAAATTAATTTTGGGTACGATATATAGGCCCCCAAACCTTGATAGGGAGTGCAGTAAGCTGCTATGGGACGAAATTCATAAGGCGTCTAGATATGAAAATGTTGTGTTAATGGGAGATTTCAACTTTAGACAAATTGATTGGAACAATGTGACAGGAAATCTTGAGTCTAGTGACTTTCTTGATATGGTTCAGGGTTGCTTTTTAAAACAGTTTGTGACAGAAAAAACTAGAGGAAATACTCTGCTTCACTTGGTTCTTGCCAACAAAGATTCAATAATTAATAATCTTGAGGTTAATGATGAGCTTGGGGAAAGTGATCACAAATCACTTAGTTTCAATATATTACGGAATTACCCAGTAAACTGCAATCAAATGTCTGTCCCAGACTTTCGATTGGCTGATTTCATGGGACTGAAAAATTTCCTGGGTGGGCTAAATTGGGATGATCTGACTATGAGTCAGGTAGCTGGTGTTGGTTGCCAATATGACGTTTTTCAGAGCATAGTTCTAGCTGCTCAGTCAACTTTTGTTCCGAGAAGGGAAATTAGATCTAACAAAAATCATCCCAAATGGATGAACAATAGATTAAAACATCTCATTGGTCAAAAGAGAGGCATATATAGGCGTATCAGAATAGGGGATCGGCAGTTAAGAAATCAATATATTCAGTTAAAGAGAGAAATATAAAAAGGAATAAGAAAAGCAAAAAGGGGTTATGAGGCTAAAGTCGCAAGGGATTCGAAGACTAACCCAAAAATGTTCTTTCAGGTATACAGAAGTAAGATTATAGACAAGATAGACCCACTTAAGAGTAACTCAGGTCAGATCACTGACAATGATAGGGAGATATGTGAAATTTTCAATTCTCACTTCCTCTCAGTTTTTACTCAGGAAGATACTAACGAAATTCTAGAAATAATAAATTATTTAGAACAGAACGATAATAAACTATGCACGATTGCAATAACTAGTGACAAGGTCCTCAGACAAACAGAGAAACTAAAACCTAACAAATCCCCAGGCCCTAATGAATTGTTTGCAAGGGTTTTAAAGGAATGTAAAGAGGAACTCTGCAAACCTATGGCTAATCTTTTCAACGGCATAGTCCCTGATAAGTGGAAAATGGCAAATGTAATACCTGTTTACAAATGCAGGTGACAGGTCCTTAGCTTCGAACTATAGACCAATAAGCCTTACCTCCATAGTGGGAAAATTTATGGAATCAATAATTGCCGAGGCAATTCGTAGCCATCTTGATAGGCATAAATTGATAAAATGAATCTCAACACGGTTTTACTAAGGAGCGTTCCTGTCTTACGAATTTACTAACTTTTTTCGCTAAGGTGATTGAGGAGGTAGATCAAAGTAATGTTTATGATATTGTGTAAATGGACTTCAGTAAGGCTTTCGACAGAGTTCCACAACAGAAACTTTTGAGGAATCTTAAGGCACACGGAATAGGAGGAGAATTTTTTTCCTGGGTAGAGGTGTGGTTGACAAATAGGCAGCAAAGAGTTTGCATAAATGGGGAGAAATCAGAATGGGGGCACGTCACAAACGGTGTTCCACAGGGGTCAGTGTTGGACCCCTTGTTGTTTACAATTTACATAAACGATATAGATGAGGGAATAAAAAGCGACATAAGCAAATTTGCTGATGACACCAAAATAAGCAGTCCAATTAATTCTATTGAGGACTATTATTTATTTATTTATTTTTATGTTTTTGCAAACAGTACATTGAGATTTTGTATATACAATAGTGGGTTGCAAAGTGAGCCTCTATTATGGCTAGGCATTATGGGCCAACTTAACATTATTGGCTTACAGACTACTTAACACTAAGGATTATATCATAGTTGTACAGTAGGATAGTAATTATTTCATAAATGTACAGTAGATTATTAATTGTTACAGTAGATTATTAATTGTTAGTGCACTCCAGGATGATTTGAATAGACTGATGCAGTGATCGGGGAAGTGGAAGATGCAGTTTAATATAGACAAATGCAAAGTGCTAAATGTTGGACAGGACAATAACCATGCCACTTATAAACTTAATACCACTGATTGTGAAAAGGATTTAGGAGTTCTGGTTAGCAGTAATCTGAAACCAAGACAACAGTGCATAAGTGTTTGCAGTACAGCTAACAGGATCCTTGGCTTCATACAGAAGTCCTCAGGTTGCTCTTCAACTCTATATATCCTTGGTTAGGCCTCATTTAGATTATGCTGCTCAGTTCTGGTCACCATAATACAGAATGGATATAAATGCACTGGAAAACGTACAGAGGAGGATGACAAAGTTGATCCCATGTATCAGAAATCTTCCCTATGAGGATAGACTGAGGGCCCTGAATCTGCACTTTCTCGAAAAGCGTAGAATTAGGGGGGATATGATTGAGGTGTATAAATGGAAAACAGGAATAAATAAAGAGGTTGTAAATAGTGTGCTGGAAATATCTAGTCAAGACAGGACTCACAGCAATGGTTTCATGTTGGAAAAGTTCAGATTCAGGAAGGACATAGGAAAGCACTGGTTTGGTAATAGAGTTGTGGATGAGTGGAACATACTCCCGAGTACCGTCATAGAAGCTAAGACCTTGTATAGTTTTAAAAATAGGTTGGATAAATATATGAGTGGGTGTGGGTGGGTGTGAGTTGGACCTGACTATCTTGGGCTACTAGGTCTGGTGCCCTGCTCCTTCCTTAAGTGGAAGTGACCTGACTAGGTGATCATTGTTCAAGGCCGGGGGGTGGCATAGACCTGGTTTGCATGGGTCAGTAGGCCTATTGCAGTGTTCCTTCTTTCTTATGTTCTTATGTTCTTATGATGGCATCACTGTGCATAATAATTCATCATGGAATGTGCCCTTGATTCTAGTACCTAAAATTGGCAGTACTTGGCATCAGGTAACTGACTTTAGGAAGTTGAATACTAAATCGATACCTAATCATTTCCCATTTCATATACTAGGTAATCTTTAATGGATTAACAGAGATAACAGAGTCTTATCGACCCTAGACTTGCTACAAGAGCTAAGAGCATTTTCCACTTTAACAGGTCATTATCATTTCCTCAGAATGGCCTTTGGGTTACACTCATCACCTATCACATTTTCGAGGCTCATATTTAGAGGCCCAAGTCACAGGTAACATGTTCATAGTGTACCTAGATGACATAACTGCCATGCCCCAAGACGTGGAGACGTATCTCAAAAAAAATTATTTGGTGCTTAGTAAGCCTGAAGAAGCCAATTTAAAAATCAATCTCTCTAAATGTCAATTTCTAGGATCAGAGATCAAGTTTCTTGGTCATGTAGTCACTCTTAGAAGGGTTAAAACTGACCAAAATAAAGTAACTGCTGTATAAAATTTTCCATCTCCAAAAATTGCTGATGCTGTAAGATCCTTTGTGGGCATAGCAAGTTTTAATAGATTCTTTATTGCCAATTTCTCTTCTATAGATGATCCTTTCATCTGAATCTTCTGTCAAGAAAGAGAATTCCAAACTCTAAAAGAAAATCTAATTTCTGCTTGTATCTTGAAATTTCCAGATTTTTCCAAGCCTTTCTATTTAATAGCAGATGCTAGTTCCATTGCATAGGTGCCATCCTAGCTCAAAGTACAATGCATTTGCTAGTCGTGTCCTTTCCAAGGCTGAATGAAATTGTACAGTAATTGAGCAAGAAGCCTTAGCAATAGTCTGGTCCTTATATATATATATATATATATATATATATATATATATATATATATATATATATATATATATATATATATATATAATATATAATATTAATACTGGTCCAAGACATTATATATATGAATTCATAGAACACATGTTCCACAGATTCCTTTATTGCAGAATAAACAACCGACTGGAAGACTAGCCAGGTGGTTCTTGACTATCCAAGAGTTCAATCCAATCTTTGAATACTTGCCAGGTGAATCAAATATAGTTGCATATGCTTTATCTCGACACATTAGTATAACCAGTAGCAGATCCTCCATTCAGTACTGAGGATATAAAGAATGCTCAAGAAACAGATCTTATATGGTCTGGTGTGATTCCATTCCTTCTGCAGAAAGATCGAACTCTCTCTGTGAAACCACCAGCACCTGTCAGTGACTTTGTCCTGAACCTAGACTTAGTATATCATATAGCCAATTTGGGTACTCATAGTTGAAGAATACATCTGGTAGTAATTCCGAAGTGAATTACTACCAGATGAATGATTACTAGTGAATGACTACTAGTGAATGACTACTAGTGAATGACTACTAGTGAATGACTACTAGTGAATGACTACTAGTGAATGACTACTAGTGAATGACTACTAGTGAATGTAGGCCTGCAGCTAGTTCAAAATATGCCAGGTATTGCACACCTTGGTATGGACCATTCCATAAAACAGGCCAGATTGAAATAATTTTGGCCTTACATGGCTACAGATATTTCTGAATATGTTAAGAAATGTAGTGTTTACATGCAGCATAAAGGAAATGTTAGTAGGTTGAATCCAATCCAGATGTGTCCCACTACTAGCAAACCTTGGAAAAGGGTTGCGTAGGTTTATCAACTAATTTCTCGTAAACTCTCGAGGCAACAAGCATCTGTGTGTAATGGTTGACCATTTCACTAGATACTGCAAGTTAGTCCTATAGTAGATAAGACTGCAAAGACAGTAGCTAAAGTGTTTAAGGAATGTATAATATGCAAACATACTTCTCAGTCCATTGTAACAGAGGTGAAATCAGTAATGAGAATCTCGAAAAGTTGTGTACCTTGTATATCTCCAAGTCAACCATTGTCCCTCATCCTGCTAGCAATTGGTTAGCAGAGAGAACCAATAAGAAAGTGCTCTATGTGTTGAGAGCAACTATTAATCCCAACAGTACAACCTGAAATGAAGTTATACGTGATGCCAAGTGTGCCATTAATTTGCTTACAGTGTCTCAATAAGTGATACCCCACGTTGTGCACTGTATGGTGTAGATAAGTACTTACCGTATGAGTTGTTTTATTCTACGCCAAAACCAAACTATATTCCAGATGATTTTATAGCGACTCACACCAGCTTAGCTCAAATAGAAATACTTCTTAAATCAACAACATAACTTACAAGAGTCCCTAACACTCGAGCAAAGTCAACCAAAATTAAAGCAGGCTCGAGAGTTATTCTAGATAATTATTTCAATGAAACATCTGCAGTGCCAAAGCTCAACCAAAAGCTTGTTGGTCCCTAACGAGTAGTTGAGCATGCCAGTGGAAATAAATAAAAGGTGAGAGAAATTAGTACTGGTCAATATAAAGAATCCAACTTAGATCATTTGAAGTTAGTATGTGATAATGTTTATGAGATTCCTGGCACCTAAATGAACGGGTCAGACTAAGACAATCCTCCTGACCTTTTACCTCTAACAACCAGACAGACAAACAACTTGATTGTCATTATTTCTTAAGTACACGGCAGGTGACAAGGAATCCCGAAGTTTCATGTGATAATACTAATGCTGATCATTGAGTAGCCGGACTGTTGCTCCTCAGTCCCGACACCTGGTGGAGGAGTGTTTACAACATCAACAACAATGGCGACTGCGTTTCACCGCCGCGTTAATACTGTTTGTATTCAACTAACGCAGGGATCTATCACCGGCGAATCAGTAAATGTGTTACTGCCAGCAATCATTCGTGATACTTATGGCATTCAACGTGAATCCTTGTGTGGCGTCGCCTTGAATGGAACTACACGGATCTTCGTCAAGTTTTGTGACACTCAGATGTACGAGAAGATTGTGACCCAGTACCAGGATATAAGTAAGCAAGTCACCCCAGCAGTTTCTGTCCAGTTGCATGACGTTTCACGATACTATACGTGGGTACGTGTGTGAAACGTGCCTTTTGAGGCCAATGAAGTTGATATACGTGACGTTTTTGAACGTTATGGGAAGATCCACCTGGTCACCATGGGTAGGTGGTCTGACGGCCACTATAATGGCCTTCAGGAGGGGTCATTTACGTTGAAAATGTCCCTGCGTCAGCCGATTCCTTCGTACATTCAACTGGAGGAGTTTCGTTCCCAGGTGTACGTTACGTACCCTGGACAGAGAAGAACTTGCCGCCTCTGCGGTGCTCTGGATCACAAAGCGGCTCAGTGTGTCCAGCGCCAGCCGCCATCGGGGCGTGGTCGTCGACCTGACGGTGAGGTACCCCGTCAGGCTCTGGAAGAGGAGGTTGTCGAGACATCGCCGCGTATGACATCATGGAGTGCTGAGGTTGATAGGGCCATGCTACTAGAGTCATCTTGTGTGACTCTACCTGGGACTGCCTCCCTTGACGAGGTGGAACATGTGAACAGTGAAATCCCTATAGCAAGAGAGGCAGGTGAGATGGAAGCCGACATTGTATCTGCGTTAAGTGACCTATTAGCGTCGCATGAGTCTGATTCTGTGTTGTGTTCTGATGAGGGGAAATTACGTGCAGATGATGCTGATCAGATAGCCAAATTGAGAGATTTGGAGAGTTCGAGTTTTCACACTGTTGAGCAGAAATTCAAAAGGGAGAACACCCCAAGTACTGACATGTCTGAAGATGCTGTTTCTAGGAAGCGTGCAGCTACCCCGTCCGACTCCGATGATGTCTTGACCCCTGGACAACGTTCAGGGAAGAAGACGTGGTCGGAAATCACGGGTGTGGGGAGGTCGCGCGAGTCCAGGACAGCAGGTAATATCACGGGGATTGCCAAAGGTGCGGGAAGTGCCTTGGGTGCTTGCCGGCGCAAAGAGAAAAAGGGAGTGGTAGCCCCTAGAGGAAAGCCACCTTTAACACAGTTAGGTGTGTAACTATTAATGTTAATGGTTTGAAATCTGTCAGAAAGTGTGTGCAGGTGCGTGAGTGGTTGAATCGTTTTGCAGTGGATGTGTGTTTTTTGCAAGAACATAACCATAAAGTAGGAAGTTTGTTTGAGATGGATGGTTATGACATTTATGTGACTCATTCCAGACGTCTGAAAGGTGGAGTGGCTGTGTTGATAAAAGCGACCAGCCCGTTTGTGCTGAGACATTGGGAGGAAGGGGGGGAGGTCGCGTGGTGCGAGTCGTGGGGGATTGGGGTAGTAGAAGAGTTGGTTTTGTAGGGGTATATGGGCCGGCTGAACATGATGTTAACATTAAAAATACTTTTGTTAGAGATGTCTTGGTATATTATTTGAGGTCCCTGCCAGAAATTACAGTGGTAGGTGGTGACTGGAACTGTGTAGTGCGCCGTAAAGATGTTGAACCGAGGGGGGCGGGGTTCTGTTCACTTGTTTTGGGTGACTTGTTGTCTGGTTTGGGGTTGGTAGATGTACGCGGAGGACGTGACTTTGGGATTGAGCATACTTTTGTGCAAAGGGGCTATGCAGCATGTTTATATAGGGTGTATGTGTCTCGGCGGGTGGTCGTAATCAATGTGCGTGTATTGAACGTCTTTTTCTCCGACCACCGGGGAGTTTTTTGTGGAGCTCGACTGGGGAGGTCTCCCGCATCGTTTTAAGGGATACTGGAAACTGAATACGCGGATGCTACAAAGTGCGGATGATAGGGAACTATTCGAGGACTTCTGGGCGTCTATGGGAGTAGACTCCTGGGAGGGATGGGATTTAGTACGACAGTGGGATGAGGTTGTGAAGCCTCGAATTAAGGATTTTTATGTGAATCGGTGTAAGGAGGCCACTCGCATGGAGTATAGTTTTCAGAGGTACCTGGAGGGTCATCTACGACAATGTTATGCACAGGGAGAGGCATCTGGGGTTTACCCAGTGGATGAGATCGATGCTATTAAAGAACAAATCCAAGTAATGAAAAATAAGGTTTTCGATGGGGCGCGCATTTCGAGTGGGGTGGAGGAGGCTTTGTGGGGTGACAAGCCGTCTGCTTGCGTCTTACAAAGTCAGACACAAAGGCGAAAAGCAACTGAAATTGTGAGTTTAGTGGTGCAGGATGAAGTTGACGGGTATAGTGAGGGACAGGTCTTAACAACAATTGAGGGGATAAGTTTTTATGTCGATACTTGGAGTAAGATCCAGATGCAAAGTAAAGACGTGAGTGAGCATACGATACAGGATTTGGGGAGAGGCGTACGATGCGAGTTAAATGATTATGATCGCCTTCTCATGGGTGGGCCTATATCTGAGGCAGAGGTGTGGGAGGCACTACAAGGAATGAGTAAGGGGAAGGCTCCAGGCATTGATGGCATCCCTTGTGAATTTTATATCAAACATTGGGAGGTAATACGGACTTTTATGGTTCGTTTACTCAATGCGATGAAGGAGGGGGGGGTGTTAGGTCTGTCTCAGCGTACGGCGGTGTTGGTCTTAGTTAGGAAATGTGATGTGCCGTTAGCGATTAAGGACTACCGTCCCATATCGTTGATGTGTAGTGACTAAAAAACTATATGCGAAAATATTGATGAATAGAATTAAGAAAGTGTTTGATAAGGTAATCCATAAGAGTCAGTTTGGTGTGCCAGGTAGGTCAATGTATGATCGTCATGGAAATATCAGGGAGTTTGTTGAGGAATGCGGGTGAGGGTGGGGGTGGTGTTTTGGCTTTAGACTGGCGAGCCGCTTTTGATAGTGTGGAAAGAGAGGTTCTGTGGAAATTTATGAGATGGCAGGGTTTTGGAAATGAGGTCATCATGTGGGCCCGTTCGTTGTACAATGGAGTGGGTTTTAAAGTACAAATTAATGGCAAGTTAGGTGTTTTTGTACACATGAGCAGGGCATTCGTCAGGGATGCCCCATGTCTCAAATGTTTTTTGCATGTATGCAGGACCCTTTTTACTGGGCTGTTTGTGGGCGGGCAATAGAGACATCGTTGGGTCCGAGTAGTGGTCGACCAACCCTTGTGGGTTATGTTGATGATACTACTGTGTTATTACGTTCACGGAGCAATTGGGTTTTGTTGGGAGACTTGTTGACATATTTGGCAAGGCTACGGGGATGTGTGTTAATAGAGAAAAATCGAAAATTATGGAGTTGGGGGAGTGGGTGGGGGATGGGGTGGATGCAGAGGGGTGGACTGTGGTTGATCGTATCACTATATGTGGTATTCATTATATGCGGGAGGTCGATCAGATGAGGGCGTGCAATTCGGAGGGTTGTACATAGTGTCTTGGGGCGCTTAAATAGTTTACGGCCGCGACATTTAACCCTGCATCAGAGGGCGGTGGTCATTAATGTCCTGCTTTATAGCAAAGTATGGCACGTTGCTGCACTGTATCCTCTGTTGCAGGGGACGTCAAACGTCTTTTGCATAGAATTTATCGATTTTGTGGGGTTCTGGATGCGATTGGCTTACAAGAGCGGTGGTGGAGACACCACTGCATCAGGGAGGGTTGGGTCTCATTCCTCTAGAGGCTCGTGTCATGGCATGTTACGTGAAGTGTCGTTTTCTCCGACTGGGTGGGATGCATGGCGGGTTAAGCGAATTGTATCACGACCTGCGCAGGTGGTGGAGAGGGAGGAATTTAATTTGGTGCGACGCGATGCTTCGCGTATTATTGAACATGAGGGACGTGCGCTGTGTAAAATTATGTACCTTAGAAAGGGCGGGTAGGGAGGTAGTCGTGGTACGAGTTGAAGGAATGTATCCCATGTATGCGTGGGGTGATATATGGAGGCGAGTTCAACAGTTGCGTCTGCCTGCTCAAGTACGGGAAGTGGTTTTTAAATTTTTACATGGAATCTTGCCGTCTGGGGTGGTGTTGTATAATAGGCGTTTAGAGGAAGACTGGGGTTGTCCGGTGTGCGGGATGGAGGAATCTGCTTTTCATGTTGTGTATTTCTGTGAGACTTTAGGTATGGTACGAGAGTGGTTCAGTAGGGTTTTGCGTTTGGTAAGGGGGGGAGGTTTGTCGGTACTCCGGGCGTTGAGTTTTGATGTAGGTGGGGTTGACTTGCGTGTACAACGTGCGGTGTCGTATGTTGTGGCCGATTATATTTTCGTGTCATGGGCTATGAGGCACGTTGATGGTAACAGTAGAATTAGGGTGTTAGCAGGGACGATTTATAGGACAAATGCCGAAATAGGTTGGTATATGAGGGAGATGGGAGAGAGACTTCCCGCCTGAATATAAAGCCTTGGAGTTACGAGATTCGAGATAGTTTTTGAGTGTTCAGTGGGTAATCTAACGGGCTGGTCAGCTGTGTCTAATTGTGTTTGTCAAGTGCGTGAATGTTTTGTGTTCTCAGAGTTTATGTGCGTCTCCTATGTAACGGTGATGACAAAATATCTTACGTGCTTTGTATATACAACTTTTAGGAATGTTTCTCGTCTTTTATGCCTCATTTACAAGTCATTGGTGTACTTTTTGTATATGGTGTGCTTCCTAGCACAGTTGAAACGTTTTTCTTATTTCCGTTTATACTTTATGCCGTGTCCGTGTGCTTTTCAATAATATATGTATATATGCAAGTTTTCGTTTTCCTGTAAGCTGTGATGGAGCATGAACTATATGTGGAGGTAGTATTTTTCAATGTGTGCATCTTGTCAGTGTATAAGTTCACTTATAGCTGCTGGTATTTGTGTTTTATTGAGATGTCAAATATCACAGTGTATTTTCGTTTTGTTATATTAGATATTGTCATTGTAGTAAATGGTAGCGTCATCCTGATCCACCTTTGAACTGTAGTGCCTATTCTTAGTCCATGATAATAACCCCGTGGTAGTCGCCCAAATTAACGTATTATTGTGCACTTTAAGGCACCTGAGTTCTTAGATTAAGTCTTGGATACGTTGTGTGTTGGCAGGCGGAAGCCACGCCTAGTTATATGCCAGATGAAGTATCCCGTTGTATAATACGTGATTGCTTGTGTATGTGTGTAATTCTGTGTGCTTGTTTTTGTCACATTGTTTATTTGTATAGTGTTTATTTTCCTGTGTTTTGACTTTATTATTTATTTATATAAGAATCTAGTTAGTGCCTGGTATCTCGTTGACATATTTATTTTATGCACCCATAATTTTTTTTTTGTACCTGAGTTTTCAATAAAATAAACAATTCTTATTGTATAGGGGTTAATTTTGGGAAGAGCATGTACTTGTTTTTAACTGAGATTGTGATGTAGGTCATTAGTCTAATTATATACTGTGAAGGTTGTGAACCTTTGTCATAAGTCAGTCACAGTATGTTAACTATACAAATCTGAAAGGTTTATATAATTTATATTTTATATAGTTTATAGTTATAGTTTATATTGTTTATATTATAGTAGTATGTTATATGGAAAATTTGGTGAATGTATATGGGTAACCTCTTTTATGTCCATTACAATGTGTTGTTAAAACTTGTTAGTGTATGTTGTGTAGGATTGAGGATCCTACTGTACCCATTTTATATCTTTATTTAATATTAAGCTGTAAAGTTTTTTAAATAAAATATAAAAAAAAAAATGCTGATCGTCCTCAGTCACAGCATATGTTAGCCTTTGTAACAGAATTTGATTCCCTTAAAGATGATGATCAAGCCACATACGTAAATCCCATCCTAGCAGAGTTGGGGGTTATGTAAATAATCTGTAGAGACGATTAGTACTCATCTATGTGCAACAAGCCTTACAGTATGTCATTTTAATTGTGGATCCATTTTTTTTTAAGTGTTCACAATCTGTCCGAATTAAGAGATTTAACAGTAAAATATGAGCATGCACAGAGTTTGCTTTCTGATAAATGCTTTCTTCTTCGTAAGTAAGCTTCCTCAGAATCTATAGATCACATGAATAACAATTGATCAATCTCATTTGTCCAAGTGTAATCTCATTAATTCCAGGATCCACCATGATTTGTAACACATTACATTCAATGTCATATGTCACTGCGCCCAACGTTCCCTGTCATTGTATGAGCCCAGAGCGTGAAATGTCTACCATCTACCTATTGTAATAATTTAACTGTATGTCGGGGATGTCTTACATTAGTGCTGCTGAGCTGTTAACAGTGTAATATAGATGGATTTCCTAATACACTCATACCAATACTGCCTGACTATGCTGATGTCACGGGCTCCCTGGCCAGCCAGCTAGCACACTGATCTCGCTCTCATTTGCAATTAGGCCGACTAGAGACGTTGCGGCAGACAAGCTGGGCTCCCACTAAGTATTACCGAATATGTTGCGAGTAACAGTCTACAGAATTTCTTTCTGCCATCACTCCATCTAGAGCCCCATCTTAACATGGGAACCCTCGAATTACTGGACAAATGTGTACTCAAGATTCTGAAGGAGTTTAGTGATAAACTTTTCAGAGAAAACTAGAGCAGCAGTTCAAGACAAAAATGCACTCGGTACAGGAACCTTATGAAGACGTTTCGGCCTCTCAGAACTGAGGAAAAGTTTGCAGGTTTCCTGACACAATGCCTACCTCTGGTGACCTTGGTTAAGCATTCGAATCATAAGTTTGTGATGTAATGTATCTGTTATGTTATGTTTGCTTTCTTATCATCACTGCATCTTAAAAATATATTATTATATAAATATTTATATTTAAACATCAAGGCGGTAGGAACAAAAAATTAAAAAGAAAACCATGGTAAGAAATGTCTAGATTTACCTGAACACTACTTGATGGAGTGGCTACTCACACAAGCATACAGAATGTCACAGCCAAAAAAATAACTCAAAACAAGCTACACTTTGCGCTCACAGACCCCACCCCCTTTCAGCACAAACACCACCTACACAGCAGTCTCGCATAGCATCCTGCCAGGTTTTCCACTCCCTCTGCCCTCCCCATAAAACCCCCATAATGGAATATTGCAAAAGTGGCCGAAGGTATGATACAGCAATGCATATGCATTTACAAATATATGTGAAGAGTGGCATGTAAGAATCATGGAGGCATACCCAGACATCATAATATTCATGGGAACCAAACTCACAGAAATGATAACAGATATGATCTTTCCACCCAGATATCAGATCTTGAGGAAAGATAGAAGGGAAGGAGGAGCTGCACTGCTCATCAAAAGTCAGTGGAGTTTTAAGGAGTTGAAAGGAGTGGACAGAAGGGAAGAGAGGGACTAAATAGTATGAATACGTCAGAAGAGGGGACCAAAGGTGGTGATTGTAGTGATGTACAAGCCACCACAAAACGCAGAAGGCAGAGAGAAGAGTACGACAAAAGTAACAGAGCAATGGTTGACATATCAGCCGAGGTGTCCAGAAAGGCCAATACGGGCAAGGCCAAGTTATTAGTTGTGGGTGATTTTAATCATAAGAAGATGGGGACCAGAAACATGGTGGGCTAAGATGATGCCGGTGGTACTGGAAAAATTCATTCATCAACATGATAGAGGCACTACCAGAGAGAGAGAGGAGATGAACCAGCAAAGCTGGACCTCATATTCACTATGATTAGCTCAGACATTGGAGACACCACATATGAAAAACCCCTCGGAGATAATGATCACGTTAGTGAAGCAGCATAAGTAGGAGGGGAGAAGCCAAACTACAAAAGAAAGGACTACACAGCCATGAGGAATTTCGTTCATGAGGTACAATGAGACAGAGAACTGGTGGGAAAAACAGTAAATGAAATGATGGAATATGTGACCACAAAATGCAAGGGGTGATGGTACGTGATGAGGTGTCATAGTGCGTTTATATGATAAAAGGGGTTCCACAAGGGTCAGTTCTAGGAACGGTGCTGTTTCTGGCATATGTGAATGACTTGAAGGAAGGGATAGAATCAGAGGTGTCCCTCTTTGCAGAAGATGTGAAGCTAATGAGAAGAATTCAAATGGATGAGGATCGGGTAAGATTTTAAAGTTATATGGACAGGCTTCAAGCCTGGTCCAACAACTGGTTCTTGGACTTTAACCTCATTCAAGGTAAAGGTTCTTGGGGCGAGTATTATCTTTACGCCCCCTACTGTCTGGCACGTTGACTCCTGAGTATTTGTAAATATAAGTGCACATCTCCTCACCCCATTTTACAGGAAAACACGTCTGTTTTCTACACGAGCTCCCACCTGTCATCTCCATGTGCGTTCGCCTTTCTTAGTGCACCAGATTGCTCTTCCTACACACTTCCACATCACTGGTAACACCATACATAGTAGGCAGATTGGTTGCAGTTTGTATTGATTTCGTTATAGGAGAAACAGCCGTTAAAGCGAAGGTAACACACTAGAAACTCAAGATATCAACACTTGTTATAATTAAAAATTAGGGACAACTACGTCGTTTTGCGAAGTTGATGGTAGTAGTAATGACTAGAGTAGAAAACCCTTTCATTTATTTTCATACCGAGCACTTCTGAGGCGCACATCAACCAAATATCTGCTCCACCATACGTGTGTCTGGCAAACCTAAAAATAACGTTTCGACACCTGAGTAAGGAGTTAGTCAAGTCACTGTACACCGTGTACGTCAGGACCATAGTGGAGTATGTAGTATCAGTATGGAACCAACACTGGGTCAAACACATCAAGAAATTAGAGAGAATGCTAAGGTTTGCTACAACACTAATCCTGGAGGGGTTAAAGGGAAGAGGAGAGGTTAAGGGAAATCAACCTAACGACAGTGGAGGACAGGAAGGTTAGGGGGGACATGATAAAGACATAAAATACTGAGAGGCATTGATGAGATGGATAGGGACACAGCAACAAAGGGTAATAACTGAATATTAAGATCTTAGATGAATTACAGAAATGTTAGAAAGTATTTCGTCAGTCATAGAACTGTCAGGAGGTGGAACAACCTGAAGAGTGATTTAGTAGAGGCAGGATCCATATATAACTTTAATATGAGGTACGATAAAGCTCATGAAGCAGGGAGATAGTAGACCTAGTAGCGACCACTAAAGAGTCGGGGCCAGGAGCTGTGACTCGACCCCTGCAACCGCAAATAGGTGAGCGCAAATGAGTACACACACACACACACACACACACACACACACACACACACACACACACACACACACACACACACACACACACACACAAGTATGGTCCGGCAAAAGGCTCCTGGGGTTTAACCCCAGTAAGTGTAAGGTCATGAAGATTGGAGGACACAAAAGACCGCAGACGGAGTACAGGTTAGGAAACCAACATCTGCAAACATCAATTAAAGAAAAGGATCTTAGGGTAAGCATTATAACGAACAAATCCCCTGAGACACACTACAATCAAATAACTGCTGCAGCATATGGGAGATTGGCAAACCTGAGATTGGCGTTTGGACATCTGAGTAAGGAGTCATTCACGACATTGTACACCGTGTACGTAAGGCCTATACTGGAGTATGCAGCGCCAGTATGGAACCCTCACTTAGTCAAACACGTCACGAAATTGGAGAAAGTGCAAAAATTTGCAACACGATTAGTCCCGGAACTGAGGGGCATGTCTTATGAGGAGAGGTTAAGGGAACTCAACCTGATGACACTAGAGGATACGAGGGATAGAGGGGACATGATAATAACGTATAAAATGCTGAGAGGCATTGACGAAGTTGACAAGGATCAAATGTTTCAGAGATGGGATCCAGAAACAAGGGGATACAATTGGAAGCTGAAAACCCAGATGAGTCATAGGGATATTAGGAAGTATTTCTTTAGTCTTAGAGTTGTCAGGAATTGGAATAATCTGTTGAGTGAAGTAGTGGAAGCAAGTTCCATAAACAGCTTTAAGAAGAGGTATGACAAAGATGATGGAGCAGGGAAAGAGTGAATTAGTATTGATCAGTGAAGTGGTTGGGCCAGGAGCTATGACTCGACCCCTGCAACCACATATAGGTGAGTGCATATAAGTGAGTACACACTTCCCACACAGATCCCATACTCTGTACTTACACACATATGTACAACAATGGTGGAGAGAAGTGTGGTCATGCATGACTACTAGCACGGCTTCAGAGATAGGAAATTTTGTCACAAACCCACTAGAGGTGTACGAATGTGTAACAGAAGTAAGACAGGAGAGAGAAGGATGGGTAGATAGCATTTTCTTGGAATGTAGGAAGGCTTTTGACATGGTATCGCACAAGACTAGAATTGCAGGCAGGAATAGCAGGAAAAGCAGGGCAATGAAACAAGGAATTTCTGACAGGAAAAAACAACGATATGTCGGAATGAGTATGTTACGCCTGGTTACCTTCCATATTACTTTGAGCAGATATCAGTTAATATCATATTGCGAACCTCCTTATTAGTTGATAAAATAAGCAAGTCCGACTATATAATATTATATGGGGCCATATATTTATAATTTTACCAACTGAAATCATGTAAATTAATGTACATAGTAAAATTATTAATGTTTTAGGTTAGGTGTAACAGTGATAAATATGAAACACTTGTGCAACAACCAGTCTCTAGTTAAACCGAGCTGCCTTAGTGTATGTCACGTGACCTACCTTATGTCAGGTCACCCCTTCCACACTACTGTCAGTAGCAGCTCGCTTTCAACCCATGGTACATCTCAGAAACTCTCTGTTGTAACAGAGCTTCATTTCTTTGATAAATACGTTAAAGGTACTCAAAGTGGACATACGTGTATCTCACGTCCGATAGTATCTTTGTTAAACACCAGGCGGTCTGAAGAACATTGTGAGGTTATGTTGAAACTCATTAGTGTGAATGGTGAAATTACCTTAAGGTCATGTGTATAGTTCTCTGTAGATAACTCACGAAATCGTAATGACACGATTGCAAACAAACTATACCACAGGTGGGGTTTTAACCCGCGGTCAGAGAGTCTCAACACTCCATACCGTCGCGTTAGCCACTGGACCGGCTAGCTTCAATAAGATTCGTCCAACTAGGTATATTTCTACACCATAGGAAGGTTAGCATAGGCACCACTGTGTCCACAAATGTAGAAATATACCTAGTTGGATTAATCTTATTGAAGCTAGCTGGCCCAGTGGCTAACGCGACGGTCTGGAGTTTTGAGACTCTCTGACCGCGGGTTCAAACCCCACCGGTGGTATGGTTTCTCTGTAGATAATTTCGCGCTCGTAAAATACGAGGGAAAAGCTAACATTTTATTACTGACATGTTTCTAAGAAACAATATAATTAAAAAGCCTTTGAATTTTTACTTATGAGTCTTGATACCCTAAGAAGAGAAGTAATAAATTCTTTTTATTATAGTACCTAGACGTCTGTTTCAGTGAGAAGGAAGATAGGTGGGCAATAGGTGCATATGTCGAGTGGGGTTCCACAAGGGTCAGTCCTAGAGCCGGTACTGTTTTCTCTATTTGTGAATTATATGACAGAAGGGATAGTCAGAGGTGTCTCTATTCGCAGACGACGTGAATTAATGAACAAAATACTAAATACTAAATACTACTAAAGGATCTCAGCGCTGCATAGCCCTTGTGGCTTAGCGCTTCTTTTTGATGATAATAATAATAATAATAATACTAAAGGATCTGGATAAAGAAGACCGTAGACGGACTACAGGCTCGGGGGTCAAAGACTTCCAACCTCACTCAAGGAGAAAGATCTTGGAGTGAGTATCATCCCAAGCACATCCTTAGAAACGTACATCAAACAAATTAGTGTTGCAGCACATGAGTGACTAGCAAACCTGAGAATAGCGTTTCAGCTTCTACGTAAGGAGTCATTCACGACGCTGTACATCGTGTACGTCAGGCACATATTGGAGTAGGCACCACCACATCAGGTTATGCGCATCAAAAATTACAGAAAGTGAAGACGTTTGCATCAAGGAATATGTCTGATTAGGAGAGTTTAAGGATTCTCAACGTGGTGCTGGAGGTCAGGAGGGATAGGCAGAATATGACAACAATATTCAAAATATTGAGGAACTGACAAGATTAGCATATGTAGAATGCTCCACACAGAAACTCAGTTAAGTCATAGGGTTGTCAGGAAGTGGGACAATCTGGAGAGTGGAGTAGTAGAGGTAGAAACCATACATAGTCGTCACGGCGCCATCTTTGAACAATAGTCACGTGTTCACCTAAAACACCAGTCTCCTGTGATCAACCTGCTTTGCCTTGAGTCATCGCTCCTGCTTCAATGGTTTCCATGGTATAAACCATGGTAATAGATATCCTGTTTTCTAAACCAGTGGTTTCTATGCTCATACAAGCTGCAGCAGTGAGAGGTGAGGTATTGTGGTTTGCTTCGCTGAGTTTGCATTTCACATAAAATTTCATTAAATTCCTCTGTACTGTTAGAAGCTGATGGGAGAACTGTTTTTTTCAGTTTCTCTAAATAGAATTTATGTTTAGTCAATATTTCACTGGTTATTTAACTGCAGGTGTATCTGGGGGTTTCCCCATGAAAGATATTTTACTCCTATAGTAATTACGAAAACTACCCCTTCTTCAGTTCTGGGAAAGTCTAGCGAGAATGCTGACGTTACCTTGGGTGACTCGGATTTTGGGTTGGAAAAGATGTTATATGACGGCAGCTGGCCGGGGTCTCGTAAATCAATTGAAACACCACTGATAAAGTCCTCCTGTTCTTGGGTAGCAAAATTACCGGATGCTCCAATCTATGTACCCGACGGACCGACCATCAGGGAAGAGCAACTAAGAGACTTGTCTCTTGCTTCCGCTTTCAGTCGGATACCACTGGAGAAGATTCTGTACATCCCGCCAAATATACTCAAAAACAATATAATATTTAGCCAATCGACTGGTAAGGAGGCAAAGGGGAGAGGTATCAATGTCTGATAGACCTGTGATTCCCCAAAAAATTAGACTTCCGGTTTTGAGGGTTTCTCGTGACTCATTCTTGGGTGTCACTTTATAGGATATCCCAACATATCAGATGGCCAGGTTTAAGTCGATGTGTTTGGAGCTACATCAGACCCTGCCTTAAGTGTCAGCAAGTGGAGAAAACTCTGACACTACATCAAACTTGCACCACTTCCCCATTCCCGCTGACAGAGAGCCATTAGGAAACATGATCATAGACTGTATGTGACTTTATCTAAGGCAAAGTTATGTAACTAATATCTGTTCAAAGTTGTTGAAAAAACCAACAGGTATCTTGAGCCAGTACCTATGCGAAGTGCTAATGCTAAGCACATATTGAAAGCTCTTATCTGATTTATATCCCAAGTTGGATTTCCACGAAATATTCAGTGATCAGCACTCTAATTTTAATTAAAGTTAAGGATTTAGAGACGTATTTAACCGACTAGGAATTAAAGCCAAGCATCAGAGGCTTTGTGAAGCAATGGAGCCCAACCCAGTAATGGATTCTTCAATATTGATCACAGAACATCTACTTACCAATAGTTGTATGAATTTTGTAATAATTACCGTAAAGCGAAACTGATAAGTTGAAGGTGACTGGAGGAAGCTTCTCTCTTTATAAACGAAATAAAAAAAACAGTTGCTGGAGAAATATAAAATAGGAGAACCACCTCAAGGTCTCCCTTTCAAGAACACATAATTCATTACCCGATCAGTGACACCTAACAACTGCTGTGTGACCTATCGTGGCATATACATGTTTACCATCATACAATATGCAGTATGTATACTCGCTTTATTTATGCTTAATGTAAAGAACGAACGTTGAGACAAAAAAAAGTCAATGTAAAAATATTAGAAATAATATTTTTGAAAAGATGCTAAAGACAAGCAAGAAGTTTTGAGACTGTGAATGGATAATGCTTCATTATGGAATCGTTTCTGCTAATAATACCAAATTACAGTTTAAATTACTTACTAATGACTTTCAGAGGTTTTGTTGCTCCTTGATCATCAATGTTCCTGAAGTATGGAAGGAACTTAACGACATCCTCCCAGAGTAAGCAGGCAGCTGAGTTCCCAGCACTTGACACACTGCTGTATACCAGAAATAAACCGCATTAGAACGAGGAAAGAACACACCACAATTAACTTAATTTTTTTCATTACATATCGGCCGTTTCCCACCAAGGCAGAGTGACCCGAAACAGAAGAAACACTTTCATCATCATTCACTCCATCACTGCCAGAAGCGTACCGACACTACAGTTCAGAAACTGCAGCATATCTCCACCCCTCCGTCAGAGCGCGGGCACTGTACTTTCCACCTCCAGGATTCACGTCTAGCTAACCAGATTCCTTGAATCCTTGCATAAACATTACCTTCTTCACACACGAATATCAAGTTATAAAAACCATTTTCCTCCATTCCATCCTATCTAATATTCTCATGAATGCTTGGTAGAAGTCTAAAACCCCCGCACACAAATCCTCCTTTACCCCCTCCTTCCAACTTTTCCTAGGACGACCCCTAACCTGCCTTCCTTCTACTAAATATTTACAAGGCCTCCAAGTCATTCATTTTGTTCCATCCTCTTTTAATGTCTGAACCACTTCAACAGCTCCTCATCGCCCCTATGAATAATACTTTTAGAAACCAATTACTTCCTTCTAATCTCCAAGTTACAGATTCTGTGCATTATATTCACACCACACATTGCCCTCTGACACGGTAGCTCCACTGCCCTCTCCTTGTTGCAACATCCACCACTCATGCTTCACACCCATATAAATAAGTCTTGGTACCACTATACTCTCATACATTTCCATCTTTGTTTCATGGATAATGTTCTTTGTCTCCGCAGAACCCTCAGTACACCTTTTTCCCCTCGTCAGTTCAATGGGTCACCTCGTCTTTCATATACCCATCTACTGACAAGTCCATTCCCAGATATCTGAACGAATTCATTTCCTCCATACTTCCTCCCTCCAGTCTGATAAACATTTTTTGTTATCCTCAGCACCTTGCTGTTTCCTATGTTCACTTTCAATTTCCTTCTTTGATCCACCCTCCCAGATTCGTCCACCAACTATTGTAACTTCTCATCAGAATTTCTCGAACCACAGTGTCATCAGCAAAAAGCATCTGTGACAACTTCCACTTTGTATAATCTTTATTTTTCAATCCCACACCTCTTGCTAACACCAAGCATTCACGTCTCATACAGTCCTATCTATCAATACATTTAACAACCATAGTGACATCACGCATCTATGCCTAAGGCCTACTTTTGCTTGGAAAAAAAAATCTCCCTCTCTCCTACATTCCCTAACATGAGCCTCAATATCTTCCCGAGCCTCACTTCAGTAACTTATCACCTATTCCATACGCATGCAACATCTACCATATTGCTCACTTGTCCACCCTATCATATGCCTTTTCCAAATCCATAAATGCAACGAAACCCTCTTCCCCCTTATATAAATACTGTTCTCTTATATGTTTCATTGTGAACACTTGGTCTACACATCCCCTACTCTTCCCAAACTCTTGTTCATCTGCCATCCTGCTCTCCGTCTTAGTCTTTTTTCTTTCAATAATAACTGCACCATTCATTTTACCAGGTATACTCAATAGACTTATTTCTTTATAATTCTTACGCTTCTTTTGTCCCCTTTGCCTTCATACAAAGGAACTATGCATGCTCTCTGGCAATCCCTAGGTACCTTCCTCTCTTCCGTACATTTACTGAATTTAAATCACCAACTATATCCAAAACTATATCCCCTCCTGCTTTAATCATTTCTGTCTTGATCCCTTCAGTCCCAGCTGCCTTACCCCGTGTCTCCGCTAGACGCGTTCCTTCCTCACATTCACATCTGACTCTTCTCTCTCTCCTAAAATATGTTATTCCTCCCTGGCTAATGTAGGAAATCACGGCTTCCCTTCTTCGTCAACATTTAGCAGTTCCTCGTAATATTTCCTCCATTTTCCCGATACCTCCAATTTGCCAGCTAATAACTCACCTGTCCTATTTTATTTTTAATTGCGAAATCCATTCGTTCCTTAGGCTTTCTCAACTTATTAATCTCGCTCCAAAACTTTTTCTTATTCATAGCAAAATTTGCTGACATCATCTCATCCACTTTCTCACTTGCTCTCGTTTTACATTCCTTCACCAATGTCTTAACCTCTTTTTCTCTAAATATACTCCTCCCTTCTTATATCACTTCAACTTCTTTGTAAAATTCTCTCATACACTGTTTCTTTCTTTACCTCATCATTCCACCATTCGCTTTTTTTCCCTCCCACACCCACCCTCCTATATCTACAAACTTCTGCTGACAATTCTTACAATGCATTCTTAAATCTACCCCATACCTCTTCAACTCCATTTTTCTATACTCTCACTAACCCATCTTTCTACCAATAGTTGTTTATATCTTACCCTATGTCCTCCATTGGTTAAGAAACCTTCATCTCTTTCTTAGTTTCTGATACCATTCTCCTTGCACCCCATCTACCTTTAACACTTACTGTAGCTACAACTAGAAAATTATCTGGTATATTTGTTGACCTTCTATAAATATGCACATCCAGAAATCTACCCATTAACTTTTTATCCACCAATATATAATCCAACAAATTGTCATTATGCCCAATATCATGTCTGATACACTTATTTATCCTCTTTTACTTAAAATGTGTATTAGCTGTTACCAAACCTCTTTTTATACATAGTTCAGTCAAAGAATCCCAATTATCATTTATACCTGGCATCCCAAACTTACCTACTACGCTCTCTATAACCATTTTTCCCAGTAGCATTGGGGTCCCCTACCACAATTGGTTTATCACTTCATTCAAAACTCCCTAAACTCTAAACATCTTTCAAAATATCCCTCTCTTCTACACTCCAGTTACATAAATACGTAGTATAACCCATTTTTCACATCCGACCCTTATTTTGATCCACATAATCCTTATATTCCCTTTTTTCCTGTCATAACTGATCCTTCAACATTATTGATATTCCTTCCTTAGGTCTAACTCTCTCATATACTCCTGACCTCATCCAATTTATTTCTCCCTACTGAAACTCTCTTACCTCCCCTTCAGCTTTGTCTCACTTAGAGCATGGACATCCAACTTCTTTTCATTCATAACAATGACAATCATCCCCGTCTTTTCATCTACATTAAATCCACGCACATTATTACATCCCAACTTTATAAGGTTTTTCTTCTTATGTTTAGTAATTTATCCAAAGAAGTGGTTACTAGCCACTTGCTCCCAGCATAGTGCAAAATACAACAATATAGGTTAAATTCTAGTTTGAACTTAAATGAGTAATAAATATCAAGGTATTGTAATCTGAAATATATTATGGAATGACAACAGAAGTATATTCACGTAGCTTAGACCTGCAGTTACCACATTTTAGGTGAGAATACCTAAGACATCAATCAAAGTAATCAAAGAGTAATATTACGTAAATTGCTTAATAACACAAACCAAACACAATCCTTAATAATATACAGATAAACAAGAGTTTTAAGGAAAAAATTATAAAGAATTTGTTACAATAAGTTACAACGGTTATACGTACATATCAGGTGTCTTATGAACTTTTTCACTGATAACCCATTGTAAATATTGAATATTGTGCTTCTTGGGGACAGTCAGTTTGGGTACATGGAGAGGACCTTCTGCTTGAAAGATAGGAGTATGAGACAGAGGGGGGGTTTCCCTGGGGCTGGGATGGAGGATATTGTTAGCTGGCTTGATATCATGTATGGTAAAGGGATCAGTCTTATTATCTGCCTCAGTGCTGGAGGCAATGATGTAGGCAAGCATAGAAGTGAGGATTTAGTTAGAAGGTATAGGGCAGCTATAGACATTATTAGGAAGAAGGGAGGGACCCCTGTTATATGTGGTATTTTGCCATGAAGGGTCGTTGGAAATGAATGGCTGTCCAAAGCGATTGGTATAAATTGCTTGCTGGACAAACACTGTAAGGATAATGCAGTACCATTCATTGACAACTGAGGCCACTTCCATGGCCGAAATGACATGTATACCAGACATGGGGTTCACTTATCCAGGGCAGGTGTGGGTTTTCTAGCTATAAGAGTCATCAAGCAACACAGGGTAATGATAGTAACAGAAATTGTGTAAAAGAAAAGCTGAATAGTAAAAAGGTTCACATGAAAAAACATATTAATGTATTTTATACTAAGTGTCGAAATGCTAGAAATAAAATTAATGAATTATATTTGGCAGCATGTGATGGTAACCTTGATGTCATCGCAATAACAGAAATGTAGTAAAATTTAAAGAGTCGGGATATGATTGCTGAGTGTCACATTCAAGGGTTTAAGTTGTTCCATGAAGATAGATATCACATTATACATAAGAGAAAATGTAAATTGTTGCATAAAACAGGTATGAAAATAGATGGATCAGTAGCAGAATCTGTTTGGGTAAAGTTTCTAGAAGGTCAAGAAAAACTAATTCTAGGTTTAATATACTAACCTTCAGGCTTGGATCATGATAGAGGGAGACTTGTTTGGAACGAAAATGTTAGGACTTCTAGACACAATAACGTAGTGATAGTAGAGGAATTTATAATTATTATTAAAGATTCGCCGGTATTCTCCCGGCCCTGGCCTTGTCCAAGTGGTGGCCCGGCCTTGGCTCCCTCTTTAGGGAGTATCTGAGACCTAAGTCTCCCATGGGAGGAGGCACAAGTACCTCCTCATCTTTGGGACCAACTGTCCCCAGGCCTAGCCACAAGCTAGGCCTCTCTGGTCTGCCATCCCCGCCCCAAGGGGGCAAATGGGAATGACAGTCTTATGAGCTAAAGGCTCGGACTCAGGCACCTACCCTACCCTAGAAGGGTTAGGCATGGTGTCGATGAGTAGAGGAATTTAACTTTAGTGAAATTGACTGGACTTCTTTGGCCAGTAATCTGCAGCCCAGCGACTTTATGGAAGTAGTTTAGAACTGTTCTCTGAAACAGTGTGTAACAGAGCCTACCAGAGGTGATAATTTGCTTGAAATAGTCTTATAAAAAAAAACACTCGTAAATAATCTGCAGATCACTGAAGAGCTTGACGCAAGTGATCACAAATCCATTACCTTTAATATTACCTGGGAGTCCAAGAATATGGATAACATGGTACGAGTCCCCGATTTTCGTTCTGCCAATTATATAGGACTTAAGGAAAACCTATCTCATCTAGACTGGGGTAATCTAGCTAATGATTTTATTGACAATGATCATACTTATGAATATGAAGAGATCTACGTTTATGATTTTTTTCTTAGTAATGTACAACATGCTCGGAGTATATATATTCCCTAAATAATAACGATCCCAAATGGGTTAACAGGAAGCTAAAGCATTTATTGGGAGAGAAAACAGAAATTTATAGGAGCATCAAAAGAGGAGAGCTTAACCTTATTGACCAATATATTCAGTTTCAAACAGAAGTAAAAAGGGGATCTGTTTGGAACTGGAGCAAGCTAAGGCAACTAGTAAATGGACTGTAGAAAGGTACTAAGCCTTGACAGCTCAAAGTATCCACAGCCATCTCCAGATCGTTGTCTTGAGGAGCCGTAGTGCTCCAATCCTTTGGGCTGTAGGAAATCAAGTAAGCATCAGTACATAATTGCCTCAAAGGAGCATATATTACATCATATCAATTTCACATGATGGTGTATAGAAAACTTACTTTTTGGGCTCAATAGCCCACTCATTACTGCCGTCTATAGGACATTAATATTATTATTATAATCAAGGGGAAGCGTTAAACCCAGAGGATTATACAGCGCCTGGGGGGGATGTGGAAGGCATTCAGGTTTAATTCGGGGAACTGGAGCACAAATCCAATTCCCTAAATCAAGAGCCCCTCACCAACATCAAGGAACCTTCCTTGAAGGGACGTCTATAGGACAGCTTCAATTACCTTGTGTTTACAAGAAACTGCAGTTTCCCTGTTTAACAAATGAGATTGAAACCTACCTTGCTCTTGTAACATGAGCGGTGTCGCTGAAGCAACACATACGACAGGTATGTGTGACTTGATAGAAGCAGAAGTGTTCTTTGAGGAATGTCGCACTGTTCTCCACTCAGTCGGGAAATTTGCAACACTCACTACACTACACTGTTCTTCAAGATTTGTTCATGGGTTTCATGGTAATTTCACAACAGGAAGATAGGTTTGCTTCATTGTAATAGTTCTACCACGAATTTCTGAGACTGTACAAGAGTCAAACTACTGTTCCTTTGTCCAGGGGTAATGCTTGCACATAACATGTTTCCCCTTCTTCTAATAAAGCCAACCTGCCCCCTGCAGCAGACCTCACCATGGGCGTGCCCTCCTCACAAAGGATTTGCTGAATTCAGCATTATTACTCTTCCTTGGTAAATGTTGTCACAGTACTCAGCAGATAGCAGATTTTCTGGTATCTGCCTATCATAGACAGTTCACTATTATCCCACATTGTGAATAAATTGATGTAGGGTTTTCCTTAATTTTCCTGCCATGGTAAAGAAAGTCCTTTTTCTCAATTATCTGTCATTCGTATTGCAATGAATGCATGGAGCAACATAAGTTGGTGTGACTTCCATTGACGATCTGGTACGGCATCTCCTTCAAATTAAACTGTTGATTAAGAAGGAAGGCACCATTTGCCCAAAACAATCCCAAGATTTTATGAAACGATTCATCGAAGACTTCGAAAACTGTGCACAACTCACGTATCTTCCAAAAGAAGTGCTTAGAAAATTTAAGATTGGTTTATTCCAAAAAAGACAGCAAACTCAACTCTTGAACTGCAGCGTGTACCAGCTGTGCCCAGCCTAAAGGCTGTTAACCTTCGTCATAAATTGCTTGGTTGCCTAGGCTCTGTTTTTACGATTGAAAACACTCCTCTGGGGCGCTATTCTTCACTTATCTTCATTTTTCTGCTCTCTCCTTACCTGAGAGTTAGTCATCATCATTATCATCAGCTTCACATTGTTCCAGACTATGGAGCTAAACTCTTCTCTAGGCTGAGGGACTGACCACCTCAAAACTATTTCTCCATGGCTGATGGACTGATTACATCATCTTTACCTAGCCACTACTCTTGCTGCCTTCAATTTATTCTCTTCTGTATCTGTCTGAGGAAACACATACCGTGTAAGTGTATTATATACAATTTTCAGCATTATTTCTCTGTATGCTCTCTGATGTAGGATGGTGACCAAAACTGAGCTTCACGATCTAAGTGGGAGATTGTTAATGATGTATAGAGCTGTAAAATAACTTCCGGATTACTGATACTGATAATTCTTGATATAAATCCAAGTAATCACTTAGCCATAACTCTTAAAGGCGACCGTGAGAAGGTCAATATAATATATAATCACTTTCATTTAGTTTTTATCATGCCAGAAATCTGTTATTGCTTCCAGGTATTATCTGAGAACACATCTCTGTCTCAGTCTCATCCTGGTGCTCGTAATGTCACTCTTCAATAACAACTTTTAATTTTCTTCACAGTTCTTGCTACATTTATGACTTGTGAAAGCGCTTGTGGATTTCTTAAAAGATAAGTGCTCAAATAATAATAATAATAATAATAATAATAATAATAATAATAATAATAATAATATTATTATTATTATTATTATTAAATTTTTATTTTTTTATTATTATTATCATTATTAAATTATTTTTATTATTATTATTATCATTATTATTATTTTTATTATTATTATTATCTTATTATTATTTTTATTATTATTATTATCATTATTATTATTTTTATTATTATTATTATCATTATTAAATTTTTTTTTATTTTATTTTATAATTATTATTATTTTTAT
Organism: Cherax quadricarinatus; assembly: GCF_026875155.1. Taxonomy (NCBI): domain Eukaryota; kingdom Metazoa; phylum Arthropoda; class Malacostraca; order Decapoda; family Parastacidae; genus Cherax; species Cherax quadricarinatus. The sequence continues at coordinate 6,158,517 of NC_069414.1, forward strand.
TATTATTATTATGCAATTAATAATATAACATTATTATTGTTGTTCGTTGTTAATAATGTTTCTCTTGTACTGTCTATGGGTGTCGTCCTCCCATTCGAAATTTCCTATATTTTTCCTTTCCGCACCCTCTTAAAAGATAAAACTTCTGGGTTCCACATTTTTGAAAATTCTGACTAATCTCTCTTTTATCATCTATGACCTGCTTCTGTTGACCACATATCGCCGAAATCACGTAGTAATTGTTTATCTATTTTTCTTTTTAGTTTTGGACAGTACTGTATTCAAATGCCCCGCCTCGTTTTTTTCCTTTCCCAAATTGTTTCCTAAGTGAAGCTAAAACTGATTCTGTTTGGGAAAATTATCTTCCGAAAAAAACTAATTTTGCCTCAAAATTAAAAATTTTTTTAGTGCTTATTTCACCCCAAGTGTCACCGAAGCAACTGTTCGGAAAACTGTTGATTGATTGAGATTTAACTAAAACCATTCGACAAAAGACATTTTGTGCTTTGTCCCCAAGGGTAACGGAATAATGAAAAAGCCGGATACCCATGGTGCAACAAAAGTGCAAGGGAATGAAAAGTATAGAAGGCAAAAAAACCCAGGAAAATAGGAGAGCGTCCAGACCCAAAATGAATATGCACAGTATAAAGGGGGCCCCATGACAATAAAAAACCCAAATACACGAAAACCCGAATCTGACCCAACTGTCATACAGCCCATAGGAAGAAAACAACAGTCAATGACAGGAAAACAGGCAAAGGGAAGGGAAAGAGGAGAGAAAACAAGAAATGACTGTTAAGTATGTGAGAACCAAACGAGAGATTCAAAAAAAGTGTTCACAGGGAAAAGAAGGGGCTCTAGAAAGATGGAGGAGGGGGGCACACCCCCAAGTGCGGGACACAGTATACAAAACCCGGGGAAAGAATGAAAGCCTTCTGAGTGAGCTAGATCCTCAAAGGCAATGGGCCCGGGGAAAACATCTCTTATGGGTCCTGGAGAGGGGCAGAGGCGCATATGTACCCCTAACAAAAAAATATTCCCAAAACATCTTCGAAAAAAGGGATTGCTGAGGCATGGAAGAAGCAAATGAGTCCCAATCTTTAAAAAAGGGGAAAGACATGAAGCATAAAATACAGACCTGTCAGACTTGCATAGTATGCAAAGTCATGGAGAAGATTATCAGGGGAAGAGTGATGGATCACCTAGAAAGGAATGATCTCATCAACAGCAGCCAACATGGTTTCAGGGACGGGAAATCCTGTGTCACAACCCTACTGGAGTTCTATGACATGGTGACAGCAGTATGACAAGAGAGAGAGGGGTGGGTGGATTGCATTTTCTTGGACTGCAAGAAGGTATTTGACACAGTTCCACACAAGAGATTAGTGCAAAAACTGGAGGACCAAGCAGGGATAACAGGGAAGGCACTACAATGGATCAGTGAATACTTGTCAGGAAGACAGCAGCGAGTCATGGTACGTGGCGAGGTGTCAGAGTGGGCACCTATGACCAGCGGGGTCCCACAGGGGTCAGTTCTAGAACCAGTGCTATTTCTGGTATTTGTGAACGACATGACGGATGGAATAGACTCCGAAGTGTCCCTGTTTGCAGATGACGTGAAGTTGATGAGAAGAATTCACTCGATCGAAGACCAGGCAGAACTACAAAGGGATTTGGACAGGCTGCAGACCTGGTCCAGCAATTGGCTCCTGGAGTTCAACCCCACCAAGTGCAAAGTCATGAAGATTGTGGAAGGGAAAAGAAGACCGCAGATGGAGTACAGTCTAGGGGGCCAGAGACTACAAACCTCGCTCAAGGAAAAAGATCTTGGGGTGAGTATAACACCATGCACATCTCCTGAAGCGCACATCAACCAAATAACTGCTGCAGCATATGGGCGCCTAGTAAACCTCAGAACAGCATTCTGACATCTTAATAAGGAATCGTTCAGGACCCTGTACACCGTGTACGTTAGGCCCATATTGGAGTATGCGGCACCAGTTTGGAACCCACACCTAGCCAAGCATGTAAAGAAACTAGAGAAAGTGCAAAGGTCTGCAACAAGACTAGTCCCGGATCGACGGGGTATGTCCTACGAGGAGAGGTTAAGGGAAATCGACCTGACGACACTGGACGACAGGAGAGAAAGGGGGGACATGATAACGACATACAAAATACTGCATGGAATAGATAAGGTGGACGGAGACAGGATGTTCCAAAGATGGGACACAGCAACAAGGGGACACAGTTGGAAGTTGAAGAGATAGATGAATGACAGGGATGTTAGGAAGTATTTCTTCAGTCACACAGTAGTCAGGAAGTGGAATAGGTTGGGAAGCGATGTAGTGGAGGCAGGATCCATACATAGCTTTAAGCAGAGGTATGATAAAGCTCACAGTTCAGGGAGAGTGACCCAGTAGCGACCAGTGAAGAGGCGGGGCCAGGAGCTAGGACTCGACCCCTGCAACCTCAACTAGGTGAGTACAACTAGGTGAGTACACACACACACACACACACACACACACACACACACACACAAGTATAAAGGTTTGCAACAAGGCTAGTTCTGGAGCGCAGGGGAATGTCCTGCGATGAAAGGCTGAGGGAAATCGGCCTGACGACACTGGAGGACAGGAGGATCAGGGGAAACATGATAACGGCATACAAAATACTGTGTGGAATAGATAAGGTGGACAGAGACAGGATAATTCCAGAGAGGGGACACAGAAACAAGGGGTCACAATTGGAAGCTGAAGACTCAAACGAGTCACAGGGATGTTAGGAAGTATTTCTTCAGTCATAGGGTCGTCAGGAAGTGGAATAGTCTAGCAAGTGATGTAGTGCAGGCAGGAACCATACATAGCTTAACGACGAGGTATGACAAAGCTTAGGGAGCAGAGAGAGAGAGAGAGAGGACCTAGTAGCGATCAGTGAAGAGGCGAGATCAGGAGCTGAGTCTCGACCCCTGCAACCACAATTAGGTGAGTGCAATTAGGTGAGTACACACACACACACACACACATACTCACACACACACACACACACGGGATGTTCCAGAGAAGGGAACAGAAACAAGGGTTCACAATTGTGTAGACAGCCTGTACTGTCAGAACACACAGCCTAGCCGTCTGCTCTGACTAGTCCATATTTTGCGGCATTTTAGATGCTGCCCTCTGTAGGCTCACCCACGTCAGTGGGAGGCTGAGCCCATCGGCCCTCACTCCTAGGCCGACCGACTTGATAGACACAAGTGCTCCCCCTCCATGGACTGGCTTGTGGTCACTCCCTCACACTGCCCGTTGTGTACTCACTCCTACCCAATTAAAGCCAAACTAGTCCATGGCCGTATCATTGCTACCTACGCTACCTTCATCGGCACTAAACCGCTGTTCAGCAGTAAGAACAGCAATAACAGTGGTGACAGCGGAGTCAACGGCATCGTGAGCCTACTCAGGGTGGAGGGGTTGATGCCAGTCAACACCATCGGTCGATGCCAGTCAACATCATCCGTCGTCATCCAACGCACCTGCTGGCCTAAAGAGTTATCTGTTACTCCCAGCGTCTTGATGGGACCTGAGATAGATCTTCGTCCTAGATTTTTTTCCCACAAAATCTGGACATAGGCGTCACGGCGTCATCCCACCCTTTACGTCACGTGTTCACCTCCACCCTCTCACAGCCTTCAACACCCCAGCACCATTTTCCTGCCTCGTACAGCGCCCCTACCCCCTTTTCGCGCTACAAGAATTAAGGTGGGGGTCGATTTTTTTTTGCCCCGCGCGTGTAAATTTCCGGTCCCCCCTTATTTAAAAAAAAATTTAGTGTGTTGGCTTCGTGTGGCTCCACCGTGACCCGGGCAGCTTTTGGGGGTTTGGGTTTTTAAACCCTAAACAGCGTGTAAAACACCAGCCCCTCTACAGCCTTCTCTGCTACGCAACGCGTCCATCTCCGTCCATGTGTTTTTTGTTCTTTCCCTTTCCTCCCAAAAAGTTCTACCCGCTTAACCACATGGGAACCCATTGGCTTTAGCCCCAAGCCAGCTCATTCAGCCCCCCACACCGCTACGCAGCTCGTGACTATCATTGTGTCTACAAACTCGCATTACGTACCAGCCAGTGCACTTTTTTTTTTTGTTGCCCCGTTAAATTTTTTTTCTTTCCTTTCTGTTACATTCCCAGTTCATCACCTTTTTTTTTTCCCCAGTGTTTTTTTAAATAAAACTACCTCCCCTTCATAGTTTTACTTAAGCTTGTTTTTTTGCACTTCGAAGTGCATAAATGTTTTTTCTCCGTGTGCTGAAGCCGCAGCATCAGCGCGCCCGACACGCTTGCCAGTGTAAACAAACCACGCACACTGTGGATCCGCTGAGTTGCCCGTTTTCCCCATATCTTATACCCCCACAGAGTGACCCCGGTCTTTCCCCGTTCCCCCGGGGGGTCCCCTTCGAAATTTTTCCTACGCATTAGCCCCCCTAGCAGTAAACAAATGCTACGAGGGTGTGTGTTACTAGACATCCGAAAGTTTCAGGACCTCAGCCCCCCGACCTTCGTCCATCTCCTGCACTCAAATTAAGTAAACAGTGACTTACCTGCATTTCCTAATATTTTTTGACATTATTTAACTTCCTGCACCAATACAGTTCAGTTACTGAAACCAACTTCATAAATTGTTTAGTTTGTCATCAGTGCACATATTGCCACTTATCCACAGCTACTTAAATTTTGTACATTTATTTTGCACTCCTACATTTTAAATTTCAGTATTTTATTCTGCTTCTTGCACCTCAGTTCTTGATTTAAATTGTTCAGTGTTAACCATTTATACAATTTACCTCTCACATACAGTTTGCAAGTAATTCCTGTGTGCTGTTAATTTTGTTAGTTGCACCTGCAAGTTAGTCACAGATTGTTGACAACCCTGCACTGTTTTGTTTGTTAGTGTTTTTTTTTTTCTTTAATAAGTGTAATCTTCAAGTACTTAAGTATTAGTTTATTCTACCTGCAGTGATACAATCTGTGCCTAGCCCATTACACTTTTCTCCTGTTTCCCCATTTATTTGCTTTACATATATTCTATGTATTATCTGTGAATATTCACCAATGTGCATTACTTTTTGCTATTTTGTATACCCAAGTCATTGAGTGCATTTTTGGGAACCTGCTTATTTACCATTAATTACCAAAATTACTTGTGAAGTTCATTAATTTTGACCTAGAGATTGTGAATTTTTTTTTTTTTTGCCAGTGTACACCCTGCTAACACCAGTTAACCTTTGCCCTATTCTTGAATTTAATAATTTGCATTTTTATTAATTTTATTTTGTGTGCAATATAGCATTTCTTGATACAGTGTATTTTTTTTTTCTGTGATTTTTTGGCACTATCCCATACTCTGATATCTTTGCTGTGTCAACATCCCTTTGTGCAAGTGAATTACCTTTTCTTTTTTTTTTTGCATTCCAATTTGCAACTGCCAGCACCTGCAATCTTTTTAACACTGTGCTTGCAGCACAGTTTAGTGTTGTGTAGTACCTGATTTATTTTAAATTTTGTGCAATTTTTGCTACCAGTGTTTACAGTTCAACTCCTTTTCATAAATTTTGTTGCCAGTCTCCTGGTGAAATTATTGACCACCCTTAGCTTCATTTTGTGCACTTCCCTGTAGTTCATTCTCTTGCATACATCTCTTATTTTGTGTTTCAGAGTGTACCACTTTTTTTTTGTTGTTTTGCTCAAATTATTTTCATCACTAAGCAGTTTACCTAGTACAGTGCTGCCGTGTTCTCTCTGACTCTGTGTTGAATTGTAGCCAGTGCATACCATTTCTTGCTCTGACCTGTTTACCCTCTTCGTGACCTGCTTGCGTTTGAACAATTGACGTCATGACTAAGACACGCAATGGCCGTACCATTAGTCCAGTTTCTGCTGATGCAAGCAATGGTGCCTCAGCTAGCGTGGACACGCGGCAGGGCATCGAAGCCCCCGTGACATTTGGTCAACTTGTGGCTCAAGTCTCGACCACCAGTGGGCCGGCTACTCGTCCATACCCGACCCTTCTTTTTGATGGTCGTTCAAATAGGTTAGAGCCATGGCTGTAGTCAGTCGAGACGACTGTTAAGGCTCTATTTGATAGTCCCACGCATACACAGTACATTCGTGCTGCTGTTGCAGCAGTGGATCTCATCCGGGATGATATAAGTGCCTTTGTGCAGCTCAATCGCGTTTGTAAGATTCAGTCTTGGGACGAGCTTAACTCACCATCTAGTGCGACTGCAGAGCGTGCACGATTGAGAACCTGGAGAAGTTTTGGGACCTCTTCAGGATAGTCTGTCAAAGCTAGATCATCTTCCTGCACTGACCGGGTGTTGGAAGAGTCAGCAGCAGACTCGCCTGGGAGAACTGCACTCACAAGGAAGTCAGCTGGGGCTTCACCCTCCACTCTCACCGGGAGAGGGAATCTGACAAGGTCGACAAGTGAGGTATTCTTCCGCAGGGGAAATTCTCGACTATGCATGTTGACAACAAGGACTTGCAACTTACCACGTTGCACTGTGTGCAAGGATGGTTCAAGGGAGAGGCCCTTGACTCGGCACGTGTCGTTGTCAACCAGCACATGGTCTCCTTCAAAAGCTCTGCTCACGTACACCATAACAGGAGTGAGCGAGTTAGCTGACAAAGTGACGTCATACTTTGTACAAGCAGTAACTCTGCTCGCTGATGCCATGACACGAGTCAGACAGTCGCCTGCCGACAGGGATACTGCGGCTTGACAACTGCTGTTCTCTACAACAGCGTCAGAGTTAGAGTGAAGGTTAGACTGGGCATCCCCAAACAGGGTTTTCACTGGTAACTAAGCGCTGATGGCCAGGAGGTGACGGGCAACGAGCTCTACTACGAGGTCGATCAGGACAAGAGACCGACCCCGGGGAGAATATGCTATGGAAACCACCGGTTTCCAATGATTCCAGGCACTGTGCATACTCTGAGACAGAGTAGCACGTAGTGGATCCTAAGCGCACGCCCCAGAAGGGCACATCCACTCCGTTGAATTCTGCTTTCCACTCAGCTGGATCTAAGCGGATCCTAAGGTCTGCCATGGTTTTGAACCCTATGAGCAGGTCACCATGGAAAACAATACTATCTACGACCAAGAATTTTGCGGACAGCTTGTGACCCTGGACCGCAAATTCTAACGTTGTACGACCACGAACCGTCAGCGGATTACCTGAGACTCCACTCAAGGTCTGAATGACAGACGGCTCTGTCAATATGGCCGTGTGAAGGCCAATGTCTCGGAAAAGAGTGGAGCGGACAATGTTAACCACCGAACCTGTATCTAGGAAAAATTGGACAGGCTTATGGTGGACAGTGGACTCGATGAGCGGTCCACACGGGTTGTCATACCGAACATGAAGGCATGACAGGCCGACGAAATCCCCGGAGTCACAGCTGCTTGAGGTTCGACGCTTGTTGACGAGGCTCGACCTGGAAGGTACGGTACGAGTCTCGGCAACAACGTCAAGACACTCTGTTTCCTCACTGTCGGCAAGCATATCACTGCCCAGGGCAGCGAATGCATTGTGGACAGGGACGGAATACAGCGACTCCGACAGGGTTACTATGTCTTTCGCTGGTTTTGCGGACGTGCCTCTTCCCCCGAACTAGTGGAAGGGCTTCTACGAGCACGTACATTGCGCGACGACTGCTTGCTCCACTCAGCTGACAGCATACTTCGCAGCTTGTGACACTCATGGGAGGTATGACTGGAAGTATTGTGGTACATACAGACTCCCTCGCGAGACTGAGCATGGGGACGGTGACGGTTACTTTGATACTGAGCGTGGGGACGGAGATGGTTACTTTGCGGGGACTTGGGTTTGTAACACTCTGATCGGTAGTGCCCGCGTTCCCCACAGTTGAAACAAGTCACCACGCACTTAGTAGGTGAGGTTGGAGGTGGTGTTTGCTGGCGACGTTGTGCCTTGGTCAGGAAGTCGATGACTGCTTTTTTGTATGAGACTGACTGTTGTTACTGTGGTCAATATTTTTACTTGGGCAAGTGTTAGTGGGACTGGGTTAGGAACTTTGTGGGCTGGCTGTCTGACAGCAGGCGGCAAAAGTGACTTCCGGCTGGCGACCGCGGGGTCACCGGGACGGCGCCGGAAGGATGGTATAGGATCATCCGCAAAGCGACAAACCTTGCCTTGCTCGGCAGGCTGCTTGATCTCGTCAATGGCATCATATGCACCCAGGACGTCGTGCTGAGGGCCGAGTCCTAGCGCATCAATGGCACCTCGGAGGTTAGGGGGGGCATCCTCCGCATGATGCCTACAGCCAACATGGGGATGAGTCTTCAGCTTTAATACAGTTGTTCACCATTCACCCACTTAGGGAGCGGATGGCATCAGTAAAGTCTTTGGCGGCTTGCTCAAACCGGCAAATGCAAGCCAGGGGCTTTCGTGCCGGTATTGACATTCGGCCAAGACGCTGGTAACGATGTCAATGTAATGGCGTTGGCGACTACGCCGAAAATTTTAACGACCTTTTTTTTATGGACCGATTACGTTCATTTTTGGTGTACTATTAGAAGGTTATATCGAGTATGCTGTGCTGAAGTTTCAATCATATCGGCCAAAAAGGAAATGAAATATGCAAAATTTACGAAAAATTGCATTTGGCAGGGCACAGTTTGTCAGTGGTACTTGGACAAGTGGTTTTGACACTTGCTGCTGCTAGAACAACTCTAATTCCAACACTTTTCGATGAGAATTCTAAAATAAACCTTATCTTCTTGCTAAAAAAATAAAGTTTCATAACTTTTTGATATATTGGAAGATGTCGGCCTTGTTGTCCACATAAATCTAAAAATATTTTGGATAGTTTCGGAAACACGAATGCTTCCGCGTAAAACAATCATTCTCCTATGTTTGTTGCGAAAAATCAAGTCAATTCAATCATAAATGAAGCTGTAACTTGCCTTATAAATAAATAACTTACTTTCGAGATATAGGCCGAAGCAGAGCGCGGCACCCCGCTGCCCGGAACAAATTTTTCCCCGAAAAATACGCTTTATTTTACACTTTTTCGCGGCCTACGAGTGTTTAATTACAGTTAATCATTGGTAAATCCGTTTTCTGTCATCACTGATGAGAGAGGGCGGATCCCTCTTCACCTTCAGGGGAAATATCGATAGAAATTATTCCTTGGGGCGTCATATTATGCTATATATTTTTTTGAGGTGTACTTTTTATGTTTATATGCTATTATTATATTGCATTATATCATAATAGATCAATTATGATAGATAAATAAGCCTTATAATTGATATAGCGTGGGTATGGAATATTTTGTTGGCTGGAGGTGTCGGCCATTTTGTGCACTATTCCCAGGTGTCCCGATTGGTTCCTTGATCACATTAGCTCCACCCACTCTGGCATGATCTCAGATGGTGAATTTGTATTATATTAGACATAAAGATTGTACGAAAACGATAAAAATAACACGGGGAAAAACGTAACAAAAACGTCAACAAAGCTGAGTCAGCGCTTCTTACGCACTATGTCGCGTCAGCGCTGTCACCATGCCTGTTATAAATGGCTGTAATTCCTTTTAGAAACATCGTACAAGGATAATAATTATACCAGCGTGTAGCCAGAAAGTTCAGCTATTTTTTGGTAACAATAACTCAGTTTTCATATATTTTCGATTTTTTTTTGGCTCCGCGCGCGGGAACCCTCAATCCTACCTCAATGGGTTTGACCCCACTGATCTCTCACCGTATTCCACTTGACAAAGGTACTAAACCCATTTATGTACCTGTGTATCGCCTGCCACATGCGCAAAGAGTGTTCGCCGAAGAACTCATTACACGGATGCTCCGTGATGGAGTTATTGAGGAGTCCACTTCCCCGTGGAATGCTCCCATTATTCTGGTCCCCAAGAAGGTTGGAACCTGGCGCCCTGTTATCGATTACAGGAAACTGAATGCATGTACCATCCCAGACCGCTTTCCGTTGCCAGTTCTGAACGAACTGTTGCAGAACATAGGCGATAATAAGGTCTTTTCAACTCTTGATCTTCTTCAAGGGTTCTGGCAGATCCCCCTCGATGATGAGAGCAAAGAGTTGACAGCTTTCTCTACGCCAACTGGTCATTACAGTTCAGGAGGATGCCCTTCAGCTTGCGCGGAAGCCCAATCACGTTTAGTCATTTGATGACGACAATTTTCCGTACCCTCCTAGGTGGCACGCTCATGGTCTACCTGGATGATCTCATAGTCATGTCGTAAGATGTCCCGTCACATCTTGAGAAACTTGACAGGGTATTGGACAGGCTAGCTCAGGCAAACCTTAAGGTAAAGCTCTCCAAATGCCATTTCCTCTGGAAGGAAATAAAATTTCTGGGTCACGTAGTGACTCAGAATGGCATAAAGACGGACGAGTCTAAACTTCGGCCGTGCAGAAATTCCCCAGACCCATGACGGCGGATGCAGTCCGGTCCTTCATAGGCCTGGCGGGTTTCTACTGCACCTTTATCGCAGGTTTCTCCACCATTGCTGCACCCCTGACACTCTTACTCAAGAAGGATGCCCCTTTTGAGTGGACGTGTGATCAGGAACGAGCTTTTGTCACTCTTAAGAACAAGTTAACATCAGCCCCAACCCTTAGAATCCCTGATTTCACCAAGGCATTTACCTTGATGACTGATGCCAGCAAAGTTGGCATCGGTGCAGTCTTGTCACAGGAATCTAATGGTAAGCAACAGCCTATTGCCTATGCTAGCCGTGTCCTTACTAAAGCGGAAGTCAATTATTCAGTGACAGAGCTAGAAGCTTTAGCCATTGTATGGGCCCTGAGTCATTTTCGGGATATCATCTATCATTATCCTATCAAGATTTACACAGATCATTTACCCTTATTGGCCCTTTTTGCGAATAAGAACCTCTGGGAAAGCATGCTCGGTGGTCGCTCACGTTCAATGACTACAACCCTGAAATTTGCTATGTCCCAGGCAAGCAAAATGTTGTAGCTGATGCCCTGTCCAGGCATATAGCATTCGTGAGTGTCGACAACTCGTTCTCTGTTGAGGATCTCGAGAGAGCCCAACGACAGGACCCTGTGTGGTCTCCAGTCCTTTCGTTTCCTGACCAAGGAGGACATTGACTTACAGGTCAAGTCTCCCGTTCCACTGAAGGATTTAGTGGTCAACCAAGGAGTACTGTGCCGTGTTGTACAGCTGGTGGACCCCGGCAGAACCATATACCAACTGGTGATACCAGAGTCCATGATACCAGCTACTCTTAGGTTGATCCACATGTCCCGGTGTAGCGCACCCCGGAAGGACCGCAGTATCAAACAGGCATGAATGAAATATTTCTGGCCTAAGATGGCAGTGGACATTGCCAAGCATGTACACCAGTGTCTTGTTTGCCTACAGCACAAGGGTACCATTACAGGTCCTAACCCCATTCTAAAGTATCCCATTACAAAGGAGCCCTGGGAGAGAACTTCTGTCGACCTGTTGACGAACTTCTCGACCTCGGAGAAGGGAAATAAGCACCTGCTTGTAATGGTAGATAACTTGATGCGGTACAGTGAATTAGTACCCATTCCTGATAAAACCGCCGAAACGGTCGCTAGTGCTTTCCATGAGCATGTTGTTCTTCGTCATACTTGCCCACGTGTCCTTCTGTCAGACAATGGGTCTGAGTTTATAAATGGCATAATGCAGGATCTTTGCTCCAGATTCAACATTCACCAAGCGCCAGTAGCTCCACGCCACCCTGCGAGTAATGGTCTTGCTGAACGTACAAATCGCAAAGTCCTGGAGGTGCTCAGAGTAACCGTTAACCCAAGTTGTACTACATGGGATGAGGCTATCCCAGATGTTCGGTGTACATTAAATTCCTCCCTCAACAGCTCGATCGGTGAGACACCTCATTTTACTTTGTATGGCTATGACAAGCGCTTACCATATGAAATTCTGTTTGCTCCACCTAGACCTACTTACGATACTGATAACCCCAGTGTAGTAAAGATGAGGACAATGCAGCTTGTCTTCCAGCGGGTACGAGAGAACCTTAAGAAAGCTACTGATAGGTTCACGTCTGAGCGCAATGCTCGCGCCAAGGAAAGCAAAGTGGAACCAGGTTGCAAAGTTATGTTGCTCAACCCAGTGCAGACCCCAGGTATGCACAAACTTGTCCCAAAATTTGTGGGTCCTTACCGTGTCCTACGACAGCTCCGTGGCAATAAGTTCGAGGTGAGGGAGATTGCTACGGGAACTATCAAGGAAGCCCACCTTGATCACATGAAGTATGTGGACCATGTGCAGGCCGAAGCAGAGCTGGAGTCGCGTGCGTTGCAAGGCCACAATCAGACTAATGCTAGGGACAACCCGTCTATCCCTTCTCCCACTATTACTGGTACGGAAGACGGCCCAGTAAGGCTCCATACTTATGGCCTGCGACCCAGGACAACAGTACATTTCTGTGACATTGACGTACCTACTGACTTGTCTGACTCCTACGCTAGTTATGCTAATTGTTTGCTTGCAGAAATGGGTATAAATGCACACACATTGTATACCTAGTCGATAATGGAGTCAGGGTGGACAACATCATGTAATTATGTAAATACTTTTAGAAGGGTACCCAGAGTGTAATGAATTCCATGGATATAGTATTATTGTAGGTATGTGCACCCAGTGTTTTTATATACAAAAAAAAAGCCTGTATTACGGTCAGGGCAGTGCTGCCCTCTGAGTCACATGTCACACCTTAGGAAATGCTACTGTCAGTCATTGTTTGCAGATGTGAGGGTGCAACAACGTTTGTAGACGAGTGGTCAACTGATGTTCAGCCCTGCGGACAACCTTTATATAGAAGATTTTAGTTCCAGTGCTGACGTCTCCGGACTCTCTCCTCGATGAAACAGCGCGGGCAAACCAGTTTTCTCTTCCCCTGGATGGGAGAGTTTTTTTTTTGCCTGTTGCATTTTTATGTCCATTTTTGATTTACTAGTGAGCGAAAGCTCTGACTAGTTCATATTTCGCGGCATTTTAGGTGCTGCCCTCTGTAGGGCTGTATAGCCCTTGTGGCTTAGCGCTTCTTTTTGATTATAATAATAATAATGCCCTCTGTAGGCTCACCCACGTCAGTGGGAGGCTGAGCCCATCGGCCCTCACTCCTAGGCCGACCGACTTGATAGACACAAGTGCTCCCCCTCCACGGACTGGTTTGCGGTCACTCCCTCACACTGCCCATTGTGTACTCACTCCTACCCAATTAAAGCCAAACTAGTCCACGGCCGTATCATTGCTACCTATGCTACCTTTGTCGGCACTAAACCGCTGTTCAGCAGTAAGAACAGCAATAACAATTGGAAGTTGAAGACTCAGATGAATCAAAGGGATTTTAGAAAGTATTTCTTCAGTCATAGAGTTGTCAGGCCATGGAATAGCCTAGAAAGTGACGTAGTGGAGGCGGGAACCATACATACTTTTAAGGCGAGGTATGATAAAACTCATGGGGCAGGGAGAGAGAGGACCTAGTAGCAATCAGCGAAGAGGTGGGGCCAGGAACTATGATTCGACCCCTGCAACCACAAATAGGTGAGTACAAATAGGTGAGTACACACCACATCAATCAAATAACTGCTGTAGCATATGGGAGATTGGCAAACCTGAGATTGGCCTTTAGACATCTGAGTAATGAGTCATTCACAACATTGTACACAGTATACGTAAGGTGTACACTGGAGTATGCAGCGCCAGTATGGAACCCTCACTAAGTCAAACACGTCAAGAAATTGGAGAAAGTGCCAAAATTTGCAACGAGATTACTCCCGGAACTGGGGGGGTCTGTCTTATGAAGAGAGGTTAAGGGAACTCAATCTGATGACACTAGAGGATAGGAGGGATAGAGGGTACATGATAACAACGTATAAAATACTGAGAGGCATTGACAAGGTGGACAGGGATCGAATGTTTCAGAGATGGGATACAGAAATAAGGGGACACAATTGGAAGCTGAAAACCCAGATGAGTCATAGGGATATTAGGAAGTATTTCCTTAGAATTAGAGTTGTCAGGAAGTGGAATAATCTGGAGAGCGAAGTAGTGGAAGTTTCAAAAAATAGCTTTAAGAATAACTATGACAAAGATCAATGGAGTAGAGAGTGACTTAGTATCGATCAGTGAAGAGGAGGGGCCAGTAGCTATGAATAAACCCCTGCATCCACATATAGGTTAGTACATATAGGTGAGTACACACAGGAGGTGAAGAAACTGCTAGGGGCAACTATATACCTCGAATGCGGTTGGCCAAGATATCTTGCCTGAGGTGTGTAAGACAGCAATTGTAGTCCTGAAAAGAGTCAGACAGGCAGCCCTAAATTCCCAAACCAGTGTCGCTGACATATATATTATGTAAAGTTATGGATAAAATTATCAGGAGAAGAGTGGTGGAGCACCTAGAAAGGAAGTGGCTCACACATGACAAAACTCGCTCAAGGAAAAGGGTCTTGGAGTGAGCATCATACCGAGCACATCTCCTGAGGTGCACATCAACCAAATGATTTCTGAAGCTTTTGGGCACCTTGCAAACCTGAGAATAGCATTTCAATGTCTAAATAAGGAGTCATTCACGACACTTTAAACCATGTACATCACCCCATATTGGATTATGTAGCAACAGTATACAGCCCACACCTGTCAAACACGTCAAGAAATTAGAGAAAGTGCAAAGGATTGCAATAAGACTAGTAACGGAGCTAAGGTGTACGTCCTACGAGCAGAAGTTAAAGGAATTCATCCTGATAACACTGGAGGACAGGAGGTGTAGGGAACGACATGATAACGACATATATAAAACTGAGAGAAATTGACAAGGTGGATTGGAACAAAATGTTTCAGAGATAGGACACAACAACAAGGCGTCACAGCTGGAAGCTGGAAACTCAGATGAGTCACAGAGATGTTATCAAGTACTTCTTCAGTCATAGAGTTATCAGGAAGTGGAGAATGATGTAATGGAGGCAGGATCCATACATAGCTTTAAGAATAGGTACGATAAAGCACATGGAGCAGGGAGACAGTGGTCCTAGTAGCAATCAGTGAATAGGCGGAGCCAGGTGCTATGACTCGACCCCTGCAACCACAAAAAGGTAAGAACAAATATATAAGAACACCACATAATGAGAGCATACCTAAGAACACCACATAATGAGAGCATACCTAAGTACACCACCATAGACAGCAGCCATGAAGAGTCCACACAGCCCAGTGAGGTGATTCATCTTGTCCATCACTAACAACGGCAGGATCTGGTCTGGTAAGGTGATTCTTCCAGAGGTAAGCGGGTCACACTCCATGTAGGTGGCATATGCTACTAAACCAGCAGAGTAAAACAGCAGAAAGAAACAGATGAACCCCACACAATTGGCGACGCACAACCTGGGTACAGGGAATGATTTTAGTTTAGGTGAGTATATTGAACTTTGTATTTGAATTAATTTAATTAGTAGTTAGTAACTCCTTGTGTTGAGAAAGTCCTTTGTATGAACAGAAGATTTAATATAGTTTGAACATCTCTCAGAGAGAAGTGCTAGTGCGATATATGGTGAGATTTGTTGATTTTGTTGGTATATGCGAAGTAGTTAAAGATCTGAGATGGCAGCATGAAGCATATCCTGACTGAGTAGAATTATCAAAAAGTAAAAACAAGGCTCAAAAATGAAAATATGTTGGGTCATATTGAAGAAGTGTTTAAGGAACGATGTGCTGACATAGCGTATTATGTGCTGAAAATAAATATATATATCTGAGAACTTTGCCAATCAGTTATTTAATCATCAATATAATGTGTGCACTTTACATATACTGTACAACAAATTGATATGGAATTAGTTTGGAGACAACTTTTCACAAACATTAGCAGTTTTGAAGTTTATGTACAAGTAAATAATTTGACTAATATTCAGAGTTATGTGTGAATCAGTACTTTTGAGAAAATGAAATCTCACTGAATCTTGAAATGTCTCCTAAATCAGAGTTTTGGAGATTCTGTAAAAAATTATCACAATATAATGTATCTTCTTTAAGGAGAATCGAACTGATGTTTGTATCTTAGGCAGAAAGATAAATGTGTATCCAGGTGAGAGTGTCATGAAGAATGTTCAGCAAACAGACTGAAAGAAAGTTTCAGATGAAGCTGTTCCCAGACGATTTTGAAAATGTTCTTTGTAAACTTACAGATCTTTTATAAAGATTTATTTTGAAAATTTAAAGGATATTTACGAATTAAAGTTTTTATTTTAATCCTTTTTGAATTTTTTTTAAGATTCCTTTTTGTAGAATGGGATTTTTGGGGAAGAATATAGTTAATTGTGAAATATAAATATGTAAAACAAAGAAATCTGACTGGAGGAGTTGAGAGGTCTGTGGAAATAAATTACAATGCAATTTTTACTGTTTTTCTCTGATTTAAATTTCTACCTTTGTTTTTCTTACCATCTTTGACTCGAGATAACTTTTGTGTAATGAAGACACTAAGTGTATGAACAGAAGAAATTCCTTTTTTAATAAAATTATTTCCAATTTTTAGTTTTTTCTTAACAATGAAATGATGATAAAATCATTCATTTCAACCTCTACATCTTTAATTTCAATTTGATTACCATTGTATTCCATATAAATTTTTTTTAAAATACTTACCACTGTTTTATTTAGGAATGCTGACCAGGTCTTTTAAGCTACATAATTTATGTAAAATAAAAAGACACAAGTGCAATAAATGTGACATTTATTGTGGCAACGTTTCGCTCCTCAGGAGTTTTGTTAAGCCTTCACAAACAATACATTGACACAGAGGGTATATATAGGCATAGAATGAGATGTAATTGTGGAGAAATTTTCTCCAGGAGGGGAGCATCAGCCCCCTTCAGCCCCTTTCAGCCCTGAGGGGCCCAGCCCTCTCAGAAGGAGCAAGCATCTTGTTTACTGCTACATCAAGTAATTACCAGCAGATGTTTAACCAGCATGTACCAGTTACATGGTCATGCAGCTCTTTGCAAGAGACCACTGTTGCAAGTGTGTAGTTTAAATAAGATACATTCAATATCTTACCTTAGCAGGACAATTAAAGAAATCCTGCTCCCACTTTATTACCATGTCAAAGATGTACATTGTTGTCTATGCTTAAAACAGAAAGAATCAAGCATTCTGTTTTGCTTCCTGGTGGGAGTTTGGAAAGGAAGGGAAATGTACTAGGGCAGCTTTTCCTTTATGGGCTAGGGGCAGTGGCGTTCTAGGAGGCTGTCTTGTCTTCACATTGTTTTTGACCCTACTAGGGCTCATATTGACGCCGGGACACTGTAAAAATAGTGTTTTTACAATATTAATCATTATAAATGAGTTCCTCCAGGTTTAATCACAAAGAATGGGCAGCCAATAGAAAACGGGAGGCACTCACCTAGAGTCCCCTAGAGGCTGATTCACCCAAGCACCTACTCATCACCCAACAGAAAATGTGGGGTGGCACCCGCCATCCAGTGACTCTCAAGCTCAAGAAACGTTGATGACAGCTCAAGCCAGATGATGTTCAGTTTGTCTGAGTGTATATACACTTAGTGTTTATAATGTTTATAGACAGAAATTATGAGATGAGATTGTGTTTATGTTTGTCTCTTATAGATATAACTGTTATATTAAAGGAAGTTATATAAAGTGTAAGCTTTCATATATTAACAGTGACATTTTGTGAAGGCTTACTCAGCACTGTAACAACTTCAGACAGTATTACCAAGGCTGGCTCCTCCTACAGGAAAATTAATGAATAGAAAAAGAACAAAAACTGACAAACATAAACAATTTATTATTTAGAAAATATAAAATATAAAACACTTAAATATGAAATATTAATCCTACATTAAAGAAAATGAAAAATGAAAAATATAAATGATAACCGAATTCAAAGCTAATATAAATGTATATAAAACATAGGTGTCTGGTGTTGGTGACACTGCGTGTTGTTGAAATCGTAGCCGTTGCTGATGATAGGGGAAAGGTCGCAGGTGTTGATGACAACCCACCGGCTCGTTCTTCACAGATTTTCTAGCCGTCCATAATCCTTCCAGATGACAGGAAAGCAGGTTTTCTCCACTGCAATGATGAGGGGTTTAGATCCTGCTACTTGCATACACAAACAGGTAAGTGGATCAAAATTTGGGACATCTCTGAACGTTAGTCCGTCTCCTTCACTTCTACTCGTTGATTGGCAGGTGACCCTCTCTGTCATCCAAGCTGGAAGGATAGACAGGTTACCCACTGCTTAAGAAATCACTCTCCATGATAAGTACAATACCTAAAAAACGTGGTGATCATTACAACAGTCAACCTAGAGCAAGATTGAAAGGACTAAGTTTATTATTGGTCAAAAGTGAAGCTTTCAACCAATAAATCCACTAGAATACAAGGCAGGTATGTACTTACAGTACTGCTGGGTGCTGTGAGTCTAGTGATTACTGTTTTGACCGGAGCCCCACACATCACCTTTCAGGGGGGGAAGGAGGGGAAGGGATAGCGGGAGCTAGACTGACCCTACCTTAACAAGTAGCCAGCAATCAAACTATCACTTTCGAGGAGGGGGAAAAAGGGGGGGAGATAGCAGGAGCTGGACTTACCCTACCTTAACAAGTAGCCGGCAATGAAACTATTGTTACTATATCACTACTCCTATCTATTGAACTTTTCCCTCACACTCCCCCATACCAAGACTTATAGTCAAGGAGTATAAGAAGAATAGGCGAGGAAAAAGTTCAAACATGTGGAAGTCGCATAAGGCAACAAATCTTCTACTGACTGTCACGACTTAACCAGTCAGAGAAATAACTGGAAGAGCCATTGATATACACAATATGGAACTTAAAAGCCTGGAGTGCCAATGTCCACCTCAAGATGCGATTGTTGGTTCCCTTAAAAGTTTCTATCTATATCAAAGGTTTGTGGTCCGTTTCTAAAATGAATTCTTTTCCCAGCAAATAAAATTTAAGTTTGGAGATACCCCACACAAGGGCTAAACATTCCTTTTCTATTGTGGAGTATCTCGTTTTGTGGGAAGGAATTTCCGGCTTAGGAAGCATACAGGGAAGGGAGTACCATCATGGTATTGTAGTAACACTGCACCTAAGCCAGTATTGGAGGCATCAGTTCTCAAACAAAATGTTTTATTAATATCTGGAATCTTAAGTATAGGGTCTTTCGAAAGATACTTTTAATCTCATTAAACTTTTCCCGAGCTACGTCGGAAAGTTCAAGAGGTTCCTTCGCAGACTTTTTAAGGAAGTCGGATAAGATGCCTGTAAGATCAGTAAGGTTCGGGATAAACTGTGCATAAAAAATTACAGAACCAAGAAAGCTACGCATGAGTTCTTGGTTTTGGGGAAATTTTAAAATTCTGATAAAGCTTTGATCTTACTGGGGAGAGGCTGCAGAAAGTTATTAGAAAGTATCAGTCCAAGATATCTAATCTTGTTATACCCAAGAAAGCATTTCTTCGGCTTGTCAGTGAGGCCATGTGAGCATAACCTACACAAAACTGATGTTAATGTTTGGATATGTTCGCCCCACGTGGATGTCATTACAAAAAATGTTATCAAAATAAACTGAAACATTTGGCATATTACCCAAGACCTTTCTCATCAGTCTCACATAGGTAGCACAGGCAGTTACCAAACCGAAGGGCATAGTTCTATATTGCATCAGTCCTTGGTGTGTAGGAAAAGCGGTGTACTGCTTAGAAGAAGGATCTAACATTACTTGATGATATGCCTGTGCAATATCAATCTCTGAAAAGAAGGAAGAGTCATAAAATTTGTGTAGATCGCTATCTATTAAGGGCATAGGCTCAGCATCCCACCGAGTTATAGCATTAAGGCCTCTGAAGTCAACAGCAAGTCTATATGAAATATCCTCCTTCTTAATAAAGTACTGAGGGTGTCGAACCAGGTAAGAACCAGGAATAATGAACATTAAAATGGTATAAAATACCGACAGGTTGTTAGGTAAGACACATATGCAACAGTTAGGTATCTTTATTTTGAAACGTTTCGCCTACACAGTAGGCTTCTTCAGTCGAGTACAGAAAAGTTGATAGAAGCAGAAGAGACTTGAAGACGACGTAATCAGTCCATCACCCTTAAAGTTTTGAGGTGGTCAGTCCCTCAGTCTGGAGAAGAGCATTGTTCCGAAGTCTGAAACAATATGAATAACAATATTGTTTCAGACTTCGGAACAATGCTCTTCTCCAGACTGAGGGACTGACCACCTCAAAACTTTAAGGGTGATGGACTGATTACATCGTCTTCAAGTCTCTTCTGCTTCTATCAACTTTTCTGTACTCGATGAAGATTGAGACACTTATGCAGCATATGGGAATCTTTATCAGGTCTCCCCTCATTCTTCGTCTAACAAGTGAATGTAACTTAAGAGTCTTCAATCTTTCTTCATAAGGAAGATTTCTAATGCTATGTATTAATTTAGTCATCCTACGCTGAATGTTTTCTAACGAATTTATGTCCATTCTGTAATATGGAGACCAGAACTGAGCTGCATAATCTAGGTGAGGCCTTACTAATGATGTATAAAGCTGCAGTATGACCTCTGGACTTCTGTTGCTTACACTTCTTGATATAAATCCCAGTAAACTATTTGCCTTATTACGTACGCTTAGGCATTGCTGTCTTGGTTTGGCTGCTTACCATAACCCCCAAGTCCCTTTCGCAATCTGTATGGTTAAGTCTACATTATTTAACTTATAAGTGCTAGGGTTATGGACACTCCCGAGCTTCAGAACCTTGCATTTATTACATTGAACTGCATCTGCCACTTTTCTGACCAAGAGTAGAGTTTGTCAAACCCACCTGAAGTTCCCTAACATCTACGTTTGAATCAATTATCCTACCTATCTTCGTGTCATCGGCGAATTTGCTCATATCACTAGTAATTCCTTCATCAAGATCATTTATATACATTATAAACAACAACGGCCCAAGACTGATCCCTGTGGAACGCCACTTGTTACTAATCCCCACTCGGATTTAACCCCCTTTATGGACACTCTTTGCTTCCTGTCTGTGAGCCATGATTCGATCCACGAGAGCACCCTTCCCCCCAAGCCATAGCTGCTACTTTCTTCAACAGTCTTTGTGCGGAACTCTATATCAAATTCCTTACTAAAATCTTAGTACACAGAAAATATCAAATTCTTTATCGTGGTCAACAGCCTCAAAAGCTTTACTGAAAAAGTTAATAAATTATTTAGACAAAGACCGGCCTCTTGTGAATCAAGCTGAGATATCATTAAATCAAGCTATGCTTATCGAGATGGCTTCTTATAATCACAGCTATAATTGACTCCTAGTAATTTGCCTACAATTGAGTCTCTTATTGGGCGGTAATTTTGACATAACGACTTGTCCCCTGTTTTTAACAATAGGAATTACATTGTTAAGAGTAAGACACATGTGCAACATCAGGGTATCTTATGTAGACGTTTCGCATACCAGTGGCTTTATCCATACAAATTCTAGACATAAACTTGAAGACAGTAAGAACTATGTACGAAGATGAGGTAATCAGTCCCTCAACCTAGGAGTAGGTGCGAACAGCACCTATGGTGCGTTCGCACCTACAATAAAGAAATACCCCAATGTTTGCCAACATGTGTTCCTTACTCTCATCTTGGTCGGTATTATATACCATTCGTACACAAGGAATACATTAGCCATCTTCCACATATCAGACACTGCACCTGTTTGAAGAGATAAACTAAAAATATTAGATAAATGTTCAACAGACTTCCATTTTGCATTCCTTAGAACCCTTGAAAAAACCTCATCAGGACCCGGTGACTTATTTTGCTTCAGTCGGTCTATCTGCTTCACAACCATTTCACTAGTGACTGTGATGTTACGTAATTTATCTTCTTCTGATCCACTATAAAAATTAATTACCGGAATATTATTAGTGTCTTCCTGTGTAAAAACCGAGAGAAAATAATTATTTAAAATCGAGCACATTTCATTCTCTTTGTCAGTAAGATGCCCATAGTTATTTTTAAGGGGACCTATCTTATAAGAACATAAGAACATAAGAATGTAGGAACACTGCAGAAGGCCTACTGGCCCATACGAGGCAGGTCCTTATCAAAACGACATCTACCTAAAGCTACTCAAGAAACAACTCCCGCACCCCCCAACACCAATCAAACCCAGCCCCTCCCGCTCATATATTTGTCCAGTCTCTTCTTAAAGCTACCCAAGGTCCTAGCCTCTATCACCCCACTGGGAAGACTGTTCCACGCATCTACAACTCTGTTAGAAAACCAGTACTTACCTATGTCCTTTCTAAATCTAAATTTTATCCCAACTTAAATCCATTAAATTACAGGTTCTTACATGGTTCGACACTCCATCAGTACATTATTAATGTCTCCCTTGTTTATGCCCGTCATCCACTTAAACACATTAAAAGAATATCTCCCCACATTCTATGCCTCTCCAGAGAGTGGAGATTTAAGGCTTAAGTCTATCTTCATACTGGAGGTTCCTTACACAGTAACTCGCTCACAGAAGACAACCACCCAAAACCGAAAGAAACCTGGAATCATCACTTAATTTCTATACCGACAACTTCAACCCAGAATGTGGCTTCTATAACATAGCTGAACCACTTGCCAATAAACTTCTTCACAACGCTATCCCACATAAAGAACACTGTAGAATGTTCTGCTCACAAACTTGTCCAGACTCCTTCCAAGCTACACCAAGTTTTTAGACTCACAACCGCAACTCGGTACATCATCAGATTGCAGCATTCTTCAACCAGACCTCACCGGACTATAAATAACGCGTTCCTTCCACGTGATCCTCAGTTCCACGAGAACACTTCGACAGAGAGAAGCGATCAAGCGACTTAGCTCGAGTGGTGACGTGTGCTTACCTAACACATCGACGTCACGCCTCTCTCGCAATTACCCTGTTTTATGAGTAGTGCTTGCTGGAACCTCGTCTTACCTCTCCACCATCAGGATTGGTGCGTCGGTGGTTGCCGACCGAAGGGCAGGAAGCCTCTTGCTGCCTAATTCTCTTCGCCTGTTGACTGCACGCCATACAGACCAGTCTCGCCACCACTCAGGATAAACAGTGCATCCATCAGCTAAAGATCACCTCCTCAGTGTCCTGCGCCAGCAAGTACGTTTGTCCTATCTTACACGTACATGCCTACTGAGTACTCTCTCCCTTTTTTGGGCCGAATGTCACCTCTAATTACTATCTGTTTCGTAATTAGACGATGCCTTCGTTTTGCCTTCCACTCCCACCCCCCTTCCACTCTCCCCCCCAACCTCCCACCACCTGCCTCTGCTTCTACTAAACCAATTCCTTCTCGCTAAACCACAAATTTTCTAAATCCTGATGCCACTATCTGTCCGGAAAATTTATTATATCAATCACTGGTGCACCTCAACTAAAGTCTTCAAAACCAACTCAGGCTTCAAACTCCCTTCTTGACAACATTCCTACGAAGCGTACACCTCAAGCGATACCAGACATAACTTCACAACGCCGGCCATCAACCATTATTTGGACTCCTGAGAGCACCGTGCCACAGCACAGTCATTGCTAAACACGTAGACTAACCTCTCTCCTGACAGCCAAAGACACAGACAAAAAGTCTTAATAAAAATATCAAGTTACTAAGAACAAAGTCTCTGTCGACGAAATTTACAGACCAGTAAAAACTCTACCATTCTCAAAATACCTGTTCTACATCCAGCTGACGCCTCACAACTCTTCCAGTCAAGGAATCTTGTGCCAAACATCCGCATTCCTCCAAAAGCTCTCTTCACTCCGAACATCCACCCAATCACACTATGTCTTAAATGCTACAAATTCGGCCACGACAAAACCCATACACATCTACACAAGTCTGCTCCAGATGTTCAGCAACTGTCCACTTCTGGAATCTTGCAACCTCCCCCTTAAATGTTCTAACTGCGGCGGTCCACACTGCAGTTTTCAAATTTCCTGCCCTTCTAGAAAGCACATTCCTCCACCCTCGAGCAAACCAACCTGCCCTCCCAACCCACCCCTTCCTGCTCCTCCTCCCTCCCCTTCCTTACCTCCCTCCCCCTTCCACACCTCCCCCCCTACCCCCAATGACCTTGGCTCCCCACAGCACATGGTCTACCTCATCTACTCCTATACACAGCAAACACCACACCATACTACAAGCACTTCTCCTTCCACAACCCACCTAGACTACAAAACTAACTGTCAACTTTGCCACTGCAGCCCACTCGCGATGGTAATCTCACAAGCTTACAATCAGACACTCACATGTCCTTAACCTAAATCTTGTCTGCTAACAATCTTCCCTCTTTAATAACCCTCCTACCCTGCTTCTCTTTCCAAGCCTCCTACAACCTCTCCCTCCTTCCTCTCATCCCACCCCCCCACATCCAACTCCAACCAGCACTCTCCACCACTACCACTCTCTCTTTCACTACTTCTACACCTCCCACCAACACCCCTACTGCTACAGCAACGACCACCCCTCCCCCCCCACTTCCTTACCCCTTTCATCCCCTTCCCAAGCATCCACTTCCTCACAGCTTACAAAACTTCCACTTTCCTCTGCTCCACCTTCGCACCACTGTCCACCCAACCAAAAAAAACCTCAATCCAGTCCAACTCCACCTCCTCTCAGACAAAATCCACATCAAACCTAAACCTACCCCAACTTCTAACGGACAGACCAAAGAACAACATAAAAACTGATCCATCTCTTCCTCCCCCTCCAGGAAACGGGTCCGAAGCACCTACAACACACATCCACTGATGGCACCACTTATCACGGGCTTTATCCAAACTCCTCCCCGCATTATCTTTTCTAAGACGAAAACCATTAAATCACGTATTAAAGGCGATCAGTTTCAACGTACGTTCTTACTTACAATTAGACACCTACTGGCCGAGCTCCTTGAAGCAGAAGCCATATATTGTTTTGCTAAACAGAACCTGCCGCAAAGCCCCTCAATGTATCCGCCAGGTATGGTTATACAGCAACTACAGTCCCCCTATAACCCCACGATGGGTTGCCCATCCTTGTCATTCCAACATAAAACATGAATGTCTCCCAATCCCTTTTATTCACCAACACTGTCTTGCGGTCAGAATACACACCCACCTTGGCCCCTTTATCTTTTTCACCACTATCACCCCAAACACTTAACTCTCAACATAACACGACCTCTCCTTAGTCCTTCAACTACACCAACACACCAACTTACCTACTAGCTGACATGATGCCAAACACCTGCCCTTTCATCACACAGTAACAACCAACTGGTCACTCAATTACTCAACTTCACAAACCATAAACCACCTAATTCTCTTGGCCCAGACTTCAATACCTTCTTCAACCACACGGGCCAAGGCAAACCATACATCATTCTGTCAACCGATCCAGCTCTCTATTTCAACATTACATCTCCCCTGGCCCTATTACAGGCTCTGAACACATCCCAGTCATCTCACACATCTCCCACCAACCCTATCCTCATCAACCACAACCTACAATCTCCAACAAGAAGCTGACTGGGATGCTATCAAACAACACATAGACAATAATAACACTCACAATGACAACAAACAACAAACCTACCTCTGACACGATACTCAACTTGATCTCATCAGGACGAACACTAAACAAGCACCAACATCGCAATACCAAAGAAAACTCACACCACTCGTTATTCTTCAAACCGTCACTCAGAACAAAAAACTAATTCTTCTGCTACCCACAACCGCTTCCCTCTACAACACACATAGAATTAATCCCAAGAAATCCGATTAGATCTCACTTAACCTTAGAAACACATTTTACACAGCCAGACCAAGACCACAACAATCACTGGTCACGACAAATACAACAAGCGGACAGGCAGCGTGTTAAAAACACTAAAGCCTTCTGGAACTTTATCAAAAAAATCTGAGGCCACTACCCCACCAACAAATTCAAACAACATCACCCACAACAACACACACATCTCAAGACCCACAGGCTGCTACCAACATCTCAAACACATCTGGAAACATCTACCACCTCACTCCACCTCACCCTAAACGTTATCCAACACATACAGAACATAGAACACTGGAACACTGCACACAACACATGAAACAACACCAGACAGCCACATACATCTAGACACTCTTACCTCCCCCTAAGAAACTCGACACTCTCCTTTCATCACCAACACAGACCTTAAAACTCTCCTCCCTCAGACACCTACCCTCCAAAGGCACCTGGTGCCTCATGGCCTAAACCATATTATCCTAAACACCTACCTTACTCAATCATTACTCCTACACAAACCTCCTCAATGCCTCCCTTGCCTCTTGATACTTCCATCCCTTCTTCAAAGCTGCTACTGCTATCCTCCTTCGAACCCCGAAAAAAGACCACTCAGACCCTTGATACTAATCGCCCTATCAGCCCTCCTCGAACTTTCGGAAAACTCATTGAAAAACTCATTAACATCGCCTTCGCAGATACCTGGACATAATTCTCCTACTTTCTGATGGCCAGATTGGC